>CM056820.1:48790021-49990021 GCA_029852735.1 Persea americana
AACAAAGCTCTTGTTGAATGCTATTATTGTCATGATCTTGGTCACTTTCAGAATGAGTGTCCCAAAAAACATAAGGAGCCCAGATACGAGGAGGACTCCAAAGCTCACTTTGCTGAGACGGAAGAGCTTCTTCTCATGGCCTACGTTAATGATGATAGATCTGATGAAGAAATTGTTTGGTTCTTGGACTCTGGTTGCAGCAACCACGTGTGGGAGGAAAGCATTCTTCTCGTACCTTGATGAGACCTTCCGCAAATCTGTTAAACTTGGCAATAATTCGAGTCTTCAAGTCATGGGGAAAGGAAGAATTCATATGCAAATCAACAACCTTGCACACGTTATCACAGAGGTATTTTACGTACCTGATTTGAAAAAAAATCTTTTTAAGTATCGGTCAACTACAGGAGAAAGGATTAGCTATCCTAATCCGACACAACCAATGCAAAGTATTTCACCCAGAGAAAGGACTCATCATTGCAACCACTATGTCACACAATCGCATGTTTGTTCTTCGAGCAACTATCACACCACCAGATCAGGATCAACCATGTTTTCATATGTTTTCTCAAAATCCAGATCAGCTGTGGCATTGTTGTTATGGACATCTGAGTCTTGGTGGTCTCAAAATGCTCTATACATGGTCAAGGGTTTGCCGCAATTGAAGAGTTCCAGCCTTTTCTGTGAAGATTGCTTAGTTGGTAAACAACAGAGACACTCTTTTCCACAAGAAAGCACTTGGAGAGCTTTGCAAATTCTCCAACTTGTTCATGCCGATATCTATGGGCCTATTTCTCCAATCTCCAACAGCAACAAAAGGTACCTCTTGACTTTTACTGATGATTTTAGTCGCAAAACCTGAATGTTTTTCTTGACAGAAAAATCAGAGGCTTTTGAAGTATTCAAGCTTTTCACAGCAAAAGTTAAAACAGCTATGAACACAACCATCCGAGGCCTACGTACAGATAGGGGTGGAGAATTCAATTCCAATGAATTCACTGATTTTTACAAGTCCAACGACATTCAACGTCAACTGACTGCAGCCTACACTCCTCAACAAAACGGAGTGGCGGAGCGTAAGAACCGCACTATCTTGGAGATGGTTCGCAGTATGCTTTCATGCAAACAAGTGCCTAAGACCTTCTGGCCTAAGGCCGTCAATTGGACAGTACATGTCCTCAATCGCAGTCCCACACTTGCCGTGCGAAATCAAACACCAGAGGAAGCGTGGAGTGGCACTAAACCTGCAGTTGATCACTTCCGAATATTTGGATGTTTGGCTTATGTTCATGTTCCAGATGTCAAACGCACAAAATTGGATGACAAGAGTTTGAAGTGTGTTCTCCTAAGTGTAAGCGAGGAATCCAAGGCATATCGTTTGTATGATCCTTTATCAGAAAAAAATTGTGATCAGCTGTGATGTTGTTTTCAATGAAGATGCACACTGGCCTTGGACAGATACACACGGTGCTACTGTTCATGCTTCACTTGAATTGGGGGAGGAACATTCAGATGATTCAATTGATCAAAATGTTGCTAGAAATCTAGGTACTGAAGCCGCACCTGCAGTTGAAGATCATGCAGACCAAGATACTCCCGCACCTGCAGTTGAAGATCATGCAAACCAAGATACTCTTCCACCTCTCGTCAATTCACCTGATCCTATAGCAGCAAGATGACCTCATCATCCACCACTTTAGATGAGTGATTATGACAGTGGTGCTGGTCTTTCCGAGGAAGAACAAGATGGTAACTTTGCTATGTTTATTGATGAAGAGCCTCTAAACTTTGGTGATGCAGTTCATAGCAAAAAGTGGTAACTCGCCATGGATGCCGAGATTGCTGCCATTCAAAGGAACAATACTTGGGAGTTGACATATCTGCCAGAAGGAGGAAAAACAATTGGAGTTAAGTGGGTGTATAAGACAAAGCTGAATGAGCATGGCAAAATAGACAAGTACAAGGCACGCCTCGTCGCCAAAGGCTACACTCAACAATACGGCATTGATTATTCCGAAGTTTTTGCTCCCGTAGCCCGTATGGACACTATTCGGCTTATCCTTGCTATTGCCGCTCAAGAAGCATGGCCACTTTACCAATTAGATGTCAAATCCACTTTTCTTCATGGAGAGCTTGATGAGGAGGTGTACGTTGACCAGCCACCTGGATATGAAGTTAGAGGTGCCGAACACAAAGTGTATCGACTTCACAAGGCTCTATATGGTTTGAAGCAAGCGCCCTGGGCATGGTACAACAAAATCGAAGCCTATTTTGTGAATGAAGGCTTTAAAAAATGTCCATATGAACATACCTTGTTTCTCAAGCACACCTCTACTGGTAAGATCTTACTCGTGTGTTTATGTCGATGATCTCATTTTCACCGGCAATGATGACTCTCTGTTCAATTATTTTAAATGTTCCATGATGCAAGAGTTTGAGATGACTGATTTGGGCAAAATGAGATATTTCCTTGGTTTGGAAATAGTGCAACAGGACAATGGGATTTTCTTATGTCAACAAAAGTGTGCCCGTGAAATTCTAAAGAAATTTCATATGATTGATTGCAACTCAGTCAACAATCCCATTGTACCAGGATCGAAACTGATGAAGGATCCCATGGGAGAACATGTGGACAGCGCCCTTTATAAGCAACTAGTAGGAAGCTTGATGTATCTCACCTCCACCAGGCCTGATCTTATGTTCGCTGTTAGTCTCCTTAGTCGCTACATGGAACACCCTACCACACTACATCTCCAAGCTGCTAAACGTGTTACGGTATATCAAAGGAACTCTTGAGTTTGGCGTGTTTTATCGCCAGGGAGGGAATCATCAGCTTGTAGGGTATTCTGATAGCGATTATGCAGGGGATGTTGACGATAGGAAAAGCACAACTGGCTCTGTATTTTTATTAAGCTCCGGTGCAGTTTCTTGGTTCTCTCGCAAGCAACCAATTGTCACTCTCTCAACCATTGAAGCCGAGCTTGTTGCTGCTGCCTCTCGTGCGTGTCAAGTGGTCTAGTTACGAAGGATGATGGAGCAACTTTGTCAAGAACAACATTCTGCAACTGTGATTTATTGTGACAATAGCTCAACAATTAAGCGGTCTCGCAATCCTGTCATGCACGGGCGAAGTAAGCATATTGATGTTCGATTTCATTTTCTGCGTGATCTCACTTGTGATGAAGTAGTCAAGCTGGAACACTGTCCAACTCAAGAACAACTGGCAGATCTGATGACCAAGCCGCTAAAGCTGGATACTTTTGAAAAGCTGCGGACATTGATGGGGAGTTTGCAAGGATCCAGGAATAAACTGATCCGTGATCAATTTAAGGGAGGGTTTGTTGCAGTAGACTTAGTCTTTGAATTCTGTTAATAAATCCCTATTGTTTAGGGGATTGACCTGTTCTTTAGCTTAATCCCACAAACACAGTGGAGTGCCTTTTTATTTCTAGTTTCTGTTACTGTAAGGCCATATAAATAGCCCCATGTGCATGCAATAATATATGTGAGTTTTCTCCCAGTTTGACAACTTCTATATACCAACATTAACAAGTTTGAGTTCACAATCACATCTAGCTCCACACAATACTATTGAGTCGGCCCAAGTCCATAGAATCCTGGACCTTTGTGTCAGAGATTAGACTGGATTCAAGTCCATGGTCTTGTAAGCTTCAACACAACACAAGTCCATGGTCTTGTAAGCTTCAACACAACCCTAAGCCTCTGTTTAGGAAGGGTGTAAAATGAGGGGGAGGAAAAGTAGAGGGAAAAAAGGGGGGAATGCCCTCACAGAGGGTGTTTGGGAAGGGGGGAGGGGAATATGGGAGGAAAATTCGTGTGGGCCCCACTAAAAAATTTTCTCCTCAAAACTGAGGGGAAAATGTGAGGGAAAGAGAGGATTTGTTATAAATTTACTAAACTGCCTTCTACCCAACAAAAGAGATGATTTTTTATTTTTTTGCAAAAGTAAATGTAAATTGGTAATTTTCTCTCTACCTCACTAACAAACAAAACACTACTTTTTCACTTTTCTTTTCCCTACTTTTTTACTATCCAAACAAGGGGAGGTAAAATTAATTTTCCCTCCCCTCCCCTCTTCCCAAACATAGGGGAAATGAGCAAGCCATGAGTGGACAGCTATCAGATTGGAAGCCCCTCCCCTCCCCACTTCCCAAACATAGGGGAAATGAGCAAGCCATGAGTGGACAGCTATCAGATTGGAAGAATAATTTAGAAAATTCCCAATTTGACTCTTCACTTCAATTCTCTATATGAATAATTTTTACCAAACACCCGGGTCGCTTGCCTTCTACACATGGGGTACGAGTAACAAGTTTTACATAAGTAAATATTACATATGCAAATGTCACACGTATAACATGTTATTATGTTTGTAAAAATCACCATTTTCACATGAGTAAATAAGTACATTCCATGATTTTAAGTGTGTTTAGATTCTTTCACATGCTTCTCATAATCCATGAATAATCAATATACGAAATTGAGCTTTTTAATGCTTATCATTAATACGAGGATATTGAACGTTAGATCAAGAATTAAGGGCCTATAAAGTGCATAAAATTACAGGTTGGAACTTTTCCTCAAACTACTCAAAGTCTATTAAGATTTAAAATAATCAACTTCAAGGACGCAATACTTATCGATCAATAAACAAACTAAAAAGTGTAAATTATAAATATCGAGCCCAATGAAATGAAAAAAATTAAAGTAGTTAGCCGGGCCCTCAATAGAAAAATCACCCATGTAAGAGACTGTATTAGCACCTTTTTTTACAAGACGAGTATGTAAATCACTTTCAAATTTGCGTGAGTGTGAAATATTGGTAAGCAGATACCACAATTACACACCATTTTCACCGCATTCATTCATTTATTGTTAAAGGGCCTGACCTGGCCTGACCCGCCCAATACCTGCGCTTTCCATTCTAGGGCTTTAGCACCCCAAAGCCCCCATAAAAACCCTCTTTTGCCGCTCTCATCTCCTGCATCTTCTCTTCCAGATCTCTATCATTCCTCATCATCAAGAAGAAGAAGAAGATGAAGATCCTCTCTGCCTACTTGCTCGCTGTATTGGGCGGAAATCTGCGGCCCTCCGCCGAAGATCTCAAATCCATCCTCGGATCAGGTAAGTCCCAAACCCTAAGTTTTTTTTTTTTTTTTTTTTCTAATCTTCTCATTCATGCACTTTTATCACATCAAAGGCAAATCTAGGGTTTTAGTCGAATTCGGTGATGTGAATCTAGGTTTTTTTTTTTTTTTTTTTTGGGGGGGGGTATGATTTATTCTGGATTTGCAGTGGGAGCGGATGCAGAAGATGATAGGATCGAACTGTTGCTGACGGAAATCAAAGGCAAAGACATAACGGAGCTTATCGCCTGTGGAAGGGAGAAATTGTCTTCTGTTCCTTCTGGTGGCGGTGTGGCTGTTGCAGCGACGGGTGGTGTCGGCGGTGGTGGAGCTGCTGCTGCAGCGCCTGCGGCTGCGGAGGCGAAGAAAGAGGAGAAAGTTGAAGAGAAGGAAGAGTCTGATGATGTATTGCTTCTTAAAATCAACAAATTTTCTTCTTTTTCTTTTTTAATTTTTCTTTGATTTGTGCTGATTTTGGTGCTTTGGGTTTGTGTTTTCTTTTTGCAGGATATGGGATTTAGTTTGTTTGATTGAGAAGTTGCCAGCGATAATGGGTTAGAAAGTTAGAAAGCTCCTTCGAGCTTTGTTGGTTTTTTTCTTTGAACCCTTTTGTTCTCATAGACTCAGTACAATTGTTAGCATTTTGGCTCGGTAGCCCGCACGATAATTTTGCTTATTTTACTTGGAATCATCATAAACATGTTAGCACCATACCATCAATGTGGGTTGGTTGAATGCATTTTCCTTTTAGAAATCTACTTTGTTATGGTGCTCTCTCTCTCTCTCTCTCTCTCTCTCTCTCTCTCTCTACTGTGTTTGTATACTTGGAAATGGAAAGATATTTTAGACTTGATAAAAAAAGGGTAGTTTATAAAAAAAATTCTATGGTGCTCAATCATTTTGCGCTGTGGTGCATTCCAGGCAATGACTTTGCTTGAGTTTGGATTGGGTAATTCAGGGGGATGCCAAAACTACGAAATTGACGAGTGATGCCGAAGTATCAGTGCTTTCATGTCCTGAAATTGTTTATTCCTGCAATTGTATGAAATATGGATTAGCTCCCTTTGATGAGAATGCAATAGCTAGATGTAGGAAGATTGTCTCTTTGAATAATGTAATGAGCAGAAGTTTCTGCTTTACTTGTACACAGACTATAATTTTGTATATGCTTTGAATCAATTGGAGTTTACACTTCCATGGTTATCTAATATACAGTATTGGACTTTAGCTTTTGGAAAGAGCCTTTAACCCTCTTGTGGGCTTATACTGTGTCACTCTCCACTCAACTTAGAAGTTGTTTCTTTGAGGTTCTAAGGTCTTTTTCGCTTGGAATTTGATTGGGTTAATCGAGGGGCAATGGCAATAATTATGAAACTAGCACAACCACCCGTGCTCAGCCCGGTCGCATTATAAATTAAAAACTCTTACATTAACAAGGTTATGTGGAGTACCTCTTTCCATCCATTAGTAAGTTGCATAAATGAAAATAAAAAAATTGGAAAGAAAGGGAGTAGAAGAGATGGGGTGGAGCAAGAGACTTGAAAAAGGAAGAAGTGGAGTTAAAGGAAAGAGTAGTGGGTGGTTTGATGAGATAAGGATGGGAGTGAGTAGTTATATGGAGAGAATGTGAAACATTATAGATACGAGTGGGTAGTCATATGGAGAGAATGTGAAACATTTTAATAAGGGGGGTTAACTGACCGTCAAGATTAAATCCAAAAGCGTAGTATATTATAATTGACAAGTGATGCCAAAGCATCAGAGTGCTTCATGTTATTCTTGCTACTGAATGAAATATGGGTTCAGAATTCCATAGCTAGATGTAGAACTGTGTATATATGAAAAATGCAATGCACAGAAAATGCTGATATATGAAAAATGCAATGTGCAGAAAATGCTGATATACTTGCAGGCGAGCTATAGGTTTGTATATGCTTTTGAATGAATTGGAGGTTATGCTTCAAAGGTTATCTAATATACCATCTTGGCCTTGAGCTGTTTGAGGGTCCTCGTAAAGATCCTTCAATCCTCTTCTGGGCTTATTATTCTGCTATTCTCCATTCAACTACTATAATTTGTAGCTTTGAAGTTCTAAGGCGGTCTTTCCTTCTATGAGAACCATTGTCATCCCTTTTCATTTCCAATCTCATTTGACAGTGTAGAATTAATAGAGAGAGAAATTCTCAATAATATTTCTCTCAACCCATAAATCTTTTTCAACATGACCTTGACATTTTCAATAATCTTAGAAGATGACGACTTGCGACAGAGTTTTCTGTTTGAGAAGGTAGAAGATGGGGTTAAGTCTTTTACATTTGGGAAGGTAAAGTATATGCCAGATTATAATATAAATAAAAACAGGGGGGGTGGTGGGGGTGGGGGGGGCGGCGGAATGTCCCCAAGAATACGCCTCATCTTGTCAATTCAACAGGCGAGACTATTCCAAGTTCTTTGGGCAAGGATTGGGAATTTGCTAGTTGGATAGCATTAGGTGGAGATTGATTGTGAAAATTTTCCCTATCAAACTTAAACTTTGGGGAACCCAAGTACAAAGCTACATTATGATGGCTTCTTAGCTTTTAATATTAAAAATGGAAATCAAAATGTGCCTTTTTCATTCCTATTGTTCCTATTTACATGTGAAAGGGTTCATGCATTTGGATAACCCGAATGAGCTTGAGAGTTTTGTTGCTCTGTTCTCTACCACCATGGAAACCAATTTTGCATAATCAAGAGTTGCAGGATTTTGAAAGTTTCAAATTTGAAATGGAACCTATTGCGTGTGGGAGAGATTGGAGAATACATCACTCAGTGGAAGGTCTGTCCAAACAGATTTACTTCTGAACTACACTGAACTATGGTGCATCAATCAATTCGATTCCAAACTCATGCTTTATTTATTTTCTATTTAACATTTGCACTGTTTAAAGTTATCCCTGTGGATAGGACCCTTGCCATACAATCAGTGGCCTTGCCTGCATGCACCACTTGGATTCTATGATCAACCCTACCTTCCCACACTCATTACCTTCTTGAATTGGCACTTAAACCATTTCCGACGATCATACAAATGACAAAAACACTAATTAAACGCATTCTGAAATCTTGACTCCTTGGGTGCTAGTACTTGTGGAACTTTTGTATGGACTGTCCCTCAACCGGGCAATTGGGCCAATCAGTCTTATGCTTTGGGGCAACATAGTGAGCGAGGCCCCACTATCAAAATGGTTTGAATTCAGAGATCGTTGGGTTGGCAATCATAGACCCCAATAGTCTTTGAGCCTGAAACAATAGTCTCCCAAGAAATTATTGGTGCCAGTGGACCCAAATCAATCCAACCTAAAGAATAAAGAGGTCAGTTTCTTTTACCAAAAGAAAGTAAAAAAAAAAAAAAAAAGGGTCAGTTTCACGTTGGGCTTTCCTGACCCGAAGGGTCACTCTATCTAATTTATGACCCCACCCGCACCATTGGCAAAACAACCCAATTCGAAATTATCCCAATCGCTGTGTGTGTATATATCTATAAAATTTGCTTAATATTAGAAACTCTTTTAGATTAGAAAAAAAGAGAAATGCATCAACATGTATCTTCTTTTTTTTTTTTTTAAATGAGAAATAAAAAAAGAAATGTCTCATTAAAAGTTTGATCCAAATATCTCTATCTTATTGTTATATTTTCAATCACAATCTTCTAAAAAAAATGAGATTTCCCCGTGAGGCTTTAAGTCAAGTCCATTATTTTTCTTTTTTTTCTTCATTTTTGGTATCCCAACTAAGGGATTGGGACACCATGAGACTCGCACATGCAAGGTAATGAAAACCCGTACGTGTAAAAATACATAATTCACACATGCAAGTTCATGGAAATTCACATGCGCGAGGAGGCAAAACTCACAAATGTAAAATAAAATTAATTTACATATGCAAAGAGTGGGGAGCTAACTTAGATATGCAACGAGGGGAGAGCTTAGGGATACATTTTCAATCCAAATTCCAATGTAAGTCAGCAGGTAAGACGGTATACGCTTTGGCTAAGCTCGGGGTGGCCATTTGGTTTCTTTGTTATGTTTTTATGGTCTCATTGTCATCTTTGATAAAAATGTCTTCTTGCCAAAGGAAAAAAAATTTGCAAAAGGACAGAGTTGCTCAAAGTGAAATCATCCCGGCCTTTGCCACCTTAGGTCCCAATAGAATTTGCAATGGGTCGGGTAGGCTCATTTATTCATTAACAGGCTTGAAAATATCAACCTGGAGTAACCCAAAGGGTCAATTCCAACTTAATTTACAAGCTGGGTTCTACTCTGTATCCCCTATCACAGTCCACAAAAATCGTGTAACACATGCCCTTAACTCTATCATGGGCCCCACATGAAGATTATCCACATCATTCAATATGAATCACATCCCCTCTGATAACATATCCTCAGATTTTTCACTTTATTACGAATGGTTTGTATCGTAAGATTAAACATCTGATTGAAAATAAGACTCAGCACTGAGGTGACATCACTACTAGTGTGTTGTTAGTCACCATTTTATCATGTACTCAATTGAATAGTGGGGCCAATTCCTATTGAGCTGAAATTTAAGGATAAATCGCTAAAAGGAATGGAATTCATCTTAAGCTGTCCAAATTATCTCTACATGGGCCTGATGGTGGATATCCCAGCATTCGTTCGGTTGTGACTGACTTGGCGGGTCATAATACAGTAGGCCTGGCTGGATGGGATTGGTGGGTCAGGTCACAGGCATACACTTAACCTGAGCCAAACCAATTCATTAGTCAGGATAGAATATCAACCCAAATCCAACCCAAAAATAAAAAGGTTCAATCCAAACCCCAAACCACTGGGCTGGGTTTGGGTTCGACCTACCCATCATAAACAAAAACCCATAGGTCTCCATCACATCAATGTGTTGGCCCAAAACTTCGACGGTCCTGATAAGCTAAGGCAGTGATGGCCCACCACACTAATTTTCCCTTCCTGCACCTTCTGCAACATATACTCCACAACCCAAAAGGCCCAGGAGATTAAGAATCAGATAATGGTGGGAGCCTTGTTCTGCAGCTGCCCACTCACACGAGTGGCAGCAGCAGCATCAGAAAGAACCCATCATCATCATCGTCATCGTCATCGTCATCGTCATCTCTCATTAGTAATCCAATCCTCTCATGAACAGAGCTCTTCCTGCAAACCCAACATCTCCACATGGCCGCAATCAATAGCACTGCGTGCACTTGCAGCTGCTCTTTCCTTTGGTCTTGTCTTAACACCTACTCCTCCTTGTACTGCTGCTGAATCTCCATCCCTTCAAATCGCACCTCCTTCTACTGAGCTTTGCCAAGAAGAAGATGACCAACGAACTCCAGAAATTGCTCCCCAGTCTGTTACTAATGAAGGAATTGTTCAGGAAGCTTGGGAAATTGTCAATGATAGCTTTCTTGACGCTGGGCAGCATCGCTGGTCGCCTGAAAAATGGATGGTAAAGCACCCACCTGCCAAAAGCTGGGTTTTTTTTTTTTTTTTTTTTTTTTTTTGATCATTTGGGGTTTTAATTTGCTCCTGGGAGATTCTAGAAACATGCTTTTTCAATTTTCAGATAAAATTCTATAGTGATTAGAACCCATATCCCTGTTTTACTGTTTATTGATTAGAATGAGAACAACCCATGAAATTTGAGGACTGTTTTCTATGAAAATTGAAAATGGCTTCCAAGGGGAATGATTTTCTTTTGTTCTGTGGTAACAATTTTGGGAGGTTTTTCATTTTCTGAAATTTTTGTGGAAAGCAGCTAAATGACCATGTTATAAAGTCTTGCACTGGATAAATTGTTTTGCAGCACTACACAATAAAAAAAATTGGAACCATAAAAAATGCAGTCTTTTTTTTTTTTTTCAGCAGGAAAATGGAATCTTTGTGGAAATAAAATGCCAGGAAAAACTGTAGTTGATAAAGAAGTGTTTGGATGAAGAGAAAAGGTGGAGATAGATTTAGTTCAAAATTTGTACTAGGGACAGTTCTCTTTACTTGTTTTCTTCATTTTTTTGTCCACATCCAAATGACACCTATCTCATGTGGTCTATGTGGATGACCCAGAGCAATTGTTGTTCTCAACCAAGGCTAATTTTCTCATGTAATTAATGCATTGGATAGGATACCTGTATTGGCATTCGATCCTTGCGTTACTGCAAGTGGAGAGTGTTTCTGTATTCATTTCTGAGTATATGTATTTAGTTATTCACTTATCCTTCAGTTGTTGAGTGAAGGCTGTATTGACAATGCTTGAAATGTGTTGACCACTCACAGTTAATGGGTATTTTTTTTTAAACTTTTTTTTTTCCTTTTTACCAATTGGTTTTTATTTTACAGCAAAAGAAAGAAGATATTCTTAGTAGTTCCATTCAAACTAGATCTAAAGCTCATGATATCATTCGAAGGATGCTGGCTAGCTTGGGTGACCCATATACGCGGTTCCTTTCCCCCTCAGAAGTAATTCCTCTCTCATTTTGAATTTGGGTTTTTAGTTTTCTGAATCTAAGTATCATTTGCTGTTGAGGTGAGTGGATAGAGAAGGGGAATGTGGATACCAATATGCCATTACAAGTTCAAAAATGGAGGCATTTAATACTCTCCAAAAAAAAAAAAAAAACTGCATAATCATGATCATGCATATGATTTTGGGAGATTTTGGGTGTGTGCACCATCCACATCCGGGTCCATCACATAAATGGTCTGTATTACTGAACTATGAGACTGCAAATCTAGTGCTTCGAGTGACAACACCCCAAACTTGTTCTTCAGCTGTGGATGGAAGTGATGTTTCAGCATTTTTTTTTTTATTCTGTTAGTACTTTTATCAATTGTAGTTTTTACTTATATGAATTGATTTTTTTCCCTCAATGTTATGTCTTTTCATCACTGGCGAAAAGTTCTCGAAGATGGCTAGGTTTGATGTGAGTGGGGTTGGAATAAATCTTAGGGAAGTTCCTGATGCAAATGGTGCTACCAAATTGAAGGTATTGGGGATCATATTGGATGGTCCTGCCCATACTGCTGGTGTAAGACAGGTATTGGTACTTGGTAGACTTGATGCATCCACTTCCCAAATCTGATTATTTTTTTAGGCCTCATTCCTCTCTTTACTTCTTAGACCTATTCCTTTATAGTTTGATTTATAAGAATGCAATTGTCATCTGTGGAGTCTGGAATTTTTTATGATACAGATAATAAAAAGGACACTGTGATAGTCTTTAGTAGTAATATTGTCATCATTGCCATCATCTTTTCTGTAATTCCATATATATTATATCCATACATCTTGCTTTCACTAAATATTATCTTACTTTCTATTGCAAAGTTGGAAACTGCTTATTTTCACAACCACAAGGTTTCAGGTTTGACTCATGCTGCGCATCAAGAGAGAGAGAGGAAGAGGCTGTCTTGCATCTGATTCATTTAATAACTCATGTTGTTTAGTGTAATAAATTATGATGCATATTGTTCTAATTGATGCACTTAATAGCCTTTATTTTTTTCTCTTTATGTTAGTGTAAGGATGATGCATGCATTCTGTTTTTGTAGGGGGATGAGGTCTTATCAGTCAATGGAGTTGATGTCAAGGGAAAATCGGCCTTTGAAGTTTTGTCTTTGCTACAAGGTCCTACGGAAACATTTGTTACTATTGAGGTTGTGTCATCAAATCATCTAAAAAATATGCTGCCTTAAAATTTCCTTATACTTGCAGCTTGAATGTGATCTTCCAAACTAAGTGTTGATGCTTGTAGATTAAACATGGAAATTGTGGACCAGTTCAATCTGTCAAAGTCCAGAGGCAAGTTATTGCTCGAACCCCTGTGTTTTACCGCTTAGAACCAATGGAGAATGCAACTGCTTCAGTTGGATATATACGTCTGAAAGAGTTCAATGCACTGGCGAGAAAAGATTTAGTTATAGGTAAGAACATTTATATTCAACTTTTGCAACCATAGTTCTGTAATCCTGTACTAAGGGTCTGTTTAGCATGTGGACAATCCTTCATGGTCTAAGGACGTTCTACCCCAGTTGTCCTCACGAAAAGTAAGATATTTTAGTTGAAATCCTGGACAGATTCATAAGGCCTGTTTTATTTACCGGAGTCCTGAACAGCATCATTTTGTCTTCTGACTGGGATTGCTTCCTCAGAAAGCTCACTAATTTTTGGTAAAATAGGAAGCAATAGTCATATTAACAAGTCATCTTACCTCATTGAATGGCATGCTCCACTCAGTCTGTCCAGCAAGTGGCTCTAATGTCCTCATGGGAGCTTAAGTTTTTTTTTTTTTTTTTTTTTAATTTATATATTAAAAACTTCAACTTAATTTTGCCACTGATTTTTCTGTTATGTTCTCAGTTTTCTCCTTCTTCTTTTTCTTTTTATGTTTTTGGGGAGCTCAATCTTATTGCAAACCTACTTTCTAACCAACTATTAGATTTTGTTCTATGCTCCAGGGTCCTAGGACTTCTTCTGCCAAAGCCATCAAATGATTGCGTCTCACATTTCTATTTAGATTTATATGCCGATTGAAATAATATGTATAAATGTTAGTCGAATCATGTATTGAAGACTCAAAGTGAAGCCTAGCTGGGAACTGGGGTGGCGGTGATGGAAAGGGCTATGGGACAACCCAAACTCCCCCTTTCCCCACCCCTCCTCAAACAAAAAAAAGAAAAAAAGAAAAAAAAAAGAAACAACAGAAAGAAAAATTGAAGCTCACAGATGGGTGTAAATTTGGGGTTGGGGGTTATTCATGGGTCAATCCATGTTTCCCATGGACTCTCACAGAGGAGAAATTCTAGTTTGGGACCTGTCTATAGAAAAAAAGGTTGCTCTGATCCAGCAATGCTTTCTTCATTGAATGGCAGGAATGCACTGATTTAAAATGTGTTAGTTTTATAAATCTCTGGTTTTTTGGTGACCTGGGAGAACTTTCTTATATCATATATTCCCTTTCTTATATTTAGCAAATCTTTATTTCTTTGGTAGTCGATCATCGTTCTGGGTAACTTTGCTCCTGTATTCTTTTTGGCAACTTCTTAAGTTTTGATATTAAAAGTGCTGCTTCTATGAGACTGCTTTATCTTTTTTTTTTTTTTTTCTTCAAAAGTTTAGTTAGTATTGCAAAAAATGCTAAAGGGATTGTTAATTCATTCTTTCAGCTATGAAGAATCTTCAGGATGCTGGTGCCTCCTATTTTGTTTTGGATCTTAGAGATAATCTTGGTGGACTAGTGCAGGTTTGTTTATTATCTGAATCTGATGCATTGTACTGTAATGTTCTGTTTCACATGAAATAAAGTCTTACAAATCAAAGATTTCCTTTGTCCGCTTTAAATTTTTCTGGAGATATCATGAAATATAGTTTCATAGATATCTCCAGAATCCTTCTTTACTTTGATCTGCCAAGCCATTAACATTGTAAATTTTTGAGTTTGACAGCCATTTTCCTTCTCAGGAAGGCATTGAGGTTGCAAAGCTCTTTCTGGACAAAGGAGAGACGGTATGTAATCGTTGCAAGATATGTACGTGTAAGATGGATCTTCATTTATCATTTTATTTAAATTTTCATGCAAGAACTCCTTCACGTTTCGAGTTGTTTTGTGTGCTACCTGGAATCCTGAAATAATCTACCTGTCCTCTTCAGAAACATACATCGAGTATGATACAATGTAACCCACATTATATAGTTATTAAAGATTGATGCCTACTTTTACCAGTTTGATTTCATGTACACAGCCGCTTTCTGGGGATCTGAAATAATCAGTTTGTGCCATCCTTATTTCTTCTTGTGCTCCCCATATGGGTTTTTTACCTATTTGAATTGCTGAAACATACAGTAACACTGCTCTACTTCAATATTATAAGGTCATTTAACTGATGAAATATTTTTAGGTCCTGGAAATTTAGTTTCTTGTTGTCTTTAACAGTAGCACAGATTATTAGTGTGTAATCACAGCTTTAAATTTACTTTACTATTCTACTTGATATAATATAACCTTGTTTCCTTGAAAGATAATATTAATCCCTGGACTGTCATTTAGATATACTTTGTGGTCTTCTGATTTATTTTACAAATGTTGAGACACATGGCTATTTCCCATTAAATGTCATTGAAATTGTCATTTCTTGGGGTGAACAGGTCATTTATACTGTTGGAAGGGATCCTCAGTACCAAAGAACAATTGTTGCAGAGACTTCACCTTTGTTTACGGCTCCTGTAACTGTAAGCATATTTATAATGGGGCACCACCTTATAAATTGTCCTTGATAAATTGAATGTGAACTGGTAATATTATTAAACATGCTATAATGTAAATTATTTTTGAGCTGTAACCTGTTAGTTGGAATAAGTCCCAAAAAACAAAAGGTCTTCAATGTGCTAGCAGTAATATTAAGTAATACTTGTCCTATATGTCTGAAACTTTTAAATGCAATTCTTTCTTTTTCTTTAATTACTTCATTGCAGGTTCTAGTGAACAATAAGACTGCAAGCGCTAGTGAAATTGTAAGAAGCTCAGTTCTTCATCTTGCTTGTATTCACGAGATTGTACTCTGAACAGAAACTGTTTTGCAGGTTGCAACAGCACTTCATGATAACTGCAGAGCTGTTCTTGTGGGAGACAGGACTTTTGGCAAGGTATGACAGCAGAATTCACTAACTTCAATTTGTTTATAGAGTTTGCCTGCCTTCTTGACTTGGGAGTAGATGGATTTCTCACTCTGGGTTTTTGTCTACAAAGTGTAATCCCAAAATAGGAGAAAATTATATGCTCCCAAGGGACAAATTGTTTGTACAAAATAGAACCTTCTAGTCTGGAGTAAATCCTGTAACTTCATTCTTTCATTGTTTGTGCATATTGTTGATCAAAACTTTAATGCTTCCGTCAGGGTTTGATACAGTCAGTTTTTGAACTTGACGATGGATCCGGTGTTGTGGTTACTGTTGGGAAGTATGTAACACCAAATCACATGGACATCACTGGAAATGGGATAGAACCAGACTTCCCGCGCATACCAGGTAACTTATTCATTTGCTCAGAAAGGTGAAACATGCAAGTATTTACAACGAATATGTTTGCAGCATGGAGTACAGTCATGAATCATCTATCCCAGTGCAACATGAAAACGAAAGAATGACGAGTGCAGGTTTGTGCTTGCTGCTCTCTCTTGCTGTTGTTTTGTTTTTGGGGTTTTTGAAGAAAATCATGCTTATATGTTGCGAACAGATTATTTTTTCCCCATAGTCGCTCGCGGTGATAGATAAGCTAAGGATTAATTGAATTTAAGAAGGGTGGGGTCATTGATGATTGATATCCAATATAGGACATGTCTCTTCATTATTTAGTCTGGAAAACCGAAGTGTACATATGAACACCATTGAATACAGGAGATCCATTTGGGTTGGATCTATGTAGCTTCCATCAAGGGTTGAGATTCAATTGTATGGCCTGCTGGGTGGAGCCCCTTCACTCAAATCACAACCAAAAGAGAAGAAAATTTGGAGAACATTCAGCTGCATTCCTTGCTGATGTGCTTGCTAACCTTTGTATGATTCTTGAGCTTTGGCTATTGCATTCACTTTATCAATCTGTTCATGGTTTACTCTTTGTAAACTTATTGTTTCCACATTTGATTATGAAGGAATGGTGATTTCTTTTGGTTTGTACAGACAACTAAGCACCTGGGAAATGCATTAATTCTTTCTGAATTAGTTGTATTGTACAAGTAGTAAACCAGTGACTGGCAGATAAATGTGGGTAAGAATGACCAAAACCAGACACTGATGAGGTACTGAGTCCCACAATAGACTCAAGTTGTACAAGAAATCCGATGCTTGGCTTCGAATTACCATCTCTCTATATGATATCATGGTGGTGATTTTATTGATCCAATGTTGGATTTCCTTCTATTTTACCGCGAGCAAATTCTCCAGGAGACTATCTCACCTTGACCTGGCATTTTTGTTTTATAAAGTTTCCGTCCCCTACCCCCAATGCGCAACATCTAAATGTAGGTCCTGTGCTACCTAAGGCTGAGAAATGTCATCCAACATTTCAGCTCATTTTTCGCAAGGTCTTCCATCCAAAATAAAACGTGTAACAGACCATGCAGTATTTTGATTCTCCACTTCGGAGCAGGCTCTTTTTATGTGTTTCCCTCAAAAAATTTGAAGCAAGACATCATCCAACCATCTGCATTTTTATGAGTATGGCTATATGGGCACCCATATACCGGGGTGGCAACATTGACCAACCCACCAACTCGAATCTGTTATTCAGGGTTTCGGTTGACCCTTTTTCAGGTTAAGTCTGGGTAGGCATTCATGACCTGATAGATAAATGGGTTGGGTCTACTCTTGCAATTGTACAATGAGCTGCCACCTCAACCCAAACCTAACCATCTAATTAAGTGTTGGATCAACCATTTTTAACTTTTAGGTTTGGTTTGGATTCAAAGTTTCAAGAAAATTAAAAAAATGAGTCAGGTTTGGGTTGCACCCATATGTCACCCACAATGTTCAACCCAACCTGTCCCCATTACAACCCCTACTCATCTAATCCCCTACTCATCTAATCATAAAATGAATCAATTTAAGCCAACGCCCCCTTAACAGCACTACAGGCTACAACTCTTTTAATAATAAAATGAAATTATGAAATCTGGAACAAGGCTGAACAATTCTGTAGTTAGAGTTTGGCGACAACCATACTTTGACAAATTAAATTTTAAGTGTTGCAAATGGGAATCAGGTCCAAGTGATTCTGAGAAAAGTTAAAAGAGGCCGAGTGCAAATTAGTCATGTGATTCTAAGTCCAAACATACCAATGGGAATCAAGTCCAAGTGATTCTGAGAAAAGTTAAAAGAGGCCGAGTGCAAATTAGTCATGTGATTCTAAGTCCAAACATACCCATTAGTTGAGTGCCATAATACAACCTCAAGGCACAGGACAGCAGGTAAATGAGTACTCTTTTAGAATGCACAGTTGATCAGAACCAAAGGAGTACAAGGAAACTATAAATATTATGATCAAACTGTTGTTAAACTTTGAACCATCTGCACTTAAATATACTATAATACCCTGAAAAAACAGGAGACACTAGCAGCAGATCAATAACTGTGTTGCCAGATCTGGTGGGATTGTTGAGATGGACCCTGTGAGGCTTTCAGGGTCCCATCACTCGGCGGTTGATGTTCTTGTGAGACCCCTGCCTGAGAATGGTAAAAATTTGGGTAATCTGAAGCTCCGTAGTGTGATGGCTGCTGACTTTGTTGAATGGCACCATGCTGGTTCTGTCCTGGATAACCATAATAAGTGCTGGCTGGAAGGGCTGACATGGTTCTTGAACCATGCACATTGACCCACATGGTAGAGGCTTCATTCTGAAAAATAAAAGAGTTGGGGAATAAATCAGGAAAATTCAAATAAAATATAACTTGCTGAATTATGCTGTATAATACTTCATCTAGAGAAATAACACTTAGTAGTTCAAACAGAATGGGACATGTAGGCTGGCCTTACAGTAATGTAATTCATCCCAAGGGCCTCACCATTTGGTTAAGCATACCTATTCTATCAATCTGACCGGTAATTTTCAAATAGACACTTCCAGCAAATGGCCACATTTATCAATGAAAAAAATGAACAATTTCAATATCCAATAGGGTTATTCTTTGGACATCTCCACTGCAGGATGGTGCATGCCATTTGAAAAGTTCATACCAATGTTGGCCCACATGTAAAATTTGTAGTGCCAAAACAATGATTAGATGAACCACTGTATGTTTCCACTTGTGGTTGAGAGTTAAGAGTTGAGACGACCATTTCTACCTGTTGAGTGCCATAATGGTTGCTGTCTCTGTACTGAGAGCCTATAGCCTCTTCAAAGCTGATTGCCGTGCTTGGAGGGGTAGTTGAAGGATTCAGCAGAAAGCTTCCAGGGATGTTGGTTGAACTTCCAAATCCTCCATAACCTGAAGCTATGGTGGCAGGATGAGACAAACTACTTAATGAAATACTGTTCTTATATTTTGGCAATGAATACTTTATGCCGGTGCCTTGCACTGCTGCTGGAGATTGATGATAAACATTGTTAGCAGCATACGCTTGCTGGAAAGCAGATGGCATATATGAATAGCTCTGAGGCAGGAATGGATATGTAGTCATGTTGGCAAAAAGAGTTGGCTGAGAATAAGGGTGGGTGGGTAGATGCTCAGGGAGTGTGGGGACTGGGGGAATGCTGGTGTTGGGCAATGTCTCTGGGGTGGTTGGCTGAGGTGTGGTGAAGGCACCCATTTTTATTGCCTGCATGCACAAGAGAACTATGAGATTAATAGCCATAATCATAACATTCTAAGTGGCTGTAAGATTTGATTCTTGAACATGCAGAAATCTCAATCCAGGGACACGATTCAGCCTGTGCCAAAGCCAAGTATGACTCAGCCAACTAGAGCAATTCCTCAGGCCAACGAAACAGAACTCGCCAAATCCAACTCAACCCAGTTAAAAAATTGGAATATCTTGACATAGTTTCACATTCATCAGTGTCATTTAGTTCTATGGATGCTACGACTCATACTTCTAAAATCACTGAGGGAAATAGCAAATGCTAGCTTAGTTCGTTATCATGTGTAGTTCACAAGCTTAGATCACCAATTGCCAGGACCAAATGAAATCAGATGAGTTGGAGAATTTCTGAATTCTGGTCTAGTAATAATTCAGTGAGAATACCTCTAGTAATAAAAGACTTGTCAGTCTTCAATCTCAATCACATATCTGAATGCAATAAAAGCAAATGCACCCAGCTTGATGGAACAAGTCTAAGATGAAGATGACGCTGATTTTATTTTATATATTTATTGGTAAGATGATGCTGATGATAATATAATGAATAAAAGCTAATGAGTGCTACATTACCATTTCACTTGAGTAAGATGCAAGATTCTGCATCTGAGAGTTGGTTTGGGAGTAAGAGTATCCTCCAGCATCTGCTTGTACAGTGTTTTCAATTGCATAATCTGGTGCAGAAGATGGAAAAGGGCACTGATGTCGATGTCCATGCCTTGCTTCCTCAGCATTATCATGTTTTGCAACCTCAGCTAGTGAAGACAAAGGGAATTCAGCATTCTCATTTGAGGTATATCTTTGTTGTTCATTGCCATAGCAATCAGGATTTCTGCCAGGAATTATTAGTATTATTATAAAACAACAAAAAATGTCCAGAAAGATAACAATAGTCAAAAGGATGCAGTAGAGGCAATACCTAGAATCCAAATTTTCAACCGAAGAACCATCTGCTGCTGTGGATGCTTCAGACAAGTTACTCTTCAAGGTCTTTGACACAAATGATCCATAAAAAGTTGCACCAATACCAGACCCAAAGCTACCAAAGCTCAAATGTGAGCAGTCTGCAGTAGGGACCTGAAGATGATTTGGAATAATCACAGCTGGGTTTTCCTCACCAGGTGGTGCACTTATCTCTTCCTCCTGCAAGCTCAGGTTCTGCAAGCGTGCAGCAGCAGTTGTTGCTGCCTCACTGACATCCTCAACTAAAGAAGGTTGCAGGCAATCTGACATGTATAAATGTGAGCTGCCCCCATTTCCTGGCAAGAAAACAATGATCTTTCACTACTTGGGACAAAAAGAAAAAAAAAATCCATATTGTTCCCACATGAAAGCTTACTGTTTCCTTAACCACCAGAGTAATTTTTCTTTTGCTCTGGGAAATATTCATAGATGCACACACACTACATAAGTCCCTAACAAACAGGGAGTAACAACCAGAGTGAAACTGAACTTGATGAATCTCACTTTTACACGTATCATCACACTTGGTAGTTTATAAATATTTGAACTTTTCCCATGTTGGAAGTGAAGAAACTCCTATTCAGAGATAGGTAGGGAGAAAAACTGCTGCTCCGAAAATGGCAAGGAGCCAAATTCAACCTTAATTACTTCCATAGTTACTACATTGGGCGTGCATTGGGTAGAGTTTATGCAGGAAAATACTGCTCCTGTATCTTGGACATGGGTCATAGCCATAGAATATGATGCATGGATACTTCCAAATGGGCAACATATTGTGCCGTACTCGTATCGTATCTGATACTTCACTCTTTATGTGAAAATCTGTATCCATGCCATGTCCATAGCGTGCCCTCATTGTATCTATGCCATATCTGGGAATCATAGGCCATAGATGTAAAAATATTGAATTTCTTTTTATGAAGCCTTAAAATTTATTGTAGCTTAAAGTACTTGCAACTGCATGCCAATTACTGCAGCAGCTCCATACTCATAGTCATAGATATAGTAGGTTACAGATGAACACATGTATTTCTGCAAACACATGAACACCAGGACCCAACCTGCTGCAGAAAGTTTCTAATTATGTACCAGCTAGGGATTTTTAATGGGTCCCTATGTCTCAGTGGCTATGCAGTGGTAGTTCACCATCAAGCCATTCCATACTTCTTACACATTTATGGAACTTTAAATTTTTTGTGTCGGAACACACAGGTATGGGACTAATTATGAATAGGAATGTGTTCAAAACTGAGATATATGCATGATCAATTATTACATCTTCATCTTCCATGAACCGAGTAAATGGCATGGTGGCATAGGCTAGATAAGTTCAAACAACCTTTCATATTTCAGCATTTTAGAAAGAATACATGGCTACCCATCAAGGTGATGGCCAGACCAACATACAACAGCGATCTAACAAGCTGAAGTATACAATCACGAAGTAAACTAGGGGTGCACATGGGCGGTTCGGATTGGTTTAGAGGGGAAACCATCAACCAAACCAAACCCATCGGTTTTCTATTTTCCTAAATTGAACCGAACTGCCCAAGTGCTCAAACTGAATCGAAAGGAACCGATTTGGTTCGGTTACGGTTTTTTTGTTTTTTCTTTTCTTTTATTTTATTTTCTAAAAAACATGACAGTTCAATTGGTGAGAGACATTGGACTTCAAGTAACGGAGTAAGGGTTCGAGTCTTCTTCAAGTAATTTTTTATATTCTTTTATATATTTTATAAAAAATATATATATTTCTATAATTGGTTCGGTTCGGTTTGAGCGGTTTAACTTTAACCGCACCTTCAAACCGAAAACCGAACCGATCAGTTTGAAAGAAATCCGAAACGCGACCGAACCGATCTATCACAAAACCAATGTGAACCGCTTAGTTAGTGATTTAGTGGTTTTTTTGCGCACCCCTAAAGTAAACCATTGGAAACAAAGCATCGATCCATATCAGCACCCAAATTTTCCAACACATCTGCCTCAGAATTGTCCTCTCTTGGAATGAGTTGAAATGAGGCATTAGTGGCCACAGATAAAGCCACAATTTATTTAAGGTATAGAAGAATCTCCAAGGCCCCTTGTCCTTACCATTAGCCCAAGAAATAGTATTCAATGGATCCCCTTCCACAAGAAACAGCCAAGAAAGACATGTAGAATGAAACAATTGCAGCACCAGGTGCTCGCTCAAGACATGTCATTGTGGGCTGTTCCGGTTCAAATGCATTGCAAATATTATGGAAAAGGTCAAGGAAAGAGATTACCTTCCTGATGGTCAGGTGTTGGACTTTGACATTGGTAGGAACCGCTTTTCAAGGAGGTATCATCAAAATATGAAGTACTTTCAGAACTGTCCGATTGTGTTTGTCCATCTGATGCAGCAACAGATCTAATGGAGTCTACTATTTGAGTTTGAACATTCATAGTCTGCTCTGTTGTTAGGACCTCATCTGACTCAGAACTTGGATGCAAATTAACTCTATCAACATGCAAACTAGATGAAGAACAATCAGCAAAATTGACAGAAGCACCAGCTGCTTCACCAACTGATGGCCCACTTATAGCTGGTGACTGCTCAATCAAGGGCCAATCACCATTCAGTATATCCTGGTTAACTGGTGAGTGGGAACTTGCAATTTCTGAGGTTTGGATGGTGGAAATCTTGGCACGTGGCCGGCCCATCTTCACAATGTCAGCCATTGTAACATGCCTTGGGGCACGCAACCAAGCAGGCTGAAATCCCGATGCTGGTTCTGATGATGAAGAAATGCCATCAGATGTGCCCATTGTTTTCACTGTATTCTCCTTGGAAATAGCATTGCTGTAATCGATAGAAAAAAATGTCAACAGTCAATAAGGAGACTAACAGATGCAGTAATTTAAAATATAATAACATTATAGTAGATGACTACCATACAGGCCATACCCCAAGGTAGATATTAGTGACATATCAAGTAATTGAGCATCATGTTTAAGAATCTGTGCAAGAATCTAATATCCAAAGAATATCCACATCCATTCCTCTACTGGTTTCCTATTTCTAAATTAGTGCAAGGGCAAGAATAATAAGGATTCCGTGAAGCTAAGAGGGGTGCACGAGTGCATCTAGCATGAGTTTAGTACAGCAATTGCAGTACACCAATGCCTATATTATAGAGAAAGAAAATGAAAATAGTGTGGCAACTTGGTTTCTTTCAAACCCTTGATACCGGGAAGGAAGAAGAATATTGAAGCAACTTAGTCCAACATAGCACCATTCCCTTTTATTTTCTTTTATTATTTCACTCTTGTTGCTACTGGTACAGTGGTACTGCTATTGCTATTACTATTTAGTTATTTTGAGAACTAATAGGAATTCATTAGCATAGGAAGGATGTACAAAGCATGGCCATCCATCAAGGTGATGGAAACAGCCCCTACACACATTGAATACAAATAGATCTAGGAACAAGCATGTAAAGAGAACACAAAATAAAAAATTTTCCCTGACAGTGCTCACATTTAGCATCTTTCAGACCCTTCCATTTTCACACCACAACTACCAAGTGTCAATACATAAATAAACAAATGATAGGGGAACAATTGCTGGCTTTAGAAAATGCATAGGAGCAATTGTGTTGCTTTAATGTTTTTTCTAATAGAAATTCTCTAAGCATCTTCATAGGAGCAATTGTGTGTGTGTGATCGGTATAAACATCTTCATTTTTTCAGTTCCACTCGGCATATCCTCTTTCTCAATTACCATAGGTTTTATGATCAGGTCCACCCACGATTTGCCTGGCCCATTTCCGATCAGTCAGCCCCTTGATAGAATCACCGAACCAATAGCTCTGTATTATATTTGAAAAAAGATGTTAAGTTGGTCAGCCACCAATTTTCCACATAAATATGCAAGTTCCAAAGAGAACTTCAGGACATCCTTTTGTTCCAGTTAGATAGTTCTCTGGTGCTTTCTTCTCTTTTGAATGGGACCAAACTGTACAATACACGGTAATATAATTAAGCAAAAACATTTGGAAGAGATACTAAAACTGTCTAGATGCTGTCTGCAAGACTTAAGCACAGAAGTAATGATAACAATAACAAGAAAGGCCAAAAAATCAATCCATAAAAGAAAGACCCATATCTCGTCAACTAATTTAGGTAGGTCCCATTCATTGCTTTCATAGTTCTATTATTCCTGAATCACTCATAAAGTACATTTCATTCAATACGGTAACTGGACTAACCTGAGAGATGTAGACCTGCAATCAACATTATTTGCCGTTATACCAGATGTGGATGATGAATTTGGAACAGCATTGGTCCCATTATCTTTCTTGTATGCATGTTTGCCATGTCCAATTACATATTCTGCTGGAATGTGCAACGTTTGCTAATCAATAATGCTACTAATTAATAATGCTACAGCAGAAATACAACAGCTCCTAACAAATGAGCTTACATGACAGTGCTTCATGATAACAATTACGTACCACTGGAGCTAAATTGTGGGGACCTGCTATGCCAAACATCATGGTCGCTACCACCCCTACCTCGATTTGAAGTACCATTAACATCTCGAGACCTGGATTCTGTGTTTTCCTTCATCTGAAGAAATGACAATTGCAAGGAACGATCAGGCACTATTGAAAGCATCACCAATTAGCATCATGATTATGCATGCTGAAAGGTCAGAAGAATTTTTACTGCCCCTCTCTCACAGCAAAAGATTGAGGTATGTGATTGAAATGATAAAGGATAGGATAAAATATTATGTTAGGCATCCAGAATTGAATAATAACAGCGTCACAAAAACAGGCAAACTGACCTGAAAGTAACAAGCAGTTTTTGTGCATCATAAAATGAGGTCATAAGAATCGGTTAATTATTGTACAAAGGGCAGAAGCACAGCATAGACAAATTATCAGGATTTATTTAAATGCACTCACCTCTTTTTTCTTTCCTCGTTTACTCTTCACCTCGTGAAAAGTATCTGTGAGATGAACAAGCATTAAATCAGATATGAGGTTCATTATAATCTAGAATCTACTTCTTAGGAGGCAGTAAAAATCCTAATGTTTGATGCCTGATGTTCCATAATCGTTTTTTACAACCAATAGGTAATTATATTAAAAAAGGAAAAAATTTCATAAATTTCTGCCCCAAAATACTATGGCTCTGTTTGATATAGCAAAGCCCCCATTAAGTTGGTATAATGAATTACACCAACAATAAAATCAATCACCAAGACAGAGAAATAACACCTTTGATGCAAAATGAGAAAGTAAATGGAGAAGAATCAGGTAATTGCAGAAGTCCTATTACAAATGTATCTGCTTTAGTCACCGGTTGCATCATTATAAATTTCCAAAGAAAGGTCATGCTAACCTATATACTTCTTTTAACCAACATCATTAGTAATTTTTCAACATAGAGCATTTTATAAGGTCTGATCCTATAACATTGAAATTACTACTACAAATTGAAATATTTTGTTTAACTGACAAAGTATGAATAGATACTTTATGTCTTACGATGCCAGTATATTGATTATGCTGGCAAACTGAAACGCTATATATCGATAAAGCCACTACATGATCCCGATCCTCAATTTTTTTGTAAGTGGTTTGAAGCCAATATGAGATTATTTTCAAAAAGCACCAAACTTTCATAAGGAATTCGACCTGCAAAGCCGTCGTTGGGTAGCCAACAATCGGACAACATGAAGAATAGAAGTCCAACCAAATGGAGTTACCATCGTCTTCTGTGCTGACTAAAACACGGTGGGAAACAAAGAGATATCCATATGACCATTAATTGGCACTGGAGAAAATGGGTTACATCCAAACAGGCCTAAACTACTTTGAGGAACAAAAGCAAAACATAGAAACGCCCTTCTGACCATGAATTGGCACTGGCGAAAGTGGGTCACATCCAAACATGCCTGAAGTACTCAGATACAAGCAAAACAAATGAATCTCTCTCTCTCCAAAAACAGCCAGACCCAAAATGGAAGGAAAGAATTATGAAAACAGCAACAGGACAATGAAAGATTCAAACTTTATACACGTACGGATCTGTTAAAAACAAAGCTAGGATGGAGGAAAGAGAAAGCATCAAAGAGATCTGCTCAATTGCAGTAGACCCAACAGAGACAGCATGAAATCCAAATCAGAAACAACTTAAAGATCGTACCAAAAAAAGAAAAATCTTGGCTGAATATAACCTTGAGAGAGGAGTCTGTTTACGGTCTCATTTGGGTCCAGATTGCATTCATTGAGCATATCATAAATCTCATTTTCTGGGCAGTTCACAATCTCCTTCAAACTCTGCACCATCTTCTTTGATGCTGCAGGGATTGTAACAACAACCCCATTTCCTTTCCCATTGCTGCTGCTGCTGCTTCCACCTCTTTTACTCATTCTCTCTTCTCTAGAGTCTAGATTCCAACCAAAGAAGCAAACCCTTATTCTCTTTCCTACTCTTGTTTCTCCTCCACACCTGTCTGTTCTTTGCCGCCTAAAAAGGACATGGACTATGGAGTCCGAGCTTCTTTTCTGCAAAAACCATGTCTCTTATCTCTCTAATAAAAAATCCTATTTTGGGGTTCTTACTATTGATTTTGATGATTCTGCAGTGTAAAATAGTATTTTGTTGGCCTCCTCTGTACTCAAAGTAGAGAGTTAGATAACCCACTAGCAATATACTAAAGTAATACTGATGCAGCACTGTTCAGGTTATGAGGCGAGAAACTGGAACTAGAAACCCTAAAAAAAAGGGTAGGATGATTCGTGACTGTTGTTAATTAGGGATGCTACCTGTTCAGTGTCTTTCTTGTTCTGTATCATTGGATGTCCATTTCATCAGTTTTGGAATTGGTTATATTCAAGTGGGCCATGATCAGAGAATCTCCTGAACCATGAGGCCATGATTTTATACTTCAACAGTTCAAATATCTATTTTGTTTAGGGGGTGGGGCCCACACTTGGGACATTCCTTTTTGACCAATCAAAATGAGGGTAGGGTAGAATCCCTAATGACCAATAAAAAAATATCTATTTTTTCTTTGTGTCTTTTAATATAGTAGTAGAGAGAAGGGAGTTTCAATTTATTTCAAATTTTAAATTTATCCGGTGTTACAGATTAATTAACACTAATCTAAATTTGATATTTATAGTACGCTTGGTATTGGTCATGTTAAATCTAGCATACTCTGTGATAAAAAAAAGAAGAAAGGAAAATCTGGTCTATTCTTTCCAACTTTATCTTATGTGTAGGATTTGAGGCATGGGTGGAATTGGGAGTGGGGGCCAAGAATTCTGGAAAAACCCTAGAATTGCAGGAAATTTATAGTTTTTTCTTTAAGAATTATCCTTCCAAGAATTTTTTTTGGTTTCTTTTCTAATAGTAGCCCTCTGAGGAATCTTTTTGGTTCCAGCCCATGATTTAAGGCAAAGTGAATCCCCTGCAATAGTACATCCTATAGTAGGATGATTCAGGAGGAATGTCCAGACCTTCCAGACCTCCTACCTGCTTATCCTCACACAATTGTCAAGTGCCAGTTCTAGTTCAAGGTGGTCAATCAATTCCTAGGATTCTTGAAAAGGAAACTTTATTTTTAGTTGATGTAAAGCAAGTTGGATTAAGGGGGCTGCATGATTTGGACTCCTACCCTTTTACGTCATTTGAGACTGAGATAGCCAAAGAAAATGACTGTCTCCAATTAGAAATATTCACATGATTGTAACCAAATGAGGACACTTCACTTCACATGAGAAAAGGAAAGGATGCAGTACCTTCTCTTTCCAATTTGAAGTGTTGTGGACTGGTCTTCTGCTCTTTTTTCAGTCTTTTCATTCCCTAATGACAGATTGCTTCTTTTTTTTATGATGGGGAGTAAGATTATTACAGAAAGATGTACCACTTCCTTCAATGGCGTTTGTGCCACAAAGGAATCCCCAACACAAAGAAATATTATTCTAATTCGTGTAGCTTCTTTTTTTTTTAAATTGTTTGGCATGACATATTATAGAAAAAAATGAATTATTATTTTTCACCAATAGAGAGGATTTCAATTTTCCATATGGGGTTGGAATACAAGATTCCTATGTCGTGTATTGAAAATCAATAGAGAGTGACATCCTTCCGCTCCACAAATAGAATTCGGATCGGTCAGATCGCCCAATTGCCTCCCACACACTCTCATAAGTGGGATGTGTAGAACTCCACCATAAGCCCCACCTTATTTATCAATTGGTTTTGGGATTACCGGGTAGCAACTCTGTCATATGCTATCAGAGCGAGTTCTAATCCCATTGTTTTTGTGCCCATGAGCTCTATTGAGCTGCAAATTGTGTGTGTGTGTGTGTGTGTGTGTGGGGGGGGGGGGGGGGGGGGGGGGGGGGGGGGGGGGGGTTGGGTTTTGTGTTTGTTTCCAATCCCGTTGTTTTTGTGCCCATGAACTCTATTGGGCTACAGCTGGGGTTGTGGGGGAGGGCGGCGCCTAAGTAAAATTCGAGAATATATTACAAGAGGGGCCAGCAGTGGAGTCCACACATCCCAATCACCCAAAGCTCCCACAGGCCATACAGACAAACAAAACATATGATGCCAGACAGCAGCTCAGTTTCAAATTTCAGTGTCTACACTCCCGCCAATTTCAAACCACCCAACTCCATATCCCCATCACCTCAGCCCACCCATGCCTCCCAGTTCTACAACTCAGCAGAAACACCAACGAACTCACCCAAATCCATTCCCAGCTCATCAAACTCAACCTCCTTCGCCATCCCCTCGCCCTCACCTATCTCACGGCCACCTTTGCAATCTCTCCTTGCTCTCCCACCAACATAGACCATGCCCAATTCCTCTTCAACCGCGACAACAACAGCAGCTCCTTCGCTTACAATCTCATGATCAGAGGCTACTACCAATTCAAATGCTCTCTCCGTGTTTCACAGAATGGTCTGTGATGAAAACCCCACACCCAATTCACTAACTTTCCCTTTTGTTATCAAGGTGTGTTCGCGTTTGAATGCAGTGCAAGAAGGGAGACAGGTTCATGGGCAGGTTTTAATTATGGGGTGGATTCAAATCTGTTTGTGCAGAATGGCTTGACTGCAGTGTACGTGACTGGCGGTTGTGTGGGTTGTGCTCACCTGGTGTTTTGAGAGAATTGCGTGTCCTGATGTTGTTTCTTGGAATGCGAAGGTTGATGGGTTGGGGTTGCATTGAAGAGGCCCGTGAACTAATTGATAGAATGTCGGAGAAGAATGTGGTTTCATGGAATTGTTTGATTGATGGCCATGTGAGTGAAATTGGGGTTGTTGGAGGCGGCTAGGAAGTTGTTTGATCAGATGCCCGTCAAGGATTCGATCACTTGGAATATTATGGTTGGTGGGTATGCGGGTTCTGGCATGATGGAAGATGATAGGGCGCTGTTTGATCGAATGCGTATGGAGATGAAGGATCTGATCACTATGAATGCGATGGTTGATGGGTTTGCAAAGGAGTGTAGGTATGAAGAGGTCTTGGAACTCTTTAGGGAGTTGGAGTTGGTAAAAATTAAACCAATGTAACACCTTGTCCCGAGTTAATCAAGATTAACCATAGTAGTCAAGTTCGTTTCATTTCAGGCAAAACTCCCAATTTATTTCGGTACGATCTGGAAACCGAACCGAACGTCCCACATGTAGATGTTCAGTTCATGTCTCGTTTGATCTCGGCCGAAATCATGCAATTTGGTTCGAAATCCCCAATTTTGGGCGAACAACAATCGAACACCTCAATTCGAACGAATCAAAGGTTGGACGATTCAAAGAAGAGGTAAAAAAAAACTAAACGATTAACATTTGGAAAACCACTCGTTTCGAGTACCTTTCTTCGTCGACGAGTGTATCTTTCTTCGTCGACAAGTGGGTACTTTGCAGAGGTGCCTCTTCTTGTCATGCAGCCCTAAATCTTACAGTTGTTCTATAAAATGAAGTCCAAAATGCCATTACCAGCCACAAAATCTTCAGTTTACATATTTCCCCTTTCCCTATTTTGAGATTCCTCCCTTGGCGAAGAACGAGCTTGGAGATTTGCCCTCACTGAGACCTCTTGGTGACAGAAAGTCAAGTACCTTGTCAAAGTTAGTCTCTACTGCCGAGAGCCCTTTTCCCTAGCTACATATCTTGCAGAACTCCTGGTACGTTCAGCTTCTTCCATTTCTTCTTCTTATTCTTTTTTTTCTTTGTATTTGGTGATGCATTCCCTTTTATAGGAAGGGATCGTGATGTGATATGGATGTGAGCCCCTATTATGCGAGTGGTTGATGAGATACAGATGAGAGGCCCACTTATTTTCATGTCGAGGAATCTTTATTGAGTTGAGACAAGCATTGTTTTTACATATCTAAAGGGCTCTACATATGTACGCCCACCCTCATAATCTGTCATATCATCATGTGATTTTTTTTCTTTATTGACCAACTAATTTTGATCATATTTTCCAATAAATTATTACGTAAAAATTCTCAACCGAATAATTTCCTAAAATCACAGTTATTAGGAACCATATTAGCAGTATATTAATTAGTTATAATTATCAACATGGAATGACACTTCGTAGAATAATTTTTTTATAATTGTTAAATATATATATATATTTTCTGAAATGAATTTCCGAATTGGAAAGCCGCCAAATAGGCTGAAATGTTTCGCTTTAAAGCCAAACCGAAATGGGGTCCGAAACGAACTTGACAACTCTGAGATTAACTCGAATTAATATGGATTAATGCCAATTAAGCATGCTTATTAAGCTAATAATGGTTAATGACCAAATTGAATTGAATTTTTGTCTCAAATGGTTAATTGAGCTTAATGAAAGGGTAGTCAATGACATTGAACTAACTGAATTGATTTTAGACTAGAATCAAGTGATACGAGGACTTTTTCGTAAATACGAATTTCCACGTATTTCGTCGAATACGGAAACTCTTGATACCCGTGCGTGCATCTCGAGGAGTACGTTAACTTCCGTACTAGGAGCGATTCTATTCGATGTGAATTGGCTCAAATGACCTTTCATTTGACTCAATATGTAAATGATGGAATTGGAGGGAGGTTAATTGTAAAAATGGGTTTATAAGATGATGATGAACTCCTTTGAGTTCATTCATCAACTCCCAGCAGCCCTGCTCTTTTCTCTTCTTCTTCTTTCTTCCTTCCATTTTCTCTATCAAAGATTGGAACTTTGTGTGTGATTTCGAAGAGAATTCATCTACTTCATCTTCTCCATCTTCTTCTTTAGTTTATTTGGAGTTTGAGCTTGAGAGGAAGCTCAAGAATTTCCTTCAAAAGACTACAAGTAAGTGACTTAGATATGCTTGTAGAACTTCTAAGTTCTATTTAATGATTTGGAATGATTTCTAGCACAAGGAACTCATTGGAGTTCCATTGGTGAATTTGGTTTTGGTTTTAGGTTCAAAATAGGGTTTCAATTGGGGGTTTTTCATCTCAAGGCCAAGCAAAACAAGAGATTTTTGCTACTTAATCTCCAAACAAGGCAAGTATACTCACCTCTTATGATTTAAGATGTTATTGAATGTGTTTGATACTTTGATCTCAAAGAACTCAATTCCGGAAATTTCAGTTCAGAATTTTTCTGAACTTCTAGGAGTCGGCTGACCGACACCTAATCGACCCTTTCTGGGTTGAATTTCACAGGAAATTCCAGGTTCTGGAAAGCTGACCGAACTACCGACCTTGCAGTTCAATCGACCGACATGTGACCGAACTGCCTGACCAAGCTCATCTAGGCTTTCTGGAAGGGTAACCGAACTAAGTTCGGTTAACCAACACTGTAGGTTTGGTCGACCAACATGCGACTGAACTGCTTGACCGAGCTCATCTGAGCTCTCAGCTAAGCTCTCTGGATTGTGAACTGAGGGTTAATCGAACTAGGTTCGGTTAACTAACACTGTGGGTTCGGTCGACCGACAGGTGACCAAATTCCCTTGGGAAATGTATGGAGTTTGTCAGAAAAAATGAGCTTTTGGAAAGCTAACCGAATTGAGTCCGGTTAGCTGAGTTCCAGAGTTCGGTTAGCCGACAGGTGACCAACAAGGTGACCGAACTTGAAGAAATTTCAGATTTGATTTCTGATTTTTCTGAGTAGAAGCCTATGGACTAATGCTAGCGTTAATAGTATTTTCCTAAACCTTCATGGGTGTTAGCTAAGGTTATGCTAATGTAAATTTCACTAAAAATGATGTCTTCAAGAATAATACTCACATTAGATAATGAACGTTTCACCTAAATGTTTGGTTTAGGAAATTTAATTGGATTTATTGATTTGATTTGAATTATTCTTCCGAGTCTGGTATTACATAGTAACTATTAAGCTCGTTGTAGAGCTGGAATGAATAATGAAATGAACTAATGAAATGAATTAATGAACAATCCTACTGCAATAGATGGAATGGAGCGTTCCGGAGCTCCGTGGTGATGCCGATGATCTCTAATCAAGACACCAGTAAATCCCATACATTTGATAAGCCACTTAATAAACAATAAACTAATTGAATGAGTCTTTTCTTAAGGCATGGGTTACGAATGGTGCACTTTCCGCCCTGTGCCAAAGAGGACAATGATAAGCCACTTAATAAAGTGCACTCACTGATACTGAATGCTTCCTTTGGGGAAAAACTGAATGAATAAATACTAATGTAAATGTTATTGATTTGAATTGTCCAGGATTATTGATTGTAGAATTGATAAACAAATTATTAGCATGTACTATCATAGACTTGTGTATATATTGTTGAATCGTCGTGTTCACAATGTTATTGGTGACATTACAGGCCAAGTTGCCCGTGTTGGTGATCCAGAGGCCGCACCGCCTGCGGAGGAGACCAATCAAATTCCTCCAGGAGGACTGATTGAGTGGACTTGAATCAGAGGGCGAATAATTTAGAATGTTTTGGGAATATTTTGAAAAATAAATGTGTATTCATTTTGAATGTCAATAGTGGTCACCTGCACTGTATTTTGAATATGCAGTGGTTGACTTAAATGTTAAATGAAATGTGTATGGTAAACTTTACCTTTGGGCAAAGAACTTGTAATATTGTCAATGTATATATAATTTCTGCAAAAATGTACAATTGACAGGTATGAATGTATGATATCCCTTGTGAATTTCGTATTGACTTCGGTTAATGCGGGGTTTACGGGAGTAAGTATGGAGATCGCGACTCTGTGTTTAGCTATGGTAATCTTAATCTCGGGCCCGGGTCATGACAACCAAATAATTTCACTTTGGCGAGGATGCTCACTGTGTGTTCTCATCTAGGGGTTTTGGATCAAGGGAAGTGGATCCATGGTTATATGGATAGTAATGGAGTTGAAATGGATGCAGTTTTGGGGACAACAATTGTAGATATGTATGCCAAGTGTGGGGAAATTGAGATGGCTCTTTATGTGTTCAAGGGTATGGAGGAGAGGGATGTTGGTGCTTGGAACTCTATAATTTCAAGTCTTGGTGTGCATGGTTATGGTAGAGAGGCTCTAGCTGTTTTCTTTGATATGTTGGAATCTGAGACGGAGACTGATGAAATTAACTTTTGTCGGTGTCTTGAGTGCATGTCCCCATTCGGGATTTGTTGATGAGGGCTGCAAATGGTTTAAAATCATGAAGTTAGTTCATGGTTTTGAACCCAAGGTTGAACATTATGGGTGCATGGTGGATCTTCTTGGTCAAGCAGGGCTCTTGGATGAAGTGAAAGAGCTAATAGAAGCCATGGATGTGAACTCTAGTGTTCCCATGTGGGGGCTCTACTTGGTGCTTGTAGTAGGCTTGGTAATGTTGAGACTGGTGAATATGCAGCACAACATCATCTAGAGTTGGATCCAGGTGATACTAGCTGCTATGTGCTTTTGTGTAATTTGTATGCTGCTGCGGGAAGGTGGGATGATGCCTTTCTCATGCCGTCGAGGTAAGAAAGCAAATGAAGAAGATTGGGATAGAGAAGGCCCCTGGTTGTAGTTCAATCAAAGTGCATGGTATTGTTCATGAATTTCGTGTGGGGAATGGCTTGAATTGTGTTGAAGAAATGGACTGGTTTTGATAAAAAGAAAGACGGGGGAGTCTCTGTATTCCTAGATTCATCTAGCAATCTAAATTTCAGGTCCCAAAACCAAAACATTGATGCCTGTTATATGACTGAAGCTACATCGAAAATGGTTGGTTCTTTACATATAATGCAAGCCATATGTTTCCATGACTACATTTTTACCAATAATCCTTGCATGAGCAAAACCCATCCTTAAAATGGTGGAATCTGTTCTTATCCCTGACTACAATCTCTCTACCATAGACTTTGGAAATAAGCTTTGTTGCTGTGTGACAATCTCTGCACACCTTGAGATTCTTAATTATCCTGATGGTTGCCCCCTCACCAGTATTCAAAAGCCCGAAAGCAATGGCCAACTTCTCACTGTGCCTTAGCAATGCAATCTCCTTTTCTTCCTCTCCTATCTCAAACAGAACTTGACTGGTATCTGGAACATACTCTACAGACTTGAGCCTGTCAGCCATCTCATCCACCTTCCTATATATCTCATCTGCCTGAGGGTGCAATCTGTCTCCAGCCCGAAACTCATGAACTGTCCCATCAACATCAATCATGCTACATCCTGGTTCCTTCTTTACTTTTTGTGTCCTCATCCTCCCCCTCACCTCCCTAACATCATCCCAACGGCGCATGGATGCATATATATTTGACAGTAGAATATAACAAGCACTATCATTAGGATCCAACTCCACAAGCCGTCTTGCTACCCGTTCTGCCAACTCAACATTACCATGGCTTCTGCAAGCGCCCAGAAGAGATTCCCAAACCACTGGCTTATCCTTACATAGAGAACTATTTACAAGGTCCTCTGCCTCTTCAAAGAGTCTGGCTCTACCAAGTAAATCAACCATACAGCCATAATGCTCCACTGCGGGTTCAATTTCATGAACTTGTGTCATGAGATTGAAAACTCGACGCCCTTCATTCAAAAGACCTGCATGGCTGCAAGCAGAGAGAACACTGATGAAGGTGATCTCATTGGGAGCAAATCCATCTGCTGACATCTCTGAAAAGAACCTCAGAGCATATTCCCCATTACCATGGGTGCTGAAACCTCCAATCATTGAATTCCATGTAGTTATATCCTTCTTCTTTGTGTTACTAAACACCTGCAGAGCCTTTTCTAAGTTCCCACACTTGCAATACATGTCCACAAGTGCCGTGGCGATGAATCCACTGATCTCGATCCCATTCTTGTTGATGTATGCATGGACCCACTCGCCTTGGCTCAAAGCCCCAACACGAGCACAAGCAGATAAGACATTCACGAGCGTGAAATTATCCGGCTTCACCTTTGCTAATTGCATGTCCTGAGCAAGCCTCAATGCCTCAGTGAAGCGGCTTGCACGCATGTAGCCAGTGATCATGGCATTCCAAGAAACAACATCTTTACAAGGCATCCTGTCAAAAAGACTCCGCGCATCATCAACCAACCCACAATCGATGCACCAGGTGATCATGAAATTCCAAGACTCCACATTTCTCTCTGGCATTTCGTCAAACAAGCGACGAGCATCCTCCATCAACCCCTGTTCCATGCACCCACTAATGATCGCATTCCATGAGATCACGTCCTTCTGGATCATTCTATCAAATAGGCAAAACGCTTGCTCAGTATACCCAAGACTCGCATACATGTGAATCAATGTGTTTCCAATGTATACATCAGTGCATAGACCAGCCTTGAGAACTCGCGCGTGAATTTGCTGGCCTTCTTCAATGGCGTGGAGCAGCGAGCATGCCTTGGTGACGAAGGGGAAGGTGTATTTATCAGGGAGGACGGGGCTGTAGAGCATTTGGTGAAAGAGCAGGAGGGCATTTTCAGGCGTCGGGCTATTTGCGTGGGCTCGAATTATAGTGCTCCAGGTGTAGGAATTTGGGGTGTCAATGTGGGTGAACACAGAGTGCGCATAAGCGAGAGACTGAGGGCTTGAGGAGGGGGCGGTGGCAGCGAAGGCGATGATACGGCTCGCCGCGAATGTAGAGCGGACAAGGCCGGTCTTGAGCATGTGAGCATGGGCCTGTTGCAGTTCAGAGAGGGTTGTGGCCATGTCCATGAAGGCGATGATGGAAGGTGAGGGAGAGCAGGAGGTCATGATTTAGGAGTTGTTTTAGAGCAACTGAGACCAAGTCTTCATATGTTACTCTATTTTTGCCGCGCTTGTTATCAAAGTTCAAATCTGCATCTCTTAGGATATATAATATAGAGCGAAGGATGTGTCAAACTTAGGGTAAAATCCGGTAAGCTCGTGTTTTTGGGGCCCACCTTATACGGGACCCCTTTAAATTGATATAAAACCTGAACATCCAATGGCATTTGAGTCCAGATCCTCTAGGCCGTGACCTAGAGAGTGCTTATTTGAAGTAGCGTGACTGTGGAACACTATAATGGTCCCTTCTATTGAAAATTTGAGCCGTTCAAAATAAACACTCCGGATTTTAAGTCCAGAGGAGGTCTTTTTTTTTTTTTCTTCGTCTTTTTCTCATATGCAAATTTTTTACTTTAAACCAGTTGACTCTGAGCTAATAGAGAGAAGCGTCAGCTTTAGATTTTGTTTTCAGAAAATCGACATTGGGGCCATACTGGGGTATCTCATTTTTCATCACAACGCAGAGTTATACATGGCTAAAAGTTAGTGTGCTGGCAAAAACTCTTTTTTTTTTCTTTCTATATGAGGAGGGACAATTGATGGGGAGGATATGGGTTTATTCTGAATCTATTGCCCTCGCTCGTGCATTTGTTGTACATATCAAAAATATTCAGATGAATACTGTCCACTGTCCACACAAAACTGTGATTTGACCCATTCTTGGAGCCGTCTAGCCCCAACTTATAGTCAACTTTCCCCTTCACCTTCCCTTGAATTGTCAAAATTCAAATTTGATGCTCATCATCAAGCTGTCACTCCCATTGGATTGAAATCCAAAAATATTTTGTAAGTCATGCATCAGGGGATTAGGATTATTCGATTGCGTTAATATTTTAGACATACTCCTAAGTGTCATTGAGATTTCCCATCTCCTCTGTCATGATTGGCATGCTCTAGGTAGGCCTCGCAAAACCAATATACATGATATTATGCGCAAAAGTTTTCAGGGCCCTTTGGCTTGTAAACATTTCTAGCTTGGGATTTCTCTCATTGGGAATTCCTAATAGAAATGTAGAGGTTGTCCTTCGAAATGCACAATTTCCTATTTAATTGGGTGGTTGGAATTTGCTTAGTAAATCGAGTAAAAATCACTTTTTGCCGGCTGAATTCTCTCAACTCTGGATGCTCTTTTGCCATTTGTATTTTGAAAACAATAAGTCTATATGGACGTAATTTGGCGCCCGAATTCGTGACCGATCCGACGTGGTGGACCAGCGAGCGCTGACGTGGACCATGGTTCTATTTTTTCAAAGCTATCTACTTCTTAGGAGATAAAAATTTAAAATTTTTCACAAAATGCTTGCAAGCAAACAAATCCTATATAATACTTTGGTAAATTATTATTAGGGGGAGGGAGACACCCGGCTCTACCAAAAATTGAACCTGCTCATAATGGGGCCCACCACCATATCCCAGGATTTTTCTACTCAGGTCCTTTCAAAAACGTTATCTAACTGTCAATTAACAAACATAATACATATCTGCTAATCAGAGTCACGTGAATGTTGGGTTCCTTGAACATGGCAGCTGTGGCATCAGGTTGATGCATGGCACGTTGCACGGGTGTGGCACCAGTACGTTACACATGGCCACAAGATGCCTCTAACCCAATCACTTCCATTGCATGGCATGGCTTGTGTGATTTTGGTTGTTGTTTATTAGTCCATGAGACAGCTTAGTTTGCTATATTAGATTGGGCAGGTGGTTATGGAGCATTGAAATAGCTATCTATAATCAGATGAGTTGCTTTGACAAGCCTCTGGTCCAAAATCTCTTATTGGGTTTGATATCAAAGGGTTTGTTAGAGTAGTAAAAAGGTAAAGGCAAGAAATAATTGATTATTGAGGTTGGAATTTATCATGTCTTCTTTATAGGCTTTCTTGCCTGAAGAATCATGCAAAAGATCTGTTGCATGAATACCCATTGAAAATTTATTGTTTTTAGATTGAAACATTCCACTTCCAATCTCTTTGGGGTCTGAATCCTTTTTTCTTTCAGTTGCTTTTACTGTTTCTTCATCACAATCTCTTAATTTGTTTGCATGTAACGGCTTTCCAATGCCTTTTGTTGAATCTGTTGTGTGTCTCTGTCTGACAATTTCTTTTCAAGATCCGGTATGTTAGTTGATTATTTGCATATTGGTGTAATTTTAGATATGGATTTTGATTAGAGATTGCTATTCTTACCAATCTTAGTGTTTAGAAGGGCCGACTGATAAATTATAACAGTACAAAGTTAATTAAAAGGTATTTCTTATTTTTATTATACCTTCTGTTAATTTGGACCTTGTTTTTCAAAATTTCTACATTAGAATGAGTTGTAGAATGGGATTTATATTTGGGTGGGTCTTCTACATTTTTTATTTATTGTTCTGGTTTTAGTCTCTGTTTTAGACTTGGTGTTTCTCCCTCTCTTTAGTTATTGACAAGCAATGTTTGGAAAAACCATTAAGATAAAAAATGAGAAGGTCCTGTTCTGGCTTATTCATATTCCTTTCTGCAATTTTATTGTGGTTTTGAGATTGTGGTATTTTTTAACATTTTGAAATTCCTCCCATTGTGTTCATAGGAATTGGAAAGTTGGATTCTTGAGTCTTTGTGTGAACAATCTTTGGGAATTGAAGTAAGAGATGGCTTGTAAAATGATGGAAGGAAAAATGGTTTGTGGGGTTCACTCAGATTGGAGCCGCGAGGAAGATAAGATTTTTGAGAGGGCTTTAGCAGTTTATGACCGAGAGACTCCTGATCGATGGGAGAATGTGGCCTCCATGGTGGGAGGACGAAGCATTGATGAAATCAAGAGGCATTATGAAATTCTGGTGGAGGATCTCAATTTTATTGAATCTGATATGGTCCAACTTCCCAATTATGTGATGTCTGATCCTGAAGAGAGGAGATGCAAGAAACAGGAAGAGGCTGCTGGGTTGACTGAGAAAGAACAAAGGTATTCTTATACCTCTATTCATGTTCTCATTATATGTAGTTTTTTTTTTTTTAACAGGGATTGCTGTTTGATAATGGGGTTTGTACTAGTTTCAAGTGTTTGATAGACTATTGCTTTCATGCAACCTCTACTGCCAGGTTGCAATTAAATGCCTGTTTTGATGATCTTGTGGAACTAGGAAATCTATACGCAACTGAATCATATTGGAAGTTGGTTTTAGCTAACTTTCAATGGTCACATGCTTTGAAATCATAAAGCATTTTCCAGTAAGTTTTCTTATATGGTTATTAAGATCTTGGGATCCCTTCTCTGAATGAGCATGAGAAAATCAATGAATATGCATTCTCTACCTTTGCTTCTTAGGCCAGAGCTTAAAACTTGAAACCCAACTTGACATTAAAACTCGACTCAACTCGGAAAGTCATCACCTAGTTGATTAACTCGGAGTCTCGGATGAACTTAGAACCATTCAACTCAACCAAGTGATCTATCATGTTGAGTTAAACCAAGGTTTTAAAACTATGATTTTTGACTAAGGCTTAAAAAATTTAGTGAGTGAGTTGATTAGATGTCATCACTAGGGCTGTCATGGAAGGCCAGGTTGATGGATTGAGCTGTGCTGTCAACTGGCCTAAGGCTTAGTGTAGCAGAAACCTTGGGACTAAAAACGATTTACATGTGATCATTATCACTGTTAATTGAAAATTTCAGATGATGTCCCGATCCAATTGATAATCTAAACCATATGCAACCCATTGATGACCTGACAGAAAAGCTCCATTGGAACATAGTTTTCAACCCACATTATCAGTCAGGTAAAGTCTGAAAAGATTAATTATCAACAAGGTACCACATACTGATATTTTCAATATGAGCATTTCCTTGTTCTTCTTATTAGATTAACATTTCTCAAAGCTGACATTGACCATGTCCTGATTTTGCTCTCCTGTATTTGCAGGTTGTTTCAGCGTTTGAGTATGAACTGATGCCGCCAAATGTCTTCACTCGATAGGGATTCAGTCCTATCATTGTATGTCCTCTGCATTGTCAGCATGTGAAAATTAACCAGATTGTGAATAAACTTCTCATCTTGCAAGCAATATGGTTTTGTAGATAGCTACAATAAATTCTGATGACTCCCTACTCAGAAGTCGAAACATCTAATTTTCTGTGGTAGCTTGTCAGTTTGTGGCTTCCATTAGTCCCATGGAAGAAGCATTAGGACTTAATATTCAGATAGGACACATGATCTCTGGAAAATAATTCCAACAGAACAATTTTCATGCGAGAGTGCGACAATGCCTTAAATATACTAAAAACTGCAGAGTCTTATGCAATTATTATTTTGCTATTACCATGAATGGAAAATGTATCAATTTGTAAGGCCATGCTGTTAGCTCAAGACAATTGCACTCCTATTGTTTCTAAGCCAGTGAACTGATGAAATCTGACAGAGGCCCACTGCATCTCAACTTGTGACACTCCAGGGAAACCTCACTTTGTTTTACAGGTGGTTTAATTCTGAATCCTAGTCAATGCAGCATGACTTCATCAACTTCAATACGAATCTAAAACAAGAAAGAAAAGGGTTTTTTATGCTAAAAAAGAAAGAAAAGAAAATGTTTCCAGAGGGTCCATTCCGAGAAATTCTCTGTTTTTCAGAGAAAGTAGAAGCTGCTTCATTGTTGAATAATTCTATTCTAGAAGGCTGTGGCATTAGTCCATGGTTCAAAATAACGGCCGTTACCGTTATCCGTTATGTAACGGTAACGGCCGCGACCGAGACGATATTTTGCTCATAACGCTACCGTTAGCGTTATAGGCAAAATATCGCCAAAATAACGCCTGTTATGACCGTTATTTTTAAATAACGGCAGTTATTTTCAAAATATCAGCCGTTATGGCCGTTATTTTGAAAATAACGGCCGTTATGACCGTTATTTTGAAAATATCGTCCGGCAAAATTTTTTGGGGTCAAATAAAAATTCGCTTCGCGATGGACCGCGAACCGCAACGCGATGACCGTGAACCGCGATAACCGCGACGCGATGACCGCGAACCGCGATTTTGAACCATGCATTAGTCTCACTTGCACTCAGAACTTGCTTTGTTTTGTGTAATAAAAACTTACTGTAGTTGCAGTATTGGAGGATTGGTTATGTGAATATAAGATCTGCAAACTTGTTCTTAGCGTAATAGCATTCGCTTCAGACCGTTTTAAAGGTGTATATGTGCAAGTTTTACAAATACAAGATAGGAAAAGAGTGAGATGTGGTATCTTGCTAAAAACAGTGAGATCTATATCCTTTTTTGTATTTTCTTTTAGAAGTGATTAGTGTCCTCGTGGCAGATATGCTGTCAATAGCAGGTGAACTCAGTGGCAACACTTCAAGAAATTTAATTTCTGCTTACCAATAATCAAGTTCCTCTGCATCTCAAGCTGTCTAACTTCAATTGAGCTGACAGGAAATGGAGAATCCAGGAGTTTTTTTATTAGAATAGGTTTAATTTTAGTATAAAATGCTAAAAAGAAGGCAAGAAAGAGACCTCATTCATTGATGGAGATTTGTTTTCACCTTTGGTTGGCAATCTGAAGGTTCCTAAACATACAAGCAAACCCTTCAAGCCAACAATATTTTTTTTGTTCAAATTGATAACTAGCTTTGTAAAAAATAACCCAATCAATCAGGCCATGAATTAGAAATGAAACTTCCACTAAAATTAGAGCAAAATCAACACCCATCAGAGCTCTCTCATTGGTTTTTTTTTTTCTCCAAAGATACCAGGTTTTTGAAATGCAATTTCTGTTGGCCAGCCAAAAGTTTAGTTGGCACGACATGCAAAAATGACCAAGAGGATAAACAAACCATTGGCAATTTGGATTTCACATGAAACGTTTGAATCTACAGAAACAGATTTTTGTGGAGCACGAAATCTCACCTTCACACAAAAAGCCTTTTGAGCGAATGATTCTGTACTGGCAAACCATTTAGGATACGGACTCATTCCGGATCCTCTGATCGTCCAGCTCATTGGAAATCCTCTCAGTGTCTAACTCGCACATTTCTGTGAGTGGAAGTGAAGGATTGGGACTCTATGGTGGGTGGGCCCATCTTTGAAATTCTTATATTAAAAAATGAGCCCCTAGTATCACACATGCCCAGGAATTGATCCTAGATCTTCAAGTTCAGCATCACTCCTTACCACTGGTCCAACTTGGAAAAAAAAGGGGCACTCTCATGTAGGTGGAATGTTCACTCCAACAGGTGGGCCTCGTGGTGTAATTCCAGCCTGCAAACTTTCCTTTCTTTAACCGGCCCAAACTGGGACCCTCGGAAGAAAAACAGAGAAAAGGAAACAAAAGGAATCTTTATTCGCGCCGAGAAAGAAAAATATGCTCACGTAGAAAGAAAATCTACTACAGACTCTCAATTATGAGACAACCAGTGTCAAAGGGGCACATCTTGAAGCCCAGAGCTGTGATCTAATGGGCTCAAGCAAGTGGTAACCTGAAGAGGATGATGGCACACCATTTTAACAATCTGGTGGATCAAGACATAGCTTGGTCCATTTTATATTTTTCTTCCATTTGGACGGCCAAGATCATCCCAGTGGTGGGGCCCACCATTTGGACAGTAAACAAAATTTATTGCTGCTCCATATCAATGAATGCAGGGTAAGAAAAAAGAAACCTGACAACTGCGAGTGGGCGGAGAGACCGAGAGCAGCAAAAATGGAAGGGGCGGTGTCCAGTCCATCTATGTCTTTGCTTACCCCCATCTCAGAACTCCACACAAAAAACACCAAAAACTTCAGTATTGTGAAATTTAAGAGACACCCACATCAGATCTACTGCCACCCACTCCACTCCAAAGTCCCCACCTCCTTTTCCACATTCAACCAGAGATTTTATAGGACCACTATTGCCAATTCTTCTTCAGGTACATAAACCAATACACATTCTTCTCTTCTTATTACTCTGCATTCTTTACCCAAAAAGTTTCTTTCTTTCTTTCTTTCTATCTTTTTTTAATCTTTTTTGGTTTTGATTAAAGAAAGAAGGATATGGCTTTCTTGCTTCTGGAAAGAAGGACGAATACAAATGTGTGAACTAACCCATTTTTTACTGGTGATTGGGTCACCTGTCTACCCCTATTGTTGAATACTGAATTCAGGAATGTATAGAGTATGTAGACTTTTTTACAAGAATGGCAGTCTAGCAATGGGTTTGGTTGGTGGGAGGTGGCCTCTTTAAAAAGTTGTGTTTAGGCAAATTGGGCTTTTTAGTGGGCCATTGATTGAGATGTGGCTTTGGGCCCTTTAACAGAGTGGATAGACTTGTTAATTCAGCTCAATTTTGGATAGAGGTGTTAAGTCCATGGATGATGGTTCCATATTGAATGGAATATGGAGACAAAATGTTATAAACATTTGAAGCAGACTTATAAATAGCCTCAACTTATTTCTGGTCCAACTAATCTAATCACCAGTACCTTACTGTGAAACTATTATTAACTTCAATACGTCAATATCACTTGCTATTTGAATCCTTGGATGCAGTTGGGAGTGCAGAATTTGTTTTAGAGCCTGGGACCAGTGTGAAATTTCCAACAGGGTTGAGTGTTCCTGGCTGCTCAGATTCATTGGTATTGCTTGGCACAGGTCTGTTGCTTATTGCTAATTTGCTATGCATATGAATACCATCCATATTCATTCTTAACTGAACAGGAACTGATGTACTTTCTTGGAGAGAGGGCTAAAAAAACAATGAGCAAGGTTTTAAAGACCGGTGTACAATGAATCATCTTGACTGGGTTTGACTGGACCTGGTTCCCTGGATGATCTGGTCCATAGTCAATCATCTTATGAGTGAAACCACATTCAAACCAGTTAAAACCATCGAAAACTTGAATGAGAGCATATGGTTAAATTGAAAACTGGCACTTTTGACCATTTCTGTGTTTTAAAATTTATTAACTATTTTATGCCATTTATTGTCATGGGTTAACTGAGTAGAACAAGCTTTCAAACCTATCTAGACTGACCCTTCAACTCCACCACTTCAACTTTTGGTTTGGTTTTTAAAACATTCTATGATTTAACAGATAAATCTCAGAATAAGTTTGAATAATTCTATTGCATTTTGGATTTACAATCTGACATGTATTTAACAACACTGTATCCTATATAAAAGGAAACAAACAGCAAATGGAGAGAGATTGCAGGAGGTTTGAATTAATTGTGGTGATCCACAAATCATGGACTACATGATTTCCTCTATGTGTAGCTTGCATGATGTCAGCTGATTTGTTGAAGGATCATGATTTCAGCTGATTTGTTGAATGATGTTATTAGCCCCCCTCAAGCTGTGGGGTCGAGGGAACACACAAAGCTTGGATTAAAGATCCCGTACTTTCTTCGAAGACAACCCTTTTGTGAAAATATCGGCTATTTGTTCATGAGTTGAAACATACTGGACCGCTAATTCTTTGTTAACCACTTTTTCTCGAATATAGTGGTAATCGACCTCAAGATGCTTCATGCGCGCATGATAGATAGGATTTGAGGCAAGGGAAATAGCGTTGATATTGTCACACCAGATGATAGGCATTTTGCATAAGGGAATATGTAGATCTCTTAATAGAGACCTTAGCCATGATAATTCTGCAGCTGTGAGTGCAAGGCATCGATACTCTGCTTCCGTAGATGACCTTGAAATTGTGGGTTGCTTCTTTGCACCCCATGAGACAGGTGAAGACCCAAAGAACACACAAAACCCATTTGTAGATCGGCGATCGATTGGGTCACCGGCCCAGTCGGCATCACAATAGGCCACTAAATGCAATGGGCCTGGCCGCAAAAACAAACTGTGTGTTGGAGTGCTTTTGAGAAACCGCAAAACCCTCTTGACAGCAACCATGTGATGAGTGGTGGGTTGATGCATATGTTGGCAAGCCTGATTAACAGCAAATGCGATGTCTGGCCAGGTAATAGTGATGTATTGCAGAGCCCCAACTATTTGCCTGTATTCAGTGGGATTAGATAATAAGGCCACATCGGAAGGGTTAGTCTTGCTGTGAGAAACCGGGGATGTAACTGGCTGGGAGCCAAGCATGTTGGTGTGGTGAAGGAGGTCAGTTACGTACTTGGCTTGTGACAGCAGGAGGCCGCCATTGTGAGGGTGGACTTCAATACCCAAAAAATAATGGAGGTGGCCAAGATCTTTGATAGCAAATTTGGATCCAAGTTGGGTTAACAAAGTTGTAATGAAACCTGGGTTGTTGCCGGTGAGTATTATGTCATCTACATAGAGAAGAAGATATGTGATGATAGACGCTGTGTGGAGAACAAACAGTGATGGGTCAGCTTTGGAAATTGCAAAGCCCAACTCAAGGAGGTATGTAGTGAACTTGGTGTACCAGGCTCTCGGCGCTTGACGAAGCCCATAGATAGCCTTACGCATGTGGCAAACATAAGATGGGCGAGTTGGATCAACATAACCAATAGGTTGAGCCATAAAAACTTGTTCAAGAAGATCACCATGGAGAAAAGCACTCTCGATATCAAGCTGACGAATTGGCCATTTATATGTTAAAGCAAGTGATAAGACAACCCGAATAGTTGCTTGTTTCACAACCGGGCTAAAAGTTTCAACAAAATCAACACCGGGAAGTTGGTGAAACCCTTTAGCAACAAGCCTGGCCTTGTAGCGGCTAATGGACCCATCGGGTCGATGTTTAACTCGGAAAACCCATTTATAGCCCACAACGTTCATATTGGGTTTAGGAGGGACTAAAGCCCATGTTCCTGTTTGTTGAAGAGCATTGAACTTAGCATCCATAGCCTGGCGCCAGTGAGGCGATTTTGCAGCGTCACCGTAGTTACTAGGTTCCGTATCCGCAAGAGAAGCAAGCAACATAGTGGGATATGGATGGCGGGTTGACAACAGGCCGGCCTTTTTAAATCCAGTGACGAAATCAGGATTATAATATTTTGGGTTGGGCCGGGAGTGCCTTGTAGTCATCCGAGGGAAAGGGACACCTGAGTCAAAATTGGGGGCCGGTGGATCTGGAGGGGCCACTAAAGGGGGTTCATGCTCTAGGGTGGTAGGGGCTGCCTGTGCTGTCAGCGCTGGGGGTGGAGTAGGTAGGGCAGAGTGTGGGTGTGTGGGCATTGGGTGTGCAAGGGCTGGAACTAGTGGTAGTTGTATAAGAGAAGGTTCAGGGCCAGTTGGAGCATAGTGATTGAGAGGGTAGATGAAGAGAGAATGTTAGTGGGAATAGGAAGGAGACTTTGGGGATTGACAGAGGGGTGAGGGCTAGGTAACCATTTGGAGAGGGGCCCACTAAACCATGAAGCTTCTGGAACTTGTTGATCTGGCAAGCATGAGGAGGAGCACTCATTAAATGGGAAAGTGTTCTCATCAAATGTAACATGGCGAGACACATATACACGGCCTGTGATGGGATCAAGACAACGATAGCCTTTATGGGCTGGGCTGTACCCGATAAAAACACATTTTGTGGAACGTAGGCATAGTTTATTTTGCACATAAGGGCGTAGCCATGGGAAGCAAGCGCATCCAAAAACTCATAGAGAAGAATAGTCAGGGGAATGACAGAACAACTTTTCATAAGGGGACTGTGGAGATGAGGGAGTGAGAACCATACGATTTATAAGAAATACGGCAGTGTTGAATGCATCAAGCCAATATTTAGTGGGCACATGTGAGTGGGCTAAAAGGGTGAGACTTGTTTCAATGATATGGCGATGTTTCCGCTCAGCCACCCCATTTTGTTCTGGGGTATAGGGACAATAAAGTTGATGAGTGATACCATTATGGGCGAGAAATTGTTCAAAAGTCTTGTTGACATATTCTCCTCCACCGTCTGAACGAAAAATTTTAATTTTGGTATTCATGGTATTTTCCACAATGCTTTTGAATTTAATAAAAAGGGAGAAAGCATCAGACTTATGGTGCATAGGATAAATCCAACAATATTTAGTGAAATCATCAACAAAAAGCAGATAAAAGCAATATCCAGTAACAGAAGAAATAGGAGAGGGTCCCCATACATCACTGTGAAGAATTTCTAAGGGACTAGAAGAAGAAGAAACAGATAAAGGAAAAGGTAATCTTTTGCTTTTACCTAACTGACATGGAGAGCAAAAGGATGAATGCTTATTGGAAATTGGGAAATTAAAATTTCTAAGAATATTCTTCTGGATGGTAAGTGATGGATGACCGAGCCGAGCATGCCATAAATCAGAAGAAACACGACTGTGGAAGGCTGTAGGACGACATGAAGTGGGATGAAATGGGTAAAGGCCGTGTTCAGTGCTCCCTTTGTAGAGTGTCCTCCCCGTGGCTTTGTCCTTCACAAGAAAACCAGAGTCATCAAAGCAAAAGTAGCAATGATTATCAAGAGAGAATTTTTGAACTGACAGTAAATTAGTGGCAGCAGTTGGACAGTGCAGGATATTTTTGAGATGAAAATGTTTAGAAGGAGAGGGTAAAAGAGTCGAACCAGTATGTGCAATAGGGAGGCCTTGTCCGTTGCCAACTTGAACTGAGTCAGAACCACCATACCTGGAGCGAATATCAAGATTGGAGAGATTGGAAGTGATGTGGTGAGTGGCGCTGGCGTCTGCATACCAAGTGGACTGGTCATCAAACCCGGGTGAGGCGACCATAGCTGCCAGGCGACTTGAAGGGATTCGGCCTTGATATGCAAAATCCATTCTGTGGTAGCAATCTATAGCGGTGTGGCCTACCTTCTGGCAAATCTGACAGTGAGGATGATGATCATGTTGTTGATATTGGCCTGGGAAGGACGGAGTTGGAGGGCCTGTTGGAGATTGCTGCTGAGGCCCACCTTGCTGCGGTGGCCCACTGTGCTGGTGTGGGCTGGGGTGATAGGTCTGGTTTCCACTGTGATATCGGCCACGACCTCTGCCACCGACTACGTCCACCTCGACCTCCAAAGCCACGGCCACGATTGGAGGGAGTAGTAGCTCTGTTTGCTGAAAAGGCAGTGGCTGCATCAGTGGCTGCGGGAATAATATCATCTTCCAAACTGAGTTCCTCACAAACAAGGAGTGCATGCAGCTCGTCAAGAGAGACAGGATCAGTTGCTAAGCGAGTGCGAATTGATGTTTGGAAGGGACGATACTGTGCTGGGAGGCCATTTAGTGTATGGAGGAGTAAATCCTCCTCACTTACAGGGGAGCCAGACATGGCTAGTTTGTCTGTAAGGATTTTGATATGCTGCAGGTAATCTTGCATGGACAGAGTTCCCTTCATCAAATGTTGGAGTTGGTTCTTTAACTGGAGAACATGAGAACGAGAAAGTGAAGAATAACGCTTGCTAAGAGCGTCCCAAACGGATTTGGAGTTTTTGAGGCTAACCACATAAGGGAGAACTGTCTCTGACAGAGTGGAATTTATCCATGTAAGGATGTGTTGATCTTGTTGGACCCACTCCAGAAATTTTGGATTTGGAGTGGTGCGAACAGAACCATCAGACTGGGTGAGGAATTGGGATGGGCAAGGGGTAGATCCATCAACAAAGCCTAGTAAGGAATGGGCTTTGAGAACTGGTTCAAATAAAGACTTCCACAGGAGATAATTTCCTCCATTGAGTTTAATTGGGACAAGGTGGTGAACATTAGAGAGTAGGAAAGTGCTGTTGGAAGTAGTTGCCATGGAAGAAGGGAAGAAGAAGAATGATGTAAGCAGAGGTGCAGAGAAAAGGAGACGAAAAAGAAGAAGAGGTAGAACCGTTCTTCTCTGATACCAAGATAAATCTCAGAATAAGTTTGAATAATTCTATTGCATTTTGGATTTACAATCTGACATGTATTTAACAACACTGTATCCTATATAAAAGGAAACAAACAGCAAATGGAGAGAGATTGCAGGAGGTTTGAATTAATTGTGGTGATCCACAAATCATGGACTACATGATTTCCTCTATGTGTAGCTTGCATGATGTCAGCTGATTTGTTGAAGGATCATGATTTCAGCTGATTTGTTGAATGATGTTATTATTAACCTCGCCTTGGGGGTAATGCACACCCATGTGATGTATGAACCAATGTGATGGAAATCACAAACTCCAATCTTTTCACCATGCATCTTTTACTCTGAATTGTTTCTTTTCTACAGCATTTAGGTAGTTTTCATGCATCAAATGGATATTTTCCTGTAATCAATGTTTAGCATATCAGATCATGGATATAGTTTATATCTTTGAACATGAGCATTACAAAGTGCTTCCAAATACGTGACTTTGATGATGTAAACGCAGGAGTTAAACATTTTTTCTCTTAATCATGTCAAATGAAGACATAGTTTGGGATCTTTGGACATGGCATGATTGTATTACTGTTTTCATATCAGAGTGACTGACGGTGAACTGCAGGATTTAAGTGAGCCTATCTGCTATAACTGTAGTAGTAAGTTTGAACGTGGATTTCCATTTGGGCTCATCAGCATAAATAAAATAGACTGGACATGACATGTTAAAAGAACATGATTTGGGGAATAAAGTTCTTGGATGTTTGAAATTAAACCAAAATGCTTTAGTCCCTTTAGGCCTTGTTTGGATATAAAGATTCCTACCTTGAACTTAAAGAAAGCAAGGATTCCAAGGTATTTTTAAAGTTTTGCAGTGCCATGGAATTTTAAAATGAGTTTAATTGAATCCTCAGGTTATGTTTTTTTAGTAGTATTTCTGTCCATATATAACAGGACTCCATGCATCCAAATGAGCTCCTGGGGGTATTACCCAAAAAAAAAAAAAAAAGGGGGTCTCCCGTGCGTTCTTCATGCACCTAGGGGATTAGTCCTATCGGATCAAATACCCCGGGAATATCCTCGTTAGGCAAAAAAAGAGGAGAAAGAGCTCTCTAAGGTGCATATGAATGTATTCAAGAGGTGACATTAAGCTGTACGCCACAAGCTGTTTTTCTCAACAATGGATACAAGATTTTCAGCTGCTAATGTTTAGGGAAATAGGGAATTGCTCCTTTTAGGAAGGATTATCTGCCTGAAATCTCTTCTTGCTGAACTTCTAGTGTAACTAAAAATGCAGCAGCTATATTCTGTTGACATTCGATATGACAGTTGCGCATGTGTTCAAATTTGATTTGATTGTATTTGTGCACAACACCTGCCAAAGGCAACTGATTTTTGCTCTGAATGGAGGCCTGGGTGATTGCTCAGGTCTCTGTTTGGTGAAAGGAGGCTGAAACGTTTTGTTTTCAAAACCCCATGTTTATTTAATGGAAGAAGAATCACTATGGAGGTAACTGTTGCTAAAATTGCAGTTTTTCTTCTACAAAACAAGAACTTACAGAATCCCGCCAAGTTATTTTTCCAAGTTTCTAATTTGCCAGATAAACAAAAATTTCATCCAAATTGCATCATCTAGTCACAAATATCAGGATCTTCTCCACTTTGTAACGTTTCACATTCTCATGTTGCTTGTATGTCTGATTATATTGTATCACAGGTTATAGGGAGAAAGTTTTCGTGATTATTGGTGTTAAGGTCTATGCTGCAGGGCTGTATGTGAGTAGGTCCCTAGTGGAAAAATTAAATGCTTGGAAGGGAAGACCAGCTGCTGAAATTCAGAATGATTCCACACTCCTTAGCACTCTTTTTGAAGGTGTCCATAATCTATTTCCGTACTTTGTTGCTTTACAATTCAAAAACTCCAATCCCCATGATATGAAATTTGTCATTTGCAGCACCTGTGGAAAAATCATTACAGATTATTCTAGTTCGTGATGTCGATGGTAAGACCTTTTGGGGTGCCTTGGATGATGCCATATCACCAAGGATCAAGTCACCCATCCCTGTTGATGAATCTGCTCTCTCCACATTCCGCATTACCTTTCAAGGGCGCCCGCTGAAGCAAGGGACAGTTATACTCCTCACTTGGGTGGAGCCATCCAAGATGCTAGTAAGCACATAAACGACTCTGTAACCATTCATGCATCCATGCATCTCTGTGGATAAGCAAATGCCCACATGGATCCCAGCATCTATACAGATGCCCATATGCATGTTTGCTCCTTTGTAAATCACTGTATAGACTTACATTTAAAATCCATAATTTTCTGAGTTTCTGGGCATTCAAACTGAGATTCTGCATATATTTGCAGGTTTCCATCTCCTCCGATGGGTCGCCTTCTGCTGTGGATGCCACAATTGAGTCCACCAATGTTGCTTCAGCGCTTTTTGATGTTTTTTTAGGAGATGCTCCCGTTTCCCCGCCCCTCAAGGCCTCAGTTGCTAAAGGGCTTGCAATCCTCCTCAAGTAGGACTTGAATTGAAGTCAGTTCATTTCATTCAAGTCGTTCAGATTATGCAGTTTTTATGATTTAATGTTTTAGACTACTGAGGGAATTGTTCAGGAAGTAGTTATATAAATATGCGTTTCAGGCCTTTTAGTCCTGTTGAGATTCCTGGATGAAGTGTTATTAATTTATCAGTAAAGATTCTATGAGTTGCGAGTTTGGACTGTATTTACCAATAAATGCAGTTGCAGCACATGATTAGATATTTGTTGTGAAGCTTGAATGGGAAAATGCTTTCAGTCTTTTGCTTGGAAGAGAGAGAGAGAGAGAGCATGTGCAAAAGTTGAAAATGGAGAAGGGCTTATAAAACAAAGGCCATTCCCATATATTGAGAAAGAAAAAATATTATCCTCCTTTAGTATTCACATCCATCATCTAGAAGAGACTGAACCTGTTTAATGATTTCTAAACAGGTACTACAAGACTTTTCAGTTGATTTGTAGTCATTTTTTGAGATAAAACTCCTAGAGAATGAACGTCAGTCACTTGAAATACATTGTGAGCAAATCAACTCAAAATTTATCTAGTGCAAAAAGGAAATAAAAACCCAGCTTAATAAGACAGTAATCACTAGTATCTGGGATGCCAACTCGCCCACTCGAGTAGGTTGCTTTTTAGGTTTGGCTTACTTATTGTCCTTCTCGAGGATAGATACAGAAGCTATGGTAAACGTGTCAAGTCCAAGTGGCCAATACATCCCAAAAGCTTAAGCCGTCAAGAAGCGGGAGACAAATCCACTTAACACCCTCTTTGAATAGGACGTTGTTTTTATTTGCAACTCACACATGCCTGCCCACGCGACCTTGGGAACAGCGCCTCCCCTGGGTTCGAACTCACGAATTGGGATGGCTTTGATACCATATCATGCCTGACTAGCCAATACTTTCTAAAAGCTTAAGTTGTCAGGAAGTAGAAGACAAATCTACTTAGCAAAAAAGTCCCATCCCACTCATTCAAAGACTTTTTTTTTTTTTTGCTCAGTAACAGTCACTTTTATTAGAAGGAGCAGAAAATAGCACCACGATAAAGAAAACAATATAAACCTCATTATAGAAGCCTTCTACCGAGAAACTATAAAATAACCATTACAATATAGAAGCAAAAAGAGAAACTATTCTGTCCACCCCTTTTTTAGCTAATGAATTGGCTATAAAGTTTGCTTCTCTCACTACATGAGAAAAAGACACTACACCCGAAAAAGATAATGCTTTGATCTCACTAAGGAAAGAGTGAAATTTCCAAGGGCCGCCTTCCAGTTTAGAAACCCAAAGAATAGCATTACGGAATCGCTTTTCGCAATCAATCTCCCCATAAAAGGACTGAACCAAAAACCTTAAGAGCTTCCAAAATCGCTAACTTCCGCCTAGTTAGATTCCACATTCTTACAAAACAAATAAAAACACATCTCATTATTCACAATTAGCAAGAACTCCGCCAATTACTACAGGCTTAGTTTACCTCTAGGTGCCCCATCCACATTAAACTTTTAAGGCCTCGATTGACTGTGGACACCAAAGAGCTGATTTCTTAACCTTAGGAAGACTACACACTATTTTTGCTTCCCAATTAAGAATACTGGTATATAGACCAAAACCCACAAACTCTTTTCTAGTAGTAGCCCAATCAACAACCTTGAGATCCACTGCCACTAAGAGAGACTCCACCGCTGTTGACAAGTTGTTAAAAATTCTTCATTCCTTTCCTTCCACAAAACCCAAAGAATAACAATAGGAATGATTCCCCACAACACTAACCCACAACCATGGACAGGAAAGAACCTCCAAGGATCCACCAAAACACATAATGTCAAGATTGGTCAGTCAGTTGGCAAACTGTATGCTGCTGGACAAATCAGATCTGCTCCAACTCCATACATTGAGCATGAAGAACTGCCTTTCATTGATTAATATTTGTTTTCTTTTCTTTTCTCTTTGTTTTTCCCCAAAAGGAAACCAAGGGTATAATTCAAGAATCTGATATCTCTATAGTTAATTTTATCTGCTCAAGCATTTTGAGAACCTCAGCCATGGTTGGTCTCTTGGATGGCTCCGATTCCAGGCAGTTCATTGCAACTCCGAATACATTCTTAACTTCATCAACAGGACAAGATCCTAAGGTGCTGTCAATTGCATGCTCTTCCCTCTTATCATTGACAACTGCTTTCACCTGTTACAGCCAGAAATCTCATCAACATCTAATGTACTATATGATTGATTTTATCATACAAGTCTTATGAAGCAAAAGATTCAAAAAAAAAAAAAAAAACACATAATAAGGGGAAAAACACATATTAAGGAACTGGAAACAATAATTTGCTAGGTGACAGCATCACTGTAGATATTGTCTTGAAACCATATATACCAAATAGGACTTCATGCTGTTCTGATGTATTCAGATGCGAAAACTACAAATTTGATGTTCCATATTGCTTGGTTTAATACTTTGGGTTTTCAATACAATGGAGGCTAGAAGTCTGATAAGTATCATCAAATTAGGCTGAGAGCCAGTTCAGAGGGAAGGGTTTTTGATGCATCATAGGTGGTCAAAAGAAAATGGAATGCTCATACCTAAGTAATGTGTGAACAGTGAATGCCAGATATCTTTTTATATACGTGTATTAGTTAATCATCATCAAAGCAAGAGATCACAACTGAATAAACTTCACACATATTTAGGAAAAATTTTGAAATCAAAGTTATACTCAGAGACTTTCAATATCAAAGAAAAGGCCTCCAAGTAAATCAGTGTCAGGAACAATGACAAGAAGCTCTTTTTTGCTGAAATCTTTACAAACTCCAATAACACCATGAAACTTTGTAGGTAGTCAATGGTACAGAACTTACCCAGGTCACCAATCTGGAACCATTCTCAACAAATGTCTCATCTGTTGGTCTTTTGCCTGTTAAAAGCTCAAGCAAGACCACACCAAAGCTGTAAACATCACATTTAGCTGTTGCTCTTCCCGTATCAAAATATTCTGCATGAAAGCGTGGGAGTTGATGAAGATGTTTCTACAGCAGAAACAAAGGAAATAAACAGAAAACAGACAATGCAGAGGGAAATTGATCATGGCATCATCTTATGCACAGTACCAGGAGCTAAATAACCAAATGTTCCAGCGACAAATGTAGACACATGAGTTTTATCTGGTTCCATTAATGTAGCCAGTCCAAAATCAGAAACCTTCGCCTCCATTTTCTGGTCCAACAATATATTGCTTGATTTGATATCTCTATGAATTATATGAGGAATGCAATCATGATGAAGATATGATATTCCACGAGCAGCACCAACTGCTATCTTGTGCCTTGTAGGCCAATCCAAAGTCTTCTTCTCACTTGATTTCCCTTCATTTAAGAGCACAAATCTTTGTTAGAAAGTAACCATGGGTGTCAATGGTTCAGGCCGGCTCCCTCATGAACCAGGCTTAAGCCAAGTGCAGTAATACCTAGAATTCAGGCCTGGCTACTAGTAGGTTGGACTCAGGTAAAGGTCATTAGATCATTTCATTTTACCCATAAACCCAAGGATGATACAAAAGGAAAATAGAGGAAATGTACAGAATATATACCATGCAGGTATCCATCCAGACTTCCATTTGGCATTAGATCATAGATAAGGAGATTGAAGTGGGGAGCTGTGAAGTATCCCCGAAGAGTGACGATATTTCTGTGCTTTATGTCACCCATTGCATCAAGCTCCCTTTCGAATCCACGATCCCTATCCACACTACCCTTATTCAGCTTCTTCACCGCAAAACAAATAGATTCATCAATCGTCAATCTATACACAGTTCCATAACCTCCTGATCCAATAATATCCTTGTTTGTTAACTTCATTGTTTTCTTCAAAATGGTATCCGAAGTGAGTGACTGCATTGCTGGAGACCTGAACAGTACCATCTTTCCTCCTGTTACAGAACATATCATGAGTACTTCATTTCATTTTCAGTTCCATGTAATCCACATGGATCCAAACTGCATTGGGTGAACTAGTTTCATTTCTAGTTCCATGTAAGCCAAATAGATAAAAGCCCCATGAGGTGAATAATGAAGATTACCTGATAAGCTATCCTTAAAAACCTTATGCTTTCTGCGCCATCTTTTGTAGAGGAGGATCGCAATAATGATTTTCGATGTGATGAATGCTATGAAACAAACTGTTATATAGAATGCTAGAATGAGAGGCTTTCCCATATTTCCCTGAACCAACAGTATATAAATCCAGTGGATGCTTCTCAATTGCTGATTATGAATTGGTACTGGCACTCTCCATAGAACAATTCTAGTTCAAGCTCTTAAGATCCTCCTGAATCAATTCCATAATATCTGCACAAAAAATCACAAGAATAGCTCGTCAGCGTCGACAGCGTCCTTAGTGAACCCAAAACTCAATGTCACTAAAGTTATCAGATTATTTGAATTTATAAATGAATTCAAGCATCTAGTTTTGTAGCAAATATGAAAAGTAAATCCAGTTAATCTTTGTTACCAAAACAATGGAAGGGAAAATTGGAAAATTGCAAACACAGTAGCCTTCCATACCCAGGAATCTATTGACAGAAACAAGAACCGACATAAAAAGGGAAAAAGAAGCAGCACAAACTTTACACTACATCTACTATCCTTAGGATTTTGTTAACAGCAGTGTAATTTTAATGAAAAATCTTATGAAGATGGCAAAGAGGCAACCTTTCACATGCTAACATCTTCCACAAGGACCCATAAGTAATTCTATCATTTAGTTATCCTCTGCATTTCATCATGGCGCTTTACTTCCAATCTTTATTTATTTATTTATTTTTTTATCTCTTGTGATATTTTTCCAAGTCTCATTGAACTAACATACCGACATACTTGTGAAAAAATCTGACAGATTCCTTCTCTATCAGAAGACTTGCATGCAGTTCTTGGGTCACACAAAAACCCACTACTTAAAAAAAATAACATAAATAAAATATCAGCATCCCAAAAAAGAAGGCAAAAAGAAGAAAAAAGAAAAAAATTCAACAGATCTAAGTTAGCAAAAAGACCTGCAAATGGAAAAAATATGCAAGACATCAGAATTAGCCTTTATCAGTCAGACTGAACTCACAAATTCATTTGTCTTGCAACTCAGTAAGATTCTCAGTGCAACTGAAAAGGGTCTGTTCTTCATCATTCAAGAAGAGCTTACCTGAAGAGAAGACGTCAAATGCTGAAAGAGTTCTCAGATTTCCATGGCTTTCACAATGATGAGTTGTTAATAGTTTATAAAAAAGTAGGGAGGAAAGAGGGGTTCATACACTAGCACAAAAATCTGAAAAAAAAGGTGTGGCTTTGATGTTATTTTAATCTCACATTTCCATACTGTAGACTATATACTGTTGATTAGCTTTTGACGTTCCAATGCTTACACCACGTGAAGAAAGGCCTGAGGATACTAGGAATTTACAGGGTCCTGAGTCCTGAACTCACCCTGAAACTGCAATGCCACTAACTTCTTCATTTATATTGGGGCGACCTTACACTTCACCACCTGGGACTTCTTTCTATCAAATATTCACATGCAAGTGCAATTTGTGATTACACCTGTAAAATGGGCCAAATATGTATGGGCCCACCACTTCATCCTTATCTTCTTACTATTTTAGCTTTTTTATGTTTGAGATACTCAAATGGCTTGTTTGCATGGAGTTGAATTCGTATGACTCGTCGTTTATGTAAAATATAATTATAAAAACAGTTAAAATTGAAAAAACAAAGATGAAGATCTATAAATGATCGTCAAATAATTATTCAAATTCTAAAAAAAAATGAGGATTCCATCTATATATCTACTTTATATCTTGCACCCTCACCTTTTTAAGAATTTTTAATTGGAACCCATTTTATCATGAATCTTTAGAAATTAATTGGATATGAAAATGGGCCCTAAGGTATAATTTCACTCAAAAACTTTCTATATAGCAAAATTTTGTCCTACATGCAAACATTCCCATCTGGACAATTGGAGGAGGCACTAGCAATAACTAAAGCCCGTGAACTTACGGGTGTGGATTGCAGGAGAAAATTACCCTTTATATATATAAATATATATATTAATACCTAAGGAAGATCTTTTTGATGGATTGGGAGTCCATAAAAATTTTTAGGTATATTTGAAGTGGAGGTGGAGAACTGTCAACTATTAGTTAGGCCAAGAAGCCAATGAAGACAAAGGTCCACACCTTTATCATTATTGAATCACCAAATGCAAAAAGTCCAATAACTCGGCAACATTAGAAGGTATCACTGCCTTGTGTTACTACACCCACCAAAGGGACAGATTTTTAAACACCCACCGTCCAGATCTTTAAACACCCATCTACCACATTAATGATCATATCAATAGCCATGATCACCAATAAATGGGCCCCATATCTGTAGATATTGTAGTATGTATCCCCAGCTCAGTATCAGATACTTTCTCAAATAGCTAGTGCCACCACAAAAACCTAACTATTTTTAACGTATTGGGAATTGATTGAAGGACACTTGGATAGTTGTTTCTCATGTTATGGGTATGATGTATTTATGGAAGAAGTGACGTAGCAAAGTACCTAGCTTCCACCTACCACACAGTTGCATACATGTGAACTCTATGAAGTTTTTGACTAGCAAGAACCTTTCCTTTTATTAGGTGAAGCTTCAGCTAAATAAGGTGTGTTTCATCATGTTATAAAAAGTTCTGGCCAAGGATGTTTATTAGTGGTGTGAAACGGCAGAGGATACAAACAAGAAAAATGGGAGGTCCTACTTAGTACCCATCATGTGGGGAGATTTGATGTTTACAACTATAGAGCAGTCAATAAAATCGACTCACTCACTCTCTCTCTCTCTCTCTCTCTCTCTCAACAATGCAAATAGTGGTTCTAAAGGCTAGCCCAAAAGCCTATTACTGAATTCAAAGCAAGCTGGCAATTACTCAGATTGGATTTCATAATCATTTGGAGGGCCTATAGTGGACTTACATGTGTTTTAATGGTTTTGAAGTTTTTCAAATCTCAGCCATTAGATAAAATTAGATGGGCTTGTATAATCATCTGAAGGCGCAAGATGTTAATCTTTACTGTTATTGTATTTACAGTTTTTCAATTAGTTTCTCCACACCATCTATTTAATGAACTAAACCTACTGCTCATTGTTCTTTACTTTGAATGGAAGGGGCTTAAACAATGCTTTAATTAGCATGCAAAGAACATGGTTTACCAGTTTATACCTTATAGTTGAAAGAAAGGATCCTATAATCTGTACATACCTAGTTTGTCTTTCATAATATCAAACACATCCAACCATTTTTTTAATTGAAAGACCAAACTAACTCTAGTCCTACTAAATGTCTCTTTATCGTGATTGTGACAATGATTGATATAATTAAAATACATGACTTCAAGGTGTCCTAGCAGACTTATGAAAACGGGTATCTTAGCCTACCTGTCTATACTATAGCAAACTCATCAAACAATACTGGTTGGCTATAAAAGAAAAGATAAAGAGTGAGGTCGACTTTTGATTAAATGGCTATCAACATCTCATGACATCAAGTTTTTATAGATAACTAATCAATCAAACCTTCTTTTATTTTATGAAAATGGTGGATCTAGCTGTGCACGTGCTTCAGCTCTTTTTCCATGATAGCAGTATAAAACTGTTGTTAATTTTGGTGCCTAGACTTGGAAACAGCTTAGCCCAGTTTGAGCCTGGACACTTGATCACAGCCACGCAGGGCTGTCAATGGGCCAGGCCTGGACTTAGAAAAATGGATTATTTGAAAAGGCCTGGGCTACCTGGCCCAGCCCAATCAGTTTGAAATCTGGACTAAAAGATTTGGCCAGGCCCATTGAGAGCCCTACCTAACTAAGTTGTGGGTTTGTTAGGTAAGGCTGATATAGACCCAAGCCCCTCCTGATTTGGTACAGAATAGTCAACTGAATCTAGAAGACAAGCTAAATCGTTTCTTCAGAAAGGTTTTTTGTTACTTGAGTACTAGGGCCCAATTGTCTGGATCACTGAACCAGATTGTCTTCATCTTACCACAGGATTGAAGCCCATAGAAATACCAGCATACATCTCAGGGTTGGACGGAATCATTTCTATCCAAAATAAAAAGAAAAGTGGGCCCAAATGATTAGAATGGACATGTTTTGTTGTGACTTTCAAACCGATCCATTCATCATCCATATCCCCGAACATAGATTTGGATGGTTGCTAGTAGTTGTAAGAAACATGAAATCTAAGTCCTAAAACGAATCTTATCTATGTAAGATCTAATATGGTTTGCAATACAAATTAAACCTATGGATCTTGATCTATGCATTAATAATGGATAATCCAAAATACTAAAAGCGTACATTGAGCCATGATCTTGATGATGAGCGGTATAGATTGATCTAAAGCTTTTCCCGTTGCGAAATCAACAGCTTTGGGTTTTCTCTTATCTCCCTTGTCACTGACTCCAAGATGCGTGAGAGTTAATGGGTACTTTGCAAATAACGTGAGTTAAAGAGAGAGGACCAGAAAACCCTTTTTATAAAATAACCCAAGAGAGATTTCCTCTCATCCAAAAAATCAATTAGCAATAAGTTTCCTTAGTTTCCTCAATGATTAGTCAACCAAGAATTTTGATTGATTAGGCTTTCCTAAATTGAATCAAAGAAAGATTTATTAAATCAAAACTAAAGGAGAAAGCAAGATTTATTAAATCAAAACTAAAGGAGAAAGCTAATTAGTTGACTTGGAGTGGGGCCCTTCAACTATTAGACATGTGGTCATGGGGACCACTTATGTCTAATAATCTCCCACTTGGTCTGAATGACCACACATATGTGACCTCCCACTTGGTCATGATAACCACCAATATGTAATCCACCTTTTATTTTTATTTTTATTTTAAAAACTATCTTTTATAAATGACTCAACTTGGATTCAACATATTTTAAAATCCCAACGAGTAGCCACTCATTTGAAAGAAACTGCCCAGTCAGTCTGAGTTACACTAAGTCTTATATACAATAACTAAATGAAACCATTAATGTGGATCATGGCTGTCAAACATCAATAATGCGACATGATTCCTTCCATGCTCCACAACATTAATAATTCCATTTAATCAAGTCATAAATTGAGGGAAAATAATAGGATAAATTTAAAATTCCTATTTGTTGGTCCAAATTAAATTAATCTTGCTTTTCAGTAATTCACTAAATGTGCACAAAATTAAGCAAGAAAATAGAATCATCATTAATAAATATAGATCAATGAAAAAACGTGTCTCGGCATTATCCATTTCAACCAAATAATTAAGGTAATACAATGAGGCCCATTTCTGTGACATTATCATTATAAGCCTCTGTAGGTAATGCTTTGGTCAAAGGATCTGCTATCATGAGTCTCGTACTGATTTGCTTTATAGACTCTAGATGATCCCGAACTTTCTCTTTAACGCCAAGATATTTTATCTGAAAATGTCTTGCAGCACTGGAATTCTTGTCGTTGTTAGAGAAACGAACGGCTGAGGTATTATCACAATAAATTTCCAGTGGTAGCCCCACTAGTAAGGAGAAAAACATATCTTGATGTAGATTTCCTCGTGTCGAGGCACCCAGCAAAATTTGAATCTGAATATCCAATCACTTCCAAGTGATCAGATTTTCTATAAATAAGCATAAGTTCTTTAGTCTCTTGTAAATATTTAATGACTTTCTTTGCTGCCTTCCAATGTGTCATGTCGGGGTTAGATTAATACCTTCCTAGCATACTTACTGCAAAACTAATGTCTGGACGTGTACAAGTATGTGCATATAGAAGACTTCCTAATGCGGAAGCATATGGAATATCATACATTTGTCTTCTCTCGATGTCATTTCTGGGACATTGATCATTGGAGAATTGATCACCTCTGAATATAGGTGCTTTTCCTCCAGAACTCTATTGATATAGGCTTTCTGTGAAAGTCCTATTAGTCATCGAGATCTGTTTCTAATAATCTCAATTCCAAGCACAAAGGATGCTTCACCCATATCTTTCATTTCAAAGTTCACTATAAGGTATTCTTTTGTTTCATGTAGTAGGCTTGGATCACTACTAACAAGTAGAATGCCATCTACATATAGAACTAAAATAATGAACTTGCTCTCACTGATCTTCAGGTATATACATTGATCAACAATGTTTTCCTCAAACTCGAAGGAGGTAATGGTATCATTGAACTTAATATACCTTTGCCTTGAAACTTGTTTTTCTCAAGAGCCATATATAGATTTCTTTAATCTACAAACTAGTTTTTCTTTGCCTTTTTCCTCAAATCCTTCTGGTTGATTCATATATACCTTTTTAGCTAAATTCCCATTTAAGAACGTTGTTTTTACATTCATTTGATGTAATTTTAAATTAAAATGAGCTACAAATGCCATTATAATTCAAAAAGAGTCTTTCGAAGAAACTGATGAAAATGTCTCTTTATAATTAATATTTTGCCTTTGAGTAAATCCCTTCGCTATAAGTCTGGCCTTAAATTGTTTGATTTTTCCCTTTGAGTCTTGCTTGGTCTAAAAGACCCATTTACATCTTATAGTCACAAAGCCTTGAGGCAATTCGACGAGATCTCAGACTTTATTTATTGACATGGATTTTAACTCTTCTTACATGACATCAATCCATTTATTCGAATCATCACTATTAATGGCTTGTGAAAATGTTACCGGATCTTCTTTAACACCTATATCAAAATCATATTCTTGAAGATAAACAATATAGTCATCCGATATAGCAGACCTCTTAGATCTTTGAGATCTTCTTAAAGCTTATGGTTCTGTTAAATTTTGATTCGAATGAATAATATCTTCAATCATATTATTATGAGTGGCATTCTCCTCTAGTGGAGCATCTGATATGACAGGTTGCATTTCCATCATATCGTTCTGAACGAAGTCATTTGGAATACCAATTCTAACCGTTTCAATCAGTACTTGAATAGGTATCCGATTTTCTTTAAATACCACATTTCGTGGTGCAATGCTCCCACTAATGTCATCACTTTCTATGAATCTGGCATTTCTGGTTTCAACAATTCTAGTGGTATGAGTAGGACAGTAAAATTTAAAACCTTTGGATCTTTCAAGATATCCTATAAAATACCCACTGATAATCCTAGGGTTCAATTTTCTCTCTTGTGGGTTATAAATTCTAGCTTCTGCTGAATAACCCCAAACATGTTGATGTCCTAAACTTGGCTTCTTACTTGTCATAACTTATAGGGAGTTTTAGAACCTGCCTAAACTTGGCTTCTTACTTGTCCATAACTTGTAGGGAGTTTTAGGAACTACCTTAGTGGGTACACGGTTTAAGATATATGCAGCTGTTTTTAGGGTTTCTCCCCACATAGAGTCGTGTAATTTAGTAATTTAGAATAACTTAATATACTCCGTACCATTTCCGTAAGTGTTCTATTACATCTTTCATCTACACCATTTTGATGTGGGGAGCCAGGCAATGTATATTCAGCACGAATACCATGACTTTCCAAAAATTTAGCAAATGGGCCAGGATTTTGACCCGATTCATCATACCTCCTATAATACTCTCCACCCCTATCAGATCTTACAACCTTCAGGATTTTAGTGAAGTTGCTCCTACTACGACATCACAAGGCCCTAAAATATCGCACGATTAGCTCTATGGGAAACACTTAAACTTCGACCACTTAGGATTCCATTAGAGATCCACTACCTCATACGTGGACACCACACTAGAAAGGGAACCCCCGCACACTAGAAAGAGTTGAATGAGAAGAGGAAGCCCAACCAACTGGGCAAACCTTCCAAGAATCTTTGATTCTCTATTATGACTATTTTTCTTTAGGCATGCTCCTGCATCGACTGATCATTTGTGGGCCACATCAATTACTTAAAATGATCCCTAATGTCAGCAGTTGATCATCTGATTTAGTCCCATACATTTTTTTTTTTTTTTTAACGTCCATCTCCCCCATCATGCTATGTGCACGTTTGTCTTATCAAGACAAGACACTCCCGTTGAAGGGGACAATGGGGAACCCACTCATTCAATGAATTGAAATAGTGATGGAGCCGGACTCATTGATGGAAACACAACAGGTAATAATATGCCAACCTAAATGATCAAAAATCATGGTGGATTCTGTCCAAATCATTTAAACCATAGTAAAGCCTAGAGGACCCACTGAAATGCTGAAAATTGTAAACATGGATAATGTGATTCCTAACAAATTGCCATGGTCAGGCCAAACATACGTAATACCATCTCTTGTTGGTAGCAGATAAAACATACAAAATGCAATTTGGGCCGGGGTACTTTGGGTTGCCCTAGGCTTGTGCACTAGCCCCCTCGACAGATAAATACAATTCATCATCATCATTAATTCTTCTTCTATTTAATATTGGGATTGGCCATATGAATTATATTTTTCCATTTAACTCCAAGGAGTTGGCCGAGTGGTCAGGACCCTAGTTTCTCTCTCTTCCGAAGCTACAGGTTCTGGTATCGATCCCCGTTCTGCCCTTTTTAAGAACCTGAAGGTTGAGTCCACTTGTGCTACCTCCTATGAGCAATAAAGATTTTATCCAGCTTCTTTCTCGGCTCGAAGGGATTAGTCCAACCCAAGGGTTGGAAATAGAGATGTAAATGGGTTTCTGATTCTCTGATTACCCGAATGTTCCGACTAGTTAAAAAGCGGGTCTGGGTCCTTATTTACCTGAATTGGTCTAGGTCCAATTTCACATTGGTTTGGATCTGTGGACCCGAAACCCAACATATTGCTTGAATTTTTGAGAATTTCTCCTAAAAAGCCATGCTTCTTTAATATCATTCTTTACCTAGACCAGGACCCGGATTCAAACCCGTCCCATATATGGTTTTGGTTTCGATTCCAGAGCCAAGAAATGGTTCCGGATCTGGATCCGGTTCCACCTTCTCTTTAACGATTCCATATGAACCTCGATCGGAACCGATCCATTTACGACCACAGTTGAAAAGGGTTAGCAATATATATATATATATATATATATATATTTCTCCATTTTAACTTGAACCAAATTTTCAAATAAGCAGCAATTCTTTAAATCCCGGCTAATCCCAAAGCAGTGGGCACCACCTGGCAAACTAAAATGGCCAGCATCAAACAACATAGAGCATCGTCCATTCGTGGTTGGATTTGCTTCCGTTCTCGAAAATGGTACCCAAATCTCTCCGATCTCTATCTCTAACTTCTTCAAATCGCACTAATTCTAGGGTTTTGGCTTGTATCATCGATGCTGTGTCACAGGAATCTGTGTTTTATTCATCCTAGAAAGTTCCATTATATGATTTTTGAATATAGTTCAATCCACTAGGGTTTTGCTCAGTTTCTTTTGAGTTGGATTTTTCAATTAGGATGAAATGACAAGTGGAGAATCCCAATTAGGTGAAGAAATGAGGAGAAATGTACAAGTAGTGAAGTGTTTTTATACAGTTCTTTCCCCATACCATACCAGTAAAGGGTTTTAAGAAAATATATAGATTAGGGTTTGTAGTTTGTGTAGTTAATTCAGAAAGTGGTTTACTTTTTTGTGATTAGGACGACCCAGAACTAGAAGCGATCAGGCAAAGAAGAATGCAGGAGTTAATGGCTCAACGTGGAGTTGTATGTGATTCTATCTTCAAAATCTTCCTTTTTGTCAATTTGATTGATACCCCTGTTTTTATAATGTTAATACGAAGATTTTTGTCGATTTGTTTAGGGAAATCCGCAAAATGGCGAGCAGCAGAAAGCTCAGGAGGATGCCAAAAGGTCTGTTTCCTGTAATTTTATCTTGGGTTCTATTAGAAATTCTAAAATTGTTTTGATTTCATTTTCTGTCTCAACTCACACTGATTCTCAATCTTTGGGAGCTAATTTGTTTAACTAATGAATCTAGGGAGGTGGAGGAACGACGGCAATTGATGCTTAGTCAGATTCTGTCATCTCAGGCAAGGGAAAGAAGTGAGATGACCTCTGTATTTGATTTTTGTTGTTGGTTTTTGAGTACTGAAAGGGATGTCATTCTTAATTTATGTTTTAAAGTAACAATCTTTTAACCTCGAAAAAAAAAAAAAAGAGAGAAAAATAAGGAAAGGGCAAAATTTGCAGCAACATATTGCAGTCTTACATTATCGTGCCATCTGATTGATATGTATAGCATAGAAGCATCCATTTGTTGAGCACAATCACAATTTGCTTATTACCATCTTTTTCTGGAAACAGCAAGGGCTGTGTCTGCTAGCTAGTTTTTGGAGTAACCATTATTAGCTAGCAGATGCCTTTGATACTTATGTTCATAGTGAATGAGATAAAAGGAATTTTTTGGCTCTTAAGAAGGGTGAGTTTTAGGCATGTGTCAGTTGAGCTAAATGCAGGGTTCCGTTGCTTCAGAAAATACCAAAAATTAAAGATATTTGGATGCTTTTATTTCCATACAGTGCAATTCCTATCTCCCTAGGCCCCTCCAAACCAGGTTGTTTTTTACTGATTTCTCAATTTGTACTTGCCCCAACAATAGAAATAGGGCATGCAATGGGTGAAACATATTCATTGAGCCGTGCATTTTTAAAATTGAAAATGTGCCCCTTTTCATGTAATACATGAGTTACATTTTCATGGAAATAGGAGCAAAACACTGTGTAAATGTTGAGTGCAAGAGATATAGTGAGGATTGAGAGTGATGTATTTTTATAGCAATTGGATTCATATCTTTGTGGATCTACAACAATCTCCTTCATTAGCTTTTCTTTGTTGCTTTTTTATAGGCAAGATCTCTCTATCTCTTAAAAAAAGAGTCAAAATTAACAGCAAATGAACAGTTTCATTTTGTAGGCAAAAAATCCCACCAGATGACGCAAGATGAGCTGCCTTCCTTAGACTACACTTTACCGAATGAAATGTGTTTCTACTGCTAAACTATTGAAACTAAGTCTTTAGTCAAATGAAATGTGTCTCTCTGCTTCCTTAGACTACACTTAACTCTGACCGGAGTATCTTATTGTAGTTTATCTAACTTCATCCATTGGGTTAGAAACCCATTTTTGTAATACATCCATGTTGATTTGTATTGGGTATATTCTAGTTATAAGGAGGGCCTGTTTAAAGTGGAATGACCTGTTCCAGACTTAACTTGGGATCATGACATTGCTGGATCAGTCTAGACACACTCGTATACATAACATGCATACATGCATACATATATTTTTTGTTTTTGAATGATAACTAAGTTCATTAAAAGGAGCTTAAATAGCACAAGAGAAATATAGTGAAAAACTACCAAACAAAGACCAGAAAAACACAGGCTGATTAAATCCCAGACAAGAGGAATAGAAGATCCATCCCAATCAATCATCAGGTTTTGGCGACTGACTCCTTCCTTAGCCAGATAATCTACCACCATATTAGCACTCCTCTTCTCTTGATGAAGGATGCATCTAAAATTTTTCCTGGATCATTCATTTCCTCCACCACTTCAGCCAGCGTCCAAAGAGTCCTGCACGAACCCAATGCCCACCTGCTAAATAGTAGAAAACACCCAGGCATAGCTTTCTTACAGCCCAACCTTTTTAACCTCAGTATTTGAAAACTGAAATATGCATGTTGCCTTTCTCAGTGGGGTTCTAGTTTCAAGACAAGCTGTGCCATCTACATTGTAGGAGTTTTATAACTAGCATAAATTATTATAATTGAAACATTAAAAAAATTCATTTAATAACTGTAAATGATAAGAGACTCTGGTTTCAATACTTAAGAGAATTTGGGTGGCACTCTTCAGTGGGACTCGCTTAACTAAATTTCGGAGCATTGAAAATAGATTCCCCACTTTTTACTGGCGCTTGCCAAATTTCACTCCGAGGGCCCACTATAAGATTGATCACATGTAAAACATGTAAAGTGCATCACTGAAATTCTCGCAATTTCTAGAATGAGGGGATCTGAATTTAATTAGCGTAATTTCCTCGTGAACTTCATCAAATTTCTTTGAAGTGTTGATTTTTTTTTATTATTTTTTTTTAACGCAGTCTGTTTGCAAATTGAAAGCCCATTATCTTGTGGATAAGATTGGCTTGTTCAATACACAAATAGACCCACTAGATAGATTGCCTGGATATTTGGCAGGTGAGCCTAGCCTTTACAAAGGTGCTGTGCAGAATGAAATGTTGGGCTGAGCATTGCGTATTTCCCGATCTTGTTGGGGCTAAGTCGATCAAAGCTTTGCATGAAATAGAAGCTTTGCATAAGCATGTTCCACAAATCATATAACACCATGTATTTACCGTTGACCTGTTTCTATGCTGTATTCTTTAACTTTTATTTTTCTGACTTCACGGTCATTGCTTAAAGCTTGTTGAATTAATGCAACTTCAATGACAACAGTTTCTCGAATTGCACTGGTGAAGCCTGAGAAGGCAAGAGGTGTTGAGGATGTTATACTGAGAGCTGCACAAATGGGACAGGTAGCTGAGAAGGTATGGTGGAACAAAGTATTTTGGATGGAGACTATACACGTTTCTTACCGGAAATTTTTAGAAAGACTAGCTGAGAAGTCGAACTCCAATTTTGGGTCTTACTCCTGGTGAAGTTGTAGGTTTTGACTTTGATAAGAAGCTTGACCTTTGTTCATTTGCAGGTTTCTGAAGAGAGGCTGATATCACTGCTTGAACAGATAAATAATCAAACAAGTAAACAGACTAAAGTTACAGTAAGTGTATACAGTAAGTGTACTATTTCTGTACCTATCTTTCAGAGTTAAAGGTGAATGGTGGAAACTAACCTGTGATATTGTCGTTAGTTGTCAAATACTCAAAATTTTTGAATTGTTTCTGCATTTTTTATTTGCATTCTTTTACAGAGCAGAGGATAATTGATCTCTGCTTTTGATCTTCAGATCCAGAGGCGCCGGAGTGTTCTTGAAGACGACGATTAGCTGTATTTGAACCAATTGACGGCCCATGTAATGTGATAGCCTCGGATGACATATGAATTTGATTGCTTATGTAACACCATTATTACAAAATTGTGGGTCTAAAATTGAGTGTACAATTCTGGAACCTCAAAATCTGATCCATTCATGCATGTCGGGATGAAGTGCGATGTGGGAAACTGTTGTGCTTCTATTTTGTCATTTGATTTGAAATGTTCGACAGGCAGTGGCGATTGGGTCAAATCATGGTGTGAATGATCTGAATATAGGTTTTTTTATTTTTATAATTGAGATGTTCACATCGGTCTCATTTTGTTTACTTGCATTTATAACACAGAACAAGGGCACTTTCTACATTATCACTATAATGGTGTGAAAACAATCTTCAGGCAAGGGAGCTTAAATAAATGTCAGTCTCTCTAAAGGTAAGGAAGATTCTGTGTTACTTGTGGTTTTGCACTACGCAGAGAAATGCTAATGTATGCTCACAGTTACTTAAGAAGGAGCTGGTAGTTCTCAGAACTTGCAGCGCCTTATGTCCTGTTTGATGTTTGTTTGTAATTCAGTTTGTCTGTAAATTGAGGTTCGTGCATTTAGGGTGTGTTTGTTTGCAGAGAGAAACAAAATGAGATAAAATTGAGTGTCAAATCCTGATAAAAAAGCAAAGGGAGTTGGATTATGCGGTACAACCTCCCCTTTATTAGAAATTAAAAATCAGAAATGAATACTCATTCTAATCTTAAGCAAGTTGAGGTCTTATCTACCTCATGACTCTATATCCATCTTCTTTCAGGGAGCTAATTTTACCATAAATTTATATTGATGTAATCCATACAAACAAAAAGGCCTTAGATAACCTTACTTGGTTACCTGTATGTGGTGGCTAACAAAATCACTGGTGACTAAATTTGCATGTAAGCCATGTGCAGGACAAGCCAATTCTGAGGTTTAATGAGTTTGGCTAATAAGAACTGGATCCGGCAAGCTCTGGTTTAGTCAACGTTGGCAGGGGACTTGATATATCCCGTGTATACACGAGAAGACGGAAAAAAGGTCCATACAAACAGGAAAAAAAAAAAAAAAAAACCCTGTTTAAACGGAAAGAAAAAATATATAAATAAAAAGACGATGGTGTAACCATCATTTGAACTCTTGGATAGCCAGGTAACATTCCTCTTGAAATGAAAAATTGTGTAATTAAGTACCAAACGCTAATGAACAGTAATATCATCGAAACAAATACAATATAATTGTCGTTGTCTGGTAAAAGTCAGTAATTTGTGGATGCTTATGTTAGGTAGGTCACATGATGACAGTGATGGGCTCATCTCATGGTCCACTCCATTAATGAATGACAGTGATACTGGAAGCATATTCCAACTTATACTTTGGCTTTTCCAACTATGAAGTCTTTGCTTTTCCATCCTTTCTAACCACCAATATCTCTGTCGACGTCACTTGTGACTCATAATTCTGCTATGTGAGTTCTATAATATTTTTGCTAAAAGCATTCTCTTCCGCATGATTATAGAGAGGAAACAGTTGGCAATCAAGCTAAACTAACTCTGCACAAGCGTTTTCTTAAGGTTGCCAGCTAACCAGGCAAACAGTTGGCTAGAAATCTTGTATAAGAGATACCATTATATTTAAGGGGGGATTTCATAAAAGGTTCTAATTGTCTGCCTTATTTCAAAACAGATACAAGTTCCAAAATTTTTCAAATTAGTCTCCAAGTCTTTCATGAATTTTTCAATTAAGGACATGCGTCCATATTATTCTATTTTCTGGCAATTTTTCTCTAATTTTTTTAAAATACCTAAATTACCCTTCATTGAAATAAAATTATCCTTCAATTCCTCTATATCCACATCATTTCCTTTGTTGGCTTCTTCACTATGACCGAGGACAACTAGTGTTATCACAACGATCAATTGCATGTAGTGGCTGTCGAAACCATGTCATGACTTTAAATGAAGGGCAATTTGGGTATTTTTAAATATTGAGGAAAAAAGTTGTCAGAAAATACCTTTAAATTGTTGAATGTCCTTACTTAAAAACTTATTGAAAAACTTAGGGACTAATTTGTAAAGTTTCGAAACTTGCATATTTTTTTGAAAAAAGTTAAAAGGCTTAAGGTCTTATTTGAAGTTTTCTCAAGTAAATCCCAAATGGCCTGTTTGTTCGCATTAAAATACACCGATTGAAGATCAAAGCTGGCCAATCATTTTCCGTGGTTGTTTTTTGAAATTTACTTTGGATCTTCATTTTTAACCACTTCAAAAAATCCAATGTATTAGATTCTTATATATTATAATACAAATAAACATGCCCAAAATGTCAACTATTAGTATAAACAAAATGATAATTCAACGTTAGTTTTCATTATTAATCTTAGGGGTTCTAAAATCTATAGGTATTATCATTCAAAGTGAATGTGTTATTTAACATCCTAATCTATGATTACAGCGTTTCATCTCATCAAACCATACTGATGTTCATACTTGGTGTGATGATTCATGCTATTTATATATATAGATATATATATTCTCTCGCTCGGTTGGACTACTAGACATGAGTGATATTTTCAACATTGAGACGGCCCAATGACCCAATAACCGATCCTAGGCAGTAACTGTTATTCATAATCATATCACATGCTCCCAATGATAATCCAAATTTAACTATTATCAAGATGATAAAAATTGAATTGAGCAAGGCATGAAAACTAAGATTAATCGTTTATTTTAACTCTTGTACTCTGTACATCATCAATAAATCAATAAATAAATTTAATAGGGCATCAAACTCCATTAGATGTACTTTCCAATTAGGACGATGCACCGGCTCGGATCTAAGTGAGGGCAAATGCCACATGTGGGTCCAAAAAAGGTGACATCAGTAGTAAAAATTGTCTCAGGTCGTAATGGTCAAATAATAATTTATCAGAATTCTAGAAGTACCATCTCAGCCGATCATGGGTGCTCAATGCAAGATAACCCTTTTTTTTTTTTTTTTTTTACAAATTTCTCACGTAATCGTCATCGTAACCACTTAACCAATAATGAATAAACTTTCACCATCTAAATGAGTACTTGCTTAGACTAACGGTTGAGTCCTGTCAAATCTGAGATCAGCGAATATCTGCTGGTCCGTATTTTATAATTGATGAATCCATTCGTATTTAGGCATGGGGTGCTCACCTTATCATTGCTCTTGGCGGAGATTCTAGAAACTTACCATGCAATCCAAAACACTGAAAATCTGATGTGCATGACATCAGGCATCCTTCTAAAAAATCACAGTTCTCATATGATCATACCCATTTTTGCACACTCATCTTCCAACCTCCTCCAACTTTTTCAATTTCATCCCACAAAACACAATTTTCAAAAGACCCACAAAATTCACATTCCTCCCACCATCATGGCCATGATCACAACCGTCCAATCAAAACCCCCATCAACAAGATGAAACAACATCTTGATTTCTTCCTTGAAACTCTAGTGGCTATTTTTCCCTCCACCTCCCAAGTCCCAAGTCACAAGGAAATCACCACCAAAACTCTCGGAAACAGAAAAACAAAATTTTTTTGCAGACTCTACTACACACCTTCTTCCACTTCTCTCTCGTTTCATTTCAATTCCACCAAAATCAAAACAAACAGAAAGAGATTGGAGATGATAAATCCGAACATCCAAACGCACCCATTTTGCGATATCAGAATTTTGAGATCTTGAGAAATCGTGATTATGGAAAAAGAGCCGCTTCTGAATCCGTCCTCGTACCTGAGCCCGAGAAGAAGATCCCTTTCCTCGACCTCTCCCTCTTTACTTTCGCTCCCAGAAAACACCGAAATTACGATTCCGCCACTCACTCCCTCCGCCCTCAAAGACCGACTCATCTTCGGCCCCGCCTCCCCGGGAACCGCCTCCGAAACCCTAACCCTAATCTCTCCGCCGCCGCCGCCGCCCTCAGACCCCTCGCCATGGCCGTCCGACCCCCGCTTCACCCGCGCCAAGACCAATCTCCACCGCTCAAAGACTGCCCCGGCCATGTCCACCATCAACACCGCCGACTCCTCCCATTCGCCGTCGCTGCCGAAGCCGCAGTCGGCGTCGATCGTCCGTCAGGCCGTCCTCCTCCTCTTCGTCTACCTCTCGCTCGGCGTCCTGGTCTTCTCGGTCAACCGCCGGGACTTCGCCGGGGCGGAGACGCACACGGTGGTGGACGCCTTGTACTTCTGCATCGTCACCATGTGCACCATCGGATATGGTGATATTACGCCGACCGCCACCTCGACGAAGATCTTCTCGATCCTATTCGTTTTGATCGGATTCGGCTTCGTCGACATTCTTCTTAGTGGAATGGTAAGCTACGTGCTGGATCTGCAGGAGAATCTCCTCCTCGGCGCCGTCAAGGGCAGGGAGGCGGCCGCGGCTGCCGGCGAGCGGCACCACCGGCACGCCCGGGACTACTTCATCGACGTGAAGAAGGGGAGGATGAGGATTCGGATCAAGGTCGGCCTGGCGCTCGGTGTCGTCGTGCTCTGCATCGGCGTCGGGACCGGCGTGATGCATTTCGTCGAGCGGCTCGGGTGGCTGGACTCATTCTACCTGTCGGTGATGTCGGTGACCACCGTCGGGTACGGGGACCGGGCGTTCAAGTCGGTGCACGGGCGGCTGTTCGCGTCGGTGTGGCTCCTAGTGTCGACGCTGGCGGTGGCGCGTGCCTTCCTCTACCTGGCGGAGGCGAGGATTGACAAGCGGCACCGGATGATTGCAAAGTGGGTGCTCTGTAGGGACATGACTGTAGCGGAGTTCCTCGCGGCGGACATTGATCACAATGGCTGTGTGAGGTGTGGCTTCTTTTTGCCCTTGTCTCTGTTTCTTTCAGTGTGATTTAGTTTGCATTGATTTTTTCAGATGAGAATGGTGCAATTTGAGTTTGTGAATTATACAGTAGTTTTGGATCAATCAGCAGTGTGTGGTTTAGATTTTAGCTTAATTTGCTTGATTTCAACTGTCAAGTATGAGATATGCTGGAAGTGATGAAACATTCATTAGGTACCTGTTTTGTGCTGCAGTTGAATGAATTTCACAGTACATTGAATCAATCAGCCACATGGTGTCTAACAACCTTGTAGCCTAATTCACTTGATGAAACCAATATCTATGAGAGAGAGAGAGAGAGAGAGAGAGAGAGAGTCTTTGAAAACTGGATCTATGAGAAAAAGCCTTAGTATAGTAAGTGTTGCACGCAATTGGAGTAGCAGCTTCATGGGGCCTCAATGGAGAATGCAGCCAATGAATAATCGGTTGACTCAAGACCTAAATCAGCATGTAGTTCCCATGAACTTAATTCTTGGACCTATTCCCTAGCGGAACAATGCCTATGTGCTTGCTACTTGCATGATTTGGGTGTCTTTTTTTTCTCTCTCTCTCTGTTCTTTTGGGTAAAATTATATATATATATATATTTTTCTCTCTGAATGGTTTGTGCAGAGGGCTTGTGTAATGTTTGCATTGGCTTTTCTTGGTCTTTGTTTGCAGTAAGTCTGAGTACGTTATTTACAAGCTCAAGGACATGGGCAAGATATCTGAGAAGGACATCTTACCAATCTGCAACCAGTTTGATAGATTAGACACTGGCAACTGCGGAAAGATTACTCTTTCCGATCTCTTGGAGAGTCAACACTAATTTTCTTTAGGAGGTGGATGTTTGTTTTGTTTCTGAAAGAGAAGCTGGAATGGCTCCTTCAGGATTTCCAATTGGTATCATCAATCATCTCATGCCATGTTTCCTGTCAAGCAGAAAGATGTCACCCAATTATATGCATCTATCATCCATGCCCACTGTTTTTGGTGATAAGAAACAGGCTGTATACAATTTTTTTTTTTTTTTTTTATATTGTTCTCGCTCATTGCTAGCTCCATGGAAGGATCAGATCCCACCCCGCCTCATCATTGTATAAACATGTATATGCCCACATATGAGAGATGATTCAACATCTTTAACATGTGATGTTGATAATAGTAGATGGAATCATTTGGCAGAATGAGGGATTATTATGATATTTTGAGAAAAAATAAAATAAATAAAAATCAATTCTTCATTCGGTACTCTGTTACATTGGATGTGTTTCAAAATACTAAATTGCAAGTGTTTTTAGTATTATGTTCAAGAGGCACACTTTTCCTTCCTGAAATTAAAGCAGGGGAATTTGTTTTGTACTACAATACACACAAACATGAATTCCATTTCAATAGAAACTGCGTGAAGGTCAACTAAATTTTGGACATTGGTGTATAAAAAAAAGTTCAGCTCTACTGACAGGCTTCCTTTCTGCTAAAATTTGTTAAAATTTCTTATGTACTTGTGCTAAAAGCTATCCACTTTGTTTTACTTAATTCTCTTCTACTTGCTCGAGTTGTAGTCCTTTGCATGCTTAAAATGGTTGGTTTTCATGGGGCCAGATCTAATAAGCTGTACCTTCTGTTTGGTGGATTTCTCACTATTTGTTGTCCCTAGCCTAAAACTTGATAAACAAGATGGAGGGTTTAGTCAAATTCAATGGTACCTGTCTACCAAAAATCCCCATTGTCCTCAATCATAAGAGGCTTCTTTGATACCAAAAATATGTAAGTATTTCTACAAGCTGAAAGTTTCAATATAAATGACAGACTAGACTGGACAAAAATAGTAAATAGTGGTAAATAATTACTGTTGCACCTCCAAAGGATGCTGTTGTCCCATGACAAATATGTAGATTCAATCAGTAGAACTGAAACATCAACTGGATGATAGGTTATCTTCCTCCCTGACAGAATCTTAGAGATCTGAAGGATCTGAAGATCTACTGAAGGCTTGATTGAAGAGCAAGCGTTTCTGAAACTCCGAAACGAAGGGAAAACATGACAAAATGACTATGGGAATGAAGATTATGAGCCCCATCACATTATCATATCCCCTTGCTAGACCCTTGATGGAGTCCGACAATCCCACTTTCCTTAGCAGGGGTCTGCATGCTTGGCCAATCTTGAGAAAACAAAGAGAAAATCATGTTAGCCATGTTTTGGTAGAATAAATATGCACTTCAAAGGATAATTTTTGAGACAGGTTGGAGATGGCTCACAAGAAGAAGGGACCACCCAGCGGACAACAAGCCAATTATGCTTGCCAACACATCCGATATGGTAAGACCGCAGAAAACAAATAAAACAATCATGGTGGAAACAAACCCAAGGAAAAGAATCCATATGGAGACTCTGAACATAAGAGGGAAATTGGACCCCAATCTTCGTCCAAAAATTGACACCATCTGCAAACGATGAATGATTGGGCAGCATCAGATTACTTTGGATGAGCCTGAAGTGGCAAAGACTAAGATAACTCGATGCATCACAATTTAATTAGTTCCATGATGCCCTGTTCCATATACAACACATCTCAACTTGTTGCATGTCATCACTTTGTTTGGCTGGGGCATTCCCCCATAAATCGTCTCGATCGAACAACTAAGCCATCTAATGTTTTGCTTTAAAGGTCAAGATGAAAATTATAGCGACTGTCCTCAAAAGGCCAAAGAAAGAAGAATATGGCTTTATCCCTATAATATTGCTTTGAAGATGAGAGTATACAAGTTGAGATGGTTTTCCTACAGACAACTGCAGGCTTCTCAGATGGACCTCAGTTTTTCAGCAAATGAAATGGTAACAGGATCTGTTAATAACGGTATTTGTGAGATGAAAATATTTACCTTCAGAACCACTATAACAGTCACAATGACGAGCCATGAGAGTCCATAAACCTAAGAAAGAACAAACAGCAGAAGATGAGGCAGGATATAGAGTACGAAAGGGGGAAAAATGCAGCTGATGGAAGAAAATGATACCAGCATACTCTTGGTATGATGGGTAATATTAAGGTGGTACACAATTCCATACTGGTACATCAAGAAGCGCAATGCTAGAATAATTTCAAGCACACGCCCACGGATGTCAGTGTGTTTCAAGTGCTCAAGTTCCCCATCCCACCAAGACTCCCAACTTAAATCTGCTGCAATGCCGATCCCTCCACGGTTGCCCAACCACCTTTTCCAGTCTGTCCAGTCATCTACTGTCTTCTGCCACTCGAATCCAGAAGGGTTGAACACAAAAGGTGCGAAAAACCACGAAGCGACTAAGAACCACATGGAGAAGGTGACAAACAGAGCCATGCTTGATCTACGATATGAATGCCCGTAAACTTCATACACAACCAACAGTACCATCAACTCCAATCCTTTTATGAAGTGACTGCGGGAGTACATCCTATAGTTCTCTGCAAACTTGGCATGATATACGACAAACCCAGGCCCAGTAGCTCTATATTTAGCACCCCCATGAAGTATCCTTCTTCCATAATAATGGACTCTGGTCCCAAGCTGGAATGTAAAGAAAACAGAGGCCAGCTGCAGCTGCATCACTATGAAGTCAACCAAGGCAGTGCGGAATCCTCTTTCCAGGCCAATTTCCATAACCATTGGGAGAACAATTGACAAGCCAAGCTGAAAAACTGACTGAGAAGCCAAGGCGGTTTCAAGAGACTTGGTCTGCTGGATACTTGGATCCTCTAACATGGCCCTTTCAAGACCACTCATAACCAAATATAAGCGCCCATATAGGAATACATACACGGTGAGCACTGTTACCTGAAAGGCGAAGGATGTATAATTTAAGCTCCAAATCGCTTTCCTAGATATAAGGAGACCACATGATGTTCCTTGAGAAAGCAAATCACTTTGGCATTTACCTTGGCAAGCAGGCGAGGTTTTCTTCATGAATAAGCAGGTAGATATTTATATTTTAGGGGCTGTTTGCCTTCTATGTGTAAATAATTCGTATGCAAATGTTACACGTGTGAAACACATTACCATGCTTGTGAAAATCACCATATTCACATGAAGTACATGCAAGGGTTTTAGATGTGTTTGGAATTTTTGGACGGCTTTCATAAGGTTCTCAAAATCTAAGAAGATTAGCTATGAAACTAAATTTCTTGATGCTTTTCATTAATACAGGAATACTGAACACTTTGAATCATGAATTTGGATGCTCACAAAAGTGTCGAAAATTAGATCTATAAGGTTTTTATTTTACTTTATTTTATTTTATTTTATGTTTTTCATGAATTTCTCAAAATCTATTGGACTGATAAAGAAGATGAACGGACCAGATTACTAACTTGGAGCCCACAAAAGTATAAAAAGAGGTGGCTGAAGGCATTTGAATCCACAACCTGTCCATGCAGGCTCTTCTATTGCAACCTGTACCACTGGTTCTCCTCATTTACATATGTTACTGTTTACCGCCTCCTCATGTATATAAAGGAGCGGCTGAAAATGGTGTCATTTACACACCATTTTCCCAAACCATTTGCACATCATGTGCATAATGAGCACGAACAAAAGTGATAAAGGGCACCTATTATGCATGTGCATCATTTACATATGTAAATGAATACAAACAAACAATATTAAGATTTAGATGATTCAGGTAGATATTGTTCATATATGCTGCTGTCCTGGAGATAGGCACAAGGCTCAACAATAGGTTGATCATATGCGTTAATTACTAAAACCAGGGTAATGCCATGATGCTGCCATCTTGCAATTTAAGTCCATCCATTTTGGGAAACAAATTTGAAAATTCGAAGCATCTATCTTGTGTTTCCCTTCCTTGTTGATATTGAGAAAAAAAGAAAAAAGAAAAAAGAAAAAAAAAAAACCTGAGGCAGAACAAAATCTAAGAAATATTTAAAACAAAAACATGACTTCAAATGCAATATTAGTATTTTCATTATTAAACCCTTGCTAATTCTGGATCCAAGCCAAGGATCAAACCCACTTAGCAAGGTGGCCAGCTGAGGCTCATAGACTATTGATCTAACAGAGCACTGTCAGAAATCTAGTGTTCACCAGCCTGCCAAGCTCAGTAATTGCTCCATGTTATTCCTATCCTAGTGCTGGAGGTGTTTGGAGACAGCAGTTATCATCCATACCATGCTACTGAAGTAGAAACCGACTGTGGTGAAGTAGAAGGATAACATTCTGTAGAAATCAAACCGGCGTCCTAGCCGATAAACGTCACGACTCAGTGTCTGCTCTCCATTTCCATTTGCAACCTTAGCCTCAAAGAGGGAGATTTGATTCATTCCAATGTCACATCCCTTTCCCACTTGCATATATTCATGGTGTGTAATAGTTCCTCCACGTAGAGTTGAATTGAACCCTACAAAAATTTACACCATCAATTCTCTACCAAAGATTATGACCTTTCAATAGATGAGAGTGCAGACTAACCTGAAAATATATCCCCGCTTAAATTGATGACTTTAGAAGCTTTGCTTATGCCCCCTCTTGTCATGTGAAAAATCTTATCAAACACATCAGGATGACCATAGTGGAAACGTACCCTATAAATTTAAGTAATAAATATAAATCAACACATTTTAGATGATCATACAAAGGAAACAAAATCCTCACACAATATAAACTATGATAATGTTTATAAAGATTTAGGGGATATAAACTCTGGGGGATATAGGTTCACGAATATCCCCCATCATCCAATCCATGCAAAATATCCTTGAAAGATTTTTTAAGTAACAGATCAGTTCTATTGAATATAGAAAGGGATAGAAGTTTAGAGTTGTGTCCAACAAAGAGTCTTTAGTTGAAGATATGTGTCATGGGATTGTCTCTGAGAACAGTCCAATGTCAGTCTAAAGAGTGAGAGCATGATTATTTAGTCTACTTTCAATCATTTTCATTTGTAGGGATAAAAAGGATGTTAAAATCTGGAAGCTTTAAGTCTTGGGGCAGTTTTCCCTCAAATCTTTTCTGCAGCCATGGTTCCTTCTAAGGATCTTTGAGATTCAATGCCCTTGTTTGGTCATTCATTACGAGGTTTGAATTACTCTTGATAACATTCTTGGTGATTAGGAGTGGTTGGAGTGTGGTCGTACTAAGTTGAAAAAGTTAAACATGTTGTCCTTCCTTCCAAGGATCCTTGAGATTCAATGCGGTATGGCACCTAGGGGCAAGCCCGGACTGACATGTATTGGAGGGGCCCTTAATTTCAAATGTCTACAGGCAAGCTTGGACCACTAATCTCCAAGTTGACTCTCGAGTCTACCGAGTCATCTTGTTTTGACGAAGGATCGAGTATCTCATTTTAATAGTTGTTTGTATTCTGATCCATTTGATAGGTAGATCTATTTTTAAACGATTAATATTTATGTTTTAGTAATTATGCATGAGGCTTGGAACCAGCAATATATTTATAAAAGATGACTAGAATGTAATTTAAAACTTATATTTGATCTTTTACATTCAATATTTGGACTATTGAATTATGTAATATGCGTCATTTTTCTTTTATATTCCTTATTATCACTAATCTTACATCATCATCAAAGTCTTGTCCCAACTATATTGGGGTCCCCTAGACGAATTCTGTTTCTCCGTTCCGATCTATCTTACATATATAAATTTATTAGTTTAAGTTGATTATCATGAATGCATGTAAACAAAAGTATATTTATATTTTATAGGCAATGGATTTATTTTAAAAAAAATTTAAACTATTAAAAAAAACACTACTTTTCCAAGTCTCCACACTGACTTTGCCCAAGTTGATTTTTTGCATTGGACGAGTTGAGTCCGAGTCATGAGCTCTCCAACCTTGATTCACAACATTCACCATTGAAGTGATATGATAGTCAAATGATCGATTGGGTATTTCCTTCCTCATTATTCTTCAATGGACTTCTACTTGGCTATCAATTCTTCATGTAAAGAATCTCCTCATAACTTCTTTTTTACTATGATTCTTTGCTTAGAGTAAACAATATGAAGGTTGGAACTCACAAACATTTGCTTAAGTTGGAGGCAATTTGAGGCTTTTTTCAATAGTTAAAAAATATTGGCCAACACACTAAGCTTTTTTTTTTTCTAATTATTCAGGGTTGGAACTTGGGAAACGTTCCTTGCCTTTTTTTAAATGAATTCCTTTGCTACTGAAAAAAAATAAAAAATAAGGATGGAACTTGGGACTCTCTCTCTCTCTTTCTCTCTCTCTCTCGTCAAGTTTGACTAGCCAATACATCTCAAAAGCTTAAGTTAGGAAGCAAAAGATGAATCTAATTAACACTCCCCCCTCCCCCCGAATAGGATGCAGTTCGAATTTGCAACCCATGTAATATATGCTTGCCCATGTGACTTGGGGAACAACGCCTCCTTGGGTTTGAACTCACGACTTGGTGTGGCTCTGATACCATGTCAAAATCCGGCTAGCCTTTGCATCCCAAAAGCTTTAAGTTGTTAGAAAGCAGAAGGATCTACTTAACATCTCTCTCTCTCTCTCTCTCTCTCTCTCTCTCTCTCTCTCTCTCTCACACACACACACACACACACACAAGCAGTGTATATCATAGATGAAAATAGCGGCCGCTATGTAGCGTAGCGGCCGCTATATCGGCCGTAGCGGCCGCCACCGCTACGCTACGGCCGATTTATCGGCCGCCGCACCCGTAGCGGCCGCTACGTCCGCTACGGGGCCGCTACGGCCGCTACAGGCCCGCTACGGGGTGAGAAAAATTCCTACTTTTTAATTTTTTTTAAAATACATAATAAGAATTATTTCTTTTCTTCTTCTCTTCAAATAACATTTCTACACAATTCTTCTTCCCTTTTATGTTTAAAAGAACACCAAAAAACACATGATCTCGCCGAATTACAGTCGATACAGAGAGTTCTTCTCTAAGTACATCCTATTAGACACCCCTTTGGTAGATGTATTTTTTTCTCTAGGTACTCTTAAGTCTTGATTTCATGATATAGTTTTTTCTTTTCTGAGCCTTTTATTAGTTTCTAAGTTAGCATAATCAAGCAACATGAACACATGTGAAAAAAATGATCATTACTATTATTTTCTATTTATACAGCGATACAGGACCTCATATAGTGAGGGGACCGCTACGCCCCCTTACCTTAGTTACTTTTGCAAAAAAAATACATTTTCTCTCATTTTCCAATATTCTAGATTTTCTAGGATTTTTTCATATTTTTTTGACGATTTTCCCAAATTGCACCGCTACGCCGCTACGTATCGCCGCTACGCTACGTATCGCCCGCTACGTAGCGTTTTGGCGGCAGGCCGCTACGCCCGCCGCTACCGCTATTTTCATCCTTGGTGTATATTCTGATAAATGTAATATTTTTTATTTTCAAAAGAGAACAACATTCTTACTTGAGAGGGTTAGCCCGAATTCGTTGCCCAATTGTTACAAAGCTGGTTTCTTGACTGGACACGGACCAACCTAGAGATGAAACACTGCAAAAGGATAAAAAGAAAGAATAGTGTCATCTTGATTGGACATGAACCAAGCTAGAGATGAAACACTGCAAAAGGATAAAAAGAAAGAACAGTGTCATCTAATGACTGTTTCTTTAGTTAGATTTTTTCAATTTATACTTTTTAGATCAATGAATATATGCTTTCTAAGGAAAACAAATACTACAAAACTTAAATTAACTGAGTAGTGGAAGCATTATCTGCATATATCTCCAAAGTTAAAAATTACCTTCCAGTAAAAATATGTTCCCTAAGACCCAATATTGTAGGTCTCTGTCGAGTGTGTCTAGGTTTCAAGAACTCCTGAAGAACATTTCTCATTTTGAAAGCTTCTTCAAGATAATTATCCTAGAAACATGAAGTGTAAAAAAACTCAATGCGTAACTCAATGACCACTATTTTACACAAACAAATTAGAAATGGTAGTTACTTGATTCATGTCTATCGTCTGAAGTGCTTCCCCACGAGTAAAAATTATAGCATGATTTTGGTTTTCATGCTTTCCTTCACCAATAGCTGCTGGAGGACCTGGGAGTTTGATTCGATAAATTTCCTGGCAATAAAAGTCAAAATTGATATGCATCATAAATGGTTGAGTAACAGATGAAGTTCTTAGTTAAAAGAAAAAAAATGGTGACTGTTAGTTTGCTTCTTTATTGAAGTGGCTTGAGTTCTAATGAATATATGAGAAATGTCAACAGTCAGAAATTTATGATTGAAAAATAGATGATCTGATTACATTATGTTAGATTTAAATCAAGGATAAAACTCTAATTAAACAGCTTGGGGTCATAACCAGATGATCACCAATAATAGTTGGCAACAGGAGTTATTTTCTTACTAGACAGAGTCATCTCATAGTAGCCTGTGACAGTCAAAATCATATATTGACAACTAATCTTGACCTCATGCAATCTATTATTCAACTTTATTCTTATTTTGCATTATTGCATGTGGAGTATATGACAGTTTGGTTGGCCACTAAGTTTCTATGACCTACACCAATATTATATGGAACAATTTCCATTTCCTGTCTTCCTCAGAACAACAAAGATTGGAGGAGACACATAAATTCTAAGGCTATAATAGACCTTTGATTGCTCAGATTGGAATGCAATAAACTTAATTATTTGGTCCTGATGGACTTGTACTTAAGAATTGATGGTTGTTTGAATAAAGTCAGATTCTAGTTTTATCCTCTATTATCATGTGAATGCTTGATACTGTCGGTATCATTGGCACAAGTCCATGCACATCTTGCCGTGGGGCACACCTGCTGGCCCACATGGGGATAGGGCTTGGGGTATTGAAAGATCTGGCTGGGACCATCCTATGTACAAAAAATAGCTCCATTTGATCATCCTAACCATCTCATCCATGACTCACAAAATCTCACCGTCCAAATTGGGTGCACAGTCTATCAAAAGGCTCAGTCTATTTGGTTGGGTGTAAACCCAGGGGTTTATTGACTTGGGGGGGTTGTTCCTGTCAAGTGTGTGTGTGTGTGTGTGGGGGGGGGGGGGGGGGGGGGGGGGGGGGGGTTGGTTCCTGTCAAATGGGCAGGCCCTATTATGAGGTGTGCATGAAATACCTCATCTCATGCGCACAGTGTGCATGGGATAATTTCTGTGTGCTTGCCGCTGTAAAAGTAATTTGACCTATCTCACATTATGAAAATTAATCTCAAGTCGCGAAAGTTAAGACTTCTAGAAAATCCGAGTTCCGAGCATAACAACAATAATAGATGATGTTATGACCTAGGGGCATATGTACTAATGATCAAAATGGATATTTTTAATATTTTGGATGTTTTTTCAATATTTTAGGGTCGAAAAGAATTGATGCTTCCATGGCAACAAACTGCAATGCGGCAAGCTGTGTCATATCATTTTGAAGGGTCGATTGCAATGAAAACCATGGCCATAACTTTGAACCTTGCCTCCAGAAAACTCTAGACTCCTGTGAAATCTCCTGACTCTAGCAACAGGTAAACCTACTGTTGGATTTCACTGTGGAACCACTACCTAATTTATCTACGAACAACATCCAAGGCTCACCCAACTTTTCTAAGATTTATTGAAATCTCTTCAAAACTTTTTGAAAGCCCCATACAGGTATTTATCCTATCTCCTTTTGATAAAACTTAGCTCACTGAATTACATCTGGACTGTTAAATTTTCAGAATCTACCACAATGGCATTTGAAGATTTAAGCTGTATAAATGTTATTACACAGAAGAGAGGAGGAAGAACAAGGCTTGTGGAGGAGAAGAGAGGAGGAAGAAGAAAAAAAGAAGGAAGCTTGCAGCAGAGAAGAGAGGAGGAAGAAGAAAAAAAGAAGGAAGCTTGCAGCAGAGAAGAGGGGAGGAAGAAGAAGAAAGGAGGGAAGCTTGTGGAGGAGAAGAGAGGAAGAAGAATAAGAAAAGAGGAAAAAGGGTTTTGGGTGGGTTTTAAAGAACATGTGAGCTGGGATATCTTGCTCATGAATTAAAAAAAAAAAAAAAAAAACCTGAAAATGGCCCCTGGGACCATTACGGAGGATAAATACATTGTGGGTCCCTTTCGGTATTCACTGAGTCTAAGAAGATTTTTTCGGTAAGGACCTCTAAGAATTTTGCCAATACAAAATTTGAAATGTTCTGATGGTCCTTTCCAATGGCCACTTATTTGATGGTCCCTCTCTTCTCCTCCACGAGCTTTCTTCTTCTTCCTTCTTTTTTCCCTCCCTCATGAGCTTTTCCTCATCACCGTTCTCTCTCTCTCTCTCTCTCTCTCTCTCTCTCTCTCCACCAATAATTGACTCTACCTTCCATAGTTCCATTCATTTTCCAATAAAAAAAAAATATGATGGAGATGTCTATCTACATTTTTTATTAGAAAAGAACTTTGCACTTTTGAAAAAAAAGAAAGAGATCTTGCAAGAAAATGGGTTCTTATGTGTCTATTATACATTAGCAAAAATGAACTTGATGTTTCTTAAGACATAGGATTCTTCATGGGATGCTGCTTGTTGGAGTCTGTAGATTTGTGAATAGATTTGTTGTCAATTGTGATATTATTATCAGGTATTGATGATTTAAGGGAGTACGTAATTCCAAACCCTTAATCTCTAAATCGTGATTCCAAACCCTAAGAAATACAATCAAACACTCTTTTAACCCTAATCCAAACCCTAAGAAACACAATCAAACGCTCTTTTATTGAATTAACAACATTACTCAAGGAGTCTTTCAATGGTCAGGTAAGACCCTCTAGTCATATTGATAATTGTCTACTTAAGATGCTATTTTGGCCATCTCCTAGAAATTCTCATATTTGGTTGTAATAGCTTGGGCAGGAATTCAACCAATTTGGCACAATTTTGTGCTTTAAAATGAATGTGAAATGTAAAAGTGAAATATGAAATGTTAACTGTAATTTAAAATATGGAATGTGAAAGTGAAAGGTGGAATGTGAAATGTGGATGTGACTGTGAATTGTGTGTGCGAATGTGAGTTGTGCGTGTGTATATAAAAGGTGAAATGTAAAATGTAACATAAAATCTTAATTGTAATTTTTTCCTCTTCTATTTTTTTAAACATGTGACGATCCCTGCCTAACTGATTGTCTCATTTGTGATGAGGGGGGATATCCCTACCCAATTGTGCACGGCCGAGAGGGGATATCACTGCTCGACAAAAAAGAGAACAAAGAATTAGAAAAGTGGCGGGAGGACCTATATGGTCTATATTAAAATTTGGTATCCTTTTTGGTCTTCAATGAGCCGAAGAGGATTTTTTTGGGTAAAATCCTCAAATTTTTATGTCAAGTTCCAATCTGATGGTAATACCCCTCATTTGGGTTTGGGAGTGGCACTTCCAAGGAGGGTCCAAAGCAATTCTCACTCAATAGTACTTGGGGAAGGGGCCATAGAATAAGAGATGATTATAAATAGATTGAAACCATTGAAAGGGGCCATGAAAAGGTAAATACCATTGTAATTCTCCATCTTAACTGTAATTGTTGATCCATTCATGAGCACCACTAATTAGTTAAGTAGGGAAAAAAAGAGAAAAGATGGCCAAACCATAAAAATGATATCTCTACTTACTAGGGACCAAAATGGTCAGATCCTCGTATTTGAGATCTAAATTCAGGCACCTAGTCAGTCGGTCTCAAGACCAAAGGCTCTTGGGCTGGGCGAGAGAGACCCTGGGTTATAAAACAGAAGAAGAAAAAGGCAACTAATCAGGCTGTAATTTGTAATCCATGCTCGGGTTTGAGCTTTGTGATTCAAGCTACATCCATGCCAAGGATCGGGACTAGATCAAATGCCAATCGGGCTTGGGGTAGGTCAATAGTAGGCCTAGACCACCCAAGTTGCACCCCTATTCATAATATGATGCCATCACCCAGATTTAACACTTTCAATGTCATCGAGCTTCTAACATAAGTATTATTCCACTAAGATTGCAATCCACAATCATTTTGTGTTTTTTTATGTGGAGCAAAAGGATCATACCACTCAAAACATTGTATAAAAGATGTATATAAATATATGTATATATATAATAGTAGATCTGCTCTGATTCTTGGCAGAGTCATACCTCATCTAGCTGATCATGCCCTTTAACCAGAACAGAATAATAAATGATTTCTGATTTTCCATTCATTAGCTCTTCTCTCTCATCTATGTAAGCAACGCGCAATGATGGATACCTGTAATTAAATTTGTTGAATTGAGAGTGGTGCAAAGTTAATCTAAACTGTGAAAGGTTAAGGCATGTCCGTAATTTGCATTGCTTACCTTAACATGAGATTCAGAATGTTCTTGTAAGAACTTTGATCTTGAGAGTCAAAGGATTTCTTTTGTTTTCCATAGATCTGGCAGGAAACAACATAGGTGAACTTCATATCTGCTACTGCTTGTGAATGTGCCCAAAACTCATTCTGATGCTCGTCCTGATAATGTATTTCTTGTTCTCCATTCCTGTAGGGACAATATATAGCTGCAACATGAACAATGAAATAGTTCAGGGTCAATTGATTTCACAGATGCTTAAGAGCTAAGTATGAGAAGTATAAGGGTGTTAACAAGCCGAGCTAGCTCACAAACCATCTTGTTTCAGCTTGTTAATCCCATATGACCAGGGGAAGACCCAGGTACAAATAAGTGGGTGGGGTGGCACCCGTCAAATCAGGGTGGGCTTCCAAAACCTATATGAAAATTCTGGGTCCACTTCAAAAAATCCAATAAAAAGCATGGGTTCACCCTCAAAATCCACATGAAAATCCTCAGTTTGCCCCCAAAACCAAAGTACCTATTAGGATCCACACCCCTTAAATGAAAATCCTGGGTCCACCATTGCATGTGACCCACCTGAATATCGGCATAAGCTGATGAATGATGCAAAGGCCTTTACATGGATAAGAGGTGGATCAAAAGCCATTGATTGGCCATCACGCCGCATCATGCCGCATAGATACTAAGCCCCCAAGATAAATGGTGGACAATTAAAAATTTTAAAAACTCAAAGGCAGATAAAATCTGGATGAGGTTCGATTGAATCTGGTGCCAATTCACAGGTAGAGAGAGAAGCCAGCATATGAAAAAAGGGGACAGACACTTACTTGTACCTTCTGCAGCTTCCAAGAAGCATTGAACCTCTAAAGCCTGCCTATAATACATCATCCCTCTCACTGGTAAAAGTGCAATGGGAATACTTAAATGAAGAATCAAAATACCAATGGAAAGATAGATTGCACCCATTACTTATTGCTCAAACCTGTTCTGGAAAGTGTCTGCCCTCTGTATGACACCCAATGGCAAACTTCGTCCGTATGTTGGTCAATATCAGTTTCATCACTCAGACCAGTCCGTTCACAGAAATTGGCCCATTCATCTAGTTTGAATTGAGAGAGAACACTTGTTACAACTTAGGTTCAGCTCAACAAAAAAGAAATAGAGTAAAGCTGCAACAAAGGGGCCTGAATTACCTGTATATATTTTCTGTAGGTAAAACAAAACTGATATTCCATCCTCATTTAACTTGTTAAGTTCATCCATGGGATAGAGAACCTCTTCTCTGTAATATGGAGTCAAAACACTAAAGCAGGAAAAGAAAGTGTAAGTTAGAAATAATGTTGAGGAGTGGGCACTACCTAAGGGAGAGTATTGAAAAGTATTTATGCTGCCCCCACTAACACTTCGATGTTTTGGTAGGAATGGTTAGCAGAGGAAATTTAATATGGTATTAGAGACAATCGGTCGCGATTTCGAATCCCAGGAGAAACGACTCGGGACTAAAACAATGCGTATCACCAAAAGTGCGACGGCTTGGTTCCATTGAGGGGGAGTGTTGAGTGGGCTCAACACAGTATGAGAAAATTTAATAAATAAATCATGGAGGATCAAGCTTTGAATAAGGTGCCTCTAGCAATGAGAAGGATGAACCTTTCATAACTATTTTCCAGCTTTGAATAAGGGTGACTATTTCCAATTGACAATGAAGGGTAGTATGCTGGATTTCCTGTTGAGCTTTCTACTGAATTAACCACCATTGCCAATAATTTAGGATTGTTAACTGCAATTCTGTCATGTTATCATTGCCTTGATTCTTATTGCCAAGCGGGCCAGCAAGGGTCGAGACAAATTTTGACAAGTATTGGACCCTAACAGTAACTTTCATGCTACAGTATATGAGTAATGCGCCTACAAATTTTTTACTCAGATATAGACAATAAATTGAGCCCCAACCATGATGGATCAATCCTAGGGTGCACCAAGATACAAGGCCATAAAAGTTCCATAAGCAAGACCCTAGAATTTTGCGCTTAAAAAATGGAACCAATCCCACCAAAGAGGGAACATCCAAGCACTTTCTAATCCCATTAGAATTGCAATTTTTTGAAAGAAAACAAAGACGGTCAAGGAGGTTAGAATTGTGAAGGTCAAGGTACAGGTAAAGGGTCATTGAAGGAGTCAAATAGTGGGGGCTAGGAAAATCATCATTTCCTTGGAGATAGCCGGATTGGGTGGAGGTGAGGTGCAGGATATTCCTTCTCAGTTGAATGTCACTTTTAATCAAGTGGTGCAAAAAGCAAGTGATACGGCGGATGGTCTTACGAGAAAAGAAGTTTTTCAGTTAAACATTTCTTTCAATATTTAATATTTTTAACTGACTGTATTTTTGTTTGGTTTTATTTTTTATTCTGTATTCCCTGTTTACTATTTTGATTGTTCTTTTTTTTAATAAAATTTACTGTTATTAAAATAAACACAAGTTAATCACTTTTTTAAATGTGCCCTATTAAATTAGCAATTTAAGTCTGGATAAAGTGGATTTTACGGCAATAGCCAATTCAAAGATATATAGCAGCTTGAATGAATGATTGGGATTTTATAGGTAGGACCTGTGTACAGAATATTCAAATCTATCAAAAAATATTATTTATTGATCTAATCATCTTTTATCTGTCAATGCAATCATAAACATCAGTCAGATGAAGTGGAGGTTCAGCTCATCATAAGTAAACATGGGGGGTGCATCTTTTGGTCAAGTCAGTTTATCAAAAGTTGGGCCCCACAATGATGGGCCTGATTTTGTGACATGTAGTTGCCAATCCAATTCAAAATAAGTCACCTTTTTAATTGGCAATTGCATATATTCTTTCCTTACTTCCACAAAACACAACATTGCATGTTTAGTCTTCCCATTATTTTCAGTAAAAGAAAGCTGCAATCCCACTGCTCTTCAACCAAGTGGCAGATTAAGTGCATTATTCTTCTTTTATTACTATTTTATTGTTATAATTATCACTATTGCTATTATTATCATATTCAATGGCTACCAAGTACTTTTATAATTATCACTATTGCTATTATTATCATATTCAATGGCTACCAAGTACTTAAATCATTTCCAGCAATTATTAAATGAGGATTTTACCGGAAGAATCCCCTTAGATTCGGTGAAGACTAAAAAAGTCTTCAAACTTCAATATTGACCAAAAAGACCCTGAACGGGGATGTCCCTGCTCATTTCTTCCTTCTCTTTTTATTGATTTTTTGAGTGGCAATTGTAAGTAGTTGTTTGTACAGTTTCCTATCACCAATTGATTTTGGAATTACTGGCTAGCAACTATGACATGGTATTAGTGCCTTCTATGCTGCATTTGCAGGTGCAGGTGCGCCAGGCAAGAACAAGGATATCTCTACTCGTTTGTTTTACTTCATCTATATACACGAGAGGGGATATCCCCATTTAGGACCGTTTTGGTCAATATTGAAGTTTGAGGACTTTTTTTTTTATCTTTACAAAGTCTAAGGGGATTTTTCTAGTAAAATTCTCTTACTAAATCTCTGCATTTATGGTTTTCTAATTTCTATTTCGATACTTATTTCTATTAATTTGCATCTCATATGATTTAAAATTCAGAAACAACATAATTTAAAATCATTCATGAAAATTATTACTCGGAAACTATTTTGGTGGTTAATTTATCAGACATAATAAGAAATTAAAAAAAAAAAAAAAACGAAGTTAAATCTGCATACTTTTGTGTCCATATCCAAAGCATCTAGGCATGATTCATCATGTTTTAGTCAACAAACATATCCATGGTTCCTTGCTAACCACTAAAACCTCCAGCACAGCACAACAGATAAAAATGAAGTAAAACCTTATCAATGGAAGAAACCATGTTCGAATTAAATTCTAGGATATGACCTTCAAAAAATTTAGACAACATGCTGAAGATCAAACCTGAAAGATAGCATGTCGCGCACTTTTGGAGCATCTGGCATATTCATAAACAAAGAGTTGATAAAGAAAGTGATGCGGCGACGGGCTTCCAAATTTGTAGGTATGTTTATGGCTGATTCCTTCACAGTCAATAGCAAATGAAGCCTAACAACCTGCCATGGAAAAGGAAACAATACAATGACAGAGAGGAAATAACATAATGATTCAAGCAAACCAAAGGAGAACACAAGTACCTTCTCCATCCAAAATCCATCTTCCATAAGGTTGAGATTTATATTTCCAAACATTGGGTCAGTTTTGTCATCTGTTCTTTCCACTTCCTGAAGATGAATTCTTTCAAGTTCAACAGAACAAACAAAATCACTAATTGGAGATAAGAAGGCTCTTTTTTTATTTCTGTGCAATCAGCTCATATAAGTAGAACCTTACCGATTTCTGTCAGTCATAACATCCTCCTTGATAATCTCCATAATATCCTGAAGGATATATACAATATTCTTCTTGTGTTGCTCTTCACGATCTTCATCATTTTTCTGTTGACAAGAAAAGCAGTTTTCAGGACGATTAGATCATTCCCTAGGAAAAATCTATGTAAGTATAGACCTCTCCAAGAGATCAACACATAAACAATTCAAGAGAGGAGAAGATCAAAAGCAAGAATATTACCAAAAGGACTAAAAGTTTCTCCAACTTGCTGCTGAGCTGAGGCAGGTTACTCATCCGGAAGGAAGTAAGAAATCTTTTCTCTGTTATACTAGCTATGACTTCATCATGTATTTGATTGATGACCCTGGAGGATCAGATGTAGAAACTGTTAGACGAAAGTGGTCCAGATGATCACATGTCTAATAATGTTAGGGCCCCACCTTAGGTCAGTTGGTTTTTTTTATAAGCTTTTCCCTTTAGTTTTGGTTTTAATAAATATGGCTTGGATTAACTTTAAGAAAGCCCAATCCATTTAGGACTCTTGTTTAGCTAATGTTTTGAGGGAATTAAGGAAACTGACTTCTAATAGATTTCTTTGATGGAAAGAAGTGGAAGCCAAACTCACTAATCTTATTGAAAATAGCTCTCAAGCTCATAGAGCATATTATGAAAATGGACCAAGGCCGACCGTCTAAGCCTCATGATGATAAAAAAATTCATTGCTAATAATATTGATGGTTCTATCCTGGATAATGAAAATGAAAAGGCCTATCTCAAATATATGGAGCAGCAACTTCAAGCATCCGATAAAGCTTTGGCTGCTACTTTGATTGCCTAATTTCCTTCCATGAAATATGATGGATCTACCAGGGTTAGGGAGCATATCATGTAGATGAGGGATATAACGGCAATATGCAGAAGACATGACATGTATATAAAATCCATTATCCACTTTCCATGCCTGAGGTCCTTGCCATTTAAGTAAGTGGGCACCACCGGTAGAAAGAGAATCATTCTGAAAATAGGTTCTAACCATATTTTTGTTTCAAGAGTAGCAATCTTTTCACAAGTGGGACCTTATGCCTTCCATAGAATATAATATCCCATATGGATCACCCCAATCCATACATGGGTTCCATCCAAACCATGAGAAGTATTGGATTTGATTCTCGTCTTTTGGATCTTAGAAACCATTTTAAATCAAGCCATATTGATTATATACAAGCCAAAATTTTCTGAATTATTAAACTAACGGAAACAAAAAAACATTTACTGGTAAAGAGATAAATTATAAATTTTAGTAAGCATTTTATTTCTTATCCTCAGATATCAAGACACTATAAATTGTACAGAGAACATTTTCTCACTTGGTATCTCCCTCATCAATTAGAAGATTGAGAAGTATCTCTTTCAATGTTTCATAACATTCTATCACTGCAGCGTGCATGTAATCATCACTTTTTATCTTTCTAAATAAGTCTGCATCCTCCTTTCCCCTCAAATCTTTTGCCATGTCCAGTGCTATAGGTATCTATCAAGTAAAACAGAATGCAAGGTAAGTTCTATGATCAGATAAGATGGAGTCATGCCAAGGGCAAGTTTAAGATTGCTTAAGTGAACATGACAAACAAAATACAATGTGCACCTTACTAGCAAGCAGAAAAGAAGGCCACCGCATAACAGATATGGCATTCCAAGAATATGGTGCACGCAGCAAATCCTTCTCCCTGAACAATAAATATAAAACAATGACAATGATACAACTAACTTGACTGTTAGAATGTCTTAAATCTTAAGCAAGTAACAATCTCAACGTATTGCTGATGTAGTCCTCTATCCGCAAGCTATCGATGAACTCATTCCACACAGGAGAGAATTTTGCGTTCTTCGCATGTTCATCTGCAGTATCTGCCTGAATCACAAATACACATTGAACACAGTGAGAACTTCCTCTTAGTATCTTCCATCACATTTGTCACTCTCATATAATTTAAAAGGATTTCACTTTCTCAAATGTCAGCAATACTAAAGGTCAAGAGAGAAATCAATGATATCAAGACATACAAGTTTAAGCATGTTAAGTCTCCACAAAGGACCATTGATGTATTACCATGTGAATTCTTTTCTTTCTAGATTGGCCTTTTTTATCTGTGTCTTTGGATGGTACAAGGTGTTTGCAAAAGGCTGTTGGCACAGAGTCAAATCTGGACCGTAACATCGCAAGCGTTCGTATCTAAGAAAAGCCAAAAAGGAAAATATGAAGATCGATCAGACTGGAAAGGAGAAAAGGATAGAGAACCTTCTTTTCTCTAGGATAGGAAATGAAATAAGTACTAATATGTGAAGCAGCAAAAGAGATTCTTAAAGAAAAAGGGTACTGATTCTACTTTATTTTGTTTATGAAACTACAAAGAATCTCTTCTGCTACATGTTCTCAGCCAATTTGAAAGAGTAGCCACTGACCTCACCCAGACGGCTGAAAGCTCCAATAATACCTCCAAATATAGTGGAAAATATGGCATACCATAACTGTGTATCCATGAAATACACCTGTACACCAAAAACATTAGATGAAAAACTAAGAACAGCCTAAAAGAGATCCAGACTAATAAAAAAACACTAGAACTTTGCTTACCAGGACAATGGGGGCCCAAATGGAAACAACACCACCAATATTATTCTTTACTGCATCATTTCAGTTTTCCAGTTAATTAAGGTCATTAACACATCAAAAAATAAATTAATTTTTTTATTAAAATGAACAAGATCTTACAGTTTGGGAAAAACTCATGCCACTCACGGCTAGTACTGACTTCCATTCCCATGATCAGCTTCGTTGGTTCAATTAAAGGCAATATCTATAAGCAGGAAAGCTAATATTAGACATTGAAAACTATGACACGAGGCACACAGATATTAATGAAGTAATTTCATATTCCTCAGTCCTCGTCATGATTTTTAGAAACCATGACCTATGGAGCAAGAAATTGAGTGTAGCAAATATGAGAATGTTGAGTTGGATGTGCAGTAAACTAGGAAAGACAGAATAAGAAATGAGCACATGCAGGATCATTTAGGAGTAGCATCAATAGATGATAAATTAAGTGAAACTCGTTTGAAATGATTTGGACACATCCACGTGCCAACAACAACGCCATTCAGGAAAAGTTCTCTATCTAAGTTGATGGACCCTCAAGGAAAATGACAGGTCGAAGAGGAAAATGATGGAAATAATAAGGATAGATTTGAAGAAGCGCAACCTATCTATTAGGTTTATGTCTTGTATTTCAGGTTTACCGGAGAGGTCCATTGGGTTAGCCGATGACCGGGTTCAGGGTCAAGGGTAGTTTGGTCAATGTAATCTATAACTCTAGACTCTGAAATTCTACAAAAAAAAAAAAAAAAATGTAGACTCTGAAGAGAGTTAAGATGTGAGTCATTGCTCTCTTGCAGTGGATGTAGGCGCAATGCCGAGCCATGTAAAATTCCACGTCTCTCTCGTGTACCATGATTGTTTGAGCAGAGGCGCGGCTTCATGCCTTCGCACACATGCGCACAACAATACCCAAGAATTTTGTCCAAGATAGACAGGAATGGCAAAACAGTATTTATGTAACTGACTCCAACAGTTGGGACAAGGCTTTAATAGTGATAATGATGATGATGATTTCTTCCAATAACTATACATCTGAATTCATTAGTGCTAACTGCTAAGTTCACAAAGCATATTTCAAAGGAGATAAAAATCACCTCAACATAGTAGCTGAAAGCTAGCTTGCAAAGTAGCAGCACAACCCAAAACAAAGTGTACCTGACAAGCAGAAGGCATTTTGTATTTGCATCTCATTAAATAGAGAAATATGAATGCTCAAGCAAATTATTCACCCTTACTTCATAAGTGAGAAAAAGTCTTCATGCATGCCTCTTCCAACATATAACTTTGGCTGTGACACAAAAATGTAGATAAGAAAAATACCAATTGTGCCACTGTAATCATAAAAGAAACAGTGAGAGATGCTTGCCTGAGCCCACCACAAAAGAAGAAGAACAACATGCCAATTTGAACGCTCCACGGTTCTTCGCAATGGCGGAACCATGAATAACAAAGCAGCCACTAAATTGGGCATCAAATATATGACAATAGCAAAACTATAAAATGGCTGGCTTTGCCAACTGGTAGCCCAACTGCTGGAGAATCTGACTAGTCCTGTAGGATTCTGCACAGACCTAGAGTAACCAACGTGCATGACAATTACCCATACAGCTGCAACCACAAATTTCAAGATGTAGCGAACTATCTGGGTGTACTGCATGCTTCCCCAAGCTTTCCAACTGAGAACGATATCCAGAGTAGCTGAACAGAAAAAAAAAAAAGGCCAGAAAACAGAAATCAACTTTAGGTGCCAGGGGGCACAACAAAAAAAAAAAAAAAAAAAAAAAAGAAAAGAAATGATGTACATTCTGAAACCAGTATCTGAAATCTAAACTTGGTCCAAGAGTCTTGCAAACATAATCTTATACTACCATAAGATGTGAAATTAACATAACAAAAAAAAGTTGCATGCTTAACTGATGTCAGCATGAAGTGCCTACACAATGTAGTATGGCCCAGCTAAATAGTAAGTAGATAGGGCTGTGCCTTGGATTGCTTCCATTATGTAGGGGTCTAAGGTTGGGTATATCACTCACTCTTATACCCATGTGGGTGGTGCTCGTATTTTATTTGAGCTCCCATCTTTGTTGTAATTTATCCTCTTTAATAATATTTACCAATTACCTGATGTACAAAAACGAAGGAAAAAAAAGTACTAACACAACATAGAATCAATGTGAAAACATGAGTTCTAGTAATGTTAAAAAGAACTTAGAGAGAGAGAGAGAGAGAGAGAGAGAGAGAGAGAGAACCTTGCAGGAAATTCAGCAAAGCAGCAGTTATAAGGATACTCAAAACATTTTTGAATGCATGCTCATCAAAGAAGGCAGCAAGAGTGCCCGAAGGGCTCCATGCAACAATTATCATTGCCTGAAAGCAAACAAGCATGGTCATAATCTGTTTCCTACAGCAGATATAATGCTAACATCAACTTCCTTATAATTCAAGGCAAAGGTACCTGGAAGGCCAGTATAAAGAAAACCCACATCCTATCAAAACTTCTAAAAAGGTGCCAAAAAGTACGGACTTCAACAAAGTTGGTTTTTGGCTTCCGCCTTCCACAAAGTACGGACTGCAGGAAAATACAAGTTATGGCATTATGAATTCTTGATAGTTCTAAACGTTTATCTTCAAGCACGTAGAAGAAAAATGATCTACACACCCCCTATAATATGGATACGTAGGACAAACAAAAATTACAAATGGAAGAAATGAAATGAATTAATAAAAAAAAAGTATATTTGAGAATTGGTCAGCAGATAAATTACATGTATAGAAAAAAAAAATAGTAGCAATATCCAGCTGAGCATGATAATTCTACTGCAATGCAGCTTTGCATGTTAATTTTATCCAGGTTTACATGTTAAATGCATAGACTGCTGAGCATTACAAGCTATGATGCATGGGTGTTTCAAAATGTAAAATGTATCGTGTCGTATCATATCTGATAATTCACTTTTTATATGCAAAACCTGTGTCCCTGCCATCGCCATGGCGTGTCCCTAGTCCCTACCGTATCTGGGTATCATAGGTTACAACAAAGCTACATAAAAATTATATGAAGCCAAACTTTTAGGTTCATCGCTAGAATATGCATCACAAAACCTTATTTCTAGGACGTTCCTCCTCTGTATGAACAAAAAAATCTGCATTTCTGTTCATTGGCCACCCTAATTTAAAACAGTCCTTTGACCTGCCAAAAGGAGCAGAGTAACAAATAGATCAGAATTTGCATCCTCGAGTTGGTTCATACAAGAATAGAATGATAAGAATTTAAAAGAAACAATTTTGAAGGAAACATACCAAAAATATTCATTTAGATCATCATAGTTTCTCCATTTTGAGTGCTTTACAGTCCCACCTTTGTTCCTTTGGGCTTCCTTTTTTACCACACAAACATCAGTCATTAGATGCGCTCTAAAAGGAATGCAGCAACGGAAGAAAAGAAATGTATCACTACAAAAAAGTGATTTGGAGCGGCTTGTTTTCCACCCTAATAGTGCCATTTTCGCCCCCATCCTACCATCTAAGAGTTTCCGCCCATTTTAGTGGCGGAAAATTAAAACTCAACATATGAAATGTTTAGTGGCTTTCGCCGCTAAAAATAACTTTTTTGTAGTTATAAGGGGAGATTACAAGAAAAGTGCTCTACCTTTTGTATGACCTGATAGATAGGAGTAACAACTTCTCGCAGAAAAGATTCATCGCCTTCGTGAATGGGTAGATTATTTTCGCCAGTAACCAACTGTGTGTCTTTTCCACACAAAGCATTGTAAAGATGCCCTGCCATCTTATCAATAGAAATAACATAAAGAAACATTAAATCTACTACATGGAATACCAAGAAAAATAGAAGCAATTAAGTCCCTTTTGTGAACTGGGACATTCAAATACACTTGATAGCTTATGTTATGAAACAAAGTAGGACTTATATGTAAATATAGGAAAAGTATGGACTGATTTGTAAATACATCAAATACATAGGGGTCTTTTGTAAATACAAAAAGAGTAATAAAACTCTATATTGATGTGGTTTCCCAACAGTAGGGTATATGAGCATAACTTCCTTTTCAACAAATCCTCTTCTCTATGTTTCTCAGACCTTTCATGGTGTTTTTTTCCCCCTCAAATTGCTTCTATGACCGACATCAGCACTTGTATGACCAGGTAAGGGGAGATTTGTTTCTAGTTTGATGTAAAACATGCTCAGGCCTTGTCACATATTTCTTTTGTTGCAATTTGGCAAACGTGTAATGTCTCTTAGTCCACTTAGGGGCTAGAATTTGTGCTTATTTTTAATGATGTGGTTCATTATTTATTTAAGTATTTCTAATTTATAGATGTGTGGACCACTAGTTAGTTGTTTAAAATCTTTCTTTCGTTTCAATTGTTACTTTTGTGGGACCCATATTAATTGTTTATGAGATTTTAAGTCATATTAGTAGAGACCCTTAGTCTTTAAGTTAGAGGGTGGGACACCTGGTTTGTGCTAAGAGGTCTTTAAAACATGAGATGGGACCCAAAACTTTTAGCAATGTTCTATCAAAGGTGAATTATAATATATTAAAACCAAAGGTTTTGAATTCAATTTTGACCAGATTACTTTCAATTTTGACCTTTTATTGTGCCGCCATGGAAAAAATTTTTAAACTGCATATAAGTTAGGAAATTTGATCCTATGACCTCTTGACTTTTTAAATAACTAACCTAACCACTACACCACACAATACTTTTATATAATTATTAATCAAAACAATGTCAAAGTAGTTAAATAGAGCGGGGACCCTAACTGCGTGGGCCATGCCCGTGGTTAACACAGGTTATTGTGCTAGTATAATTTTATGCCTACTTGTCCTCTCCATTGGAATTACTTCTTTACTAGTTGAATCTATAGGATTTAATGGTTAGATAATGATGCGATAGTGGACTGATAGAAAGATATTGTCATGGAATGGGTATGGTACCATAAAACCCATGTTCGACTGGCAGTTGGGTTTTTTTGGAATGGCACATCTCTTTTTCCATGATAATTGGTGTAAACGACTGTGATACATGGGGAACCATGATGGTCGACTGATGGGATGATGCTCATGGCTGGCCGACAGTAGTATAATTCAGTGGTGGATGATTGTAGACTTGAAGGATTTGGGTTTCAAGTCTGTAACTGCATATGAATTGGGTATTTAACCCACGGCAGAACCCATGTTTTGTTTTTATCCAGCCAATCAAACTACTTTTAGTTGTCGATAAGGACTGTGCCTATTTGGTGGCTAAGGGTCATGTTGGACCTATAAGGTTATAAATTCTGGTTGGTGTACTATTTGTTGCAACTACACTGTGAATGCTTTGGAATAAATATTCTGCATGGTATTCATGATAAAAACATGGTTACCTGAAGATCTCATGTCCATCAGCTGTTTTAGTGATGGACGAACCCCATCTTAGAGTTTAAGGTTGGCTGAAATTCCATCTATGAATTACAAGGGTGCTGATTAATCCTAGTCTAGGACTGATTGGTGAGTTGGTGCAAGAACAAAACCAAGAATAGGGCCATAGGTTGCCTGAATTATTGCTAGTGCTGGTGGCTTTAGTTGAATAGAATTAATATGGGACTTGGCTGATTGACTTTTCACTTACATGAGAAACATTTAATCCATACCTATGTTCGTGATGTTTCTTCCTGATTCTCATGTGATCAATGATTTTTAATGATGATAGTGTGTGTGATTGGATAATCTGAATATATGAGTAAATTTATATGGCATCGTACATGACTATAAGATTGGTGAGTAGTTGTATATGATTCCAACTATTTTCTATTACATTATTGAACTTGTTAATACTTTCTGAAAATTCTGAAAATGTGTCCCAACTAAAAAAGGTTAGTATGGAATTGACTTTACATGATCGGATACCTATAATGAGTCGGTGCGGGGAGTAACAAATCCTGATTTTGTGTAAAGAGTTGATTTCAACTTCTTCATTTTATGTGATGCAACAGAGCAATTGCGATTCATAAACGAGATACCAGTTGACTAATTGTTTAGTTGGACCTATTCATTAGACACCCCCAGATCACTTGCATGTGTGGCTAAGAGATGAGTTACTTACGTGCCTTTTAGGCCATCTGCATAGTTGCTCTGACTTTTAAGTCATTTTTTCGTTGCATTGCTCACTATAGGTCAGCCATTTGATTGACTATAACTCAGCCCTTATTATGTTACTAGAGGCATCATTGAGATGTATAAATTGAAAACCAGTGCAAAAGGTGGTTAGGAGGTACTCCAAAGGTTAGAATTAGAAATCCTAACCGGATTTAACAGTAAACCTCATTATTAAACCTCATTATTGTTATATGACATGTTAAGTATTTTCCCTTTTTCATATTGTCGCGTACACGTACACATGTAGACTTAAAACTCTATTCAATCAGTAATACCAAGTGTTTTTTCCCCCAATCCAGGTAATCAAAACCTAGAGATGCAGGAGGATCCTAAAAATCAAGTTATAGGGTTCAATATCTGTAGATGAGCATCAATGGGACACGCCAAATTCATTGTACTAGAAATTTCAAACCTTTATTTCTATTATGCCGAAGTTTAGATTTTTATAGGATTGTAAAGTTTCATTGGTTTGAATTGTTATTATTTGGACACCTTTATTAATTAAGTGGAATTGTTTGGGTAAATCCTCAAATTAATATGTAGTCATGATTTGACCCATACATGTGAATATGACGCTAATTGCACATGATAGGATTTGTGGGCCCCAGATTTCAGGTCCTGACAGAGAGTTAGGATCTCAATTGTTGCATCCTATGCCGAGAAGAGGAACCATGCCAAAATATGCCAGTTGACAAGAGACCTAACCCAATTGAGACAAGGGAACATATCCCTTTTTTTTTATTCGTAACAGAAACTTAAATAAAAAGTAGGAAAAACATACAACAGAGCAGCCAACCAAAAAAAGAACGGGAAGAAATGTATAACAACATTATACCTATGACATAAGGAAAGCAACGAGGAGCGAAAAACAAAATGAACAGAAAGTTACGTCAAAAAAGCTACAAAGGGAAGGAATCTATCTACCTCTTGCTTGGCCAACAAATCAGTGAAGCTATTAGCCAATCACCCAACAAGAAGAAACTCCACAGAAATAGAAGAGGACATTACCTTAACTTCATTGTAAGTAAAACTGAAATCTCCAAGGGGGCTTCACCAAAATGAACAAAAAGTTACGTCATAAAAGCTACAAAGGGAAGGAATCTATCTATCTCTTGCCTAGCCAATTAATCAGTGAAGCTATTAGCCAATCACCCAACAAGAAGAAACTCCACAGAAATAGAAGAGGACAATGCCTTAACTTCATTGTAAGTAAAACTGACACCTCCAAGGGGGCTTCGCCAATAAAAAAAGAAAAAAGACCCAAGATATGGCATTCCTGGAGGTGCTTTCCACCTTGGGGACTACTACGCTAAAACTCAAGGTATGTAGAGAGAGCTTGAATTATATAAGCATGCGCCTACCGGATTAGAAAATGAAATTAGGACTGTCTATATGAATTATTGGTAGGCGTCAATCCAAGCACAAGTATTAAGTCAAGACCCTCTTCCACCAATGTGAACCATGTTTCCCTTCTTCGGGGGGAGGAAAACCAAAGAGAAGTTATGCTTGGTCTAGATCAACCACCCACCGAACATGACAAATCTGCACTTGTTTCCACCGAGGTTAGTGGCTGTGGAGGGATTTGAAGTACATAAGGATTTATCCTGAAATTATTGCCATCTTTTGTGGTAATAGGAAGCCATCGCTTGTCCATCAGCCAAGTGTTTGCAAAACAAAGCAATTGAGTGGTAAGGACTCCATTTGGATACTCAAAACTTGGTTGCTATGCACCCATGTTACTATAATCTGATTCACCTATTGTAACAGCCCAGCCACGATCACCAGTCCTAGGTGCATCATTTTGAGTTAAGAAGGGATTTGACTTATAAGCCCAGGGTCATGACTTGGATGTTTCCGATGTGGGAATGATGGAGTCCCTTATATCCCGAGAGTTCTTTGGCAGGTGACGAGCACACTAAATTTTAATAGGATCTACTGCCTTGGCCCATGCCCGCCAGATCTCACACTCTCCCCCACCGGATCTGATACCAATTGTCATGAGCCCTCCCAACTTGGCATGATATTGTCCGCTTTGGCCCATGTGCACCCACTAGGACTTCCCAGGCATTCACCCACCCATCCTGGAATTGCTCCCACTCAGTATGCTTAACTTCGGAGTTCTTATGGGATCCGTGTAGGGGTGTAAATCTGGGCTGGCAGCCAAAGCCCAGCACGGGCCCAACACGGAAAAACCGTGCTTGGGCCATGCCTGAGCCCGTTGACTTGGTCAACGGGCCGGCCTGGCCCGGCAGTCCCCAGCGGGTTGTGCTGGGCCAGGGCTGCCAAGCCCAAGGCACGGCCTGGCCCGACACGAGTAAAACTTGTGCCGTGCTGGGCCAGGCCCCCCAAGCCTGCGGGCAGCCCGGCTTGGCATGACGAGCATGGGCGGAACCAGAGGGGGGCTGGCAGGGGCCATGGCCCCACCAAAATTTCGAAAATACCCCCTTTTTTTACAAGATTTTTAGAAAATTTTACATATGGCCCCTCCAAAAAAATTCAAAAAGCCCCTATATATTTTAAAAACTACATTTATTTTTTATATGTGGCACTCCCAAAATACTTTTCCTACGTAGTGGCCCCCCCAATGCAAAATTTCTGGGTTCGCCCCTGACGAGGAGGGCCCAATAGTCTATTTTTTGAAAAAAAAAAAAAAACCCTCCCCCCCTCAAAATTCAATTTCTCTTATATGTTTTATGGTTTTTGTATTATATGTTTTCTTATAGAGGGGATTTGTATTCCCATGTAATTATTAAAAGAATTTATAAAAAGGGGAAGGGGGGGTCTGTGGGCTGCCCATGGGTTGCACGGCCCAGGCCCGACTGGGGCCCGACATGACCAGGGCCGTGCTGGGCTGACCCCCAAGAGGTTGGGCCCGGCATGGCACGGCCCGCATATCAGACACGGGTCGTGCCGACTCGCCCAGGCATGATTGGGCCCGGTCTTGGGCTGGCTGTGCTGGGCAGATTTTCACCCCTAGATCCAGGGTTGAACGACTTTACGAGGAATGTTGAGTTAAGACGGGGTTTGACTAATAAGCCCAGGGTCAGGTTTTGGATATTTTCGATATGCAAATGGTGGATTTCCTTATACCTCGGGTGTTCTTTGGCAGGTGATGGGCACACCGGATTTTAATAGGATCTGTCACCTTGGCCTAGGCCCACCTAATCTCACACTAGAATTGGTTATGACAGAAAGAAAACACCCCACTTGCAAGTGACTTTGTCATCTAGACACATGAACCCTCATTTGCACAAAGACCGCATGACCTGGAATCCTGGTCCAGTTTACTAAGATCCGAACAGGCTGTAAATGTTGAAAAAAGGGTGGAATGCTAGAAAATATGCAACAATTGAATGTAATATTTCCCTTCAAATTACTAGCATATTCAATTCACCTTACCACAATATAAAACTGAGAGAGGAAGCTAGAGAATAAGGAAAGCTTTCAATTCATATTACTAGCAAAATAAGCTCGAAGGAATAATGATGAATCTGTACTATGTGGTCACTCTGTTTGAGCCTATCAACCTCAAATTCTGCTGGTAGAAATATGAGAGACAGATTTGTCACTTTCTATGCTTTATTTGGGTAACTAACTTTATTAGGAACACTAGGGTACAAGAGTCCCTTGTCGAATGTTCAAATTTTTTTAACATAAATGGATGGTGTGAGAATAATAATAGAAAATTTTCATGTTACCCATATTTGTAGCAATAGACTGTCCAAAGTAGAGAAGCTACCGTCCACTAAATGATACTTAAGAAAAGGAAACAGGTGAGCAGATAAGAAGCCTACATGATGGAAGATATAGCAAATACATTCAGGCATGAATCGAATGTTTGAAGCTTCACCCCATATGAGAAGATAAAGTCCAATATAGAGAAGATTCACTTGTCGAATGTCAATATCAGCTAGGGGCCTGCACAGCAAGAAAACTTAAAGATCCAGTAAATGAAGAAATCAGGAGTTCAAGACTTCTTGCATGGGATAAACACAAAAAATCCCAATTCAATCACGACATCAAAGGCCTCCACCCTTGATTTGGCTTGCAAAAAGCTGACTTACTTGATGTTTGGAGAACAATGCAAATATGCACACCATGAATTATAGTTCTTGAAAATTTTGTTCATTAGCACCTTTACAGCATCCTCCTGCAGCTGTAGGTACAGAATACCACATCAAGCTTTCATGTTTGAACAAACTTAGCCTTCAAAATATAGAAGACCAAGAACATGATACTCCTGGATGCAGAAAAAGGAAATACCTCAGTATAACTTTCAGGGTGCCTGTTCCTTATGCCAATATTTGCAAGTAGCAGAATTAAGTGCTCTCTCTGATTTGCCACATTCCCTTTCTTCAAACCAATCAATTGAGGAAGAAAAATAATAATACAATTATCATTTGAGCTCATATAATACATACACAACACACACACATCCAAATATAGCTAACCCCTCCCCCCAGACAGTCACTGATACTGTGGGTTTAATGGACTGAACCGTCAGATCGAAAGTAATGAGAGAGAGAGAGAGAGAGAGAGAGAGAGAGAGAGAGAGAGAGAGAGAGAGAGAGAGAGGCATTAGAAAACTCCTGGGTAGTTTTTTTTTTTATAAAAAAATGCCCCTTCCAGTTGAGCCCACTATGGTGTATGATAACCATGGAATGTCGCTAGATGGAATAATCTAGATGAGATCTGCCTAGCTGATTCTCAGCTTCATTATATTATTTTAACCTCTTCATCCACGGCTCCAAAGTATAATGGTTTTAGAAGTATCATTTTCTTGTGATTTCAATCCAACAGTGAGTAAAAAGTCGGATGAGTGTCAAACTTGGGCTTTATACCAATTCATAGGGGGCAGCATGTTTGAAATGATTGAATTGGCTCAAGGTGGGTTCGATGCCCTAAAAACATAGGGGGCAAAAAGGGGAGTTTTTTAAAATGGTGCGTTTTTGAGAATTCCTCATACAAATATATATATATATATATAATATTCATATGCCTAGTCCCTCACCATATTACGGTGAGGGCAACATGGTGGGACTAACTTTATGATCCATCCGAATCATCCACACACGAGACCCTCTGAATTACACTGGTTGAATTTCCACATATCCAAATTGACTTAATCGTTGGATCAAGGGTCAACTTTTTCATTTATATAATGTCGTTAAACTTGTGGATTACAAATGAAAGGGTTAGAGGTATGGGACTGACCCCAAACTTGATATCTAGGCCCTTCCAAGATGTTTATTTACATCCCCCACCCCTAGTCCCATGATTATTAGGGCTCAGGGGGCCCCATCAAGCTGTCTCTTGCAATAATATAGTGAAAGATGTATGCATATAAATACTTCCCTATATATATATATATATATATATAAACCAGTTAAACTTATGTGTCACGGATGAAGGGGTTAGGGCCATACTTCAAAATTTGATATGTGGGGCCCACAACAACTGGTATGTACTATAAGGATGTATGGGAGCAGGGCCCATACACACACATACGAGGAATGTTCATATGCATCCATCCCTCACCGTAATATGGTGAGGGACAACTTGATGGAGCCCACTTGGGGGCCTGTTGATCAAGGGGCTGAGGGGATAGTGAGTGTGAAGGGGTTAGATTTATCATGGAGGGTCTCATGAGATGGTGAAAGGGTTACCTCTAATGCAAATCCATGAGAAGTACCTCTTACGAGAACATCCCCATTGGGACAAAAACAGGCCAAGAGTTTCAATATTTCACTAGGACTACGTGTGCGAAGTGCAAAAATGTTCTCTATGCACACCCATTGGTGCGCATCATGCATGGATCCACCTCTTGTTTTCTGCTCTTTTTCTTCTTCTTTTTCTCTGATATGACCAGAGAAATGATTTCTTATTTTCCTTGAAAGGGAAAAGCATGTATCACATGGCTCCAACTGAATATAATAGAACCTCTTAGACCAGCAGAAAAGGAGTGATCCACATGAGTGGTTTTCCCTTTCTGATGTAAGAAAGGGAAAAACCAATTCCACTTCAGCTGGTTCTCAAGTTGCATTGTAGAAGAAAATGGTAAAGCAGGAGAGGAACTACTCTCCCATGTAAGGTCTATTTTTATTTTTTTTTCAACAGTAACCCACTTCATGTAAGTAATATTTCAAATAATAGAAAGATTTATCCACGTCCACAGAAACCTCAGAACTTCATGCTGACAAGCATCAGCATGAACTTCCATTAGTGCAAATGATGCCAAGGGGAAAGGAGCAAAAATTCTAGACTACCACGTAATACCTGAAATCCAAACTCTAACGAAAGCCAATCAAGCAAATCATGGATAGGTTTATCCCCGTCATCAACATTATGTTCGCCACTGGCTGTTGAACGAATTCTCGGCATTCGAAGGTTATTGACCATACAGAGAGCACTGACTGCTGCTTTGATCTATATGTTCCAGAGAAATATTAAAACAGAAACATAAAAGATGATTGGAAAACAAAACTACAGTAAAGGCCCTGTTTGTTTGCATTAGCATGCATAGGAATTGAATACATAGGGTAGTTAAAAATGAAAATCAAAGATGAATTTCCAAAAATGAGCATTAAATAACATCTTCTTTTGATTATATTTCCCTAAAAGAGACGGTATTTGATTCTCATTTTTGGAAATTCACCTTTAATCCTCGTTTTTAAACACCCTATATATTGAATCCCTATGAATTCTAATGCAAACAAACAGGCCCTAAATAAACAAGCACAAATATCGAACCTCAGGAAGTGTCATGATTGTAGGAGTGACACCGACACCAAGTCCATGGAGTCCATAGATGGGAAGGACATTATAGTGTACAAAATGCTCTTTCTCACGTTTAACTTCTCTAGCTTGTCTTTTTACCTGCAAATGCAAGAACCAATCTATAATCCATATTATACGTGCACATTGACTTCCAAAGGCAAAACAAAATGGCAAACCATCTCAATCGATACAATTGATAGCTATTTGATAAACATCATACCTCGGCGTCAATTTTCTCTGGTGGTACCACAGTTTCCAGAACATCATATAAGACAGATGCAATCTGATAGTTCTTAGCCATGTCCTCGCTATATAGAGTTTCAAGAACCAAAAAAAAAGAAAGTGAGACACTGGTCTAAAAATCATTGCATGCTCACAAGTTGCAATATCAGTAACAGTACAAGTCCCAATGGTAAAATTAGAAAGTCAATAGTTTGAAGTTAAGCCTCACGGTTTCCTCTGGATGGCGCCTTCTTTGATCCTCTCTCTATAGAACAACTCATAGAACTTTATAATCTCTCTTGAATCACTTGTTGTTAGAATTGGATGTGTTTCACTTTCATCCTGGCATCAAACGAATGGCACACAAGTTTAAACGGTCATTACTTTCTAAACAGTGCTTAAGAAATACTAACCCTCAAGATCCAATTAGCTTAGAGGACTCACTTAATAATAATAATAAAAAAAAAAAAGGTGAATGTCCAAATAAGAGGGGCTGAGTCTGAGGCGGGCATGTTCTCTACAATGCCACACCATTACATTTACATGCATGAAAGTATCGAGGAAGAATGAGGAAATTTGAGGAAGTCTGTGTCAATGGGATTTAATGGCATCACATTTATAATAGTTTGGGGTACAGATTTAGTTACAACAAATAATGACAATCACAAAGGATTCATATCTATAAGATTACAAGGATATTGCAATTTTATAGGGATGATTAAATTACCACAATTGTTGGAGGGAATATGGAAACAAAAGTTTTCCCTCTTCATGAGTAGTCTTCTTTATCTTGACAATGCAAACAAAATATTAACATTGTACAAACAATACCATCAAACCATGTTTTCACACTAAGCATATTTTGATTGCCTGTCACTTCATTTGTGGGATTAGAAAGATTCAATCTCAAAAACTGATGTTACATGCATATTTATTTGAGGGAGAGTAGAAACCAGTCAATTAGCTCCGCCAGTTCTTTTTCCGATCCCAAGCCCGGATAAAGAAGGAAGTCGCATTTCTTTTTTCCGTCGACGTAGGCGAGTCTGCGAAACCACGTAAAATCTGTGATTTTCTCTTGCTCGTGTGGTTGATTGATCGATCGGGTTCGATTGAAATGGGTGGATTGAATCTCGAAGGGGGGGGGTGACATTGTATTCTTGATTGAAATGGGTGGTTGCTCGTCGTCCGAGAACAGAGAATCCAAAACTCTGTTCGGTTTTTGCAGAAGGGTCTCGGATTCTGCACACTCACGCCGTCGCTGCAGAAGAGTCCAGAACAGAGAATCCGGACTCTGGTGCTCTGTCGCTCATCGTCGCCGGAGAAAGGTCCGCCGACGTCGCCGCTGCTTGCGCCTTGTCCGGGGAGGAAGAAGACCGGAAGAGGAACGGTGGTTGCAGTTTGCACACTCCTTCAAACTCAACAGGAAACAAAAAAAAAAAAAACCGAAGAGGGTTTGTAGTCTTAGTGAAACGAAGATGTTCGTTTGAGAAAAGCATGTTAGCAGATTGCATGTGATGCCGTTCATCTTGCCCAACCAGTGAAGAAGCAGAAGGCAAGTATTGATGTCATGCACCGGATTTTGATTTCGGAGGCAGAGGTTATTCTGTAATTGTGGAGTCATCAAGACTCGGATTCCTGATCCGTTTTCAATTGCACGTTCATTGTGAATGATCTTCGCAGGAGTGCTGAAGTCCATGCGGTTTGACGGCTGGATAGCGAGTGATTTAGACATTGATATCGCCCTCACTCGTCAATGGATTCGAACCTCAAGTTCAAGGTGGAGTTTGATGAGGATATATGAACCTTGCTTAGAGTTCAAGTGCTGGCTCCACACGTGAAGAGTGTTGAAGAAAAAGGGAGGCGTCGTCGTTAGTACAGTGGACGTACCATTCGGCAAGGTACGAAAAGTTATTGTCTGTGGGGCTCAAGTTATACGGAATCAATGCGAAGGTAGAGATTGTTGGATTTACGTGAATCGGACTTTCAATGACCTTTTCTAGTGGCTATGAAATTGGAGATTATACTATATTGTATGATTTCAAACTTTTCTTGGTTTCCACCCCTCTACGACTCCACTGAGACGGTTTTTTTTCCCATTTTTATATGGAATGTTTTCCTTTCTTATTTCATGTAATGTTTAGTGTTGATAAGGATATGTGTGTTGGAGTGAAGTTGTTTGGTTGGAAGGTTTGAAGAAGAGTAGTGAAATGGATGGAGATTGGAGATGGTTGTATGGCTGGGTAGGAAAGAGAGATACGGTTGTTTGTTCTCTCCGGTGTTTGTCGGGTTGGTGCATGCCATTGAAGTGCTTTGATGAAGTGGGTTTTTTTTTTTTTTTTAAGCTGTGGATTGTCGTTTGGTTGGGGGATGAGATGGAGGAGAAGGGTTCAGGTTCGGTTTGGACTTAGATGTGGGTGTTTGGGTCGGTTGGTTGATGAGGGTATATCAAAGACGGTGAAGTTGTAGAGATGAAGTGAGTGTTTTCTTGTGATTAGAGATAGCCAGAGAGAGCAGTAGAAGACAAATTCTCAATGAAATCAAGGTATAATCCAAGTGTTGGGTAAAATGTCTGAAAGAAGTCCAAGCTAGAATTGAAGTTAAATGTTTGCTTTTTTGAGGCTTGGTGTGTGGTGGATGAAGATGTAAAGTTTTGTTGTTGAGTGTGGTGTGAGCCAAGCTGTGAAGATGGATATTATACAGGTGGTTAGTGGGTTCAAATCGGGTCAAAAGTAAATGATTGCTGATGTAATGGAGACGAGTAAGTTTAGTGCTCAGATTGGGTCTTGCAAGTCTGTCTTGTACGAGTCTTGGTAGAGTGATTGTGAGGGGATTAAAAGTGGAAATCAACAGTGAATGTTCCAGGCATATCATCCAGTGGTTGTCATGTGCCTCCTTTGCCCTCTATGAACATTTATTTGTATGAGAAGACCACTTGCATCTTTCCTTCAAATATTGTTGGTACCTGAAGTAATTCGCATGTCCCCTAGTATATATTAGGAAGCATGGAGAGGGTTTTCTAGTTTCTACCTTTACCTGTCTTTTATCCAATGTTTGGAATCCTTGCGGTTGGGTTGTTTAATGTCCTTGAGCCATGGCTCACAAACACGTACACTAAATGACAAGGTCCCAGCCACAACATTAAAACCTTCGCCAAAAAAATTAAAATAAAATAAAATAACAAGGTCTCAATAGCTTAACTTCACATTCAACCAAGGCTTGACTTCATTTGCAATTCATCCAAAGGTTTCCATGGATAAGCCTACACAATGAACTGCTTTGATCTCATTTGTGTCTAAGGTCTCTAACCAACCAATACTTCTAGAAGTAGTTTGATACGAAGTGTCCGAGTTTTATAGGTGTGATATATATTGTGTCTATGGTCCAGTCAATTAGCTGACGATATCATTAATTTGTGTATTTTCATCAAAAAATGTACAAACAACTGATCTGTAATTTCATTTTCCTTCTTTATAAAACTATCTAATCAAACTATAGGCTTAATTATTTCGTAAAACTCTCATATTTAATTATATATTGTCTTCCTTCGGTGGTTAGGTACCATTCAAAAATAAAGTGATCTTCCTTAATTGGTGCTGTAATCTTATTGGCGAAAGTACATTATAAATTGAGATTTATTCCACGATGGAATCATCTTAACTATTCATCCATTTCCTCTTCTTTCTCTCCTCTCATTCATCCATTTCTTCTCTCTCCCTTTCAATTTAATAGGGTGAAATACACCCTTACAGTCTCATTATCAAATTGTCTTGTTCTTTGATTTGATGTTTTTGTGAGATGTAGGTTCTCTAAACATAGTCTAGCAAAACCATCACCTGGATGCTCTTAATCACTTTAAAACCTAGGCTTTTAGGGCCTAAATCATTTGGGCTTTCAAAGGCCCATTGGGCCATCTTGGTCTTTTAATGTCAACATTGGCAGCTTCTGGTAAGCACTATTAAATTTATAGTAACTTCCATTGTTCTAGGGATTTTGCGAGATAAAGCAAGATTCTAACAAGAAGGTAACCCAAAAAGAATGCAATCAAAATAGAAAATTTTGCGAGATCGAGTATATGCATGCTACAGAGAGCATTTCAAAGCACCTGGGTATGGTCATAAAACAATCAATGTTATATTTCTAATCACCCAACACATTAAAGTGATAATTCTTAATACTAAAAGGAAACCTATGTCAGTCAAGATTAAAAGGCTTGATGACTTTGAAATCCTCTCTATAAAGGATGCAAATGCTATTTTAGAAGCAAAAAGTACATAGCTAATTAACAACTCTACCCTTTCCAGCCTATGCAAAAGAAATGTTTGGAATTGACGAACACCACGTCCGGATGCCAAAGGATCCAAAAGATGAGCCTTCTCAAATGCATGGAAGCGACCTGTTGAACACAAGCAAACAACATACGGTAAGTGTATATCACTGCAAATCTTTTGATCAGTTTGTCTAGTCAGGCTCTATTTCAGTTCCAAACATACTGGAGACTAACTCATAAAGACCTATGATGCACAGATGCTTCAAAATGGACAACCAATTGTGTCGTTTTATATTCGATACTTCACTTTTTATATATAAAATCCATATCCCTGCCGTGTCCATCATGTATTCATGCCGTATCGGGGCATCATAGACAAAGATACATGCATATATCAAAGAAGGCAATTTGAGCATATTTTGCAATATTGAAAACTACACTCAGCTCAGCTAACACTAACAGGCTTGATGAGTGAAGTCGAGTGTGAGTCGAGTAAGTCTCCATTGTTAAACTACGGATTTGAGTGCCAAGAGTATACAACTATATACAGAGGTATCAATCATTTAAAAAGCATGCATGATAAGAAAAGCAGCAGCAGTACGTATGAAACAGCTCAATAATATACAAGTATGAATTCTTCCAACAGAAAACAATGCATGCATGCATTCTGCCCGTAACAAGTGAGGATTTTGAGAAGATGGGGGTGGGGGGCTTACAGAGATACGCGATGCGAGGGTTGCTGGGCTCGAGATCATTGGCGACTCGAAGGATGGGGACTATGGGGGCGAGGGACGAGGGGACCATCTGCGCTATGTCAATAGGCTCGAGGATCTCTTTCTCCTTGGCCTCCATGGTCGGCTGCCGAGACACCCGCCGGGATCCCGTCCTGGAAGGACCCTCCTTGCTCCCACTGGAGCTCGCCATCTATTACAAAACAAATGCAAAAGAAGAAGAAGCTGCAAATGCAAATGCTGCTTTGGGTTGTTGTTACAGTTGTTGATGCTGTTTGGGTGAAAGAGTAGTTGTGGGATTGGAGAGATAGGAAGGGTTTTAGTGGGATTGCTTTTCATGGCTCAACCTCTCTCTCTCTCTGTTTTTTTTTTTATAGGCTTCTTTTGCTTCTGGGTTTCTGGGAGGGGAAGGAAGGAATGAGGAAAAGCTCCACTCCAAGTATATTTGTATTTTGGAACCGGATCCCCTGTTTCGTCCAAACAGGGGAGCCCCGTTTGGACGAATCAGGGGATGACACCTGCGGGGGCAAGGGGGGCGGTGGAAAGAAAAAGTGCTTTTCCTCTTTCATCCGCCCCCGCAGGTGTCCTCTCCTGATTCGTCCAAACAGGGCTCCCCTGTTTGCTCGAAACAGGGGATCCGGACTCGGGGGGGGGGGGGGGGGGGGGACAACAAGTATTTTTTGTATTTTGGACTGGTGGGGGAAGGTTTTTGTACGGTCGCAGCTTTTGCATCCTCCGATCACTGCTTCTTTTTGCCATCTCACTTGCAGTAGCGTGTGTTTTTCTTGGCGCTTTTGTGAGTGCTGTGGAGGGAGTTTTTTATTTTTATTTTTATTATTTTTTTTAAGGGTTTCTTTGGGTGAGGCCATGAGGATGAATATATATATATATATATATTTATATATAATTGGGGGTTCTCTGATATCATTGAACTTCTCACATGTATTTTTCATCTCAACATTCAATGTGTTCATCTCATTTTAGACTTAGACTTCAAGGTCGAGATTTTTTTTTTTTTTAATCCATTACAATTGCAATTTTTTTATATGTAATGTGGGTTTCATGTTATAAGAATAAAATTAATATTCTCTAATTCTATTTATGTGTTTTTTTTTTCTATGTTTATGTATAGGGGGAAAAGTGGTTATCACCTCTGAGAGCTTGAACAAGAACTTAACTCTAATTGGCCTACGGGGTTTGAAAGATGGTGCAGGGGATTTAGATCAGATGGAGTTTTGCGAGAGACTAAGTCCATTTATTGGAGTCCAACTTGGAAGAGGCTGGGGAACATGAATGAATGGATTTCGTGTTTCTTTATAACTGTTGCATTGGATCATTACCTATTAATTATGGACTTCAGATTGCACATAGCAGCACAACACTCTCATAATAAAATAAAGAGAACATGAGAGAGATTATGAAAGATTTCAAATAAAGTAGTGGTTAAAATTGTTGCCGAAGGTCAAAATTAAACTCAAAACCCTTTGGCTTAATATATTATAGTTGTATTTTGATTGAGATCAAGAATGCAATTTTTATTATTTTCAATTGTTTGTGTTTGACCGAGATATGCATGTAGGTACAGTGACAAATGCTCACAGCCCAACATATAGGTAATCTAGACCGTTCAAGATGAATCACATCCTATCAAATGACATACCCTCAAATTTTACTTTAATAGGAGTGGGTTTCATGTAAGATTGAATTAGGGATGCAGGGCAAGTTTGTGAAGCACATTTTAATTAGAAAAATTTGTAAATGTGTCATAAAATTGACACTCATGCAACTAATGCCCAGGGTTGGATTCGGAACCAAGATATTGATACATTTATTGTCATTAAAGCTTACAAGCTAAAGATCAAGGGTTATGATGATATGATGGGTCATTGATCACATTTAACGTCAACTTATGAAACCTTTTAGGTTACATTTGACAATTAAAATTTTAAGTTGCTAGGTTAATTCCTTGGTGGATGTGATCTTGCAATTGGGGTGGTGGCTGGTGCTGGTGCTTCTCTCTTGCACAATCCCACTATTTTTTTATTTTTTTTCTTTCAGTTTTGGTGTATTCTGTTTCTCCTTCTTCTCTTAATGGAAACGTTGTTACCATTAAAAAATAAATAAATAAACTTTTAAGAACAAGAATTTTTCTTTTTACAACGTTGGGGAAAATTCATGTTTGACAATTTTAAACCCCAACCGATTTGGGCAACTTGGATCCACATTTTACTAGATTCTCACTTATTCGGAATCACACATACATATGAAAATCCTTAGCCGAAAACAAAGGATATAAAATCTTTAAATCAGCAAATTCATCACTTAAAAAAAATGTGGCTTAAGGATTCTTAAGTTATACAAATCCTCACCGAGAAAATCCCTATATATTTCCGTAGTAGTGGGAAATTCGCAAACGCCAACTCTAATATAGTTGGGACAAGGCTTTAATGATGATAGTGATAGCAAGATTTTCTTCTACTCGCGCACTCCTGCAAGACTTGCATCTGGACAATCAACAGATGTACAGTGTGCAAGAGTGTAAGAGGAAATTGCCCTACATAGATAATCCAGAACAAGCAATGAGAACACTAAAATGTTACAGTAAACAAAGTCAAATTGATGGATCGAATGCAAATGTTTGTACAATATAAGGGCTTCCATATTTGTCACTCTTTCACATCACCACCGTCGATTATGAAGTCCCGCTGGAAGGAAGTGAGGGATTTTCAATCCTGGCCGTCCTGCAAAAGCGGGACCCTCTTGAACTAGAGGTGGGGATTGAAATTTGCCCTCTCTCATGCTGTCACTGTTGTGCTAAACAACTTGGATGAATAAGAGGCGAAAGATCGAAAGTAGAAGAGTTTGCATGGATAATAGGGATTTTTCTTCCCTTAATTGGTCTCTTTCCATTAGTAATTTGAGAAAGAAGTTTATGGACGCAATAGGGATATTATTATGGGCCCTTTGTAAAGTCATTGAAATAGTAGTCAAATGTTGGGCCTGTGTCTACCAAAGAGCCTGACTTCGTGGCCCAGCATGTTCCGACAAATTCAGTAAAAACGGGCCTAATTGCCTAATTGTTGAGTAAAGGGCTGAATTGCAGCCTCAATATCATGCATGATAAAATGTAGTTGGCATTCTACTTTAGACCATCCCCCTTTTATTGCCGGTTTTTTTAATTGACAGCTTCAAGCCTGAATAAAAGAGGTGGGTTGCATTAGTTAGGTTGACAGCCGGTATAAAATTTTATCACAACCCAAACAAACTATCCCCCTATACAATACTTAACATGAACAATGAGTTGTTGGCATGACTGAATCTGGAGGATCCACCTTGCTTGGTGGGCCTGATGGGAGGCTTACATCTTGCCCATGAAAAGAACTCAAAACAATTGATAAGTGATTTTATTCTTTTATTCATTTATTTTCCTTATTGTAATTATTTGCATATGTAGTTATGGTAGTTAGGCAAGTGATAATGTGTGGAAGGAGGTAGCTAATGGCTTTGGAAAGTAAGGTTTTTGAGCTTGAGAAGTCATAACATGTGGGCAGTTTTTTTCTGTAGAACAACAATCATGTGCATCTGATTTAAGTTTTGAGACAATCAGGTCTTTTTTTCTTTTTTTTTTTGCGTGCTGGTTTCCTTCAGTTATTCGGTCGCAAATCTTGGGCTAGTGTGAAGTCAAAGGTTCAACTTATCTACTTGGAATTTGCCACATTAGAATCAACCCACCAGATCTGTATCCAGGGAGCATAAAACCTGAATAAGGACATTTGAAAGCATAAGGGGTAGCATTAATAGAGGATAAATTAAGAGAGACTCATTTAAAATGGTTTGAACATATCAATTGCATGCCAACAACATTGGTGATAAAAAGCTTCCCGATGCAAGTTGATGGCCCCACTTTAAGGAAAAGTATCGGCCGAAATGGAAATAGATGGAGGTACTAAGGATGGGTTTGAAGAAGTGCTATCTATCCTAGGACTTAACCCATTATATAGACTAGAATGATGAAACAAAATTTATATAGTTGATGCTAATATAGTTGGAACAAGGCTTTGATAATGATGCCAGCACGGGATCAATGACTCTGTGTTCATTTTTTTCTTCGATTTGTTGTCATATTCCTTTTGTTTCTTATTTGTTGTTCTTTCTTTTTATTATTTCTGGTCATTACAAGTCGGATTTTGCCAGACTACTTCCATTTGAACCAGTTCTCGTTGTATGTTTTGCCTCCCAAGGCAGACTTGTCCAAAAAGAGTAACATCAATTCAGTTCCAGTGACAACTAGTTCAATGTGGTCTAAATCACAGTTCAGTTCCAGTGACTGGTACCTTGGGGTTGGGTTGGTGTTTGGTCTAAGGGTCTTCCCATAACAGTTTAGCAGTGCATCGCCACTTCTCCAACAGCAGGTTGGCAACCAAGGCAATCCTTTTACAAGTGTGCCTTGAAATTGCATTGAATGTGCAAGATTGGCAGTTGCTTTCAATGGGTCAGTTTGCCAATTACACTTTGTCTGCTTGCCGATGCAGGTCGAGTTTTGGGCTAGAGGAGTTTATTTCTTATATTTGGAAAATGGGGCTAGAGTAGAAATTGTAGATTGATGAGATCTTGCATACATCTGCTACAAAAGCTCATACGGAACCCAGTTTCTGGATGAGATTTAGGCTGCACTAGGCTACTTGTATTTCCTTTGAAATTTACATAACCGCATTACATGAAAATAAGGAACATTTCAATTACATAACTAAACCAATCCAGGCAACAGTACTTTAGCTTAGGATCATAGAAAAATTGTGTTTGGACACGTTTATTTATTCATTTATCAAGCACTTAATTTTCCTGTACCTTCTCGTTTGATGGTTTTCTCACTATTTTTTGGCCCCAAGCTTTGAAGGGGTATTTCCCCAGGATAGCTTTTTCAGTAAAATACAATATCTCAACAGTAATTCCAAGCAGTAGCTTTCCTCAATTTCCAAGCTTGAAGGAAAGAAATGGTTTCAACCAAAAAGAAGTGTAACTTGCCCAGGATGATGCAGACTGGTAAAAAACCCATCCAAAAGCATTTACTTGTTTATTTTTTAACGCGTTTTCCTGGATATCAAAGCAGCCAAAACTGAATTTCAAATAAAGATGAGGTCAAATTTTGAATGGCGCTCCACAGCCAGTAGCTTGTTAAGGCTGACCATGAACTAGACCATAACACCCACAAAATTCCACAAGCAGCCTACTGCCTGCCCTGGCTGACCATGGCCTAGCCCCATTACACCCAATGAGCAAGCAGTTCAAGCACCTTCTGTCCCAACATTCTCTGGGGACAAACTATACCTCTACTTTGTCCCTAGCCGTACTTGATAAACAAGATGGAGGGTTCAATCAAATCCAATGGTACTTGTCTACAAAAAAATCTTCCCTTGGTCCTCAAATCATAAGAGGCTTCTTTGATACCAAAAATAAATAAATATTTCTACAAGCTGAAGGTGTCACTATAAATGAAAGACTTGATTGGACAAAATAGTAAAGAGTGGTAAATAATTACTGTTGCAGCACCAAAGAATGATGCTGTCCCATGGCAAATATGTAGACTCAATCAATAGAACTAATGCTGCTGTCCCATGGCAAATATGTAGACTCAATCAATAGAACTGAAACATCAATTGGATGATGTGTTATCTTTCCTCCCTGCAAGAATCCTGGAAATCTGAAGACCTCTACTGAAGGCTTGATTGAAGAGCAAGCGTGTCTGAAACTCAGAAACGAAGGGAAACCATGACAAAATGACTATGGGCATGAAGATTATGAGCCCCATCAAATTATCATATCCCCTTGCTAGTTCTTTGATGGAGTCATAGAATCCCACTCTACTTAGCAGGGGTTTGCATACTTGGCCAATCTTGAGAATAGAAAGAGAAAATCATGTTAGCCATGTTTTGGTAGAATAAATATGCAGTATATATAGACTTCAAATGATAATTTTTTGAGACAGGTTGAAGATGGCTCACAAGGAGGATGGACCACCCAGTGGGCATGAAGGCAAGCATACTTGCGAAGACATCCGCTATGGTAAGACCACAAACAACAAACAAGACAGTCATGACGGATACAAATCCAAGAAAAAGAAGCCCTTTAAGGATTCTGAACATAAGCTGAAAATCGGTCCCGAATTTTCGTCTTCCCATTGACACCAGCTGGAAACAAAAAGAAAAGAAAAATAATGATTGGGAAGCATCAGAAAACTTTGGATGAGCCTCAAGTGGCAAAGATTAAGCGAACTTAATGCATCACAATTTAATTAGTTCCATGATGCCCAGTTCCATATACAACACATATCAACCTGCATACTATCAGTTTTTTTTCTATTTTGGTTGGGGCATGCCCCCACAAATCATCTTGATTGAAGAACTAAGCCATCTAATCTTTGATTTAAAGGTCACATGAAAATTACAACTGCTGTCCTCGGAAAGCTGAAGAAGCACATTGTCATAATCATCATCATCCTCAAAGCCTCATCCATCCTTATGAGGCTGACTTAGATGAAATATTGTGGTTTATCCTATAATATTGCTTTGAAGATGAGAGTACAAGTTGAGATGGTTTTCCTACAGACAACTACAGGCTTCTCAGCCCATGCACCTCAGTTTTCAGCAAACAAAATGAAAACAGGATCCAGTACATGCATATCTAACTCGTCATTAATGAAGTTTGTGAGATCAAAGAATGTATGTACCTTCAGAACTACTAAAACAGTCAACATGACAAGCCATGACAGTCCATAAACCTAAGAAAGAACCGACAGCGTAAGCTGATGCAGGTAAAGAGTACAAAACGAGAAAAAAATGAAGCTGATGAAAGAAGACGATACCAGCACACTCTTGCTATGATGGGAAATATTAAGGTGGTACACAATTCCATACTGGTAGATCAAGAAACGCAATGCTAGAATAATTTCAAGCACACGCCCACGAATGTCAGTGTGTTTCAAGTGCTCCTGTTCCCCAGCCCACCATGACTCCCAACTTAGATCTGTTGAAATTCCAATCCCTCCACGGTTGCCCATCCACCTTTTCCAGTCTGTCCAGTCATCTACCGTCTTCTGCCACTCAAATTCAGAAGGGTTGAACACAAAAGGTGCAAATAACCATGATGCAACTAAGAACCACATGGAGAATGTGACAAATAGATACACGCTTGAACTGCGATATGCATGCCCGTAAACTTCATACACAACCAACAGTATCATCAACTCCAATCCTTTTACGAAGTGACTACGGGAGTACATCCTATAGTTTTCTGCAAACTTGGCATGGAATACCACAAACCCACGCCCAGTAGGTCTATATTTAGCACCCCCATGAAGTATCGTCCTTCCAAAATAATGGACTTTGGTCCCAAGCTGGAATGTAAAGAAAACAGAGGCCAGCTGCAGCTGCATGACTATGAAGTCACCCACGGCAGTGCGAAATCCTCTTTCTAGGCCAAGTTCCATAACCATCGGCAGAACAAGTAACAAGCCAAGCTGAAAAGCAGACTGAGAAGCCAAGGCTGTTTCAAGAGACTTGGCCTGTTGGATGCTTGGATCCTCTAAGATGGCCCTTTCAAGACCGCTCAGAACCAAATATAAGCGCCCATATAGGAATACATACACTGTGAGCACCGTTACCTGAAAGCCAAAGGATGTATAATTTAAGATCCAAATCACTTTCCTAGATTTAAGGAGACCACACGATGTTCTTTGAGAAAGCAAATCACTTTTAACATTAACCTTGGCAAGCAGGTGAGGATTTCTTTATGCATAAGCAGGTAAATATTGATATTTTAGGGGTGGTTTGCCTTCTACCCAAAAATGGGTTTTACATATGCAAAGAATTCATATGCAAATGTTACATATGTGAAACACACTACCATGCTTGTCAAAATCACCATATTCACATGTAAGTACATTCAAGGATTTTAGATCTGTTTGGATTTTTTGGATGTCTTTCATAAGTTTCTCAAAATCTATGAAGATTGGATATGAAACTAAATTTCTTGATTCTTATGATTAATATAAGAATATTGAATGGTTCTAATCATGAATTTGGAGGCCCACAAAAGTGAATAAAATTAGATCCGTAGGTTTTTTTTTTTTGGATGTTGTTCACAAATTTCTAAAAATCTATGAAGATTTAAGATATGAAAGTAAACATATAAGGGTTCATTGGACTAATAAAGAAGAATGGACCGGGTTACTTATTTAGAGCCCACAAAAGTATAACAAGAAAAGTGGTGGAAGGTGTATGCACCAGTAACCTGTCCATGCAGGAGCCTCCACTGCAACCTGTACCAGCGCTTCTCATTTAGATACGTTTCTATTTACCGCCTCCTCAGATATGTAAAGCAGAGGATGAAAATGAACTTATTTACAAACCATTTTAGCACCTTATTTATGCATCACATGCGTAAAATGAGTGCAAACAAATGTGATAATGTGTAACTGTTATGCATGTGCATCGTTTACATATGTGAATGATACAAACAAATGATATTGAAATTTAGAAGATTCAGGTAGATAATGTTGATGATATGATGCTGTCCTGGAGATAGGCACAATGCTCAACAAGAGGTTGGTCGTGCGCTTTAATTACTAAAAGCAGGGTAATGCCACGATGCTGCCATCTTGCAATTTAAGTTCATTCATTTAATGAAAAAAATTTGAAAACTAAAATGATCTATCTTGCGTTTCCCTTGTTAATATTGAAAATAAAATCAGGAGGCAGAACAAAATCTAAATAATATTTAAAAAGAAAATGTGACCTCAAATTTAATATTAGTATTTTTGTTATTAAACCCTTGCCGATTCTGGATCTAAACCCACTTAGAAAGGTGGCCAGCTGAGACTTATAAACCACTGATCTGACAGTGATCTAACTGAGCACTGCCAGAAATCTAGTGTTCACCAGATCTGCCAACCTCAGCAATTGCTTCATGTCATTCCTATCCTAGTGTCGGATGTGTTTAGAGACGGGATTTATTTTCCATACCATGCTACTGAAGTAGAACCCAACTGTGGTGAAGTAGAAGGATAACATTCTGTAGAAATCAAATCGGCGTCCTAGCCGATAAACATCACGACTCAATGTCTGCTCTCCATTTCCATTTGCAACCTTAGCCTCAAAGAGGGAAATTTGATTCATTCCAACATCACGCCCCTTTCCTACTTGCATATATTCATGGTGTGTTATAGTTCCTCCACGTAAAGTTGAATTGAACCCTGCAAACATTTACATCATCAATTCTCTACCAAAGATTATGACCTTAAAGTAGATGAAAGTGCAGACTAACCTGAAAATATATCCTCGCTTAAATTGATGACTTTAGAAGCTTTGCTCATGCCCCCTCTTGTTATGTGAAAAATTCTATCAAACACATCAGGATGGCCATAGTGGAAACGTACCCTATAAATTTAAGTAATAAATATAAATCAACACATTTCAAATGATCATACAAAAGGAAACAAAATCCTCACACAATATTTACTATGATATAGGTTCATAAACCATTTAAAAAAGATCTTAGAGCAAACAGTACAAGAGAAAGCTGCAACCAGATTTATAGAACTTGTCCAAAGGGACTAAACTAAAACTTTGAGGGATCAGTGGATAAGTAGAAATCACAAAGCCAATCCCAAACAGGTGGGTTATGGTTTCCACGATGATAACAATTATGACATAATTGGCCTCGATTTCTCACAACATTCTCCTGAAAAAAAATAGTAAAAAGTTAAAATGTTTGCAGCCCAGGAATCAGAAACAGATTATTCGACATCTTCAATGCATTCTGATTATGACATTAAATTAAAATCATAAGAAGTAATGAAACTCATCTCAGATAGAAGATAAAAACAAGATAAGCAATTGCAATGGAATAATTTTCAGCTTGGGGATGTTAAGGTACGCCGCTTCAACTTCTCTAAGAAAATATCATCAACCAAGAATTCATTGGAAAACTAGACACCATTAAACATTCCTTGGAAATATAAGGAAGAAGCAAGCAAAATACCTCAAAGAGATTATACATGTGCATGGTGAATGATAAAAGCCTGGTTCATGAACTAGTGTTCAACTTGGTAAAATATACGCTAAGCAAGCTCATTCCAACGGGCCCATTAATCCACTCTCTAATACTGAAAACTTATAGTTTTACAATCACTCAAGGCTCAAGATTCAGCCGAAATTGATACCAAGCACCAAACTTGGACATCACCTTATTGATAGTGTAAGGACTAAGAACCTGGCCCCAAAAATATTGGATTATTGAATTTTTAAATTTTACTTCTAATTTATATGAATTTAATGTAATGTTAGGAATTAATTTCATAATTAAATTATTTTGGGGAGCATTAATTTGGATTTAATGATTATATTGACAATTATTTTTCTTAATCTGAATTAATTCAATAAAATATTCTGGGCCTAGCAGCGTGTGCCGTGTGACATTAAGGTCAAGGGACTGAGTTGGGTTGGTCGATCCACTTTTCCTACTTGATTTAGAGTTACTGTATATTAAGAGGGACCCCAATTAGAGGTTATAATTGGTTTCCCTTAGGTGGGTTGAATCTACTTGGTCAGGACCTAACAAATGTACATATAACTTAAATGAGATCAACGGCTATATGCTTTAAAACCGAGTGGGCCCCAGACCTTTTTGCAAATATCACACAAATAACCCAAATAGGGTCATGTGCACATCTCATTCTCAAGAGATTTCTTGCTATGATACCCAGATACTTGTACAGGCCAAACATATCCGTATCGGACCGATACGACACTTGTATTGGTACTTGATACTGCACCGATACTTCTAGGGAACAAGTTTAACATATCCTACTTATAAAGTACTTTATTTCATATAGTTCTTTTAATATTTTTACTTCTCATCATAAAAAATGCTAGAAAGGGATGCAAACAATGATAATTTCATTGATTCAAAAGTGATATGAAGGAAAAGCCAAGACACCCATACCCGTATCCGTGTCCTAAATTTTCAAAAGTGGGGAGTCATATCCCCGATCCCAGTATCAGTGTCCGTATCTGGGCATCATGGATTTCTTGGGCATGACCGACACTTTTCTTCCTCTATGGCACACGGCCCATCTCCTCTCTGGCTTCTTTTTACTTGCTTACTATCAATCTCTTCATTCCATTCTTTTATCAAATCATGTTGTTCTCTCTTTTCTTTCCCTCACTGATTTTCTTTTCTTTATAATGATCTTGATCCTTGACAAAGATCTAGAAGGAAGCGGTAGATCTACACACAACTAGGTTTGAAGTTTTGAGTTCAATCTTCTGTTTTGAGTCTAAACTCTAATTACTGCTGTTCGATTAGACAAGTAGAGTACTCAAGTCTCATTGGCATGATGGATTGTGGCTGGAAATTCCACAATTTAATGCAAAAGAGGGGATATTGGGCTGGCTGAACCCCATTTTGGGTGTTTTGGTCCCCAGTTATCATCAAGTGTATGATTTGGGGCTTAATTTAGGGTTTTCATGCTAGTGACTGTTAGGGATTTTTTAATATTAGAGTAAAATTCTGTATTTACATGTTACCAATTGAATCATCAATAGTGAACTTTTGTATTTGAAAGTTAGCAATTGAATCCTAAATACTAGTGAACTTCTGTATTTGAATATTAGTTCAACCTTGTTTATGACATAATGAATCTATTCTGGTGCATGTAGGGTAATTTATGGCTTTTGCATTTTGCTTGAAATCCCTACTGTGTAATCTGGACAATAGAATTTACTTCTATCAGATGTGGATTATGGAAACTTTGCATATTTAGTTGTTTGAGAAAATATCGATTCATTAGAACCTCTGGTGGTTGTACCTTCCGAAGTCCCTTATCACTTGTAACCTGATGGTAACCGCTTTTGCCCGACCACGTGCTTATGCTATGTCAACACCCTCACCAATTGATCCATCGGTACCACTAGGCTTGTGAGAATGCAAGTAGTCATATGCGGGGGTGCTCTCTATGACATAATTTCTACCTTGTTATTAATTTATCTAGCTGCAGCCTAGTCTTGGGTGATGATAATCACCACGGTACAATTTGTTATTGAAGTAATTTGATGGCCATATCTTGAATAGGGATTGTGATGTACCATTTGTCTTGTTACTGACAGGATGCTAACCGTGGGGGGTCCTATCTAGCAGGGCTACAATATAAGACTAGCCTTAGCTCATGTGGATGCCATTGTTTTTCTTTACCTTGAAAAATTCCTATGTCTATCAGTTGTCACATGTTCTCTATTCCAGCTTGTACACATGTATAATTATTAATTCAGATTTTCAACTCGCTACGTGTGTAAACTTATTCCTTTCAATTGGGGTAATTTCCAGATCCTGGGGAAGGACTCACTTCAATTGAATTGGCATTGGAGGCGAACCTCAGGGAACGCAAGAGTGGAGCTCCGATGAGATAGTCTAGGCACAGTCTATTTGTTTGATCTTTCCTTAGATGCTTGATTTATGAGATTGCAAACTTAGGCTTTTAGTTGATTTCTTATAGTTAGTGAGGCCCTTTTGTTGGACAATTCATTTCTTATTAGCATGTGGTTTGAATACTTGCTTGGTAAATTAGTTGGAAGTTTAAATAAAAGTTTCTAGAAATTCCCTATGCTCTTGACTACGTAAGTTGAATGAATTTGAATGATTCTGCTGCATTTGATTGATGTATGTGGATCTCACATTGCGGACTCAAGTTCTATAATTCACGCTCCAAGAGTAGAATTCTAGGAATTCAGGTCCTGGGTTGTGACAAATAGTCTCATATCATCCAATCCATGCAAAATATCCTTAAAGATGTTTTTAGGTTACAAATAACTTCTCTTGAAATATAGAAAGGTATAGAAGTTTAGATGTTTCCACTGTCCAACAAAGCAGCTTCAGTTGAAGATTATTGTGTGGAATGGGAACAATGTGTCGTGGGGGTTGTCTGTGAGAATAGTCCAACGTCAAAGAGTGGGAGTATGATTGTTAAGTTTGTTTTCTATTGTTTTCATTTGCAGGGATAAAATGGATATCAAAATCTGGAAGCTTTAAATCTCAAGGAAGTTTTCTGTTAATTTTTTTCTGCGGCCACGGTTCCTTTATATTTGGCTTGATCCCCTTGCTATTGCATTTGGATGGGTTTAGCTTCCCTTAGAGTGGAGGCGTTTAACTAGTTGGCAATGGTGGCTAGGATTTCCATGTGGGCATCTGAGGATAGGTTTGAAGTACAAAATTATTTGTGATGTTTACACTTTGTGGAAAGGAGTCGGAATCTATAAATTGTTTGTTCATTCATTTTGAGGTAACCTCCATTTGGTGTAATATTCTGAAAAGATATGGAGATTCACGGTGTTTCCTAGGCTCTTTAGGCGAGGTGATTAAAGCTTGGAGCTCGTTCTTTGCTATTTTGTGGTCCATCTGGAAAAAAAAAGGAATGCAAGTAATTTCAGAATTTTGGTGTCATCTTCTCAAGAGATTTTTGCAGCATTGCTTCAAAGGATCAGTAAACGAGCTTGTTTTAAGGTTTTGCTAATTTTACTCTTGATAACATTCTCAATGATTAGGAGGCGTGGATGGAGAGCCCCAGCGTGCTTTTCCAACCACTCCGTCGATGCACTTTCGAATATGGGTTCCACAGCTTCTACGGGTGTTTCGTTTGGAAAGGGAGGAAAGGAGGATGTGTCGTTGTGGATCGAGGTGAGAAGCTCATGGGAGAATGAAGGGGAAAAGGGAGAAAGGACCCAGCTGGGTTAATCCCCTCATATGAAGCAGCAGCCACAACAATGCTATGTATGACAGAAGGAAGGTAAGAGGAAGGAAGATGACTGTCAACCAAAGCCGAATAAGAAGAATGGGGAGGGAGAATGCAATCGGCCAGTTACAACAAGGTTAGAGGAAGGCAGGGGTGGATTTTGACCACAAAAAGGGAGTCTGGAGGTTCTTTATCACCCAAGTGTGATTGCTCACAGTCGAGAGAATCGGTCCTCCAAATTGGTAGAAAGGGTCTCCCTATCGATGTCAGGAAATGGTGCGTGCCTCAGAGAGTTCCGGGAAGAAGCAGAAGCCAGGAGGAAGTCTCATGATGGGATCCATCTAAAACTGAATTCTGGGCATGTCAGTGACAGTGACAGAGAAGGGGAGCTTCATGCTACAAATCGGGAGTGGGTCTCGCATCGGATTGTCCAATGTGGTAAGGCAGTAGGGGTTACAGTGGATGAATCAAAGGGAGGGTGGGCTCCAGTGATTGACTTTGCCCAGTGCAGGGAGGATCAAAATAGATCTGACAAACGAACATGTAAAACAAGAAAGATGGGGTTAAGAGAATTGAACAGTTTATGTTGCTCAATAAATTATGAGAAGGCCAAGGAGCAGGAGGAACGGATTATTGCAGGCAAGGGTTGGAGGAAGTCTCAGGGGGATTCTACTAGTTCCAAATGAAGATAGTCTCCTGGAATGTTCTGGGGCGCAGATGCGGAGGCTAATGGTAAAAGACTTGATTAAAAGGCAAAAGGTTCAGACCGCATTGTTGCAGGAAACCAAGTTGAGAGAAATCTCCGATTCCATTGTCAGCCAAGTTTTGTGGGGGTTGCGGGGTAAGGGAAGACATGTTAAATGAGAGGCTGTAGAAGCTGTGGGTTCAGCTGGCGGATTATTAATTCTTTGGCTTCTCGCTCCATTTCAGTGTTAAGAACTTGGAAAGATGTCTTCTCTCTATCGGTATTAGTGGAGGACATTGTCAATAATTCAAGGTGGCTCCTCACTTCTGTTTATGGCCCTAATGATAGCCATAGGAGGAAGGAGCTGTGGAGAGCTGGACACAATAAGGGAAAGGTGGAATGGCGCCTGGTGCTAAGGAGGAGACTGGAATATTACTAGGTTTCCTAGTGAAAAAAAGTGGTACTGCAAGATCTCAAGTGACATGACATCCTTTTCGGATTGGATCAACTTATGGTCCCTAGTGGATCTTCAGTTGAAAGGGACCTCTTTTGCATGGTCGAATCACCAAGATCCTCCAATCATGTGAAGGTTGGATAGATTCTTGATCTCCTCTGAATGGATGGCCTTATATCCGGATGTTTTCCAGACAACTCTGCAAAAGACCACTTCAGATCACTGTCCAATAATGTTAAATTCAGAGTGTGAGAGATGGGGTTCTCAGACTGGTGGAGGGAGTTGGTGGTTGAGGGCTGGCCGGGCCAGACTGGTGGTTAAGCTAAAATTGCTGAAGGTCAAAATAAAGGAGTGGGCAAAGGAAAACTTTGGTGAGGTGGGTGCCACAAAATGCAAAATTCTGGAAGACCTACAATGCCTAGACAGTAAGGAGGAAATGGGACGGCTGTAGGCTGAAGAGAGGAGTATTAGAATTAACCCTAAGGAAGAATAGCTTAGAAAGGTAAGGGAGGAAGAAATAATGTCGAGGCAGAGGTCTAGATGTAGGTAGTTGAAGGAGGGAGATAAAAATACAAAGTTTTTTCATGGTTTGGCTTCTTCAAAAAGGACGAATAGAATTACCTCTATTATAGATGGAAGCAACAGAGTAGAAAGGAAAGAAGAGACTATTGAAATTATAACAGGATACTCTGCATCCCTTATTCAAAGGAGGAGCGGGTAAGGCTAACTTTGGATAAGCCTAGGATGTCATAGGAGAAGAGAGGGCCAGATGGTTAGAAAGAAAATTTGAGGAAGAGGAAGTCAAGGAGGCAATTTTCTCTCTTGCGGGAGATAAGGGCCAGATGGTTTTCAAGTTGCTTTCTTTCCAGCATTTCTGGTTTTGCTAAAGGAGGATATTTTAGCTTTCATGGATGACTTTCGTCAAAGGAAAGCTGTCTAAAGGTATGGGTGCTTCCTTTATAGCACTCATGCCAAAAAAGGTAGGAGAGGTAGGGGTTAAAGATTTCAGGCCAATTAGTCTAATTGGAAGAATTTATAAGATAATGGCTAAAGTTCTTGCAGGCAAGGATGAAAATAGAGGTAGAGCGGGCATAGCGGACCGCCGCCAAAACGCTATGAAGCAAATGCTACGTAGCAAAGCGGCGCGTTTTGAAACAATTATAAAAAAAATCTGAAAAATTCTAGAAAATCTAGAATATTGGAAAATGATAGAATATTTTTTTTATTTTATTATTATTATTTTTATTATTATTATTTTTTTTTTTTTTGCAAAAGTAACTAAGATAAGGGGGTGTAGCGGTCCCTCATTGTATGAGGTCCTGTATCGCTGACAATATTGATCTATCTATCTACATATATTCACAGTGACAAAATGCTTATAATGAAGCACTGCACAAATAAGCAATTTTAGCAAAATTGCACAACACATTTGGTCAGGGTTATTTTTACTATTAGAGCGAAAACTGGCTAGGGCTCATTTCGTTATAGTAAAATTAGGCCAGAGCCCTATTTCCTATTAGAGAAGATTTGGTCAGCCGCATATTGATTAAAGTGAGATTTGGTCAGTGCCCATATCTATTAGAGTCAAATTTGGCTACGCCTCAAATTTGGCTACATCTATTTTCAATTAGAGTATTATTTGGCAAGGTCCATTTTCAATTAGACGGAAATTTAATTAAGGCCTGATTTCAGTTAGAGTGAAACTTAATTAAGGCCTATTTTCAAATAGAGTGAAATTTAATAAGGCCTGTTTTTAACTAGAGTGAAATTTAAGTCCTACTTTCAACTAAAATGGAATTTAATTAAGACCATTTTTTTTTATTGAAGTGATTAATGAATAGGATTAGTAATGCATAATATTTTGCTAATCCCATTAATGTTGAGTGTGATCATTAGTACATAGGTCCACAGAAGCATGTAATAGATCCAGATTTGACCCTTTCTTCAAATAAAAGATCAAGAAAACCAAAAAGGGCTTTCAAAACCTTATTTCTCATTTGGCTACAGGGGTTGGCATTGAGAAAGGGAGAGACAGGGAAAGGAAGGGAGGAGGGAGGAGGAGGAGAAGAAAAGGAAAAAAAATGAAGAGAGAAGGTTGCTGCTACCGAATAGTGGGGCTGCTTTGCTGGACAGTGGTACTACTCCTGTCAGACGCCAGGCGGTGGTGTTATTACTGTTGCCGGATGATGGTGATGCGGCTGCTGTTGCTAGATGACGGTGGTGGATCAGCTGCTCCAGGTACTTTTCTTTTTTCTTTTTTTCTTTCTTTCTGTTTGTACTTCCTCTCTTTTTCTTTTATTTTTTGTTCCATTGGTGCTCTACTGCCACCCATCCAACGAATGCTCTTTTTTTTTTTTTTTTTTTTCCAGTGCAGTGATTTGTAGTGGCCGATACATATATGTAGCAGTTCGCATCGGCCACTACGGGCCGCCACGGTTGTGAGTGCTAATAAAATGTATTTATCGCAGTGGCCACTACCGCTACGCCCGATATATCGGCTGCTACGTAGATATTTTTATCCATGCTTGCAGGTAGATTAAAGGTCCTATCTTTCTTAAGTTCCAAAGAGCAGGGAGCTTTTGTGTCAAGCAGGCAGATTTTGGATGGGGTTGTGGTGGCAGATGAATGCGTGCATTCATGGAATAAGGCTAGTGTCCCTGGGCTAATTTGCAAGCTGAATTTGGAGAAGGCATATGATAAGGGTAGACTGGCAATTCTTGCAATACTTATTAGAATGGGTTTTGGTGAAAAATGGAGAAGGTGGATAAAGGAATGTACTGCTTCAGCTTGTTTCTCTATCCTAATTAATGGCTCTCTAAAAGGTTTCTTTCATGCTCAAAGAGGCCTAAGGCAAGGTGATACTCTATCTCCCTTCCTTCTCGTTAATTGTAGCTGAAGCTTTGAGAAAAATGGTGAGAAAGGCAGTTCAAGAAGGCCTAATAGGAGGCTTTACAGTGGCGAATCTCCCTCTTCAGGTGAGTCACCTTCAGTTTGCAAATGACACGCTGATCTTTTGTGACGCAAGTGAAGAACATGTTAAGAATGTGAAAGCAATCCTATTATGTTTTGAAGCAGTCTCAGGCCTAAAAATCAACTTCAAGAGTGAGCTCATTAGAATAAGAGTTGGGGATTCTTTTCTCAGTCGGTGTGCAGATTTGTTGGGATGTAAGGTGGAATCTCTTCCAGCGTCATATTTGGGGCTGCCCTTTATGTATAGGATCAGCTAAAAAACAAGTGTAGAAACCGGCGGTGGAAAGAGTTGAGAAGAAGTTGTCTATATGGAAAGCCAGTTACTATGTCTAGGAGGTAGGCTCACCCTAATAATATCTGTTTTGGCTAATCTTTCGGTGTACTACCTCTCTTTGCTAAGATGTCCAATATCACTAATCAACCAGATTGAGAAGTTACAGCGGGATTTCTTATGGCATGGAAGAAATGAAGAGGAAAAGTTCCACTTGTTTGATTGGTCCTCGGTTCGTAGACCAAAGGAGGAAGGGGGCTTGGGTATTAGGCCTCTAAGACCTATGATGCCCGGATATGGAAACTCACCCATGGTACCGGTGCAGTCATGGTACGATACACATACAGGTAGGGGATACCGCAAGATACAGTAGGGATACGGCACAAAAAAAATGGGATACGGCTGTCTCGTATTTTATATAAAAAAACTGAAAATAGAAGAAATCCATCTTCTAGACCACCTACAACCCCACCCCACCCCACCCCACCCCACCCCACCCCCCTGCTCTCTGCCAAACCCCTTCGCTTTCGCATCCATCAGCCAAACCCAGAGAAGAAGAAAAAACCAGAGAGGAGAAACAGAAAAAAAAAGTGGCATACATTAACCGACGTCGCCACAACCAACTGCCATCTCCATAGTCCACCATCATCAACCGCCAAGATCTCGTCACCTCCGCCATTGTCATCGCCTGCCCTCTTCTCCCTCTCATCTATCTTCTCGTCAAGGGCAGACAGAAAAGTGCTCTTTTTTATTTTTTTTGTCACATGGGTTTGTTCCCCACTCCAATTTCAAGTGAGGCAAGGCATCACGTGTCTCCCACTCTCATTTCAAGTCGTGTCTCCCACTCTTATTTAGGCAAGGAACATCTTGTCGGCTTGAGATCTTTACTCTTTAAAGAAAACGACAACTCTTTACTCTTTAAAGATCGTTTCTCTAGTTTGACGGCTCCAGCAAAGGAAAAATAAATATTCCATTTAAAATAAACTGCCAATAAAATATTTATGTTTATATATTTCTAGGAATGTCGTACCCATATCCGTGTCCTAAATTTTTGAAGTTGACGTATCGGATGCTCGTTCCTGTGTCCCGTGTCCATATCCGGGCATCATAGTCTAAGACAGATGAACCGGGCGTTGTTAGGAAAATGGTTATGGAAGCTAGGCGATGAGTCTGAGGGTCTTTGGAAGGAGCGGGTGGAAGGAAAGTATGGTGCCTTAAGGAATAGTTGAGATGTGTGGGATGTCTCTTATAAAGCCTTACCTATTTGTAAGGGGATCCTCTCTGTTAAAGACAATTTTATGAAGAATATTACCTATCGAGTGGGATTTGGCGTGAAGGTTTTATTCTAGAAGGATAAGCGAATTGGTGATCGACCTTTCGCAAATCAATTCCCTGAGTTATACAATTGTGCAATGGATAAGGAGGTTAAGGTTAGGTGTTACCTTTCCTTCTCTGGTGAGTAGAAGGTTTGGACCCCTTTTAAATATTTTGAGTGGGGTATTTATTGCAGAAGGTGGGGATGATATAAGGCCATAGAAAGACTTGAAGGATGGTTCCTTCTCAGCGTCTTCTTTCTTCTCTGCTATTTTGGGAAGGAATAATGCAAGGAGACCAATGGTTAGCATGTGGAAGCTCAAGGCTACTCCTAGGGTTGCAGTTTTTGGAAGGCTTGTTCAAAGGAAAAGAATCCTCACGATGGACAATTGAAGGCAGAGAGGAAAGGTTGTTTTCAATGGGTGTCCTATGTGTTTAAGGGATGAGGAAATGGCGGATCACCTGCTTTTGAAATGTAAAGTTGCTTAACTACTTTGGAGGTTAGTAATTGATTACTTCAGTTGGGTTTTTCCAAACTGTATAATGGATCTATTCCAAGCTTGGAAATCCCCGGTCCGATCACACAGAGGGAAGGAGATGTGGGTCTGTCCTATCTTGTAGTCATTTGGACAATTTGGAAGGAAAGAAATTTACGATGCTTTGAGGGGAAGTCAAACAATGTTGGTTCTCTAATAGAAAAAATCAAACTCTTGGTCGCATCTTTGGTGATGATTGATCATCATTTTAAACCCTACTTAGTGGACCAAATTATGCATAACTGGGTTGAAGTAGCTTACTCTCAAGTCTGTCCATTGTAGGATGGTTCTTGTCCAACTTCTTTTCTTGTCGGTCTGTGTAGCTCTTTAGGTGATGCCTGTGTGGGTGTTTGTTGTCCTATTGGTGTTCTTTCCCTTTGAGGATGGTTTTCTTTTCGGTGTAAGCTTGTCAGTATAGTTCTATTGTACTGCTTACTTTTAATGAAAGTGACCATTAAAAAAAAAAAAAAAGTGTGGTCATGTTGTTCTTCCTTCGAAGGATGCTAGCTTTGGCAAGTTTTGATAGCGCTTGGACCTAGTTTGGCGCCTTAGGAGGGCCTATTTGTAAATTCGGGAAAAGTTGAGGGGCTCATTCGCAATTTTAGAAAAATGTCATGCGGGGCTCAGTTGGTGGATAAAATCATTCTGAGCAACTTTCATGTTCAACTCGTAGTCATTCAATAACTTGAAACCCTCTGGTTCACAATTTGTGTATTAGTCGGGGTATAATCGTCATTTTTGCAAAAGTTGAGTTTTCCTCTTAAGCCTAAAAATACATCATTCTTGGACTCGTTGGAAAGCAGATTTAATTTCAAGCAACTTTTGCTCTATGAGTTTTTCGATCCAGGGCCAGAGAGCAGTGTTTTGCTAAAACTTCAAATTTAAGTTGTGGGCCACACAAACCCACCTTATATAAAGCCTTCACCTCCTTCTTACTCCTCCCTTCCTCTCCTGTTCCAGCCACTATTCCAGCAGCCCTTCTTCTTTCTTTCATCTTCCTTTTCTCCATTTCTCCTCCCAGAATCACCCCGAACTTCTTGTTGCTGCTAAACCAAACACCGCCATCGCATTCTCCTCACCGAGAGCTACCCGAGAATCTCATTTTAGTCCTTCAACGAGCTTGGCCGCCCCTCCCACCATCATTTTCACCTCTGTTGGACACACTATAGGGTAGCAACTCATTCCAACTTCTAGATTAGGGATAGGCAGACAATTAATTCCCCATATCTGGACATGCAAGGGTCGATTCCATGTCTTTTTTAGTTTTTTATTTTCTGGCTATTTTGTGTAAAAAAAATTGGGGATTTCTGATTTGGGAGCTTTTAGCAAGTTTTAGTGCGATTAGAATAATCAATGCAAGTGGTTAATATCAATTTCATTACATGCATGTAGTGATTTCATGATCCTTGATTTCCAAGTTTGGCTTAGAAAACCCCAAGTATAACCTCATGTAATTGGTTAATTTTGTAATTGATTTGTGTGGCCCAATAAATGGAAATAAATGGTGGAGATTAGGCCTCAACTTGATACCCAAGAGCACTCAGATGGTGGCCAAAAGGGGGAAAACCCCCAAAATCCAGCCCTTCCGCAGTCCGCTCGGTGGATTGGCCCAGGCCAAACAGTAGTCGCCCCATCAGGGAACCGCGGATTGGCAACAATTGGCCAAGGTGAACCGCCGACAGGCGATGCAGAAATTGATGATCTAATTTGTGTTATTGCTGAAGCTTATTTGCAACAGTTGGAGCATCCCAAGATGGCCTGCAAGGGTCCCTATAAGTTTTGATGGAAAACTTATACCCAAACAGTCCAGTTTCTGTTTAAATGTAAATATCAGGGACTGTATTGAGAGTTAACAAAAGTACAGGGGCTTGTTTGCAAATTCCAGAAAATTTCAGCACACAAAAAAAAAAGTCTCCTGCGCAGCAGTTTTGGATCACCTGTTTGATGGGTCAAAGCTGACCCAACTTAAACAACACTTGCACCACAAGGGTCGCCCATGAGTGGGCCTTCATATCGTACAAGTGCTTTCAACAAAGAATGGGCCATGTGGGGCCCACAGGCAAGCTATTGCAAAGTGTCAGAGACAATGCAGATTCTGTAGTTTCTGATTTTTATTTTTCTTAGTAATTTCTGGATATTTTCCAATTAGAAACTTTGTTTAAGACTCCTAAATATATTGGAGGCCTATTAGGGAAGATTTCCTAGGGTTTTCTGCATTATATATAGAGGTTATGGTCAAAATTACTATAGCATGCTACAGTACAGTATCAGAAAAGAAGTATTCAATAAAGTACTGTTTGCTTTGTTTTAACTCTCCCTTGTGTCTTGTTCATGCATGGTGATTGAGAATGCCACGCAGGTCAGTTTTTTTGGGTTTTTTTTTTTTTCAACATTGTTCCTTCGCCATTAAATTCCTGAGTATTAGTTTTCTTTACTGCATATTGGCGTGGTGTTGGAATATTTTTGGATTTGATTTATTTGGGCCCTAAACTGTCCGATTGCGTCAGTTGGTAGCAGAGCATAAATTGCTCCTAAGATTTGTGTTGTGAATCCGTTTCCCTGATAATGCCAGCCCAAAGAACTCGTAGTCCTAGGCCAGAGGTTGAGTACGACGTAGGTCATGAACCAGATCTAAGAGATATTGAGATTCAAAATTTAAGGCAGCAAGTTGAACGGGTGATCCAACGGCTGGAGCATCTAGACTGCCCGAATCATCGTGAGGATTATAGCAATGACACGGACGCTGGGGAGTTTATCAACCTGTTCCATTGTCTATCTCTGGTGAGAAGATGAAGGCATATGGAACATCATGAAGACACCGATCTAACTCTAAATTATTCGAATACATAAGCTTGAACTTATGTATTCGAATACATGTGAGATAAGTTTATTTCACCCTCACCGTGGAAACCTATAGAATAAATCGTGCGTGAGGGCAAAGTTTTCTAGCAGTGCCGGCACGGCTTGCTACGGCCTCGAAGTGCAACAGCAATCCGGTCTGGGGCCGTGACATCCTTGAAACTCAATGCGGTGTGGCAACTAGGGGCAAGCCTAGACCAACATGTATTGGAGGGGCCCTTCTAATTTCAAAGTTCAGGTATTTAATTGTGTTTTCCAAGCCCATTAGGGTTAAACACTAATGAAGTTGAATTGTTAGCAATACTAGAGGGCTTGATGATTTGTTTAAGCTCTTTCATGATAAGTATTTTCTAAAGAGCGATTCATTCAACTCCATCTCTTGGGTGTCTCATATGAACAAGGGCCCTTGAAAGTTCAACCCATTTTGAAATAGAAACAGCCATCTGGCAAGATTCACAACATTCATATCTAAAGTGATGACTGTCAAAGGGTCAATTGGGTATTTTCTTCCTGAATGAGATTATTGTTCTTCAATGGACTTCTATGAGGCCATCAATTCTCCATGCAATGAATCTCCTCGCAACTTTATTCTAATATGATACTTTGCTTAGGGAAATTGGGATAAAGGCTGGAACTTCCGAAACATTTGTTGAAGTTGGAGATGATTTGAGGGCTTTTTAAAATTTTCAAAAATATCGGCCAGACACGCAATGCTTTTTTATTCAAAGCTGGGACTTGGGAAATGTTCCTTGCCTTTTTAATGAATTACTTTGTTAATGATAAAAAAATAAAATAAAATAAAAATAAGATTAGAACTTGTGAAACTCTCTCTCTCTCTCTCTCTCTCTCTCTCTCTCTCTCTCTCTCTCTCTAAGTCCGACCAGCCAATACATCCCAAAAGCTTAAGCCATTAGGAACTGAAAGACCAATCTACTTCACACCCTCCCTCAGACAGGATGCTGTTAGGATTTGCAACCCACACTTACCTACCCAAGCCATACGTGCCTGCCCACATGACCTGGGGGAACAAAGCCTTCCCAGGGTTTCAAACTCAACACCCGACGTGGCTCTGATACCATGTCAAGTCTTACTAGCCAATACATCTCAAAAGCTTAAGTTGTTATTAAGCGAAAGACCAATCCTCTCTCTCTCTCTCTCTGTCTCTCTCTCTCTCTCACACACACACACACACACTCACACACAACACTGTTCTTATCAATGTAATCTTTTGTATTTTCAAAAGAGAATGGGATACTTACTTGAGAGGGTTAGCTAGAACTCGTTGCCCAATAGTTACAAAGCTGGTTTCTTGATTGGACATGAACCAAGCTAGAGATGAAACACTGCAATAGGGTAAAAAGAAACAATAGTGTCATATATTGAATGTCTCTTTAGAAAGGTTCTTTCAATTTATATTTTTTAGATCAAAGAATATCTACTTTATAAGGAAAACAAATGTTAGAAAACTTAAACAAATCAAGAGTAGTAGAGAATTATCTGCATTTATCTCCAAAGTTAAAACTCACCTTCCAGTAAAAATATGTTCCCTAAGACCCAATATTGTAGGTCTCCGTCGCATTTGTTTAGGTTTCACAAACTCCTCAAGAACATTTCTCATTTTGAAAGCTTCTTCAAGATAATTATCCTAAAAACATTGTGTATGAAAATTCAATGAGTAACTCAATGACAACTAATTTACATAAACAAATTAGAAAGGGTAGTTACTTGATTCATATCTATGGTCTGAAGCGCTTCCCCACGAGTGAAAATGATAGCATGATTTTGGTTTTCAGGCTTTCCTTCACCAATAGCTGTTGGATTACCTGGGAGTTTGATTCGATAAATTTCCTGGCAATAAAAGTCAAAATTGATACATATCATAAATGGTTACGTAAGAGATAAAGTTCTTAGTTATAAGAAAAATTGGTGACTGTTAGTTTGCTCCATTAGTTGAAGTGGCTTGAGTTAGAATGCGTATATGAGAATCAAGAGTTTAATTTATAATCCCAGTGAAAAATAAATGATCTTATTACATTTTGTCTGATTTAGGTTAAGGAATAAACTACAAATAAAGTGAAGTCAAAACTAGTCACTGATGATAGTTGGTATGGCCAACAAATGACATACGTCAACCAACACAAGTTATTTTCTTAGTAGACGGTCATCTGATAGTAAATTGTGACAATTAAAATCATGCACAGACGGGCCCAAGCAAATCTTCAAATCACCCCAGGCCCCATCGTAAGGTGGGCCAGCATATGGGCCTTCCGTGTGCACTGTGCATGTGTGCGTGTGCAAATCTTTTCATGAGAACTCTGCTCACTGTATTAAGCGGAGGGCAACATAGTTGGGCCATCATATGATTCATCCGAAACGTCCCCACACACGGGACCCCCTCGAATTAAACCAGATTCCGGTGGTTTCCACCCATGCAAATTGATTGAACTGTTGGATCAGGGTTCAAAGTTTTTTTGTTTGATATAAAGTTGCTAAAATTGTTCGACATATATATGTAGAACAACTTTAACGAGATGGTGTGGTATAAATGTATGATGTAGTTATCCGGTGGGCACTGGGGCCCACCGAGGGTCCATTCACCCAGATCTTGAAATCCTCTGGGTCCGAGCCCTAGGTGGGGGCCCAGGTGAGCCACACAGCCTACTACGAATGCGCGCACTCCTGATAAGCCACACACACATATAAGACACAAGAGCCCTTGGGTTTGCACCCATCCGAAGAATAGGTTGCACTGTTGGATCAAGGGTCAAATTTTTGTTAATATAAGTCATTAAACTTGTGGGCCATGGATCAAGGGGTTAGATGCCTGGGATTAAATCCAAATATGATAGCTGGGTCCATCAAAGATGGCTCTTTCCATCCCCCAAGGTCCCGTGATCAGTGGGGCCCTTCATGTTCTCTCACCGTAAGACGTTGATATATATATAGAGAGAGAGAGCCTAGAAAATGCCCAATTATGTTGACCAAAGAGAATATGAGTTATTCTCTTGCTTTGCTAACAGATTTATCTCCCGCACTAAATTTTAGGAAGAGAAGTCAATGCATACTCTCTTGAAAAGGCAACAAATCCTTTCCCTGGTTTTCCTCTTTTAACATTATGACTCCCAACTAAATTTAATTAGCTACTTCCCTATTTTTTTCTTTCTCAATTTGGCCCTCTTATTTGTGAGTAATCCAAATAAATTAATTAGGCCCACTATAACTAAAATAAACTTGACATTTTCATAATTTAACAGTGGGCCATAGCCATCAATTGAGTGTTGAGGGCTTGGATTCATGCAAACCAAATTTCATACCAACATAACCTGGGCCCACTATAATAACTATTTAAAAAATGACATGTTCATAATTTAAGGGTGGGCCATAGCCATCAAAATTGAGTGTTGAGGGCTTGGATTCATCCAAACCAAATTTCATACCAACATAACTTGGGCCCACTATAACTACAAAAAAATACTTGACATTTTCATAATTTAATGGTGGGTCATAACAATCAAATTAAGTGTTAAAGTCTTCGGCCCACTATAATTAAACATCCAAACGAAATAATCTTTTTTGTTTGAGTTTTTTATGTGTTAAACAGGCCCAAGGCCCATCAGTCAAACCAGTCCAGCATGCTATATCTCACGTGGATTTGATTTGGGTCAACATTGAGACAACTGTACATATTTCATTAATTGATTGCTTTCCTAACTTAGATTAGTGATTGATGCAATTAGTAGTTTCGTTTCTTAGAGCCTTGATTTAGGCATGAAAATACCTATATATTGATGGTCGATCTCCATAGAAAGACACACAAAATTAATACAGTCAGTTTTCAAGCTCTCGTTTCACTCGTGTTTTGCAATTATGAGAATGACATGGTATCAGAGCCATGTTCAAGAAAATCTTGTTTTTTGATCTTGCATCTCATCAAGGCAATAAGGATATAGAGAAATCAATCTCTCTTGAAGAACAACAGATCACGGATCTGTTTCACAGAGTCCAGACACAATGGCAGCAACATCTTCATGGTGGCCCCCCTCTAATCATCAAACCATCTTCAGCAAACTTCACAGACATGGTCGCCTGGCTTTCCTAAGAATATTGGAGATTTTTTCAGCATTTTTCGGCACTTTCAGGTTGGTGATTTGCTCATTTTTGCGATTTTCCAGTTTTTAAAACTATTTCCATCTAGACCGTCTAGAATCTTCGATCTGTAGGGGAATTGGCTCATTCTTTTTTCAGTAGAAGCAAGACTACTGTGCTTCCTCAGATCTGTGATCTGATCTTTGTTCAGATCCATCAGTGGGGCCCACACAGAAGATCTACAGGGAAAATCAAGGTCGCCTAGGGCATTTTTTTGGCCACTTATTACTCTGAGTTGTGTTTTTTCTCTTCCCTGCTTGTTCAGATCTTGTCCACTATAAACAGAAGAGTTTGCTATACACTTTTAGCCTTTCTCTCTTCACCGTTGCTATTTTTTTGTTGTCTCTTCACTGATTCAATCAGTTTTTGGCCAATATCAATTAAAGATGGAAAAATATGAAGTTACTTTGATCCGATTCACTGGGAAAATTTACCCCGCTTGGTCATTTCAATTCCAAATATACATTGAAGCTAAGGATTTGTGGGGCTATATTTCTGGATCTAAGCCTAACCCACAGAAGATGAGAAGAAGATATCCTCTTGACATACTTAAGATGCAAAAATAAAATCATGGATAATGGGATCAGTCGAGCCACATCTAATAATGAATCTCAAACCTTACCCAACCTCTAAAGCCATGTGGGGGTATCTGAAAAAATTACATCATCAAGATAATTCAGCACGTCAATTTCATCTTGAATGTGCGACTGCTGACTATGCATAAGGGACCTTGTCGGTACAAGACTACTATTCGGGATTCCGTACACTATGGTCGGAATACGATAGTATTAAATATGCGGGTGTGGCTGACAATGTGTTGACAGCGATTCAAGATCTTCAGGCCTCTAGTCAAAGGGATTAGTTTTTGATGAAATTGCGAAATGAATATGAAAGTGTCCAATCTGCTCTGATTAATCGGATGCCATTACCTTCCTTGGATGTATGCTTGAATGCATTCCTACGTGAAGAACAATGCATTACAACCCCAGCTCATATCGCCCAACAAAAGACAGACCTTTTCAGTCGCGCTCTTGGCTAATAAGACTTCTCAGCCTCCGCCTCGAGATTTGAGCAAAACGCAGTATTACAGTTGTAAAAAATTTGGGCACATTGCCACTCAATGCAAACAGAAGGTCTGCAGTTACTGTAAAAAGTCAGGACATATCATCTCTGAATGTCGCCGCAACGTCCATCACCACAGTCTCAAACTCCACAGTATTAGCATCCGCATGCGTATGTTGCTTCTTCAGTTATGCTTGCTTCTACATCGTCTGCTTCTACATCGGCACCCTCACAGGCTTTGCCCTCATTCTCTCTCACTCCTGAATTGGTCCAACAAATGATTGTCAATGACCTTTCTACTTTTGGTCTCTCAGGTATGTCCCCTCCATCTTCTACTTGGTTCCTTGATTCTGGGGCGTCTAATCATATGACGTCTTCCCATGCCTCACTCTCAAACGTGCAAAGATACAATGGCGATCTTCAAATACAAATTGCTAACAGGGGCCATGTTCCCATTACTGCTGTCCGCGACATCCCTGGTCCCATTCTATTGAAAAATGTTTATCTGTGTCCCAATTTAACTTCCAACCTTTTGTCAGTCAGGCAGCTTGTTGAAAATAATTGTAACACTCTTTTTCTTCTTCTGGTTGTGTTGTGCAGGACCAAATATCCGAAAAGGAGATCGTGAGGGGGCTTAAGTGTGGACGCTTGTTTCCGCTGGATTTTTCTAAGACTTTTAGGAATAAATTTGACAATGATGTGTTTTGTTTTTCCATTAGAGATAACTGCCAATTGTTGCATAATAGACTTGGACACCCAAATTTAAAAACTATGTCCCTTATGTTCAATTCTGGCTTATTAAATAAATCTACTGGTTTATCTCCTTGTATGCCTTTGTCAAACCGATTGGCTATAAGTGGATTTTTTCTCTCAAGTTAAAATCAGATGGCACATTAGATCGCTATAAGGCGCGTCTTGTCGCTCTTGGCAATCAGCAGGAATATGGCATTGATTATGAAAAAAAGTTTGCTCCGGTAGCCAAGATGACCACATTACGCACAATTCTTGTTGTTGCTACATCCAAGGATGAAAATAGCGGTAGCGGCGGGCGTAGCGGCCTGCCGTCAAAACGCTACGTAGTGGGCGATACGTAGCGTAGCGGCGCTACGTAGCGGCGTAGCGGTGCGATTTGGAAAAATCGTCAAAAAAATATGAAAAAATTCTAGAAAATCTAGAATATTGGAAAATGAGAGAAAATGTATTTTTTTTGCAAAAGTAACTAAGGTAAGGGGGCGTAGCGGTCCCCTCACTATATGAGGTCCTGTATCGCTGTATAAATAGAAAATAATAGTAATGATCATTTTTTTCACATGTGTTCATGTTGCTTGGTTATGCTAACTTAGAAACTAATGAAAGGCTCAGAAAAGAAAAAACTATGTCATGAAATCAAGACTTAAGAGTACCTAGAGAAAAAAATACATCTACCAAACGGGGTGTCTAATAGGATGTACTTAGAGAAGAACTCTCTGTATCGACTGTAATTCGGCAAGATCATGTGCTTTTTGGTATTCTTTTAAACATAAAAGGGTAGAAGAGTTGTGTAAAAATGTTATTTGAAGAGAAGAAGAAAAGAAATAAGTCTTATTATGCATTTTTAAAAAAATTGAAAAGTAAGAATTTTTCTCACCCCGTAGAGGTCGTAGCGGCCCGTAGCGGGCTTGTGGTGCCGTAGCGGCCCTGTAGCGGATGTAGCGGCCGCTACGGGTGCGGTGGCCGATAAATCGGCCGTAGTGTAGCGGTGGCGGCCGCTACGGCCGATATAGCGGCCGCTACGTAGCGTAGTGGCCGCTATTTTCATCCATGGCTACATCTCAGTCTTGGCCTCTATATCAAATGGATGTAAAAAATTCGTTTCTACATGGTGATCTTAAAGAAGACATTTATATGCGTCTACCTCAGGGGTGTTAAACAGGCCTAAAGCCCAAAGGCCCAAAAGCCCATCAACATCATATCTCACGTGGAAGTGATTTGGTCAATCTTGAGACAGTTTTATCTTTCCTTCTTAGCATAGAAATTGTTGTAAATTAGTTGCTTTCTTAACTTAGATTAGTAATTGATACAATTAGATAGTTTTTCCTTTCTTAGAGCCTAGATTAAAGGCATGTAAATTCTTATATAAGGATGTACAATCTCCATAGAAACTCACTCAGAAATAATACATTCAAAGAGTTTTGTCATCGTGAGTCTGTCATGGTTTGAGTCTGTCATGGTATCAGAGCAGGATTCTAAACTTCAATATTAGAATTCATTCAAGGAATCAAGCAGAGAGAAATCCTTCTCTTTTAAAGAAATAAACAGATAGAGCATCTGTTTCAAGGGATCGGCATCATCTTATTCCTGTGATTGGATCAGATCAACAGTGGCCCACCTGTGATCGTCTCAGTATCATCAAGGACCCTTCCAGCCAAGATCGCCCAAGTCTTCTCAGTATTTTGGTGATTTTTTCAGATTTTTTCTGACAGTGTGAGGTACGTTTTTGACCATTCTCGTGATTTCTCAAAAACCTGCACAAGTTTTGATCAAGACCATAGAGATTTTTAGATCTTCAGCAGATTAAGTTCAAACCACTTCCAGTCTAAGTGAAAATTGTGTGCCTTCATAGATCAGGATCCTGATCAGTGACCAGGATCACCAGTGGGGCCCACGTCAGGGTTTTCTAGCCCAAAATCAAGGACGTCTGGGGTTTTTTTTCAATTTTTTTGTTCTCTGATTGGCCTGAGTGATCTGATTTCGGGTTTGGATCTGTTCAGCATCTTCTCCAGCACTCCAGAACTCTATTTCAATAAATTACTGCTGAGTTTATCACTTGTTCTTTCACTGTTTCACAATATAGTTACTATGGACAAATCTGAGACCACTTTGATCAAATTTACTGGAAAGAACTACCCTGCCTGGTCTTTCCAATTTCAAACATATCTAGAAGCAAAGGAATTATGGGGATTTGTTTCTGGCACGGACCCTAAACCCACTGAGGATGAGAAGAAGATCTCCTCTTGGCATTCTAAAGATGCCAAAATAAAATCCTGGATTCTGGGATCCGTTGAGCCTCATCTGATAATGAATCTCAAGCCTTACCCCACTTCGCAAGCCATGTGGGGGTATTTGAAGAAAATATATCATCAAGACAACTCTGCCAGACAATTCCATCTTGAATGTGCAATTGCTGAATATACACAAGGGAATTTGTCCGTACAAGACTACTATTCTGGTTTTCGTACCCTCTGGTCGGAATACGATAGTATTAAGTATGCGGATGTGGCTAATAATGTGTTGACTGTTATTCAAGACCTTCAGGCCTCTAGTCAGCGAGATCAGTTTTTGATGAAACTGCGGCCTGAATTTGAAAGTGTCCGATCTGCTCTAATGAATCGGACTCCACTTCCATCATTAGATGTCTGCTTAAATGAGCTCTTACGAGAGGAACAACGCCTTCAGACCTCGGCTCATATTGCTCAACAGAAGACTGATACCTATTCAGTCGCTTTCTCGGCAAATAAAACTTTTCAGCTTCTGCCTCGAGACTTGAGCAAAATCCAATGCTACAGTTGTCAGAAATTTGGGCACCTTGCATCTCAATTTAAACAAAAAGTCTGCAGTTACTGTAAAAAGTCGGGACATATCATCTCTGAATGTCGCCGCCGTCCTCCACGTCCGTCTACGCAGTATCAGACTCCACAGTATCCAGCATCGCAGTATCCTACTCCACAGTCTCAGACTCCACATGCTTATGTGGCTTCCTCGGTTATGCCTGCTCCTACATCTACAACCTCACAGCCTGAGTCCTCCTCGTCTCTCACACCTGAAATGGTTCAACAAATGATTATCAATGCCCTTTCTACTTTTGGTCTATCCGGTAAGTCTCCTTCATCTTCCACTTGGTTTCTTGATTCCGGGGCATCTAATCATATGACGTCTTCCCCCACTCATCTCTCCAATATGGCAAGTTACACGGGCCATCTTCAAATACAAACTGCTGACGGAGGCCATGTTCCCATTACTGCCATTGGCGATATCCCTGGTCCACTCTCCTTGAAAAATGTTTATCTTTGTCCTAATTTAACTTCAAACCTATTGTCAGTCGGACAACTTGTTGAAAAGAATTGTAACATCTCTTTTTCTTCTTCTGGTTGTGTTGTGCAGGACCAGATGACCGGAAAGGAGATCGCGAGGGGGCCTAAGTGTGGACGCTTGTTTCCGCTGGATCTTTCTCAAATTTCTAGGAATAAATTTGACAATAATGTTCTTTGTTTTTCTCTTCAAGATAATTGCCGGTTGTGGCACAATAGACTCGGACATCCTAATTCTAAGGCATTGTCTCTTATGTTACATTCTGGTTTATTAACTAAATCTCTTCGTTTATCTTCTTGTGTACCTTTTGATTGTGCTACTTGTAAATTGGGAAAGAGTAAAACACTTCCTTTTCCTCAGTCCACTTCTCACACTTCTCAGTGTTTTGATTTAGTTCATAGTGATGTATGGGGAATTGCTCCAACTCTTTCCCATGCTCACTATAAATATTTTGTGACCTTTATTGATGATTTCAGTCGGTTCACATGGCTCTACTTTCTGCATTCTAAATCTGATGTTTTTAATGTTTTTAAAATTTTTTTGGCTTATGTTGAAAATCAATTTTCCACCTGCGTTAAAATCTTGAGATCTGATTCTGGTGGGGAATACATGTCATCTGCTTTTCAGCAATTTTTGCAAAATAAAGGCATTATTTCTCAACAATCTTGTCCTTATACTCCCCAGCAGAACGGCGTTGCTGAAAGGAAAAATAGACATCTACTTAATGTTACTCGTTCCCTTCTTCTGGAATCCTCGGTTCCTACTCGTTTTTGGGTTGAGGCACTGGCTACTGCAGCTCATCTTATCAATCGTATGCCATCCACCTCCATTGAGAATCAAAGCCCATATTCCCGTTTGTACAAGACCACTCCATCATATGATGATCTTCATGTTTTTGGCTCCACTTGTTTTGTGCATTTGCCACCTTCTGAGAGGACAAAACTCACAGCTCAATCAGCTCAGTGTGTGTTTTTAGGTTATGCACCCTTCCAGAAAGGGTTCCTTTGCTATGATCCTCACATTCGTCGTTTTCGTACCTCTAGGAATGTCGTTTTCTTTGAAAATCAGTATTTTTTTCAAAAACACATTGATCTACCTGACCCCTCTTTTGTGTCATTACCGGGTTTTTCTGATGACTCTTCAGTTGTTCGTTTTAATCCTAATTTTGTGTATCACAGACGGACCAGCACAGCGCCTACTACTGATCCCCCTCCTGATCTCCCTCCAGCACCTGGTTCCGGCCATACTTCATTGCGTCGCTCCACTCGGATTTCGGTACCGCCCGACCGTTATGGGTTTTCACATACTTCCTTAATGGCCACCTTGTCTTCTTCTTCCATTCCCCAATCCTATTCTCAGGCTGTGCAGGATCCGTGTTGGAACAAGGCTATGCAAGAGGAATTGGATGCGTTAGCACAAAATCATACGTGGGATATTGTACCATCTCCTGTGGGTGTCAAACCCATTGGCTGTAAGTGGGTTTTCTCTCTCAAATTAAAAGCTGATGGATCCTTAGATCGCTATAAGGCGCGTCTTGTTGCTCTTGGAAATCGGCAGGAATATGGCATTGATTATGATGAGACCTTTGCTCCGGTTGCCAAGATGACCACCGTCCGCACTATTCTTGCTGTTGCTGCCTCTCAATCTTGGCCTCTCTATCAAATGGATGTCAAAAATGCATTTCTCCATGGTGATCTCCAAGAAGATGTTTATATGCGCTTACCTCAGGGCTGCTCATCTGGCCCCGGTATGGTTGCTAAACTTCGGCGCTCTCTCTATGGTCTGAAACAAGCTCCTCGCGCCTGGTTTGAGAAATTTCAAGCTGCTCTTCTCTGCTTAGATTTTCGTCCAAGCCTGTATGATCCTTCTATGTTTTTACATCATGCTCCATCCGGGATCACTATTCTCCTTGTCTATGTTGATGACATCGTCATTACCGGTCCTAATGCCGGAATGATTCAGCAGCTCCAAGCGTCTCTTCGTGAGTCATTTCAAATGAAGGATCTTGGCCCTCTCCACTATTTCCTCGGTCTTGAAGTTCATCAATCGCCAAAAGGTATTGTTCTCAATCAGCACAAATACACTGTTGATCTCATCGCCCTAGCTGGAATGACTGCTTCTGCTCCTGTTGATACGCCAGTAGAACTGAATGTCAAACTCAGTCGCGAAGACGGTGATCTTCTTTCCGATCCCACCACCTATCGCCAGTTGGTCGGCAGCTTGATCTACCTCACGATCACTCGACCTGATATCTCTTATGCGGTCAACCTCATGAGTCAGTTCATGACGGCTCCTCGTCACCTTCATTTGGCTGCTGTTCGCCGCATCATTCGGTATCTTATTCGCACACCATCTCGTGGGTTGTTTTTCCCATCCAACAATCCTCTGAATCTCAAAGCTTATTCAGATGCTGATTGGGCTGGTTGTCCGGATACTCGCAGATCGACGACTGGATGGTGCATGTTTTTGGGTGATAGTCTCATTTCTTGGAAATGCAAGAAACATGACAAAGTTTCGAAATCTTCTACTGAGGCAGAGTATCGTGCCATGTCTGCTGCATGCTCGGAAATTCTTTGGCTCCGTGGTTTGCTTTCTGACATTGGTTTTCCGGCAGCAGGCGCTACACCCCTCTATGCTGATAATACTAGTGCTATTCGGATTACTGAAAATCCGATTTTTCATGAACGTACTAAACACATCGAGGTTGATTGTCACTTTATCCGTGATGAGCTTAAACGTGATGTCATCAGCCTGCCACATGTCTCCACTGAACTTCAACTTGCTGATATTCTCACCAAAGGCCTTCCACGCCCACGCCATCAGTTCTTGGTTGACAAATTGATGCTTGTTGATTCTCCCGCATCAATTTGAGGGGGGGAGTTAAACAGGCCTAAAGCCCAAAGGCCCAAAAGCCCATCAACATCATATCTCACGTGGAAGTGATTTGGTCAATCTTGAGACAGTTTTATCTTTCCTTCTTAGCATAGAAATTGTTGTAAATTAGTTGCTTTCTTAACTTAGATTAGTAATTGATACAATTAGATAGTTTTTCCTTTCTTAGAGCCTAGATTAAAGGCATGTAAATTCTTATATAAGGATGTACAATCTCCATAGAAACTCACTCAGAAATAATACATTCAAAGAGTTTTGTCATCGTGAGTCTGTCATGGTTTGAGTCTATCAAGGGGTACTCATCCGGGAAGGGTATGGTTGCCAAATTCCGTCACTCTCTCCATGGTCTGAAATAAGGTCCTCGCGCATGGTTTGAAAATTTTCAATATGCTATTCTCCGCTTGGACTTTCATCCGAGCCAGTATGATCCTTCTATGTTTTTACATCATGCTCCGTCAGGGATTACTGTGCTACTTGTCTATGTTGATGACATCGTCATTATTGGTCCTAATGCACGCATGATTCAGGAGCTCCAAGCTTCTCTCAATAAAACCTTTCACATGAAGGATCTCGGCCCCTTAAACCATTTCCTCGGTCTTGAAGTTCATCAATCGACTAAACATATAGTTCTAAATCAACACAAATAGATTGTTGATCTCATTGACTTGGCTGGTCTTACTGCTTCAGCTCCCATAGATACGCCGGTCGAACTGAATGTCAAACTCAGTCGAGATGAGGGTTATCTTCTTCCTGATCCTACTGCTTATCGCCAGTTAGTTGGTAGCTTGATCTACCTCACGATCACTCGTCCTATGCGGTCAACCTCATGAGTCAGTTCATGACTGCTCCTCATCACTATCATATGGTTGCTATTAGCCGCATCATTCGGTACCTTATTCGTACACCGACTCGCGGGTTGTTTATTCCATCAGCTAATCATATATCTCTCAAAGCCTATTCAGATGCCGATTGGACCGGTTGTCCGGAAACTCGCAAATCGACAAGTGGATGGTATATGTTTTTGGGTAATAGTCTGATTTCCTGGAAATGCAAGCACGAAAAACTTTCAAAATCTTCTACCGAAGCTGAGTACCAAGCCATGTCTGCTGCGTGCTCTGAAATTCTTTGGCTCCGAAGTCTACTTTTCGACATTGGGTTCCCAGCAGACGATGCTACCCCACTCTATGCTGACAATACAAGTGCAATTCGGATTGCTGAAAATCCGATTTTCCATGAATGCACTAAACACATCGAGGTTGATTGTCACTTCATACATGATGAATTAAAGCATGATGTCATCAGCCTTCCGCATGTCTCCAATGAAATTCAAATCGCTGATATTCTTACTAAAGGTCTCCCACATCAATTTGAGGGGGGATGGTGGGGTGGTGTGGTGTTAAACAGGCCCAAGGCCCCTCAGTCAAACCAGTCCAGCATGCGATATCTCACGTGGATTTGATTTGGGTCAATATTGAGACAACTGTACATATTTCATTAATTGATTGCTTTCCTAACTTGGATTAGTGATTGATGTAATTAGTAGTTTCCTTTGTTAGAGCCTTGATTTAGGCATGTAAATACCTATATATTGATGGTCAATCTCCATAGAAAGACACATAAAATTAATACAGTCAGTTTTCAAGATCTTTCGTTTCACTCGTGTTTTGCAATTATGAGAATGACAATATGCCCCCCTAAGGTTTGTAGGATTTGTAAATAAGCCCCTGAGGTTTTAGTATTTGTAAATAGGCCCATGTTTTTCATTTTAATACCTTTCATGTCCCCAAAATCAACATTCCTAATAAGAATGGGCAACCACTGTGAGGTTTGTGTTGGTTTTTTTTATAATTGACCGCTTTGCACTTGTATCCATTAAACAAAAACGATTATATAATTATTTAGTAAAATACCATTATTTTATCTCAAGTCCTAGTCACTTCTCTCTACAAAAAATCAGCCCCATCCAATCACTCTAAACCTCTCATCCAGGGCCCACAAGTTCAATCCATTCGAATGGGTGCAAACCTAGGGGATGTGTGAAATTCAATAAGGGCGGTCTAGTCGGATGGACCAGAAAGTGGGCCCCACTATGGGTGTGCATCCTGCGCGAGGAGTGCACTAAATTAAGACTGTCGAATATATCAAGGGTTCAATCTTACTGTAAATGTACACAGAAGAATATATTTAAGACTGTCGATGCTATCATTATGACCATCGAATTCATTCCTCGACATTTTCGTCTCTTCGCAATTTCTGTAATAGTGATAACTAAGAATAATAAACACAATTATCACCACAAGAATTTTGGATAAAAATAAAAGGCAGATCAATGTTTCAAGATCTGGTAAACACTAAAAACAATAAATCAAAGATAAGGTACACAGGAAACTTAAGATCCCCAAATTAGCATTTAAATGTGTGAATTCCTATAGATCAAAACAACAAAGGTAAGCTCACAATGGGATTGGGTTTTGGAAGCTTTGCAGCTGCAAAAGTTGCTACGTAGTTACAATGAAATTTTCGTGGAACAAGATTAAGAATATGTCCATTTATATTCAAAAACTAAATTTTGGACATAATGTAAATCGTAGAACAAGGTTTTCTCATATTACATGTGCATGAAAATGTAAGAGTCGATAACTTTATTTCATGATCTAAAAAGTTATTAAAAAGTAATATCAAAAGCAAAGAGTTAAGTTCTTGGGAAAAGACTCGAACATTTCCCCAATTTAAAATTACACAAAAAAAAAAAAAAAGACAAATCATGTCAATATCGATGAAAACAACACAACTCCCTCTTCAGAGCAACACAAAATCTAGATGTTCACAGATAATGACATGTACCGCTTTATCATACATGAATTTCAATTAAAACTAATGTGGGTTTTCGCATCAATTCCAACTAAATAGATATAACATATAGAAAAAGATTATATTACCCAACAGAAAAACACAATTTTCATCCACTAAATAAAGCAATGGCCACAAAGACTTAGTCTAATATTCTAATCATATAAAAAAACAAAAAATAAAAAAAACATTGCATAGAAAATCAAGAAATACCCCAAATAAAATCCATCAAAATCGGAAAAAAAAAAAAAGAAGAATACAACGTATCCCCATATGTCACCAATTTCCTAGAAACTAGAAATCCCAGAAATTTTTGAAGCATAAATAAACAGACAAAAAACCCAACTTTCTCATCTGTCTAAACAGACCAAAAGACTTAATTTCCATTGAAAGCTTTATGTACCCATTTATCAAGGTACCCCGAGCAACAAAATTACTTTCGGGAATTCCATCAAACGTCTTCCGGGAATCATCCATGGAACACAATTTGGCATAAAAAGCTTATGAGCTTGGGTCTACAAAGGGGTCAAAATCCATCCCCACCTTTAGCACATCAGAATGAACAGATTTTCCATGTGCTAGAAGGGATTCCCCTGTGCAGGCCTTGATTGCAAAGACCAAATTGAAGCTATTGGGAAGGAATTACCACCACGCCCCCCCCGCCCCCCGGCCCGGCATCCTAGACACACACAAAGATAGATGAAAAGTTGTCGCCTACCGAAGAGAGGGAGCCGGAGCTAGAGGGAAAGAAAGATACTAGAGTGTGGAGCCACGGAGGGATTTGGGACTTTCAAAGACTCAGTAGGATTGAGAGAGTGAGGTTTTCTATGGGAGCGGAAGGCGCAATGGGTTGTACATACCGGGGCATGGGTCATCTGGCCCTTGTGGGCTCTATTTAGATCCAACAGGGGCAGCCACCCCGAGGACCCAACGCATGGATCCGCCGCTAGGCTCTGGAGTGGGACTTCCAAGGCAAGATACATTGTAAAGGACTAAACTGAAGCAGGACAATAGGTTGGGTCAATCAAAGACGGGACAAGGGAGGGTCCAATGCAATTCTCACTCAATGTTGCCTACCGAAAGGGCCATAGAATAAGGGACAATCACAAATAGATTGAAACCATTGAAAGGGGCCATAAGAAGGTAACATTGTAATTCTCCGTCTTAACTATAATCGTTAATCAATTCATGTGCACCACTAGTTATATTAAGTAGGGTACTTAATATAGCATGGCAAATTTGCAGCCTGCTATCATATGACGAGATAAAAGATGATTGTAGAAGGGGGTCCATATACATAAAACAAGCGATCTTGTTAAAAACATATGTATGCTAAAACAATAGATCAAATAGAAGATAAATCACTACAAACCCAAGCATTCAATAATCAAATACAATCCACGGATAATACAATATGATAAGGGATAATTTCATTTATTTTAGCAACTCAAATGTCTTTTTAATAAAAAATGAACCTTATTTTAAAAAAAAACAAATGCAAAACTGATAGTATTGGAAAGGAAAATGAAGGGTCCACCAGATTGATGAATATAATAGAAAATGAAGAAGCATAACGAATGGTTTATGGTTGAGCGTGGGGGATTATGTGATGCAACCTAGGGTTAGGATGTAAGTGCCGAAGCACAATTAGGGTTCCGAAGAACAGTCACTCAAAGAAGAAACAGTCTCCAACAATAAACGTTAATTCAATTCTCCAATCTGAGATCACTGATCTCTACAACGTTCTATTTATAATAAAAGATACTTCCCTAATAAACAACCCTAATCAAACTAGGAAACAAAAATCATATCCAAATTAGAAACTAATTCTAAATGCAACTTCTTAAATAAAAATTAGAAACCAATAACAATTACTAAAAAATTCTTAAACTTGCTTGGGTCCCACAATTGGACCACGGGACTTGTTCCAATGGACAGATATTGCTGCTGCATCATTCTCCCCGGGTTGGAAAAGAGTTCGACCTCGAACTCGACTCTTCTTCTTGACGTTGCTTTTGTAAATAGTGTGCACTTGAAGCACTTCCTGGATGAGGCGAGAACTTGACCCTTTATTTGGTGGTGCCGGCTTCATAGGACAGAGTGCTACTTGCTTGTCACCATGCATGAATGTGTATGTGTTGTCACGCATTCCATTAGTACCATTCTTGTCATACATCCATGGACGATCCAACAAGATCTTACAACTATCCATGTGTACCACATTACACCAAACTGTATCTGTATAGTCTTCTCCCACAGAAAAGGTAACGGGACATGCATACCGTACTTGCACTTCATCACCTGTCATTAACCACCTAGCAAAATAAGGACAATAATGCTTTCGAGCTTGCAGCTGCAATCGATCCACAAGAGCTTGAGATATAATATTCAGAGAACTTCCTCCATCAATAACTACTGTGCATTCTTGACCCTTGACTGTTCCTTTGGAGCGGAAAATAGTTTCTCGCAACCATTTCTTCTCAGTAATTAAGGGAGTTTCAGTAAGTATCATGAGAGAATCAATATCCTCCTCGGGCAGTATGTCCTCCACTTTCTCTGTGTCATTCTCTTTAGGATCATCATCTGGTACATCTTCACATCACTTTCATTCTCAATGAGGTGGATGCGTTTTGGACACTCCGCTGCACGATGCCCTTGTTGTTTACAATTATAGCATGTAATCCTATTTTGACCTTCGGGCTTGGTGAAAACTTTCTCCGAGGAATCACTCGGTTTAGACCTTGCAATTGAAGAATTCTTCTGCATAACCCATTTAAATGCATTAAGTTTTTTGGCTTGATGGTTTGCAATCCCCTCAGCCTTGATAGCATGCTGAACAATCTCATCAACACTATCAAAATGTTTGAATGGGAGGATATCTTGTATGTCAAGTGTAAGCCCATTAAAATATCGGTCAACTAAGACATCCTCCTCTTCATCTAAACCACAACATGCTTGCATGGTCATAAACTCCTCAGAATACTCAACAACTGTCTTAGATCCTTGTTTCAAATATTGAAAACTTGCACGCAGATCTCTGGAGTAATTGACAAGGAGGAACTTTTGCTTCAATAGAATTTTCATCTTAGTCCACGTGTCAACGGAGTCAATTTATTGGTTTCTTTGCTTCCTTTGCAACTCGGCCCACCAGATCGCAGCATTCGAGTCGCCACTAGTGTAATCTTATGACAATCTGTCATTGGCTTGTGTGCAAAAATATTTTCAACACACTAACCAATCTAGGAATTCATCCGGTTTCAATTTTCCATCATATTCGGGAATCATGAGTTTAATACCCAAATCACGATCAACATTAACTACAAGTGGATCTCGTTGATTCCGATTATGTCCTATACCATCCCGATGATCATCCTCACGCCGATTAGTTTCTAAATTGGTTAATCGGGTTTCAATCCGTGCAAGAGTCTCTTGCATTTGAACAATCATTACTGATAATTGATTAACAGTTCCCCTCAAATCATCGTCATTATTAGAGGAAGACTCCACTTCTATGTGCTTCTTGGGAGGCATTTTTGTTTAAGGCAAATTTAAATTTTTTTTTTTTTTTTACTGACCTGATGTGTAAATCTGCTCACCACGATCATTGCTTAGAAAAACGGATCTGAAATCTAACCGTAGACAAGCCCGATATCGTAAAAATAAGTCTCAGCCGTTGATCTTGGACAAATCTGGGTCTTTAATTCCCTGCTGATGAGAGCAGTAGCACTAGCTGGGTTAAAACTTAAGTGGGTCGGATGGACCAGACTTCGACACAAATCAATTCAGATATAAACTTGGCTCGAACCGTGAATGACCTGAACTCAACCTCAGGCAAAACCCACTTGTTGATACGTGTCACACAAGTGACTCTATCACTAAGCAGCCTCGTTCTCTGTGCAATAGAAAACAAGAGAAGAAAATGGTTTAGGCTGCCCCCTTCGTTGATGCTGTATGACGAGAAAAGATGCAGAAAAGAGGCGAGAGGCTCAGGGATTGAGGAGAAGAGGCATGCAACGACGTCAGTAGCCGTTGGCGGTGGATGTAAGGAAGCGATGACGGAGCCAACAGTCTGAAAAGTCCCGGCAAAGGCAAAGCCGGCAGGGAAAGAAAGGGGAAGATGATCGCTGTCTTTGGAGATGATGACGATGGCCTTGGAGCTCAGTGTCGTTCAATGAGGGAGGAGTCTGGCGACAGCGCTGCTGGTGCGGGACGACTATGGTGTACAGTACGCTCCCTTCTTTCTTCTCCTCGCTGCTACTATTTTTTTTTTCTCTGGTGTTTTTTTTTTTCCCTCTTTCTTTGGGTTCGGGATTTGGGGTTTCCGGTGGAATGGGTTTGGGGATTCTACGGTCTGTGGGTGGTTTTTGGAAATAGATATGGGCGATGGTGGAGAGTGGGGAAGAGGTTGTTGCTAGGTTTTGGTGTGCAGGGGAAAGGGTGCAATGGAATGGGCGTCGATTGTCTGGGAGAGGGTTTCGGTGGGGTTCGGCTGGCAGGGATAACGGTATGTAGAGGGGACTAACAAAGGGCTAGGAAAGCAGAAAGGAATGAGGGATAGGGGTAGTCACGCTAATTGATCGTGATGATCGTTCGGCTCTGATACCAATTGATGCAACCTAGGGTTATGATGTAACTGCCGAAGCACAATTGGGGTTCCGAAGAACAATCACTCGAAGAAGAAACAGTCTTCAACGATAAACCTTAATTCAATTCGCCAATCAGAGATCACTGATCTCTACAATGTTCTATTTATAATAAAAGATACTTCCCTAATAAACAACCCTAATCAAACTAGGAAACAAAAATCATATCCAAATTAGAAACTAATTCTAAATGCAACTTCTTAAATAAAAATTAGAAACTAATAACAATTACTAAAAAATTCCTAAACTTGCTTGGGTCCCACAATTGGACCACGGGACTTGTTCCAACGGACAAATATTGCTACTACATCATTATGCTCTCCCTGACCTTTGGCTAAATAGTCCACTATAGAATTTGCCTAGGAATTAATCAAAACTATACATTCATAATTAGAAGTGCAACTTGTGTCCGGTTAAAGCTAGGCCTGCATGTCCTACCTTGTATGAAGCCCTACTCCAAATGGGCATTTGCAGGGTCAGAATTGGATTTTGACTCCAGCCTTGAAATCAAGCTTGGCTTGGGGTTCAGGTAACCAGGTTCCTAGGTATGTATCATACTATACATGTATATGTAAGAAAGGTGTTGCTTATACTTCCGATATGATACATAAAGAAGCATAGTAGAAACCCTAATTACTACCATCCATCCAATAACACCATGACACAACCTCATAGACAGCCTCCTCCCCTCTCTTGACTCTCCGCACTCTCATCAATTTCCAACAAAGCAAACTTCAAAACTCTCCTTGGTCAAAATCTATGTGTATAGTTTCCTAGTATAGGATATTCTTTTCTTATATTTAGACTGTATAATTGTAAACAGAGAAGATACATATGTGGATCCTTTGATTGAGGCATTGTAATTCTATTTTAAAGAGGGTTGATCTCCAAAGGGGACACTAAATTCAATTGAAAGCTCAGAAATCTCCCTCCCTCCCTCTGCCTGCCAAACCCAAAAAAAAATGATCTCTCTACTTAATAGGATCCCAATGGCCAGATCCTCGGATTTGAGATATAAACTCAGGCACCTAGCCTGACCTAACATCACTCAAATTGCAGTCAGGCTGTAATTTGGTGCTCGGGGTTTGAGCTTTGTGATTTGAGCTACATCCATGCCCAGGCTTAGGACTAGGTTTAATGTTAGTTAGGCTTGGGCTAGGTTAACACCCGGATAGCCCACCCAAGTTGCACCCCTATTCATAATGACGCCATCACCCAGATTTAACATCATCAACTTCTAACATAAGTATACTTCCACTAAGATTACAATCCACAATCATTGTGCTTTTTCAAGCGGAGCAAAAGGATCATGCCACTAAAAACATTGTATAAAAGAGTTGTATATCAAAAAGATCTGCTCATGTTCTTGGGAGTGCAATACCTCATCTAGCTTATCGTGTCCTTTAACCAGAACAGAATAATAAACCTTTTCTGGTTTTCCACTCTCTGTCTCTTCCGCCTCATCTATGTAAGCAACACGCAACGATGGATACCTGTATTTAAATTTGTTGAATTGAGAGTGGTGCAAAGTTGATCAGCAGCTGCATGTCAGTAATTTGCATAGCTTACCTTAACATGAGATTCAGAATGTTTTGGTAAGAAGGGTCACCGAGTTTCTTTTGTAATCCATAGACCTGGCAGGAAACAACATAGGTGAACTTCATATTGGCTACTGCTTGTGAATGTGCCCAAAGCCCATGCTGATACAGGTCGTCCTGAGGACGTATGTCTTGTACTCCATGCCGGTAGGGACCATATCTAGCTGCAACATAAACCATGAAACAATTTGAGGTCAATCAATCAAACTTGCACACCATCTTGTTTCAGGTTTGTTAATCTGTGACCGACCTCGATATGATGCAAAGGCCTCTACATGGATAAGGGGCGGATCAAAAGTCATTGATTGGCCATCACACATCTTAGATATTAAGAACCCAAGATAAACGGTGGACGTTTAAAGAGATAAAATCTAGATGACGGTCAAATTGGATCTGGTGCCAATTCATAGGAGCAGTGGGAGTTAGGAGAGAGATGGGATCACAGTTGGGCTCACGAGCTACAGTGCTTAACTGCTCATTTGGTTTTATTTATATATACATATCGTCAACCAAGGTTGTATCAAAATCGTTTACGTGAGATCAACCTTCCAAAGATGTTCAAGCTGTGTGTCCACCGTGTTTACCGATGAGAGGCCTAAGTACTTCCCCAGTGAAAGTGAAGTTCATCAGTGTATTGGAGGAAACAATTAAATAACTAATTTATAGTTAATAAATTTAAATAAAGAACTAATTCATAATTAAGTCCAACTGTCCATTAGAAGATCAAGTCCATCCCAATATCTGGATGAAATTCCATATCCCATATTCCTCGGTGTAACATATACATTACATCATATGTGAATTCAAAAATATATGAGCTTGCACATGACTCAAGACCAAGCTTCAATATATATATATATATATATACACGTTTTTTGTCAACCCAAACTAGAGATGGCTTGTTAACATTAAAGCCAAGGTCAAGCTAGGCTAAGTTTTTCATAGCCCAAGCTCAACTAGCACAGGGTCGGCTCATTTTCACTCCCAGAGATTGATATTATATAAACGAGTGAGCGCACGCGCACACACAACAGAGAGAGAGAGAGAGAGAGAGAGAGAGAGGAGCCAAGCATATGCAATAGAGGGACAGACACTTACTTATATCTTCTGCTGCCATATCCAGGAAGCATTGAAGTTCTAAAGCCTGCCTATAATACATCATCCCCCTCACTGGTAGAAGTGCAATGGGAATGCATAAATGAAGAATCAAAATACCAATCGGAAGATAGATTGCACTCATTGCTTATAGTTCAAACCTGTTCTGGAAAGTGTCTGCCCTCTGTATGACACCCAATGGGAAACATCGTCCATCCGTTCGTCAAGACCAGTTTCGTCCCTCAGACCAGTCCGCTCACAGAAATTGGTCCATTCATCTAGTTTGAATTGAGAGAGAACTTGTTACGATTTAGGTTCAGCTCCACATAGAAGAAATAGAGCAAAGGTGCAACAAAGGGGCTGGAATTACCTGGATATATTTTCTGCAGGTAAAACAAAACTGATATTCCATCCTCATTTAACTTGTTAAGTTCATCAGCGGAATAAAGAACCTCTTCTTTGTAATATGGAGTCAAAACACTAAAGCAAGAAAAGAAAGTGTAAGTTAGAAATACATCATGTAGGATCACACTTCTACACTTTCAGCTACCTCAAATACATAAATAATATGTACTCTATGAAAATGGAAAGTACAAGATTGAATGATGGTGTGTTGGGGAATAATCATTGCCCCACCAGTCCTTGTGAAAGCTGCAGTATTAGTGCACTATGAACATCGAATCATTCCTCGTTTTAAGGAATGGTTGGAAATAGGGTTCTTTTGGGAGAACTTAAATAAGCGCATCTTTGAAAATGAAAGACAATTTAAAACTGTTCCATAAAATGACCAAGAGACCTTAAGTCACAGGGGTCGAACGGGGACTGCCACAACAATAGTTGTTCATGCTAAACAACTTTCATTCTTGTTCTTGCTCTCAACCAAACAAAGCTTAAAACATAACCAATGACATTCAAAACTGTAGAGTACAAGTTATTAGCTTTACTGATGCAGGGTGCAATGTGACAAGACAAGACGTTTGAATTGAATAGTGAATACACAGTATGAAAAATGAAAACCAAGAGGAACACTGGGTAAAAGAAAAACAAAACTTTTCTTCTATTTTTTAATGATGAAACAGAAAAAACCATAACATATAGACATCCATGGAAAAAATACCCTGCATAGCTTTAATCTAGCATAGTCTTATACTAGATAGTGTCCATGAGTGACCATGAGAGTTTTTATTGCACTCATGAAATACACCCTGCTGCTTAAAAAGAACCAACTTTCCTTTCCAGCTAATTTTAAATAGTGAAAATGGAAGGTAAAGAACTTGTACAAAGGTGCATAGCTTGATTGGCACCACCAACTACCAAGCAAAATAGCCACAAAAACATGATCATTGCACACTAATAGTAGTACCAAGCATTGATGCAGATGAATTTGGATCGACAAGATTTGATTGAAATGCGGGGTTCAAACAGTCCCAAATACTCATAAAAATACAAAATCTGGGACTGTTTTGATAATTTGGAAAACTACAAGGACTGTTTTGGAGAAAATAAAAAATTCAGGAGGTCCTTTGTAAATATAGTAAGTGTTAAGCAGAAACTCCAGCAACCAAACAGGTTTTTGGTCCATTCGATTGAGGCCCAAATCCAACTGGAATCCCAGCAGATCAAATTGGATCAACAAGATTTGATCCAAATGTGTGGTTCAAACAGCCCCATGTACTTATTAAAATACAAAATCCGGGACTGTTTTGATGATTTGAAAGACCACAAGGACTGTTTTGGAGAAAACAGCAAATTCAGGGGGTTCTGTGTAAATACAGTAAGGGTTGGGCAGAAATTCCTGCAGCCAAACAGATTTTTGGTCCATTCGATTGAGGCCCAAATCCAACTGGAATCTCTGCCTCCTCTCCTCATTGGCAAAGAGTTGCATCAGAAGAACCTGTGCATTGCACAAAACTAGTACTTGAAAATCAGTGTTGTTGCATCATAGTAGGAGACCAGTGATTGGCTGCAAATAGGTCTACAAAATCAACAGCAAAGCAGATGGACCCACTAATCACTACAAAGCAAAGCTTCTACAAATTTCACTTAGGACCCTATTATTTGATTAATTGTGATTTGAACTATATTTGTGGATGAATGTACATGTCTCTTTCATTTGAGGATTTCACGTGTATTCTTTTGATGGATTTTTTGAATTTTATATGTTGAGATTAATTTTTTAATTGAATGTTCTCCTCAAATCTATAAAGGGCTCGTTATGAAATTTACCCTTCATACATCGGATACCAATTTTGATTCAGATAGGAGCAGATTAAATCCACATAATGTGAGGGATTGGTTACAGAACATACCCATTACTGGTGTTGAGGACATCTTCCATAGCAGCTTCTGAAAGAGATGTTTATTAAAACCTGAGGAACTAGGATGACTTGGTTGTAGGACCCTTTGGACACCCCAAGACAGCTAGCACTGTATGGGATGACATCCCTATACAAGAGGCCAACTTTGGGAGATTTGTTGGCTTCGGGCAGTTTGAGAGACTATGATTCACCTGGTTCCATCTTGGTGATTTTGGAAGTTGTGGTTAATTTTCTTTAGACCCTCATTGGTCATTTTGTAATGTGCACAAAAAGATTTTTTGAAGTTGCCGCTTTGCTATATTTGGCATCCTTGAGGTCTTGAGATTTGGGTCTGTGGTACCAAGTGGTTATGAGGTTGTCATTAGTTTTGACTTGATTCACCTTTGCCTTGCCCATGAGTGAGACCTTTGGATGTCCTTTAAATTCTGGTGTAATTTTATTGAACTGTTTGTTTGTATGCACAAATAGATTAAAATATCTATTCACTCAGTTGCACCGATTGTTGGTTTGTCCCAACCAGGAATGATGATTAGGTTGAGCAAGAAGAGATAGGAATCAGCATGCGCACTTGAACGACAGACTCTCATTGAAGATAGAGATAAAGAACTAGTTTTCATTATTTTATTTTTTTGTTACAATTGGACCTCCAAAGCCTTCGTAGTTGTTTTTTGTTTTCATTTTATTTAATTATGTTCAGATTGACATTGTTATTCGAGTTTTTAGTCTTAAATAAAGATTTAGGTGAAATTTTATTATGCAAATGGATTTGTTACATGAATGTGATGAGATACTTTTATAATTCTCGGCACGGAATTTGAAGGGGCCCAGGTTCCAAGTCATGACAATCTGATGGAGTGGAGGTTCAGCTTATCATAAGTAAACACTAGCACATTAAACCGTGCTAAGCATGGGCATACTTACCAATAAAATTTGCAGAAACATACATAAAAATCAATAAAAAAGAAATTCAAATAACATAGAATTATCCTCAAAACACTAACAACAGAAAATAACGGAAAAGAAGATTATGACAGTACCTCCCTTTTTTTTTTTAATCCAAGAGTGTGGAGTAAAAATAGAGTAAGAGAAGTTGGGTGGAAAGGAAAGAGGGGTACACAGAGTAAGTGTATATGAGATTTGAAATGAAAATGAAGTAGTTATTTTTAAAAAAAAATGAAAATGACATGGTTGAAAAGAGGAGTGAAAAGTGGGAAGAAGTAGAGTGATTGCATGTGAAAGTGAGGGGATAACATGGATTAGTTACAGAGAAGGTATGTAACTCCCGATCAAAATCAATAGCTACAGTCAAAATTGGCTTTAGAAGGCTTGGCTTTAATATAGTTTAATGGGGGTGCATCTTTTGATCAACTCAGGTCACCAAAAGTTGGGCCCCACAATGATGGGCCTGATTTTGCAACTTGCGGATGCCATTATGCCAACCCAATCCAAATAAGTAACCTTCTTAATCGGCAATCACATTCTTTGCTTCTACAAAACACATCATTTTTGGATTAATTTTCCCATTATTTTCAGTAAAAGAAAGCTGCAATCCCACTTTCTTCAACCAAGTGGCAGATTAAGTGCACTATTCTTCTTTTATTACAATTTTATTATTATAATTATTACTATTGCTAATATTGTTATATTCAAAGGCTACCAACTGCATTCATTTCCAGCAATTACTGAATCTCTGAATTTATGGTTTTGTAATTTCTATCTCATTATTGGTATTAATTTGCATCTCATATAATTTAAAATTCAGAAACAACATTATCTAAAATTAATAGTTGGAAACTATTTTAGTGGTAAACTTATCAGACTTATTAAGAAATTACAAAGATATAACAAACTAAGTTAGATCTGCATACTACTGTGTCTACATCACAAAGCACTTTAGGTAATGATTAATTGTGTTGTACTTGACAAACATACCCACGGTTCCATACTAACCAATAGAACCTCAAGCACAGAAGATAACAATAAAATTAAATCTTATTAATAGAAGAAATAATGTTTATATTACAATCTAGGTTATGGCCTTCAAAAATTAAGACAACATGCTGAACATCATACCTGAAAGATAGCATGTCGCGAACTTGTGGAGCAGTTGGCATACTCATAAACAAAGAGTTAGTAAAGAAAGTGATGCGGCGACGGGCTTCCAAATTTGTAGGTATGTTTATCGCTGATTCCTTCACTGTCAATAGCAAATGAAGCCTAACAACCTGCCATGGAAAAAGAAAACAATACAATGACAGAGAGAGAGAACATAATGATTCAAGCAAAACGAACGAGAACAAAAGTACCTTCTCCATCCAAGATCTATCTCCCATAAGGTTGAGATTTATATTTCCAAACTTTGGCTTATTTTTGTCATCTGCACTTTCCACTCTCTGAGGATGAACTCTTCCAAGTTTAACAAAACAAACAAAATCATTAATTGGAGATAAGAAGATTTTTTTATGTGCAATCAGCTCATATAAGTAGCACCTTACCGATCTCCATCAGTCATGACATCCTGTGCGATAATCTCCATAATATCCTGAAGGACATTTACAATTGGCGTCTTCTCTGGCTCACGCTCCTCTAGATCAGTTTTCTGTTGACAATAAATTACTCAGATTTCATGACAGATAAGGGAGCAACCAGGACAGATGTGGCAGCAACCAGGATTTAGATCATTCCTCAGGAAAAATCCATTTAAGTTTAGACCTCACCAAGACATAAACAAGGTAAACCATTTAAGAAAGGAGGAGATCAAAAACAAGAAGACTACCAAAAGGACTAAAAGTTTCTCCAACTTGCTGTTGAGCTGAGGCAGCTCACTCATCCGGAAGGAAGTCAGAAATCTACGCTCTGCAATACTTTCGTCGACTTCTTTATGTATTTGACCGATGAACCTGGAGAAACAGATGTAGAAACATCAAGCAATTTTGATTAAATGCAAGCAAAAATTTTCTGAACTATTAAATTAAGAAAAAAAAAAACCATTTTCTGGTAAGGAGATGAATTATAAGTTCTAGTAAGAAATTTGGTTCCTATATTCAAAGATCGAGACACATAAAATTGCAAAGAGAACAAAATTCTCACATTTTATCTCCAGTATCAATTAGAAGACCGAGAAGTATCTCTTTCAATGTTTCATAACATTCTATCACCGCAGAGTGCATGTAAGCATCACTTTTTATCTTTCTAAATAAGCCTGCATCTTCCTTTCCCCTAAAATCTTTTGCCATGTCCAGTGCTATTGGTATCTATCAATCAAAACAGAATGCAACGTAAGTTCTATGATCAGATAAGATGGAGTCATACCAAGGGCATATTTATGGTTGCTTAAGTAAACATGACAAACAAAATACGATGTTCACCTTACTAGCAAGCAGAAAAGGAGGCCACTGCACAACAGATATGGCACTCGAAGAATATGGTACACGCAGCAAATCCTTCTCCCTGAACAATAAATATAAAACAATGAGAATGATTCAACTAACTTGACTGTTAGAATGTCTTAAGTCCAAAGCAAGTAGCAATCTCAACCTATTGCTGATGAAGTCCTCCATCCGCAAGCTATCGATGAACTCATTCCAAACATGAGAGAATTTTGCAATCTTCGCCCGTTCATCTGCCTGTTCCTCTGCAGCATCTGCCTGATTCACAAATACACATTGAACACAGTGAGAACTTCCTTCTGGCATCTTCCATCACATTTGTCACTATCATATAATATAAAAGGATTTCACTTCCTTGCATGTCTGCTATACACTTCCTTGCATAGCTGCTATACTTTATACACAGGTCAAGAGAGAAATCAATGATATCAAGACATGCAAGTTTAAGCATTTCAAGTTTCCAAAAAGCACCAATGATGTATTACCTTGTGTTTTCTTTTCATTTTAGATTTGCCTTCGTTAGCTCTGTCTTTGGATGGTACAAGGTGTTCGCAAAAGGCTATTGGCACAGAATCAAATCTAGACCGTAACATCCCAAGCGTCCGTATCTAATAAAAGACAGAAAGGAAAATATGAAGGTCAGACTGGAAAGGAGAAAATGAGAGAGAGCCTTACTGTCACTAGGAGAGGAAATGAAAGAAGTACTAATATGCAGAGCTGCAAAAGAGATTCTTAAAGAAAAAGGGTACTGATTTTTGTTAATTTGGTTTATGATACCACACAACCTCTTCTGCTACTTGTTCTTAGCCAATTTGAAAGAGTATCCACTGACCTCACCCAGATGGCTGAAGGCTCCAATAATACCTCCAATGATAGTGGAGAATATGGCATACCATATCTGTGTATCCATGAAATACACCTATACACCAAAATATTACATGAAAAATGAAGAACAGACTAAAAGAGATCCACACAAATAAAAAACTAGAACTTTGCTTACCAGGACAATGGGGGCCCAAATGGAAACAACAACACCAATATTATTCTTTACTGCATCATTTCAGTTTTCCAGTTAATTAAGGTCATTACCACATAAAAAATCAAAAATTTTGTTAAAATGAACAAGATCTTACAATTTGGAAAAAACTCATGCCACTCATAGCTAGTACTGACTTCCATTCCCATGATCAGCTTAGTTGGTTCAATTAAAGGCAATATCTATAACCAGGAAAGATACTATTAGACATTGAAAACTTTGACACAAGTCGCACAGATGTTAAAGTATTAACTTCACATTATTCAGCCCTTGTCATGATTTCCAGTAACCATGACCAATGGAGCAGAATGTTGGCCAATTAGGAATCAACATGTGCAAAAATTGAGTGCAGCAAAGATGAGAATGCTGAGATGGATGTGCGGTAAAACTAGGAAAGATAGAATAAAAAATGGGCGCACTTTGAAGCATTTTGGGTAGCATGAATAGATAATAAATTAAGAAAGACCCGTTTGAAATGGTTTGGATGTTAAACAGGTGTTAAACAGGCCTAAAGCCCAAAGGCCCAAAAGCCCATCAATGTCATATCTCACGTGGATTTGGTCAATCTTGAGACAGTTGTAGCTTTCCTTTCTTAGAATAGAAATTGTTGTAAATTAGTTGCTTTCTTAACTTAGATTAGCAATTGATACAATTAGATAGTTTTTCCTTTCTTAGAGCCTAGATTAAAGGCATGTAATTCCTATATAATGATGTACAATCTCCATAGCAAAGAGAGAGAAATAATACATTCTCCAAGGATTCAAAACTGTTCAATCGTGAGTTTGTCATGGTATCAGAGCAAGGCTCTACTCTTCAGCATTAAGATTCATTCAAGAAATCAATCAGAGAGAAATCTTTCTCTCTTGAAGAAATAAACAGATAGAGGATCTGTTTTAAGAAATCGGCATCCATCCTGTTCCTGCGATAGGCTCAGATCAACTGTGGCCCACCTTCGATCATCACGGCATCATCAAGGATCCTTCCAGTCAAGATCGCCCAAGTCTTCTCTGTATTTTGGTGATTTTTTCGGAATTTTTTCGACACTCTCAGGTACGTTCTTGATCATTCTCGTGATTTCTCAAAAACTGGCAACAGTTTTGATCAAGACCGTACAGATTTTTGGATCTTCAGCAGATTGAGTTCTAACTTCTTCCAATCTGAGCGAATTTTGTGTGTCTACATAGATCAAGTCCGTGATCAGGGTCCAGGAACTTCTGTGGGGCCCACGTCAGGTATTTAGAACAAAATTCAAGGACGTCTGGGCCTGTTCAGAGCCTGTTTTTTTTCTGTTTGTTCTCTGCTTGGCCTGCGTACGTGATTGGTGTTTGGAGCAGTCCTGTTCCTTCTCCAGCACTCCAGAACTGTAGTTCAAATACTTTTGCTGAGTTTATCACTTGTTGTTTCACTGTTTCACACTATACAGTTGAGATGGACAAATCTGAGGTCACTCTGATAAAATTTACTAGAAAGAATTACCCTGCATGGTCTTTTCAATTTCAAATCTATTTAGAAGCAAAGGAATTATGGGGTTTTGTTTCTGGCACGGACCCTAAACCCGCTGAGGATGAGAAGAAAATCTCTTCTTGGGTTACTAAAGATGCCAAGATAAAATCTTGGATCCTCGGCTCTGTCGAGCCACATCTAATCATGAATCTCAAACCTTACCCCACTTCAAAGGATATGTGGGGGTATCTGAAGAAAGTATACCATCAAGATAATTCAGCACGTCAATTTCATCTTGAATGTGCGGTTGCTGAATTTACCCAGGGCACCTTGTCCATACAAGATTACTATTCCGGTTTTCGTACACTGTGGTCGGAATACGATGGCATAAAGTATGCTAATGTGGCTCCGGATGTTTTGCTTGTTATTCAAGATCTTCAGGCCTCTAGTCACAGGGATCAGTTTTTTATGAAACTTCGTAGTGAATATGACAGTGTCCGATCTGCCTTGATGAATCGGATGCCATTACCATCCTTGGATGTATGCTTAAATGAACTCCTACGTGAAGAACAGCGCATTGCGACCTCCGCTCATTTAGCGCATCAAACGACTGAGACTTATTCAGTCGCCTTATCAGCTAGTAAAACTTCTCAGCCTCAGCCACGCGACTTGAGCAAAACGCAATGTTACAGTTGTCAAAGATTTGGCCACATTGCCACTCAATGCAAACAGAAGGTCTGCAATTACTGTAAAAAGTCGGGACATATCATCTCTGAATGTCGCCGCCGCCCACAGCGTCCGTCATCTCAGCCTCAGACTTTCCCGTATCAGCCACCGCATGCGTATGTTGCGTCTTCGGTTATGCCTGCTCCTACATCAGCACCCTCACAGCCTGGGCCCTCATCCTCTCTCACTCCTGAATTGGTTCAACAGATGATCGTCAATGCCCTTTCTGCATTTGGTCTCTCAGGTACCTCCCCTCCATCTTCTACTTGGTTCCTTGATTCAGGGGCGTCCAATCATATGACATCTTCATGCGCCCCACTCTCCAATGTGCAACGATACACTGGCCCTCTTCAAATACAAACTGCTAACGGGGGCAATGTTCCTATTACTGCTGTCGGTGACATCCCTGGTCCAATTCCATTGAAAAATATTTATTTGTGTCCAACTTTAACTTCCAACCTGTTGTCAGTTGGGCAGCTTGTTGAAAATGATTGTAACATCTCTTTTTCTACTTCTGGTTGTGTTGTGCAGGACCAGATGACCGGGAAGGAGATCGCGAGGGGGCCTAAGTGTGGACGCTTGTTTCCACTGGATTTTTCTAAGCTTTCTAGGAATAAGTTTGCCAATACTGGATTTTGTTTTTCCATTAGTGATACCAGCCAATTGTGGCATAAAAGACTTGGACACCCGAATTCAAAAACTTTGTCCATTTTGTTCAATTCTGGAAAATTAAATAAAACTACTGGTTTATCTTCTTCTTGTGTGTCTTTTGATTGTGCTACTTGCAAAATGGGAAAGAGCAAATCTTTGCCTTTTCCTATTTCCACTTCACACAGCACTCAGTGTTTTGATTTGGTTCATAGCGATGTATGGGGAATTGCTCCAGCTCTTTCTCATGCCCGCTATAAATACTTTGTGACTTTTATTGATGATTTCAGTCGGTTTACATGGGTCTATTTTCTGAATTCCAAATCTGATGTTTTCCATGTTTTTAAACTTTTTCCAGCTCTTTCTCATGCCCGCTATAAATACTTTGTGACTTTTATTGATGATTTCAGTCGGTTTACATGGGTCTATTTTCTGAATTCCAAATCTGATGTTTTCCATGTTTTTAAACTTTTTCTGGCTTATGTTGAAACTCAGTTTTCCACATGCATTAAAATCCTGCGATCTGATTCAGGCGGGGAATATATGTCCTCTGATTTTCAACAGTTTTTGCAAAACAAAGGCATTATTTCTCAAAGAACTTGTCCTTATACTCCACAGCAGAATGGAGTCGCTGAAAGGAAAAATAGACATCTCCTTGATGTCACTCGTTCCCTTCTTCTGGAATCCTCGGTTCCTACGCGTTTTTGGGTTGAGGCACTGGCTACAGCAGCTCATCTTATCAATCGTATGCCTTCGACCTCCATTGAGAATCAAAGCCCATATTACCGTTTGTACCAGACCCATCCATCCTATGAGGATCTTCATGTTTTTGGCTCCACTTGTTTTGTGCACTTGCCTCCATCTGAGCGGACAAAACTCACGGCCCAATCCGCTCAGTGTGTGTTCTTAGGATATGCACCCTTCCAGAAAGGGTTCCTTTGTTATGATCCTCTCATTCGTCGTTTCCGTACCTCTAGGAATGTCGTTTTCTTTGAACATCAGTATTTTTTCCAAAAACACATTGACCCTCCTGACTCCTCTTTTGTGTCCTTACCTGGTTTTTCTGACGACTCGTCCGTTGTGCGTTTTAATCCTAATTTTATGTATCACAGACGGAACCACACAGCGCCTACCAGGGATCACCCTCCTGATCTTCCTCCGGTATCTGGTCCACCCCCGGCAGTTGATCCATCTGGACATCCTTCACTGCGTCGCTCCACTCGGATTTCGGTACCGCCAGACCGTTATGGATTCTCACATACTTCCTTGATGGCCACTTTGTCTTCTTCTTCCATTCCCCAATCATATTCTCAGGCTGTGCAGGATCTGTGTTGGAACAAGGCTATCCAAGCGGAATTGGATGCGTTAGTGCAAAATCATACGTGGGATATTGTACCACCTCCTGTTGGTGTCAAACCCATTGGCTGTAAGTGGGTTTTTTCTCTCAAATTAAAATCTGATGGATCCTTAGATCGTTATAAGGCACGTCTTGTTGCTCTTGGAAATCGGCAGGAATATGGCATTGATTATGATGAGACCTTTGCTCCGGTTGCCAAGATGACCACCGTCTGCACTATTCTTGCTGTTGCTGCCTCTCAATCTTGGCCTCTCTATCAAATGGATGTAAAAAATGCGTTTCTACATGGTGATCTCCAAGAAGATGTTTATATGCACTTACCTAAGGGATGCTCATCTAGCCCCGGTATGGTTGCTAAACTTCGTCGCTCTCTCTATGGACTGAAACAAGCTCCTCGCGCCTGGTTTGAGAAATTTCAAGCTGCTCTTCTCCGCTTGGATTTTCGTCCGAGCCTGTATGATCCTTCTATGTTTTTACATCATGCTCCATCCGGGATCACTATTCTCCTTGTCTATGTCGATGACATCGTCATTACCGGTCCTAATGCCGGCATGATTCAGCAGCTCCAAGCGTCTCTTCGTGAGTTTTTTCAAATGAAGGATCTTGGCCCTCTCCACTATTTCCTCGGTCTTGAAGTTCATCAATCGCCTAAAGGTATATTTCTCAATCAGCACAAGTACACTGTTGATCTCATCGCCCTAGCTGGTATGACTGCTTCTGCTCCTGTTGATACGCCAGTCGAACTGAATGTCAAACTCAGTCGCGCCGAAGGTGATCTTCTTTCTAATTCTACCACCTATCGCCAGTTGGTTGGTAGCCTGATCTACCTCACGATCACTCGCCCCGATATCTCTTATGCGGTCAACCTGATGAGTCAGTTCATGACGACTCCTCGTCATCTTCATTTGGCTGCTGTTCGCCGCATCATTCGGTATCTTATTCGCACTCCATCTCGTGGGTTGTTTTTCCCATCCAACAATCCTCTGACTCTCAAAGCTTATTCAGATGCTGATTGGGCTGGTTGTCCGGATACTCGCAGATCGACGACTGGATGGTGCATGTTTTTGGGTGATAGTCTCCTTTCTTGGAAATGCAAGAAACATGAAAAAGTTTCGAAATCTTCTACCGAAGCAGAGTATCGAGCCATGTCTGCTGCCTGTTCGGAAATTCTTTGGCTACGTGGTTTGCTTACTGACATTGGTTTTCCAGCAGCAGGCGCTACACCCCTTTATGCTGATAATACAAGTGCAATTCGGATTACTGAAAATCCGATTTTTCATGAACACACTAAACATATCGAGGTTGATTGTCACTTCATACGTGATGAGCTTAAACGTGGTGTCATCAGTCTCCCTCATGTCTCCACTGAATTTCAACTTGCTGATATTCTCACCAAAGGCCTACCACGCCCACGCCATCAGTTCTTGGTTGACAAATTGATGCTTGTTGATTCTCCCGCATCAATTTGAGGGGGGGTGTTAAACAGGTGTTAAACAGGCCTAAAGCCCAAAGGCCCAAAAGCCCATCAATGTCATATCTCACGTGGATTTGGTCAATCTTGAGACAGTTGTAGCTTTCCTTTCTTAGAATAGAAATTGTTGTAAATTAGTTGCTTTCTTAACTTAGATTAGCAATTGATACAATTAGATAGTTTTTCCTTTCTTAGAGCCTAGATTAAAGGCATGTAATTCCTATATAATGATGTACAATCTCCATAGCAAAGAGAGAGAAATAATACATTCTCCAAGGATTCAAAACTGTTCAATCGTGAGTTTGTCATTGGACATGTCCACAGGCCAACAATGGAGCCATTGAGGAAAAGTTCTCTGCACAAGTTTTTTTTTTTTTCTTTTTTTTTTTTTTTCCCGGAATGGAGTTCTCTGTTCAAGTTGATGTCCCCTAAGGGCTAGTTTGGCACTTCACTAACATAGTAAAAGTCAAGTAAAGCCTCCATTTTTCAGACAAAATGTCACATCAAAAGCACTTTAATACAAAACTCCCTCCATCTTTTTCAAAAAAAGTCAAAAAGCAACCACCTTTATCCACTAAAATACAAAAACAAAAAAAACAAAAAAAAAAACTCCACTTTCCGATACAAAAGGTCAAAAAGATTCCATAAAAAACAACTAAAAACAAAATACCATCATAACCCACATATATTTTACTCTTTCTTCAAATCAACTTTACTTCACTGGACTCTATTAGTAGAGTTGCCAAACTGGCCCAAGGAAAATGTTATGCTCAAGAGGACAAGGATGAAAGTAGCAATGATAGATCTGAAGAAGTGCAACCTATTCAACGATTTAGTCCATAATAGATGGTAATGGCGAAACTGTATTTATGTAGCTGACTCCAACAGTTGGGACAAGGCTTTGATGATGATGATGACTTCCAATAACTATACATCTTAATTCATTAGTGCTAAGTTCACAAGAGATCAAATGAGATAAAAATCACCTCAACATAGTAGCTGAAAGCCAGCTTGCTAATTAGCAGCACAATCCAGAACAAAGTATACCTGACAAGCAGACAGCATTTTGTATTTGCATCTCATTATCATTAATAAAAGAAATATGAATGCTCAAGCAAATTATTCACCCTTACTTCAAAAGTGAGAAAACGCTCTCATGCATGCCTCTTCCAACATATAACTTTGGCTGTGATACAAAAATGTAGATAAGAAAAACACCAATTGTATCAACTATAATTCATCAAAAAAGAAACAGTGAAAGAGATGCTTGCCTGAGCCCACCACAAAAGAAGAACAACAATACGCCAATTTGAGCGCTCCATGGTTCTTCGCAGTGGCGGAACCATGAATAACAAAGCAGACACTAAATTGGGTATCATATATATGACAATAGCAAAACTATAAAATGGTTGACTTTGCCAATTGCTAGCCCAACTGCTGAAGAATCTGATAAGTCCTGTGGGATTCTGCACAGAGCTAGAGTAACCAATGGGCATGACAATCACCCAAACAGCTGCGACCACAAATTTCAGGATGTATCGAACTATCTGGGTGTATCGCATGCTTCCCCAAGCTTTCCAACTGAGAACGATATCCAGAGTAGCTGAACAGCAAAAATGGTAGGAAAACAGAAATGGGGTGCAAAAATAAAATAAGAGCATTCTGAAACCAGTATCTGAAATCTAAAGATTCTTGCAATTGCTATGTTATACTACCATAAGTGAAATTAGAGTCAGAAAAAAGTTGCATGCTTAACTGATGTCAGCATGAAGTGCCAACACAACATGGTACGGCGGACTCCCAAGCTAAAGAGAGAGTAGATAGGGATGCGCCTTGGGTTGCTTCCATTATGCACGGGTCTAAGGTTGGGCATATCACTCTTATACCCTTGCGGGTGTTGCTCTTTTTTTTTTTTCTGAGCCATAGTTATCAAATTCATTTTGATTCAAACAAATGTCCGAATTTTTTCGTTTCGAAGGAAAAACTGAACTGAATATCCCATTTGAAGATGTTCGGTTCAGATTTTGTTTGATTTTGCCCGAAATATAGGGTTTCAATCCAAAACCCCTAATTTCGGACAAACTATTTCCGAATCTACCGATTCAGACAAATCGAGGGGTCAAACATTAAAAGAAGAAAAAAAATGGAGGGAAGTAGTCTCCCCTTAGTTTTTGTTTTTCTTTGGAGCTTTTGGCTGGCTTAGGAGGCTCAGTGTTTCCTTTTTTGCTCTTTTGGATGGTTTTTCTTTCTCCCTTGCATTTTTCCTTGCATTCTAGTATGACTTTTGTACTGCTTTGCTTTGATTAATACATTTCACCAATCAAAAAAAAAAAAAAAAAATTTAAAAGAAGAAAAAAATGGATGAATTGTATTGGGCATTCCAATGAAGCAAAACAAAAATAAATGAAATTATTGTACATACCTTTTTTTGGGCGATCGTTCGGCCCATCTTCTTCGATAGCTTGGAACCTTCACAGTTCCATTCTATCTACAAATTGAACTCCAAACAACAAATATCAACGGCAGAATCTTCTCTAGCCCTATTTCTGTATGAGATTGTTCACTGCCGAAGCAAAAGTGTGAACATTGCCCTTGCCGTGATTATCTTCTTGCACTTCCTCCCTCACCGAAGGTCGTCACTGCTGCCCAACTCGGATTTCCTTGCAAAAATCTTGCCGGAATGCTAGGAATGTCAAATCGCGTCATCTTCTTCCATTTCTTCTTGTTTCTGGTTTTTTTTTTTTTTTTTTTCTTTCGTCTGTTTTGACTTTTGGTAAAGGGACAAAGGGGCCGGAATTGGATTTTTTTTTTTTTTTTTTGAATGGTAACTTTCATTAAATCAGAAAAGAAATCAGTACAAAAGGATCATACTGATCTGGACAGAGGAAAAAGCAATCAAAAGTATAACCCTTGAAACCCCAAACATAACAAACTACTCAGCTACAAGGGAACCAGAAGACTAAGGATACTAGGACTGCCCTAACCCCTGTTTATGAGAAAGCTAGCTCCTTCCAATTGAACATAATTCAATCAATGGGATAGTCTTTGAAGGTAGGATTGATCCGCACGCATTGCGCTACTGAGACTTTAATCTTATCACATAAGATTTCCTCCGTACATTTCTTTCCTTCAAAATACCTCATGTTTCTCTCCTTCCATATGTGCCAAATGACTGATAAAAATGAAAGCTTCCATAACTCCTTTCCATTCTTAGACCCAATCGGAGATCTCCTGTAATATCTTGAATTACCTAGGCCCCAAGATTAGTTTGGCCCAGGTAGGACCTTAGTTGATTACTTATTATTGAATTAGAAGTTGTCTCACGTGAATGGTTTTTAGAAAGGGAAGGAGTTGTATGACAACTCTAATTAGAAAGAGGAAGGGGAAGTATAAGAGAAGGATTAGAAATTATGAAGTATACCTCATCCTTGTATATATAAACAAAACCAATGACCTTACGTTGGTATCCTTGTTTCCCCTTTGAGAGAAAGACATCTGAGAGAAAGAGTTTGGTGGCTGGGAATTCAAGAGAAGAAAAGGAAGGCAATCGGTGAGAAGACGATCATCAAATGTCCTATTCTCAACCGCACATTGCAAAGGCAACAATTGCTTATCAAAGGTGAGTGAATCTTCCTGGTTACTGTCTAAGTGATGATATGGATGTCAGTATTAAAAATTGTTGAGTGCTGTGTATCGGAAGGGTACAGGATGACAACAAGAAGTCATCGACTTGGAGTAAATCAATCTGTGAATTGCTAAACTTGTTGAATAAGTGTGGTACTCTGTCAGTATGAAGCTTCAATCCAAAATACCCATCGTTTGGGCATGAATTTGAGGGAAACAGAAGCCTGACGAGTACTCAAGAATAGAAGATGGGGTTGTGGGACCCTGTGGCCCACCAGATGGAAAATCTGGTCCATGGACCCTGAGGTGGACCCATGGGCGACCCAGACAGTTCTGGTCCCATAGAGATTGGGCCCCATTTTAGCCACCATCCATGTGAACCATACAGCAGAGGCGTGAATGGGAAGAAGACGGCAGTACTGGTCACCTAATCTGAGATCAGAACCCCACAAATTGTAGAAGACCCATGGTCGACCATAGAGAAGTGAGACATATGGGATTCAGACCAGTGGGACCCACTGTCCAATAGACTCAAGGAGTCTCAGGCGTGAATATGATGAAAACAGGGTAGCTTGTCGACATGGGTTATGGGACCCATCAGTGGATCTGATCAGAAATCAGGACCAAACATCCTGGAGAGGACCCTTGGGCGACCTTAGTGGTGATGGACCCATGAGGAGTGGGCCCCATCTGCCCCACCATCCAGAGATTTCAAATCTGGGAATCGTGAGGCTCTTTTATGAAACTGTTTGTAATTGCTAGGGCTGCAGGGCTACATGATGTTGAATCTAAGCAGTAGGAATTGTTGTGGGACACTGGGCGACCCTAGAGATCAGGTCTGATTATGTATCAGATCAGCGGGACCCACTGTTTGGGTATACAGTAGTTCTGGATGGTTGCTACTCTAAATTGGAAGAGTTCTGTCTATAAGGTGTTGCCTAATTTTGAGTATAAATTTACACTAATATCCTGCTAACTCTTGGAACACTTATTTTAACTTTATAATTGCTTTTTAATTTGTTTATGAACCATATTGTTTTATATAAAAGATTTTGGAATCCTGTATGCTTTGAGCATAAGTTCTGTTATTTTTATGGAATGGTTAATGATGGAAAGGGTGGGCCATCCTTACACTTATAGTCAACCGTTATGATTAGAAGTGGGGCAGTGACAAGGAAATTGTGTAAGGGGGCTGGGCCCACACTGCTGATTATGTAGATTATTAATAATATTGAGTTTTGGTTGTTATGTGATTGTGAGATCCCAGACGTGGGATGTTGGACTTAGTGTCCAGGCCATTACAACAACTGGTCCATGGTGGACATGTCTGATGAGATAGGGTCATGGTGACCGGTATACATGTCTGCGATAAGCCTTGGCGGCGTGGTAATGTGCATGGGCACGAATATGTATATGAATATACTTTTAATGGTAATTGATCTATTGATTCAAATTTGTTGTTTATGTGATATTATGTTTTATGTTGTTTATGTAATTAGGAAAATTCATTCACCAGTAGTGCTGATGTTGTGTTGCTCCCTTCAGGTAATAACGTTACAGATGGGACAGAGCATAACAACGTTCAGCACGTAGATTTTGGCATGCGTAGCTGACGTGAGAGAACGAGAAAAGTTCAATTAGTTGATTAGGGGATTAACCCTTATTTAGGAAATTTTATTAAATGTTTTAAGACATTTTGGAATTGAGTTCGAATATGGAATTTTGATTACTCAGAGATATTTGACATTGTTTGACATTTACAATTTAATTAAAATTATATTTTGAACTAAATGACTGATTCTTCGTGGAAGTTATTTGATGAATGCGTGGTGAATAATTGCTAAATGATCACGATCCGGAATCCGACAGGGCCCCGAAATTTGGGTCGTGACATCTCCACTCCTCAAAAAGGTGCTGAAGCATCTTCGGCATAGCCCATTTGAATTTGAACCAATTTATAACAGAGTTCCAAATTTTCATCGTATGGCTGCACCTTAAAAGAAGATGGTCTACAGTTTCCTCATCCTCCTAACACATTTGACAACCGTTAACAACAATCTTTCCCTGTTTAGATTATCTAGAGTTAGGATTCTTCTTCGGAGAGCAATCCATCCAAAAGCCACTACCCGGGGTGGAGCCTTGACCCTCCATATGCTTGCCAAGCTACTTTTGCTCCCTCCTCTTGCCGATAACGTCATAACACCACATAGAAAGAAGAGACGGAGAAATACCCACTAATGTTTGGATGTTAGTAGCTCCTTATAGGCATTTGGATTTTGCCTTCATAGGTCCACTAATGTTTAATTGCTGGAAAACTCTTCATAGGACCACTTATATTTTAATCGATGAGAAATTGGAACGATACTAACTGTTGAGTATTTAAGAGGCCCACTCAATAAAAATCAAGGGACCAAAAAAGAAAATGCTTAAGATCAAGGCCCATCACGATTTGAGTACGGTAACATTTGGTGTTATTAAATATTTTATGAAATCATTTTAAAAAATATCAATCTCAAGTGGGCCATTTAATTTGAGTAGAGCAATAATGTTTAGTTAGTACTGTTTATGCAAAATAAAATGGTTTTGATTTTATATAAGCGGCCCACTGAAAATTTTGATTTGCAAATTTAGCGCTGGGCCCCGGCTCACCACTAGTTGAATGGAATTTTGTATATTTTTTCAATATATATATAAATTAATTATCTGGGTATATATATATTAATTTTTTAAATTATCAGAAATGAATTCCTGAATTGGAAAGCAAAAACCCCAAATCGACCGAAATGTTTCACTTTGGAGCCAAACTGAAACTGGGTCCGAAACGAACTTGACAACTATGGTCTTAGCTCCCTTCCTTGTTGTAACTTCTCTACTTTTAACGGGTTAATATTACCCGATAAAGAAATGAAGGAAAAAAATGTGCTAGCACAACATAGAATCAACAAGAAAAAATGAATTCAGTACGGTTAAAAAGAATTTTAAAAAAATTACCTTGCAGAAAATTCAGCAAAGCAGCAGTTATAAAGATACTCAAAACGTTTTTGAATACATCCTCATCAAAGAGGGCAGCAAGAGTGCCAGAAGGGTTCCATGCAACAATTATCATAGCCTAAAAGCAAACAAGCAAGGTCATAATCTGTTTCCTACAGCTGATGATGCAAACATCAACTTCCTTATAATTCAACGCAAAGGTACCTGCAAGGCCAGTATAAAGAAAGCCCACATCCTATCAAAGCTTCTAAAAAGGTGCCAAAAAGTACAGACTTCAACAAAGTTTGTTTTTGGTTTCCTCCTCCCACTACTGACTTGATCACGCTGCAGGAAAATACAAATTATGGCATTATGAATTCTTGACAGTTCTAAACATCTATCTTCAAGTATGTAGAAGAAAAATTATCCGCACAGCCCATAATATCGATACAGAGAACAAAAAAAAAAAAAAATATGGAAGAAATGAAATGAATCAGGGAAAAGAAAGTGTCGTTGAGAATTGGTCAGCAGATAAATTATATGTATAAAAAAAATAAAATAATAGCAATGTCCAGCTGAGCATGATAATTCAATCACAATGCAGCTTCGCACGTTAAATTAATCCAGGTTAACATGTTAAATGCAAGACTGCTGAGCGCTACAAGCTATGATGCACAAATGCTTCAACATAGACAATGTATCGAATCTGATACTTCACTTTTTATATGTAAAATCAGGGTCCCTGCCATCTCCATGGCATGTCCCTATTGTATCCATTTCGTATCTGGGCATCATAGTTAACAAGAAAGCAACACATAAAAGTGAGATGATTGATGAAGCCAAACTTTTAGGTTGATCACTAGAATATGCATCAGAAAACCTCATTTCTAGGATGTATCTCTGTATGCACAAAAAAGTCTGCTTTTCTGTTCATTGGCCACCCTAATTTAAAACAGTCCTTTGACCTGCCAAAAGGAGCAGATTTTTTATGAGTACAAAATAGGCCAGAATTTGCATCCTTGAGCTGGTTCACACAAGAATAGCATGATAAAAATTAAAAAGAAATAATTTTGAAGGAAACATACCAAAAATATTCGTTTAAATCATCATAGTTTCTCCATTTTGAGTGCTTTGCAGTCCCACCTTTGTTCCTTTGGGCTTCCTTTTTTACCACACAAACATCAGTCATATGCACGCTAAAAGGAATGCAGCAACTAAAGAAAAGAAATATTAAAAGGGGAGATCACATGAAAAATGCTCTACCTTTCGGATGACCTGATAGATAGGAGTAACAACTTCTCGCAGAAAAGATTCATCGCCTTCGTGCATAGGTAGGATATTTGCCCCAGTAACCAACTGTGTGTGTTTTCCACCCAACAAAGCATCGAAAAGCTGCCCTGCCATCTTATCGATACAAAATAACATAAAGAAACATTAAATCTATTATATGGAATATCAAGAAAAAATAGAAGCAATCAAGTCCCTTTTGAGAACTGGGATACTCAAATACACTTGATAGCTTTTGTTATGAAACAAAGTGGGACTTATATGTAAATATACAAAAACTATGGACTGGTCTGTCAATACATCAAATATGTAGGGAGTATTTTTAAAATACAAAAAAGAGTAATAGAACTCTATATTGATGTGGTCGCCCAACCCTAGGGTATACAAGCATAACTTCCTTTTCACCAAATTCTCCTCTCTGTTTTCTTCATTTTCTCATTCGAGGTTTTTCATACGTTTCATGGAAAAACCCTAGATTTCGGTCGATCTTCAATTAGAACTGGTATTAGAGCATACAAACAACTAGAAGACTGTCAGTCAAAGAGATTTTGTGGTGTGGGTAGAAGAATTAAGCAAGGTTTTTTGGAATTCAAACCTGGACGAATTGTGAAGGACGGTCAAATTCACTGTTTTGAGGTTTGGCAAATTGTAGAAAGCAAGTAGAGGCGCTATTGCTGAGAAGTGAAGAATTACAAGGAAGATCTAAAGCTTGCTCAGTAGTTTCAACTTTCAAGTACAAAATTTAGGATTTTTTAAAATGACTGCTAGGGCTGACAAAGGTAACTGAGTGCTGACATCAGCACCTGTATGACCAAGGGGTGATTTGGTTCTAGTTTGTCGTGCGCGTGCCTGCAGAAGCGCCTGCAATCGACAACCAAGCGACACACAAGAGAATCACACGAGAGAGATCTGCGTGGTTCGGCGATGTGCCTACATCCACGGCTAAAGAGAACTCACTATCTCTTTACTATTCCGCTCTCAAGTCCAGGTGTAATATCCTGAGTTATCTACGCCCTAGCATTAGCTTATTTGTATGGCCCAGGCGGGACCCTCAAATATTGTGGAAGAGTCCCACGTGGAATGGTATTAGAATAATTTAGGAGTTGTATCTCAACTCCAATAGTGAGTCCTACGTACCTTGTATTAGTAGGACTAGGACTAGGACTGTATGCTCAATTTGCATAGGACTCTTAAGTGTAGATTGAGAAGAGTTAGGACTCTAATGTTTATATATACAAACCAACGACCCTTATGTTGGTATTCCTTGCTTTTCCCTTTCGAGAGAGAATCTGAGAGAGAGAGTTTGGCGGCTGGGAATTCAAGGGAAGAAGAAGAAGACAATCGGTGAGAAGGCAGTGGATGCCCTACTCGCGCCCGCACATTCCTAAGGCAACAATAGCTTATCAAAGGTGAGTGAATCTTCCTCGATGATTTCTAATTCATGTTGTAGTTGATGGGTAGATTTTTGAGGAACCCAGTTTTGGTAGGATTGTTATCTGTGAATTTGTCTCAATGGCAATCAACATGCTCAGACTCTAGGTGTGGTGAATTTCATGGTGGAATAGGATGGTTTGGATTTCCAGTAATAATCAGGCCTTTGATGATGATTCAGGTGGAAAGAAGGAAATAAAATAGTGAATCTGTGAAAATTCTGCGCTATTATGTCTCTGTCACATGAATAGAATTGTTCACGTCAGGGGTTGTGGGACCCCCTGGCCCACTGTCTGGTTGATCTGAACCAAGGAGCAGGGGGTACACACCTAATTGACCAGTGTGCTTAAATACCCATGGGAGGTGGGCCGCCCACCATCTATTTGATTCTTGAAACAGATACATTAAATTGATGAAAACAGGACAGAAGGTCGACATGAGTTGTGGGTCCCATCAGTGAACCTGATCAAAGATCAGGACCCCACATCTTATAGGGGACCCATGGGCGACCCTTGGAGTGATGGACCCCTAGGGAGTGGACCCCATCTAACCATACACTCAGTGAATATTAGGATAACAGGCGAATTGATTATGTGAAAGTGGGCAGCCACTGTTTTGATCCATGGGCCCCTAGGAGTGGTCTGATGATGAATCAGATCCAATAGTAATACAGCTTACCCTTGAGCGACCTGGAACATTAAGTCCGATCAAGGATTTGATCAGTGGGACCCACTGCACTATACACCAAGATGATGCAGGCGTAAGTTACACGTTTTGACATTCTGTGTGTGTGTATTAGGCCTGGAAGGAGTTCATAAGTTGGGTCAGCCCCTGGACTTTTTGTGAAATTATAATATAACCTTCTCACTTAATAGAATTAAGGTTTTCTTAGAATCAGGAACTATATGGTTTGTGATCAACTAACTGTGATTAACCAAATGGTTTGTGATTAATTAATATTGTGTAATGATGTGGTTATAATTTAGTGCGGGCCACCCCTATACCAAGCAATACCAATTATGATTAGAAGTCGGACAGTAATCAGTAATTTGTGTAGGGGTTTGATCCACACTACTGATAGTGTAAATTATTAATAATAATGAATTCTAGTTGCTATGTGATTATGAGATTTTGTGCACTGGATTCCAAATTTGGGATGTTGGACTTGGTGTCCGGATGATTGATGGCCATTGTATTGGCTGATCCTTGGTGGACGTGAATGATGATAGAGGGCCATGATGGCCGGTATATATGTATACGATAAGCCTTGGTGGCGTTGTAATGTGCACGGGACACTAATATGTAGATGGGTGTACTTTTAATTGTACTTGATTTGTTGATTTAGACTTGTACGTATTAAGTCATGTTCTATGCTATTTGTGTAATTAGGAAAATTCATTCACCAGTAATACTAATGTTGTTTTGCCCCATTCAAGTAATCACGTTGTGGGTGGGACAAAGCAAAACGACGTTCAACACGTAGATTTCGACATGCGTGGCTGAAGGTAGAAAACGAGAAAAGTTCAAATAGTTGATAGAGGGATAAGCCCTTATTTAGGGAATTTTATTATATGTTTTGGGTCATCTTTGAATTGAGTTTAAAATATGGAATTTTGATTACTCAACGATTATCAATATTGTTTGACATTTATAATTTAATTAGAATTATACCTTGAACTAAATGCCTGATTCCTTGTGAAAATTATTTGATGAATGCGTGGTGAATATTGCTAGATAATCACGATCTGAAATCCAAAAGGACCCTAGAATTTGGGTCGTGACACCAGGGTTACAAGTTACATTATATATAAAACTCCCGCATTCTTAGCCCCTAAGAAAGCCCGGTATAATGACCAAAATACCCTAACCCAACGCTCGGTCCCTGGCTAACCCCATGAACCATTCTAGTAAACCCGGAATACAAGACATAAACCCAACAATCTCCACCTTGGCTTGAATTCGGTAGACCTCAAGCCACCAGAATAATAATCAGCAATGTCTTCAGTCTTCCATACCTCACTAAAAGGTACGCCCCTGCACCAACTGTCATTGGGCACAGTCTTCACTCTTCAATGGCAAGTCATGTGGGTCAAGTCCAAGCAAAACTTGAACTTGTTCTCAACATGTGTCTTCGTGAATGCACCAAATCGCTTGTACCATTGTTCCAAAAGTTCACTTCGACTCAAACAATGATTTCTTCAAGCTACATACATGATCAGGAACCTGGAACTTCGCTCCACTTGCACCAGAAGTTTCTTCCTTTTTCTCGTAGATCAGCCTGATTTCCCTCAACAAGAGACTCCATCTCTTCATCCATAGTTTTGCCTATTGACTACTTTTTCGCTCTTCCATTGACTCTGGAAACATGGTAGCTCAACTGTCAATGCATATGCAACCATATCATCACGGCCGGTATCTGATGTCGATGCATGTGTCTTCATATCCTCAAAACGATATAAAACTCGCGGTTTACTCACTCTCTAGGCCTACCTATCTGTTGTTCAATCTGACTATCCTCTACATCTTGAGAGGAGCCGGATGCACTCTCATTCCTAAATAGGATGTCTGCCTCCACCTGAATAGTGTCATTGCTACTACTTGCTTTTTGTCTTCTCCACCTGCTTGCTCACATCAAGTAAAGCATCTTCCTGAAATGTAGCATCCCCGCTGATGATAAATCTAGGTGAATCCTAATCAGTACACCACAACCTGTATTCTTTCACCATAGAAGCATATCTCACCAAGATGCACTTCACAGCCCTTGGTTCTAACTTATCGGTTTTCACATGAGCATAAGCTGAACAACCTAAAATCCTCTTGTTAAAATAATCAGCTGGATTACCTAACCACATTGCTTCCAATGTCTTGCAACCAATCCCTGAGTGTGGAGACCTATTAATTAAGTAGCCTGCCACTTGTACTGTCTCAGCTCAAAAACGCTTGGACAACCTTGCAGTAAACAATATACAACGAGTTCTTTTCAAGATCATTCTATTCATCCTCTCTGCAACTCCATTCTGCCGTGTAGTTTTTGTAGTGGTGTAATGCCAAATTATGCCTTTATCCTTGCAATTAGGGCTGTCAATCGTGTCGTGTTAACAAATTTGGGTTACAGGTTAACGAATTCATGTTAAAATCAACTCAACCCGTACACAACCCGTTAACATAACGGGTCAAAAAATCCAACCCGAACACGACCCGTTAATTTAACGGGTTAGACGACCCAACCCATTAACCCGTTAAAGAATTAAGTCATTTCAAAAATTAAAAGAAAATTCATATAAAAATAAATAAGGAGAAAAATCTATAAGCCACACGAAACTATAAGTGAGGATCTCAAGTGGATCCCACCTAAAGCCCCCACTATAAAAAAAATTTTAATTTCTTCTTTATGAATATAAATTAATTCTATTTACACTTAGGGACTAAAAAAAATTAACGGGCTAAGCGGGTTGTTAACGGGTTCTTGGTTTAATTCATACACGACCTGTTAACTTAACGTGTTAACAGATTTGACCCGTTAACGACCCGAACCCATTAAGAGCCCACCCGAACCCATTAATATCGTGTGGGTTCGTGTCGTGTTAACGGGTCGTGTGGCATTTTGACAGTCCTACTTGCAATAGTTCTCAAACTCTGTCGATCCGTATTCCTTGCCATTATCTATCATCAACTTCTTCACCTTCGTGTCATTCTATTTCTCAACCATTGCCTTCCATCGCTTGAATGTAAAAAATGCTTGATCATTCGTCTTTAGTGTATAAACCCAAACTTTCCTTAAATAATCATCGATGAAAGTCAACATATACCAGGGTCCTACACTTGGAATAAACCTTCGAAGGACCTCACAAATCTCAATGAACATAATCAAGGATACCTTTCATGTGATCAATACCTGCTTTGAAATTGACCCTACAATGTTTTCCGAAGATGCATTTCTCATAAAAATCCAACTTACCTGTCTCTGTGTCACATAACAAATTCCGTTTGCTTGGCATTGTTAATACATGCTCAGTCATGTGACCCATACGCAACTATCATAATTCATAAACGCTTTGAGACAGATTCATGGTCATTTGAGGAAGATACTGCTGCTCCACCTGTAACTGTATTCCCAGATAAAACATACAAGTTTCAACTCTATTGCCTCTCACAAGAACCAGAGCACCCTTCACAACCTTCATAACTCCACCTTGAGCTGAGAATTTATAACCGTCTGAGTCTAAAGCACCCAAAGAAATAAGATTCCTTTTCATATTAGGAATATGACAAACCTCTACTAATGTTCTGATGATTCCATCATACATCTTAATTTTGATTATTCCAATCCTAACTGTCTTAAGGACTACATTGTGATTATTCCAATCCTAATTGTCTTAAGGCCTACATTGTTACCCATCAAGATGCTACCACCGTTGATTTCTCTATAAGTGACAAATCAATCAGTCCCTATTGGGACACATATGGTAGGAACAACTATTGGTGTCAGAGTCTACTCTTCCCTCTGTAACACTAGTTGTATCATCTAAGGAAGAATCATCTATCTATTTCCCTTTCCCTTTTCATTTGGGACAGTTCTTTCGGATATGCCCTTTCTTATGACAAAAATAACATTCAACATATTTCTTGTTGAGGAGCATTGAGGAAAGGCAGTTTCTATCCCTTATAAATCTTCTTAGGGAGGTGAATATTCCTGAAGAGGGGGAGGATGATAGAATCTAGAAAGCCTCGAAAGACGGTTGATTCTCCGTCTCATCATTTTATTCGGCCATCTCCAAAAGGATAGGGAGATCACAAGCAGCAAATGTTTGGAAGTTAAAAGGCACCACCAAGAATTGTGGTCTTCAAGTGGTTAGTTCTCCGAAGCCGACCTCACTATGGATAACCTTAAACGGAGAGGCAAGATACTGGTCAATGCTTGTCCTATGTGTTTGGAGGATGAGGAAACAATAGATCATCTCCTCTTAAGGTGTAACAGTGCTACGAAGATTTGGAATAATATAATCAGTTGGTTTGGTTGTAGTTGGGTCTTCCCAAAGAATATTCAAGATCTGTTTATGGCTTGGAAATCTCCCCAACGGTCACATCAAGGGAAGGAAATGTGGAATCTTTCTTTTCTTGCAGTGATTTGGCATATATGGAGGGAAAGGAACGCTAGATGTTTTGAAGGAGCCGCAACAAATGGAGAACCGATAGGTGGAAAAATTAAATTTTATGTGGCTCAATGGGTGTTAATAAATCCCATGTTCAGAGACTATTCTGTAGACCAAATCATGTTCAATTGGAAGGATGCGGCTGTCATGTAGTCAAGCTTTAGGGAGCCTTCTTGTAATTAAGAGACTTTCTCCCTAATTTGTGCATCTATGAGGGTACGTGTAGCTCGATCCCTCCTTCCTGGGGTTTTGGTGTTCTTGTTCCTCCTCTTCAGTATAAGTCTCCTGTACTGGTTGCTTTTTTAATGAAATCAACCATTCAAAAGAAAACATTTTTCTTCATTGTTGTAGATTTAGATTTGAAGGGCCCTGGCCTTAATTAAGCGGATTATTGCTAATGATTAGGATTAAGGTTAGTTAATCGGGTTTAGTAGCCTCACATGTTAGATGGGGAGGTTAGTATCGATGAGTTTCAAGGTAATCAGGGTACATTTGAGAGAAGTAGGGGCTGTTTCGCAATTTATGCAAATTAGGGGGGTAGCTTGCAATTTTAGAAAATTAGTGTAGTTGGGTGCATTGGGTAGTTCTCATCAAGCATGACATTTCTTATGTGTCGTGATCCAACAGCCCGAAACCCATTTAGAAGCCCACTTCCAAATGGCCCAAAGCCCAAAGGGGTTAGGCCCTTATTTGTAAATCTCATAAACCATCTCTACAGCCTAAAACATTTCCCATCTCCCCTTCACTTAATTTCATTTCATCTCCTCTCATCTCTACTCTCTACTTGTTCTCCTTCTCCCCATCACCAAGCCCAAGATCTCCAAGGTTCCCGAGCTCATTCAAAGGCTCTCCGAGCCCTCAAGACCTCCCCTCACCTTCTTCATCACCTCCTTCCCCATTCTCGTTTCTAGGTAAGTTACACTTTCCCAATCGTCATGTAGTTTCATTGTTTTTCACTAGGGCCATGCATTCATGGTTTAGATGTGTTTTTCTTCTTCTTTGGCATGTAAGCAAGAGATTGGTAACTTGGATTAGTGAAGGGTGGTGTGAAGTGCAAGATTTGGGAAAATCCTAGGCACAAAGAAGAGGGGTTTAGCGCAAACCTATTTCAGGTAAGTGAATAATTGTTTGCAACTTTATATTTATGCTTTGGTTTGACAACTCCATGATCATATTGATGTAGCTACCTCCATTTACCCTATGTTTGGGAAGGGGGGAGGGGAGGGGAGGGAAAATTTGAGGGGGAAGGAAAATGAAGGGGAGGGGAGGGAAGTGAAGGGAAACTTAATTTTACCTCCCCTTGTTTGGATAGTAAAAAAGTAGGGGAAAGAAAAGTGAAAAAGTAGTGTTTTGTTTGTTTGTGAGGTAGAGAGAAAATTACCAATTTACCCTTTTGCAAAAAGATAAAAAAATCCTCTTTTGTTGGGTAGAGGGCAGTTTAGTAAATTTATAACAAATCCTCTCTTTCCCTCACATTTTCCCCTCAGTTTGGAGGGAAAAATTTTTGAGTGGGGCCCACACGAATTTTCCCCCCATATTCCCCTCCCCCAATTTCCCTCCCCCCTTCCCAAACACCCTCTGTTAGGGCATTCCCCCCATTTTCCCCTCTACTTTTTCCTCCCCCTCATTTTACACCCTTCCCAAACAGAGGGTTAGGCTCATTTGTGCGATTATGGATGATTGGCGAAAATTTATGATGTGTTAATGGTGAATGAATTAATGGGCATTAAATTAGTAGAAGGATGTGTGGAATAGGAGCCTTGGACTGCCCTTAGTAGGTGGTAGAAACACCTTTTGGATGTAAGAGGAAAGGCCCCCTAGAACACCATCCCGATTCAATTATGCTACTTGTAAATGTGACACTACACGATTCTAAGATGGTTAATGATTGTAATTGTTGCACATATTATTGACAAGTTAACTTTTGGTCGTTTGTGGAAGCATCTTAAACTTTGGCGGGGATACTTATGCAATTGCTTTTACACAATTGGGGCATGTTAAACCCGAAATTCATGTAAAAGGTTGATTTCAAGCTACCTCGTTGTAAGGGTTGAAAGTAATAAGTTCTATTTAAGTTATGTTTATGTAGACTCTAAGAATGAAATAACATGGTATAATTGGATTAATCGGGACCGACCTATTGGCCGTCCCTAGACCATTAGCACAGACAAGGCCATGACATGAGTGTTATTCCGTTACTCATAGGTCAGATATGTGATTCCTTGACTCATAGGTCAAATTCGTTATTCCCTGACTCATAGGTCAGATATGTTATTCCCTGACTCAAAGGTCATATATATTCCCTACTCTCAGGTTAGTTGTATTAATCACCTAACTATAGGTCAATCATTTGATTGACTATAGGCTAGCCCCCTTATTGGTTTTACAAGGCATCCAAGAGGTGTATGATTTATGAGCCTATAATGTACGGTGGTTTGGTGGTTGTCCTAAGGCCAGTATTAGATCCCTAATCAAATTTTAAATGAAAAGGCAATTGCTATGTTTTAATCATGGAAATCTTCTCATATCGCACACGTACAGGTAGACTTAGAAATCTATTCACTCAATGTTACTGATTGTTGTTTTTTGCCCCAATCCAGGTAACCAGAACCTAGAAAATGAGCTTGCAATAATCAGGAAGTCATAGGACATGCGTGTTGAGATGCCAAAGGAGGGTAGTACAATTAGGGAATAAGCCTCATAAAGTTTTAATTTCCATTATTTTTAACAATAAAGGTTTTATTTTTCATGCATTACAATTTCTTTATAAATTTCAAGATTTCTTTAATTTATGCCCTTAAATCTGAATTGTTTTATTTGAATTATGATTGTGATTGTGATACACTTTTAAGTCAAGATTCAGAATTCGAAGGGCCCTGGGTCCCAGGTGGTTACAGTTAGCTCTTGGTGGAACTCCGAGACCTAGGTATATTGATGGAACCATCCTTGAACCACCTAAGAGTAAATTTAAGCATTCGGAATGACAGAAAATATGTTGGTTATGAAATGGATCCTTAACTTTATGGAAAATAATATTGCAAAAAGTTTTCGCTGTTGCAAATTGGAAAAAAAGTTAGGGATTCAATTGTTGCATCTTATGCCGAGGAGAGGAACCATGTGCCAGTTGACAAGAGACCTAACCCAATTGAGACAAGGGAACATATCCCTTTCTAATCAGTAACAAAAGCTTCATTAAAAAGAAGGGAAAACATACAACAGAGCACCCAACCAAGAGAGGAAGGGGAAGAAAGGTATAACAGCATATACCTATGATCGAAGGAAAGCAACCAGGAGAGAAAAACAAAATGAACAAAAAAGTAACGTCATAAAAGCTACAAGCCTACAAACCAAAGGGATCTTCTACCCCTTGCTTAGCCAACGAATTGGCAAAGCCATTAACCTATCACCCAACAAGAAGAAACTCCACAGAAATAGAAGAGGACAACACTTTAATTTCATTAAAGCAAAACTGAAATCTCCAAGGGGGGTTTACCAAAGAAGAGACCCAGGATATGGCATTCCTAGAGTCGCTCCCCGCCTCTAAAGGACTACTACGCTAAAATTCTAGGTATGTGGAGGGAGCTTGGATTAATATAAGCATGTGCCTACGGTAATACAAAATGAAATCGGGAACGTATATATGAATTATTGGTAGGTGTCAATCTGAGCACAGGTATTAAGTGAAGACCCTCTTCCACCAATGTGGACCATGTTTTCCCTTCTTCAGGGGGAGGAAAATCAAAGAGAAGTTATGCTTGGTCTAGATCAACCACCCACCAAACATGACAGATCCACACTTGTTTCCAATGAGTCTGGTGGCTACGGAGGTGGTGGACGTGCCTAAGGACCCTGGATTCAAAGTAAATAGAAGGCCATCACTTGTCCAGGAGCCAAGGGTTTGCAAAACAAAGCAATGAAGTGATAAGACTCCATTTGGATCCTCAAAACTTGGTTACTATGCACCCAGCTTACTAAAATTCTGTTCACCTAAAATTGGTTATGACAAAGAATAAACACCACTATCAGGTGACTTGCATTATCCAGGCACATGAACCCTCCTTTACACATAAACCGAGTGACCTGGTTCCAGTTTACTAAGATCCGAACAGGCTGTAACTCTTTAAAAAAAAGAGAGGAATGCTATAAAATATGCAACAATTGACTGTAATATTTCCATTCAAATCACCAGCATATTCAATTCACCTTACCACAATATAAACCTGAGAGGAATGCTAGAGAATAAGGAAAGCTTCCTATTAATACTACTAGCAAAAAAAGCTTTAAGGAATAATGATGAATATGTACTAGATGGTCACTCTGTTAGAGCCCGTCGACCTCACATTCTGCCGGTAGATATATAAGAGACAGATTTGTCACTTTCTATGCGTTATTCGGGTAAGTCTCTATTAGGAACACTAGGATACAAGAGTCCCTTGTCGAATGTTCAAATCTTTTTAACATAAACGGATGGTGAGAATAATAACAGAAATTTTTCATGTTATGCATATTCGTAGCAATAGATTGTCCAAAGTAGAGAAGCTACCATCCACTAAATGATACTTAAGAAAGGAAACAGGTGAGCAGATAAGAAGCCTACATGATGGAAGATATAGCAAATACATTCAGGCATGAATCGAATGTTTGAAGCTTCACCCCATATAAGAAGATAAAGTCCAATATAGAGAAGATTCACTTGTCGCATGTCAACATTAGCTAGGGGCCTGCACAGAAAGAACACTTAGAGATCCAGTAAATGAAGAAATCGGGAATTCAAGACTTCTCGCATGGGATAAACACCAAAAATCCCAATTCAATGATGACATCAAAGGACTTCATCCATGATTTGGCTTGCAAAAAGCTGACTTACTTGAGGTTTGGAGAAATATGCAAATATGCACACCATGAATTATAATTCTTGAAAATTTTGTTCATTAGCACCTGCACAGTTTCGTCATGCAGCTGTAGGTACAGAATACTACATCAAGCTTTCATGTTTGAACAAACTTAGCCTTCAAAATATAGAAAACCAAGAACATGATACTCTTCGATGAAGGAAAAGGAAATACCTCGGTATAACTTTCAAGAGGCCTGTTCCTTATGCCAATATTTGCAAGTAGCAGAATTAAGTGCTCTCTCTGATTTGCCACATTCCCTTTCTTCAAACCAATCAATGGAAGAAACAAAAACAATAATACAATTATCTGAGAACTGAACTTATAGAATATATATACATACACACACATATGCAAATATAGGCCAATACTCCTGTGAGAACCAGTTCACATGGTTCTTATGGAGAGAACCACCTGGTGGGGCCCACCTATCACCAATCCAAACAGATCATTAAACAGGGACCCACTGATAATCACTGATTCAAGGGTTTGGCTCCCATCTAAATGGATTGGACTGTTGGATCGAGGGTCAAAAAAGTTTTTTGATATAGTTGTTAAACTTGTGGGCCATGGATGAAGGGTTTAGCGGGAAGAGAATGGCTACAACCTTTATACCTGGCATGGTCCCACTTGGATCTTTCCATCCCCCAGTCCCATCCCCAGATTGGACCCCCAAAGGGCCCCACAGCTAGTTCACACGGCTAGTTCACAGAGGAACATGCCCAAATATATATATATAGACACACACAGAAATGATCACGAGGTGTGCACCTCACACATGGGGCACACTGATGATCAATCCAAGGGACCCACAAAACCGGGATCTCCTTAATTGTTACCGGATCTAAGGGTTACACCAACCAAATGAACTAGACCGTTGGATCGACTGATTTTTTTTTTTTTAATATAAATCCGTTATAACTTGTAGGTTGTTGATGAAGGGGTTAGGATGATTAAGTGGGCCCAAATTTTATTAAGAGGTATGGCCAAACCAGATCTTTCAAACCCACCCAGCCCCATCCCCATGTGGGCCCCATAGCGAGGTGCGCATGTATAGAGTATGGATCCCCTACACACACTGCTCATGGGGATTTCCATGCGCATCTCGTTGTGCGGCCCATATGGGGATCGGGCCAGGGGATAGAAAGATTTGGTTGGGGCCTACCTGTGTGCCCACCTGGTCATCCTAACCCCTTGATGAATGGCCCATGAATTTTCACCCCTTATAAGATTTGCATAGTTGATCCAATGGTGCAGTCCATTTGGATGAGGTCCACTATGATGCATATCCCCCATGGAGTGCCATTCGATGGAAAGATCTGGATACAACCTACCTAAAAATTTTAATGGTTTTAGAGGCATCATTTTCTTAGGATTTCAATCCAACGGTGACAAAAAGTTGGCTAAGTGTCAAATTTGAACTTGTGATAATTCAAGAGGGAGAGTGTGTGAAAAGACTAGATTGGCCCAAGATGGGCTCCACGATTTGAACAAATAGGGGAGCAAAATAGGGAGTTCTTTTTTTTTAATGGGGAGTTTTTGAGAATTTCTCACATATATTAATATATACTGGACCCTACTCCCGTACATCCTCATGCTACATCCTTACAATACATACAAGCTGTTGGGGCCCACCTGGGACCCCACATATCAAATTAGAAGTATGCCCCTAACCCTTTCATCTGTGACCCATCAGTTTAAGCGGGTTCATATATATGCACACATTAGGTGCGCACTAGGCGCACGAAGCATCCGTGCACACCTGACTATGGGGACCACTTGGGGTTGGGGCCATGGGTTTTGAAGATCTGGGTGGAGCCCTCCTCTCTAAAAACAATAAGCCCCATGCAATCATCCTAAAACTATCATATGGGGCCTCCAAGTTCAGTCCATTCGAATAGGTGTACAGTCAATCCAACGGTCCAGTCCATTTGAATGGGTGCAAACCCAAGGGGAGTACGTGTGTGTGGTCCAGTCGGATGGACCATTAGGTGGGCCCACTAGGGGTGTGCACCGTGCTCGAGGTGTGCACTGGATACTGATCACGAGACGAGGGGGATGGAAAGAGACATCTTAGATGGGCCCAGATATCAAGTTTGGGGTCAATCCCATGCCTCCAATCCCTTCATCTGTGGCCCAGAAGTTTAACAACTTTATATTAAAGAAAAAATTTGACCCTCAATGAAACGGTTCAATCGATTCGGATCAATAAAAACTCGACGGATCCAGTGTAATTTAAGGGGTCCCATGTGTGGATGGCTCAAATGGATCATAACATCGGCGCCACAATGTTGCCCTCATCGCATTACAGTGAGGGACTATGCATATGAATATTTTCTATGACCCTCGATCTAATGATTCAATCCATTCAAATCGGTGCAAACCCATGGGATCCGTGACTATCACGGAGGTGTGTGTGGTATATACGGATGGGTCATAAGCATGGTACAAAATATCGGCTGATACCGGTTCATATCAGCCGATATGAACCGGTATCGGCCGATACCAAACCGATATTTTGCCAACGATACCGGTTTCGGTATTGCAAGCAAAATATCGCCAAAATATCGGTCATATTTTGAAAATATTGGCAGAACCGATATCTCGGCCGATATTTTCAAAATATCGGCCGAGATGATATATAATGCCAAAAACCCTACTTTTTGTTAAAAAAATCCCCAATCTTCATCTCCTTCTCCTCTCCTCTCATCTTCTTACTCCTTAGGGGTTGCAACTACTCTCCATCTTGCATCATTTCAAATCCCACATTTATTTCTTAAAGAAAATATTATTCAAGCCTCAAGGTAAGAGAAAATCAATTTATACCATTTTATTATGTGTTTTTTGTTTTTTATTTTTAGATGAAGCATAGAAATGATCATTTGGTTTGTCACTTTGGTTGTGTTCTCCACTTAGAAGTCAGATCTACATATTTTCATGCTAGATCTACTCATACACATGATTTTTAGATTTTTATTTTAATTATTTTATTTTCGGATTTTTCAATATTTGAATTATAATATATCATTTTTTGGGGATTTCATCATAAATATGTTGTTTTAATGATTCATGATCATTGTGTGGTTTATAAATGATTGATTTACATACTTTTATGCTAGATCTATATATTTAGTATTTTGAAAATGATTTTATTAAATCTTGATTTTTCTAAAAATAATTGTTGTTACTTGTTAGTTGTTAGAGTATTTATGATACCAAGGGCTTATTAATAGTGTGTAGATGATAGATCTACATCTACTCATAGTCATAAACATGATTTTGAATTTTTTTGAATTATTTTATTTTCGGATTTTTCAATATTTGAATTATAATATATCATTTTTTGGGGATTTCATCATAAATATGTTGTTTTAATGATTCATGATCATAGTGTGGTTTATAAATGATTGATTTACATACTTTTATGCTGGATCTATATATTTAGTATTTTAAAAATGATTTTATTAAATCTTCTACTTTTTCTAAAAATAATTGTTGTTAGAGTATTACTATTACATGAATTTCTTATTTTATAGGAAGTTAGGAACAATGGTGCGTGACCTAGATCCAGCATGGAGCCATGGTGAAGCAGTCGGAAGCAAAAGTAAAGTAAAATGTAATTATTGTGGACGAGTGATCAATGGGGGGATTACCCGATTGAAACAACATTTGGAACATGTATCAGGACAGGTGGCAAAATGTCATAAAGTGCCACCAAATGTAAGGGCTGAAATGCATGAGCTCCTTGATGCATCTGCAAAAAAAAAAAGATGTACAAGCAAGAAGAAGAACTGAGGAACTTGATACATGCAGAGAAGAAATATTTGGTTCCTCCGATGATGACGATGAAGACTCGGAAATGAGGAGGGCTAAGAGAGAAAGTGTGAGGTTACTTCAGGAGGAGGAAGAGAGGAAGAGAATGCAATATGAAGCAGCCGCCAGAGGTAGCCAATATGAGCATGGTGGTGGGTCATTTGGACTGGGGGGAGCGAGTTTGCGTCGGGCAGTTAGTCAAAAACAACCCCGTGTCCGTGAATATCCAGACATTGAGGAGGTTGAACCTCCTACACATGCACCTCGTAGGCCAAATGTGGTGGGGCCAACAGACCCATTTGCTTATAAAAAACCAACTTCAAAGCAGCCGGGCATTATAAAAGCTCTAAAGGGCAAGTTTGGTAAAGCAAGAGAACATCTAGTGAGAGCTACTGGGAAGTTTTTTTTGCATGGAGGCATCCCACCCAACAAGGCATCTTCTCATTATTTCACCACCATGTTAGATGCGGCTGCAGAACATAGTTCAGGTATAAAGGCACCCACCCCTTATGAGATTGGGCATGTCTGTGTTGAGAAAGAGTATGAGGAATTGCAGGCTTGGGTGCAAACTTTCAAATGGGCATGGAGGGAAAGAGGTTGCACACTAATGTGTGATGGGTGGACAACCATCACACATCGTCATCTCTTGAATTTTCTAGTCTATTCATCTATGGGCACAGTGTTTATCAAATCAGTTGATGCAACTGATTACATCCAAGATGCAAAATATATTAATAGGTTATTGAATGAGGTGATTGAAGAAATTGGGGTAGATTGTGTGGTTCAGGTTGTTACTGACAATGCTACAAACATGAAGGCTGCAAGAATGTTGCTTATGAAACAAAGGCTAAGGATTTTCTAGTCTCCATGTGCAGCACATTGCCTGGATTTAATGCTTGAAGATATTGCAAAAGGAAAAGTCATGGTGCAAGTGATTGGTAAGATAAAGAAGATCACCAATTTTTTTTATCAGTCATATAGACCCATTTCTATGATGAAAACGTATACAGACAACCATGAACTACTGCGGCCTGATATCACTAGATTTGCCACCCACTTCATTGCCATCGAATGTGTTTATATCTATAGACATGGACTTCTCCAATTGATAAAATCACAAGAGTTCATGAATTCAAAATGGGGAAAGAGGCCAAGTCCCACTCCCATTACAAAAGAAGTATGTAAAACAATTGAGTCCAACAAATTTTGGCCTCATGTGAAGGGTGTTTTGAATGTTTTTTATCCCCTAATAAAGGTTCTTCGATTGGTTGATGGCGATGATAAGCCAACAATGGGCTTCTTACATGAGGCCACGGAGAGATCAAAGTTGGCTATTCAAGCAGATTATAGATATTATAAAAAGTATTGGAAGATCATTGACGATCGATGAGGACGACAATTGAAACATGATTTACACTCTGCTGGTAAGTGAATGCTATTTCCTTTAATACTTGAATTATTTTTATTCAATTCTTCTCATTATATTAATTTATCATTGACTAAAATTCATCGGTTTTACACTCTTACAGGATACTTCTTTAATCCACAATTTACGGATGGGCACATATCTGATGAAATCCATTTTGGACTAAAAAATGTAATTGAAAGACTAGCAGAGAATACAGATGAAGCAATTTGGGCTACTAATCAGGTAGGCAGTAGGCTAATTAAGGGAAAAACCGAAAAAATATGACATTGTAAGAATGTAAGTTCTCTAATTTATTTCTCTACTTCAAATCTCCAATGTCTTCAGATTGACATATACAATGTACGTGCTGGAAGCTTTGGAACGACGACTGCGCAAAGAGCTATCACACAGACCAATCCTAGTATTGATTGTAATGTCATCTCTATATTATTCAAGGACTCTAATTATTATTTTATTGACTCTAATATCATTTCTATTTTTATTTTCAGCTAAATGGTGGTTGAATGATGGAGAGAGTGCTCCTGCACTAAGGATGATTGCTATTAAAGTCCTTAGTCAAACTACATCGTCTTCTAATTGTGAAAGAAACTGGAGCACCTTCTCGTTTATCCACACAAGACCAAGAAATAGATTAACAATGCAGAAGCTAAATAAATTGGTCTACATCCACTACAACCTCAAGCTCCGGAGTAGAAATAGAAAGAGAAGACAGTTTGAGGATCAACGGGATTATTTTTGTCCAATTAATTTGGACTACATCTTTTCAAAACAGGATACAGTGTTAGGCGAATGGTTGGAGGAACAAGAAGAACCAATGTTAGATAAAGCCCAGAGTTTGAGGAGTTGATGGAGGAATTGACTAGGGATAGGCCTGAGCTAGTAAGGGCCTCAGAAAGGATGGAAGAAATAAACTTGACAATGCAACAGGGGCGCGCACCTGATACAAGTGAACCAAGGGGAAAGGAGGTTGACGAGGAGAGTGAGTCAAGTATTTCTACTTCATCATCATCAGCAGGAATTCCACCTGATTCTCCCAGGGATGAGGGTCATTATAGAGATGATGAGCCTCTCACTTATAAGACAGTTGAGCATTTTCCTGGTGCTACAGAGTTAGATCCTCGTCGTGGCTATGTCAGACATGTTGAAGGGACCGAGGCAGGGAGTAGTAGTGGCGCGGGCCCTGCTGAACAAGGAGTGGGGGAAGATACTCATGGTCATTATGGGGGTTATGTTAACCAAGAAGGTGCCATGTATGAACAGTATGAAAATTATTCATATGACCCTAATTGGGTACCCCCTTCACCAACACCGATACTTTCTATCGAACAGATGTTAATTGAGCAAGGAAGGCTTCCCCCACGACTTCCCCAACGACCTATTCATGCCCCTCATTTTTATTTCATGCCATTAGATTTCAATCAGCCATCTCAATCTACAGGGGATCAATATAGTTCATCATCTTATCAGGAACAATCTGAATATGGTCATGGGTATGATAGTGCTGCGCAACAGTATGGAGCATGTCTTTTTAACCAATACCAAAGAAATGATGATGATGATGATGATATCGAGCCTGGGCGACACTTCACTTGGAATTAGGTTATCAATCTGTCAATCTGTCATACACTCATGGTCTTGAATTTCTTAATTTATTTGTTGATTAAGTTAGTATTAAATGATGATTGATATGTTATCTTTATTTTCTTATATTTTACACTAATAAATTGATCATGAGCATCAATAATGGTTGCATTATATGAAATACTGGAGAAGACAGCGAACTGCGATACAGACAGGACTCATAACTTAAGGTGACCGAGATTTTGATTTATTGTTGTTACTAATGGAAAAATATATATATTGTTTTCCAGCATTTTCTAATATTCTAGATTTTTTGAATATTTTTGCGAATTTTTTTGGATTAAAAAAAATTTTCACACCGCAACGACCGCGACGAACCGATATTTGCGACCGATACCGATATCATATCGGTTTTTTGGCCCGGCCGATACTGCGACCGAAACCGAGATTTTAAACCATGGTCATAAGGTTGGCCCGACAAGGTGATACGTACAGTCTATACAAGATTGTTTGCCTATATATATTTATCCTATGCACACCCTTAGGCACCCACCTGATGGTCCATCCGAGTGGCGCCCCCACCAAAATAGTTCACATGCCCCCTAGGTTTGCACCCATGCAAATGGACTAGACTGTCGGATCAACTATACACCCATGCAAATGGACTGGACTTCTGGGCCACATATGATAGGGTTAGGATGATTAGATGGGGGTGGTTTTTTGTAGTTAGGAAGGCCCCACTCAGATCTTTAAATACCCCTAGGTCTCACCCCGAGGTGGGCTAGCAGGTGGGCCAATGTTCTACTCAGAGGTATCTCTCATGGATTTACGTGAAAGGTAAATGTTTTACTACCACTTGAGACACCCTAGGATAAATAAATCCAACCCCCTCACACTCACTAACCCCGCATTAATTTGACACAAATATGAATTAAACTCTCCGTTAGATTAAATTTCATGAAAAATGTAACTTAAGAAACCGTTAAAAGTTGAAAGCCTCTAATCAAACAATGAGCATAATCCAGATTAGTGCCAAATTAGGGTATGCAAATCCATGGGGGGCTAGTGACTAGTGAGTGTGAAGGGGTTAGATTTATCATGGGGGTCCCATGAGATGGTGAAAGGGTTACCCTCTGATGCCAATCCGTGAGAGGTACCTCTTACCAAAACATCCCGATTGGGGCAAAAATTGGTCAAGAATTTCAACATTTCACTAGGACTACCTGCATGAAGAGGAAAAATATTCTCTATGCACACCAATTGGTGCACATCATGCATAGATTCACCTCTTGGTTTGTGCTCTTTTTCTTCTTCTTCTTTTTTCCTCTGATATAATTAGAGAAATGGTTTCTTTATTTCCTTGAAAGGGAAAAGCATATATCACATGAATCCAACTGGATATAAGAGCTACTCTTACACCAGCAGAAAAGGTGTAATCCACATGAGTGGTTTTGGCTTTCTGACGAAAGAAGGGGGAAAACCAATTCCAGTTCAGCTGGTTCTCCAGTCGCATCCTAGAAGAAAATATTAAAGCAGGAGAGGAAGTACTCTCTCATGTAAGGTCTTTTTTTTCAACAGTAACTCTCTTCATGTAAGCAATATTTCAAATAATAGACAGGTTTATCCATGTCCGAAGAAACCTCATAACCTTATGCCAACAAGTATCAGCATGAACTTCTATTAGTGCAAATGATGCCAAGGGAAAAGGAGTAAAAAATTCAGACTACCATGTAATACCTGAAATCCAAACTCTACCCAAAGCCAATCAAGCAAATCATGGATAGGTTTATCCCCGTCATCAATATTATGTGGGCCACTGGCTGTTGAACGAATTCTCGGCTTTGGAAGGTTATCAACCATACGGAGAGCACTTACCGCTGCTTTGATCTATATGTTCCAGAGAAATATTAAAACAGAAATATAAATGGTGATTGGCAAACAAAACTACAGTAAAGGCCCTGTTTGTTTGCATCAGAATGCATAGGATTTGAATACATAGGTGGTTAAAAATAAAGATCAAAGGTGAATTTCCAAAAATGAGCATCAAATAGCATCTTCTTTTGATTCTATTTCCGTAAAAAAACATGGTGTTTGATGCTCGCTTTTGGAAATTCACCTTTAATCATCATTTTTAAACACCCTATGTATTCTCTAATGCAAGCAAACAGGCCCTAAATACACAAGCATAAGTATCAGACCTCAGGAAGTGTCATGATTGTAGAAGTGACACCGACACCAAGTCCATGCAGGGGAAGTACGTTATAATGTACAAAATGCTCTTTATCACGTTTAACTTCTCTAGCTTGTCTTTTTACCTACAAATGCAAGAACCAATCCATAATCCATATTTTACGTGCACATTGACCTCCAAATGCGAAACAAAATGGTATACCATCTCAATCGATACAATCGATAGCTATTTGATAAATATCATACCTCATCGTCAATTTTCTCCTGCGGTACCACAGTTTCCAGAACATCATATAAGACAGATGCAATCTGATAGTTCTTAGCCATGTCCTCGCTATATAGAGTTTAAAGAACCAAAAAAAAAAAAAGTGAGACACCGGTATAAAAATCATTGCATGCTCACAAGTTGCAATATTAGTAACAGTACAAGTCCCAATGGTAAAATTAGAAAGTCAATAGTTTGAAGTCAAGCCTCACGGTTTCCTCTTGACGGCACCTTCTTTGATCCCATCTCTATAGAACATCTGATAGAACTTTCTAATCTCTGTTGAATCACTTCTTGTTAGAATTGGATGCGTTTCTTTTTCATCCTGCCATCAAATGAATCGTACACAAGTTTAAATGGTCATTACTTCCATACCAGTGCTTAAGAAATACTAACCCTCAAGATTCAATTAGCTTTTACAGGACTCACTTAAGAAAAAAAAAAAGGTGAATGTCCAAAGAAGAGGGGCTGAGTCCGTGGCGGGCATGTTCTCTACAATGCCACACCATTACACGCATGAAAGTATCAAGGAAGAATGAGGAAATTTGAAGAAGTCTATGTCAATGTGATTTAATGGCATCATATTTATAATAGTTTGGGGTACAGATTTAGTTACAACAAATAAGGAGTAATCCCTGTAATGACAATCACAAAGGATTCATATCTATAAGATTACAAGGATATTACAATTTACAAGGATGATTAAATTACCACAATTGCCGGAGGGAATATGGAAACAAAGTGTTCCCTCTTCATGAGTAGTCTTCTTTATCTCCACAATGCAAACAATATTAACATTGAACAATACCCTCAAACCATGTTTTCCACGAATCACACTGAGCATATTTTGATTGTCTATCACTTCATTAGTGGCGCGCAGTCCAAGCATCAAGATGAAAGGAAATGAGACCCTCACTCCTAGCGGCTTCCTGAGTGCCACACCTATGGCTATCACACAAAGGCGAAGGAAAGAAAGAAGAAAACTTCTGCAACATTCAATCTCACCAATATTGCTCTCAAAAACTGATGTTACATGCATATTTATTCGTCCCAAATCAAACTAGTTCTATCCTAACCATCAATTAATAAAAATTAAATCACAGCCTTTAATTAGGACTAGTAAGCAAAACAAGTAAAGAGATAGCAAGCTATTAACCTAGAAAGAAAACTAGCCTGAAGAGATAAGGATCGCATGCCTCATGCACTAGCATCAATAATACAGTTCTACTCCATAGGACTTATCAGATTCCTTCAAGTTTTCGCTCATGATTAACTTGCTAACTTCTTCACAGTATCTTAACTGAAATATTATCACAACTTTCTACTTTGCAAATCGATGATTGGAACCTCTCAACATTAATTTGAGGGAGAGTAGAAACCAGTCAATTAACTCCGCCAGTTCTTTTGTCGAAACTGCCGATCCCAAGCCCGGCTAAAGAAGGCAGCTAGGTTGCGTCAGGTAGGTTAACAGTCAGTGCAAGACTTATGTCACAACTACCACCCGAGTCTGAGACACTGACATTGGCCGAAGATACACTGGAATGGCGGAACAGAATTCATGAATCTGACCCAACATAGTTGAAACAAGGCCTTGGTGATGATGATGATGATGAGAGACTGATCCTATGGGCCACCAAACATATTGTGTGAAGAGCACCATTCTTTTATTCTTCTGAATGTGTACAATACTAGTGGAAATCTCTTGATGCTACCCAAAATAGTGTGATTGTATGACAACTAAACTGTACGGAATAGTTAAAACATCCATGTATACAGATGAAGCAGTCAATAGGCAGTGTACTTCTCATAATGAGAAAGAAAGACAAAGTGTGTATAAAAGATATGCATTCACACATGTGGAAGAACTCAAATGTGTGAGCGTACAAGAGTAGTTGTAGTCATGAGGGGAGTGAGGAAATTATCTTCACAAAAAACTTGTAGAGTTGGGAGGATTACTTTGGAGATTTTGATTTCTTATATTTCTTATCTTCCTAACTTGGTTAACCATTCAAAAATAAAGTGATGGTTAATCATTCAAAAATAAAGTGATCTTCCTTAATTGGTGGTGTAATCTTATCGGTGAAAGTACATTATAAATAGAGATGTATTCCACAATGGAATCATCTTAACTATTCATCCAGTTGCTCTTCTTTCTCTCCTCTCCTTCATCCATTTCTTCTTTCTTCCTTTCAATTTATGGTCAACCATTCTCAATAATAGGGTGAAATATACCCTTACAGTTTCATTATCAAATTGTCTTGTTCTTTGATTTGATGTTTTTGTGAGATGTAGGCTCTCTAAACATAATCTAACAAAACCATCACCTGGATGCTCTTAATCACTTTAAAAAAACTAGGCTTTTAGAGCCTAAATCATTTGGGCTTTCAAACCATAGCCCATTGGGCCGTCTTGGTGTCTTCATGTCAACATTGGCAGCTTCTTATAAGTTACTGTTAAATTTATAGTAACCTCCATTGTTCTAGGAATTCAATGAGAGATAAGGCAAGACTCTAACAAGAAGGTAACCCAAAAATAATGCAATCAACTAGAAAATAAAAGATCGTGTATATACTACAGAGAACATTTCAAAGCACCTGGCTAAGGTCATAAAATCAATCAATGTTATATTTCAAATCATCCAGCACATTAAAGTAATAATTCTTAATACTAAAAGGGAACTTATGTCACTCATGATTAAAAGGCATTAATGACTATAAAATCATCTCAATAAAGGATGCAAATGGTAATTTAGAAGCAAAAAGTTCATAGTTTATCATCTTTACCCTTTCCAGCCTATGTAAAAGAAATGTTTTGAATTGACGAACACCACGTCCAGATGAATTAGGATCCATATTATGAGCCTTCTCAAATGCATGGAAGCGACCTGTTGAACACAAGCAAACAATTGTAAGTGCATCACTGTAAATTTTAATTGGAAGTAAAACAAAAAATACAAAATTACGCAAAAGGTGTTTTCTTCTACCAACCAAATAGAAAAAGGAATCTACTGCACTTACAAATGTTCTTCTTCTTTGGAAACTTAATCAAAAATACCAAATCTTTATTACTTGACTTATGTAGTAAGATTAACACTGTTGCTTTTTTTTTTATGACGAGGGTACCCCTGGGTTCTTTAACCCAACAGGACTAATCCCCCGGTTGGCACCCGTTAAACCCACATAAACGCACACCAGGCAGATCTAGGATAGTTTCGAACCCAAGATTCAGGTAGCAAAGAGCAAACTCGCACCTTATGCCACTCCACCGACTCCCAGGTGGGCTTTTTTTCCATTTCTTATTTTGTTGTGCCCATTTTTTTTTTAATGGCATTGTTGTGTCGAATACTCAGAATCCCATTTTTTGAATTCGTCTAATCAGACACTCTTATCGCACTGGTGCAAATTAAGACTATTTCAGTTCAAAACACAGAGGAGAATAACTCACAACGACCCATATCTCAAAGCAGGCATTTTGAGCATATTTTGAAATATTGAAAACTTAAACTCGTCTCAACTCACAGGCTTGTCGAGTCAAATCAACTCATTGAGCTTCCAAGTTGAGTAAAGCCTCAATTTTTAAACTGCTGATTTGAGTGCAAAGAATGCATAACCGTATACTAATAAGAGCAATAGCAGCAGCAGCTCAATACAAGTATGAATTCCCCTAATCAAACAAGCATTCTGCGAGTAACAAATGAGGATTTTGAGAAGATGGGGGTGGGGAGCTTACAGAGATACGCGATGCGAGGGTTGATTGGCTCGAGCTCATTGGCGACTCGAAGGATGGGGACTATGGTGGCAAGGGACGAGGGGACCATCTGCTCGCTGTCGATCGGCTCGAGGATCTCTTCCTCCTTGGGCTCCATCATAGACGGCTGCCGAGCCACGCGCCGGGAGCCCGACCTGGGCGGAGGACCGTCCTTGCTCCCACTGGAGCTCGCCATCTATTCCAAAACAAATGCAAAGAAGAAGAAGAAGCTGCAAATGCAAATGCTGCTTTGGGTTGTTGTTACAGTTGTTGTTGATGTTTGGGTGAGAGAGTAAATGGGGGATTGGAGAGATGGGAAGGGTTTCAGAGGGATTGCTTTTCATGGCTCAGTCTCTCTCTCTCTCTCTCTCTCTCTCTCTTTTATTTTCTAGGCTTCTTTTGCTTTTGGGTTTCTGGGAGGGGAAGTAAGGAATGAGCAAAAGCTCCACTCCAAGTATAAATTTTTTTTTGGATTGGTTGGGAAGGTTTCTGTTCGGTCGATGCTTTTGCTTTTTCCCGATCAATGCTTCTTTTGCAATCTCACTTGCAGTTCCCCAAGCTATTGTAGCTCTTTTGTTAGTGCTGGAAGAGGGAACTTTTTATTTCTTTGGGTCTTTTAAAGGCTTTGGGTGAGGTGATGTTTACTGTCATAGGCTTTATTGGAGGATTGTGACATGTGAGTGTGGATCCTTTGGGCTTTTGCCTTTAACCCAAGAGATCCAAGTAGGAATTTTTTTTTTTTTTTTTTTTTTTTTTTTTTTTGGGTCTCAGCCAAGGTGGGTGAGAGCCATTGGCACCAGGGAGACAGCCGATGGATGGAAGGGCGGGGAGAAAATCATACTTAGGGATTAAATACTCAGCAATTATGTGAGATATGAGTTTGCTAATTAATTGAGCTACCTCTTGTACTGAAAATCCTAAGTTAAAGTAGTGGGACTTTTCACTTCAACCGGCTTATTGGAATTTGAACCATTCAAGATAATGGGCATTCAAATATATGGGGTCCTAAAAATTTATATTGACTCCGGTTTTCCCACTGTTGGACTATTTGACGAACATATATAATCAATACAACAGTGAGAAAAACTCAGGTTGACTTTTTTTTCGTTTTCTATATTTTCTTTTTTTTTTCTTTTTTTTTTGTGGGGGTGTTGGGGGGTGGGGGGTGTTTGGTTTCCCAACCAAGGGGCTGTAACCCATGAAAAAAAACCCATAGGGTGAGTGGGTGGGTGGGGGGTTTTGGTTCCCCAACTAAGGGGCTGTAACCCATGAAAAAAACCCCATATAGAGGAAGAGGGACTTGCACACACAAAGGGAGAACCTTAACAACCGGGGAGTGAATGCTCACAAATGCGAGGATAGATAATTTGCACATGTCTTGCTCACACATGCAAGGAGTGAGGGAGACAAGGATCGATCCATGGCCATCCGGGTGAGATGTGGGGTCGCCAACTAATTGAGGAATACCTCATTCTCAACTAGGATTGACTTAAGCTTTGAGGATACCGGATACCCATTATATCTAGAGCATGTTTATCTTGAACGGTTCAAATTTCAATGTGTGAGCCCCACTATGTAGTTCCGTTATAACTCAGGATTTCTGGTCACTAAATTTAGATGATAGACAGTTCTTGTTGTTTCTTTTTCTTTTCTGTTAGAAGATAGACATGTTATTAAAGTGAAAGATGCAGACAATGACTGGGATTAAAGTGACATTTGGGAGTGGGGATTTTGGTTTGATTCCTTCGAATGTTGAGATATGAGATTCCAAAGGTTGTTTGAGTCAAAAGTCCAATGCTTTCTTTCTATACGTGAAAATGAGAATCACCGCTGTTAAGGCCAACATGGATGCAATCATTCATCATGAAGAGTAAGGAATCCAGGAATCCTAAGCAAGTTTGTGAGGCCACACATTCATTAGATAAAAATAGTAAAATTTTGGCGGATTCAAGAGTTGAGTGGCTCTGTTTGTCAATGACCAATAATTACCAAACGCATTCACAATTGAGTGGTGTTAGTGCTTTGATATCACACACATATTTAGCAATCGATCCCTAAGTGTTCAAGTTAAAGTAATACTTCCTAACTACATAGTCCAACTTAGCGAGAAAAAAAGTGTCATGAAAATTTATTGGCAAAAAAACACGACTAGGAGGTTTTATGATCCAAAGGAGAACAGTTGGCCAGGTAAAGTCTTTTGTGGATGTATATCATATTGAATTTACAGCTTACAAAATCCACACAAAAGATGTTCCCAAGATCTGTATGTGTTGTGTGTGAGATTTTGTGTAGGCGACAATTATAAGGTTTGTACTTCCAATTTTTCTTTTCATGTCTCTCGCTCATAAAATATAATCCATCGACTGCAATCTAAGTCACAACCCTCAACCCGACACTTAATTTTAGTGACTCTCTAAGGCAACAAGAAGAAATTTCAGGGCAGTGAGCTGTTCATATGTTTCTGGGTTTTGGGCCCAAGCTATTCTTTTTGTATATATAGCAGCCTTTGTGGTGCTTGTTTATGCTTTTTGGGGTGTTCCCTTCTATATTCTTTGCCTTCTAAAAATAATAAACACAAACAAATAAACTTGCAAAGTATTGGCACTCACTCCAAATTTGACATTCATTGCTAATTCTCAAGGTTGGATGTAGAAACAAAAAATTAATAATTTAATGTCATAAATTCTAAAGATGAAGGGCCATGAACTTATGATGATATGATGGGAACTTTTTTTTTTTTTTTTTTATGTGTGACAACTATAGGTGCCAATGAGGTCAGACACAGTTACTAAGCTCTTGACCAGCAAGTTATACTCGGCAAAATTGGTCGAGGACATGGGACCCTCTTGCCATATGAGATTGTGAATTCTATGCATAGGTAGGAGTGATCCACAAATCAGCCTAATAAAAATATTAATGGTTAAATTTTAAGGCCCAAAGATCAGTTAAATTCGACAGCAAATTGACCAACAGGAGTGTCAAGTTGACATGGTGTCAATTCATTGGGAGGGGGGGACTAGTTTTCAGTGAGGTATGGGAATTGCAAGTGGGCCTTACACAAGCACTTGCCCATTTATATAGATACATACATACATTTCTTAAGTTTCTCTTTTCATAAAATGTCTCTAACTGTGAGTATAATTAAGATTAGTATCAAGCTAAGGCAGGGATCCACCACTCAAGTGGCAGGGGATGACAATTAAAAACTAATGGAGGGGCTAAAGGAGCTCTGATTCCATGATAACTTGAAAGAACAATTAATAGAAGAACTTTATCCATCGTTTGGGATCTATTTAACAATAAGAAACACACATTGATTATGTAATTGCAACCTTCTCATTCTCATCCGAGCTGTTATTTGTACTCTAGCTCTAGTCAAAGAATATAGTAGCATATCTATCTTACATGTTTATACAGCAATAATATAAAACAGAAATGGTTTTCATGATAGGAAGTCAGTCAATGCTACTTGGTACTTTGGAGAACTCTATTTTATTTGTATTTTATGTTTGTTTGCATTAAAATAAATATGAATGATATATATAGGGCAGTTAAAAATAAAAATAAAGAGTGAATTTCCAAAAATAAGCATAAAATTGCATCTTCTTTTGATTCTATTTCCCTAAAATAAAGTGGTATTTCCTCCGATTTTCATTTTTAACCATTGCATGTATTCCAATGTAAATAAACAAGCCATATCAAACTTTATAACAACGATAGGCTTATAGTTCATTCCAGAAAATGGCCCATGGAAGTTGTTTCAATTATTGAAATATATTGACATTATGTAAGTGAATTGATGATTGTAAGAAGCGCTACTAAGTACAAGGAAATTATAATTCTTAGTCTCAATATTTAGGTGAAGATGGCTAAGTAAAAGATGGTCTATTCATGGAGTCCTTTGTGTTTTTAGGCCTTTTATGTTAAGCGATTTTGGGTCTTATGCCATTGTTTAAAGCTTTAAACACTAAAGTCTAAACTTGAATTGGCCGAGTCCACCAGAATCGATGCAAAACTAAAAGCATCCAGCTGAATCCAGACTTGGTTCAATTGGTAACAATCTCAAGCAAAATTTATCAAAAGAATGTATATATATATATGGGAGATGTTTCTATGAGAGCATCTCTCACCTTACTATGAGAGATAGGGTGGGGGTCCTCACATTTAAGTTATTGGCATTGGATATGGATGTGAGGGCCCCCACCTTATCTCTCATATGAAGATACTCATGTACATCCATCCCTCACTATATGGTGAGGGACAAACTTGATAGGATCCACCTACAACCCCACTAATCATGGAACTTGGGGGGATGGAAAGAGTAATCTTGGATGTGCTCATATATTAAGTTTGTGGTCAATCCTAAGTCTCTAACTCCTTCATCCGCACCGACAAATTTTAAGGACTTTACATTAAAGAAAAGAAAAGATTTGACCCTTGATCAAACAGTCCAATCCATTCGGATTAGTGAAAGATCAGTTGATCCGTTGTAATTTAGGGGGCCAATGTGTGTGGATGGTTCGGATGAATCATAAAGTCAACCTTACTATGTTATTCATCGCCATAATATGGTGAGAGATAGATGCGCATGAATATTTTTCATATATATATAAGAAAGTTCTCAAAACTCCCAACTTTAAAAACACCCAATTTTCGTCCCTCTTTCTTCTTCTTCTTCTTTTTATCATGGGGCCCATGTTAAGTCAATTTAGTCTTTTCACGCACACTATCCCACCATGAATAGTCGTAAGTCCAAGTTTGACACTCATCCAACTTTTCCTCACCGTTGGAATGAAATCATTATAAAATGATATCTCTAAACCATTAAATTTTAGGGCCATAGATCAAACGGCTAGGATGATCTTATAGACTCGAGATTTTGCATATAGGTAGGACTCACATACATCTTTCCATCCAATGGACCTCCATGATCATGATGCACCCTAGTGAGCCCAACTAGAAGGGGGTGTTTTCTCTTAAAAAACGCATAGGCGCTATGTAGCGCTCCCCATATATTTATGATCATGGAAGGTGTCTATATATATGATCACGAAGGGTGTCTCAGTCATTTAGGCTGGACTACCTACGGACCCAGGGGGAGCCAGGTAAATCCCTTTTGCCCAAATGTGGTAGTATAGTTTCGAGCTCTCGTACAAACAAACTGTAGTCTTAGGACAACTGAACTATCCCTCAGGGTTATTTGTATTATATATATTTATATATATACGAATGTACCAAATTCTTTACTCCTTTTCTATTAGGCGAAGACTTGGCTTAAGTTGATCCAACTCATTAGCTTCGAAGATTGACCTCAAGCCCCGGTATTTTAACATTGGTGGGCAGCGGTGACCCAAGGCTGACTTAAAAAAAAAAAAATCTGCTGTAGGGCCTAGCAAGGAACTTTCTATGATTCCGCCATCTGTCGTTGGGCGTTATTTTCAGTGCAGGTTCATCTGTTAACGCTTTTGTTTTTGGCTTGTAGCTTCTTTTCTTCGTGCCTATCTTGACTTCTTTTCATATGATTGATGTATCGTACGCATTGAAAATTATGCAACACGTGGCATTGTTGCGAACCCCACTGTCTTCAAGCATTGAAGATAAATGCTACTTATTTTAAAAGAAATAAAATGCTACCTACTAACTTCACTAGACATATTCTCTATCTACGCAACCTATTTGTTTGTATTTATTTGCATTATACTGCATAGTGTTAAGTAATTAGTTTATTGCACTTTTAACACCTATATATATTTGGGTGTATTAGTAAGCAATTTGAGATGGTATCAGAGCTAATACGTCCTGTGTTCGAAACCACACAGGACAAGATTATCTCATGCTGCGTTGTAATCTTAAGCAGGCTTGTGCTTGAATGTTTTGGGATTACTGGCAAGCAGACCCCATGCCGCGTCTTATGCGGGCATGTACTTCGAGTCCGTCCGGATGGTGTCCCACCTGAGGGGTGATTGTTAAGTAGTTGGTTTGCTACATCTTTAACGCCTAGACCTTTTGGGTGTGTTGATTAGCAACTTGAGACATATAAGAGTTGAATATATAAAACTTTATGATCAAGTGAGCTAGATGAGAATTAAAAAAGTGAGGGTGAAGTATATAAATTAGGGCCGTTTGTTTAGGGGTATTTCTTACAGGAATTCTCTTGGTCGGAAATTACTGACAAGCGGCAATAGTGTCAGATGCTGTCACTTGAGAACTCTGAATTCTCATTTTTAACGGTAAAGATTCACAAAACTAGTCCCGTGAAACATCACTTTTGCTTGTAAAAATAGTATTCCAGTGTAATTCATATTGAACAACACTTGGGCCAGTTTGACAACTCTACTAATAGAGTCAAGTGAAGTAAAATTGATTTTGAAGAAATAATAAAATATTAGTGGGTTATGTTGGTATTTTGTTTTCAGTTGTTTGTTATGATATCTTTTTGACTTTTTGTATGGGAAAGTGAAGTTTTTTTGTATTTTAGTGGATAAAGGCAGTTGTTTTTTTACATCTTTTTAATAAGATGGAGAGAGTTTTGAATTAAAGTACTTTTGATGTGACATTTTATTTGAAAAATGGAGACTTTATTTGACTTTTACTATATTAATAAAGTGCCAAACTAGTCCAAAATTTCCAGATGGGGGAATAGCAGATGGAGAATTCAAAATTCCCACGGCATACTTAGCATTCCCAGAATTCTTGCAGATGCCCTTTTTTTCAATGAACTTTTCATCGGGTGGATATTGGAAAGTTAAAAGGGCCACCAGCCCTACAAACATGCACATGTCCATTTTTTCCCTAGGATAAAAGAGAAAATTGTAGGGTCCTGAAGACCCAGTACAAGATACAGAGGCCTCTCTCTCTCTCTCTCTCTCTCTCTCTCTCTCTGCAGAAAGTAATGGAGTCGCCAAAGATGGTCACTTTGGGAAGTTCAATCCTAGTGCCCAGCGTTCAAGAGCTCGCCAAAGAGAACGTGATCAGTGTCCCACCTCGCTACCTACGTCCTGATCAAGACCCACCACTCATCAACTCTCCCCTACGGTCCGTCTCGATCCCAATCATCGACATGGACAAGCTGCTGCTCCAAGAATCCTCAGCTGCTGAATTAGAGAAGCTGCACTCAGCTTGCAAAGAGTGGGGCTTCTTCCAGGTATCATTTTTATTTTCTTTGTTTAATCCTTACCTTTGATTCTTATTGATAAAAGTAATCAACACCACGGATTGCAATTTGCATAACCACATGCTACTACGCCGAGGCATATGTGTTCACCTTGATGAGATGATCAAGGATGAGGATATAAAATCTTCATGGCCTAAGATATCCTCAGCTATAAATTCTTCCCTATTCCAGGGGCGGTGAAGAATCCTCAATTTAAAAAATTCCTCACTTGCTACCAATAGTAACCTAAACTAATCAAAGCCAATGCCCTCATCTTATATTATTTCCTTTCTGAGGGCATGTTTGAATGTATAGGAAAATACAATAAAGTAATATTTTATAAAATATAATCTTTTATTTTCTAAAGAAAAAAATCTTATACGTTTGATAACTTAAGAAAAATATGAAGAAAAGACCATTTTCTTTCAAAATGGTCGATATTTTTTCTACAGCTCTCCTATGTAGAAACTTTCTACAACATAAAAATATTTTAAAATGAGGTTTACAAAGCGATAAAATTAAGAACTTCATCAAATTTATCCTGATGTACTTGTTACCATGTATGATAATTTAAAATAAAGATAAATATCACATCACGGTAAAGGTTGGATAAAGTATATGGTAAAGTAAATTAGGAGAGAGTGGTGAAATAGTTTCTTTTGCTTGACTTTTCTTTATTACACTTTACTATTTTTATATGCTATAAAAAAGTGACTTGTGATAGAATTTATGGTAAAAGAGTGGCAGCTAGACTTTACTTTACCATACTATTTTTCATCTAAATATGGTGAAAGGATAATATATCGTATCTAGGTCAATGCATGTTTGTTTATACGTGTGGTAAAATAAAATAAATGTTGATGTCACATTATAGTAGGAGATGAGGTAAAATAAGACAAGATGAAATATTTGGTGAAGTAAAGTAGGAGAGATATAGTTGTATAGTAGTTGCCCTTTGTATTGACTTTACTTTATTATACTTTACATGGTTTTACGTGATAAAAAAAAGTGACTCATTATAAAAGAAAATTGGCAGCTGGACTTTACTTTACCATACTACTTTTTCATTCCTATATGGTAAATTCCATATAAATTATGTATTTTACAAAAAGACTTTTCTAATAATAAACTTTACCATGATCAATAACATTAACTTGTTATTATTTTGGATTTTTTAAATATATATATTAAAATCATAGTACCTCCCAAACAACTCAATTTAAAATCTAAAATATTCTTCAGAAATTGATAAACAGTAAAAATATTATAATATTTTAAAATTACACTAGTCTATTGTATATTATTTTATTCTTTCAATATTTAAATCTCTACATATTGTATTCTGTAAAAAACCGAACGGGCCCTTAATCTCACTTCTTAGGAGCTAAGCTGCTGGTAAGATGGATCACTTAAATTTGAATCCTATCGACCTCTGCGTACTCTCACTTATTTGCAAGTTTATTAGTTACAATGATCAAATGGTTACAAACATGAAAACTGTAACTACCTGGGACACATCCCCTAGAGTATGGTGAGACCTTCTGAGCCCTCCTTAGTATACACTGATTTGCATGTGGCTAGGTGCACTTGGTTCCTCATTAGTTGTGGGGCAGCGTTCCTCAGTTCGTTAATTGTCATTTATGATGCAGGAGCTGTGCTCATCACAGATACCAAACATGATTTTGTATTACATTGGGGCTCACTATTATCCTCCTCGGAGGGACTATGGTGCCCCCCCCAACCAGGGACTCTAGTATGAGCCCTTTCAATTGGTAATGTGAGAAAGAAGTTCATATAGACAATGGGGACGTTATTATGAACCATTTGCAAAGCCATTTAACGAACAAGAGTCAACACTCAATACATGAATCTTGAAGAAAAAGAAGATGATGAAGGAGAGGAGCAAACTCAGTCAATGAAAAAAAAAAAAAAAAAAAAAATTGGTTTCCTAGGAACAAAAGAAGGTTTGTGGAAGCCTTATGCCTGTTTTCATTTTAATAGGGTTAGGGGTGGAGAATACATTTTCTAAGAAAGTTTGCCACCCACTCCAATGTTCTAACCGGTATAAGGCTTTAATGTGGGCTGGGCCACGGAACCCGCTTTGGGAACTCAGATAATACATGCTGACCTTTCCCAAAGCTGACCCGCTTTGGGAACTCAGATAGTACATGCTGACCTTTCATCATGAGCATGGTCTGAGCCTGGGCCTGAGATTTTTTACTATAGTTCAATTGGTTGGGCCTTTGTCTACCTAAAAGCATGACTTAATGGCCCAGCACGGCCCGGCAAATTCAGCACGAATGGCCTATTTATTTAGTAATGGACCAAACTGCGGCCTGAATATCATGTATATATGAGACAATAGAGAAGCTGACATCTTCCTTGTGGCTCTCCCCGGTTTGCACACATGTTCACTATTTGCATGATTGAATATTGCAGGAGGACCCATCTAGCTTTCATGGGGCCTTAAATCTTGTATATGAAAAGAATTGATACCTGTTGATATTTTCCTTATTTTTTATTCTCATCGTAATTATTTTGTATTAGTAGTTATGGTAATTAGGTTAGTGATGATATGTGGAAGGAGGTAGGTTATGGCTTTAGAAGTAAAAGGTTTTTGAACTTGAGAAGTTATAATATGTGGGTATTCATTTTCTGAATGACAACACTCATGCCTATTAGAACCCAAGGAGTTTAAGTTAATGCCTTTTAATTGATACAGCAGACAAGCTTTGTTTTGTTTTTCTTCAAGCATTTGGTCGCAAATCTGGACTAGTGTGAAGTGAACTTAGGTTCAACCAATTGAGAAGCAAATTTTTTGATAATTGGACTTTTTCATACTCTTTGGAACCAACCCACCAGATTGTCCAGGGAGATCCAACCTGGGCCTCACCAGGCACATACTTCACTTGGTTATTTGTGACTCCTATGCATTTTGCCCAAACTACGTAATTTTCCTATCAGATGAAGTTGCTGCTTTTGCAGTTGGTAAATCATGGAGTCAGCTCCTCATTGGTAGAAAATATGAAGTATGAGATTCAAAATTTCTTCAAGCTTCCATTGGAAGAGAAGAAGAGGTTTTGGCAGCAGCCAGGGGATTTGGAGGGCTTTGGGCAGATCTTTGTCGTATCAGAAGAGCAGAAACTTGATTGGGGTGACATGTTCTACTTAACAACCCTCCCACTTCATATGAAGAAGCGCCGTCTATTTGATCACCTCCCTCTATCCTTCAGGTTAGCAAATGAAAACCATCTCTGCCTTCCAATTGCATAATATTCCATCAATCTAGCCAGTCAATTTGATAGGCCTCAAAAAAATTCTCATTAACTGACCATTTGTAACCATCTAATCAATTATAATGCAGATTTTAGGGGTTTCAAAACATTGGCTTTTGTCACGACCCGAGCCCGAGACTGATTATCGCCGAGCTAACCTCGAGTCGCGGCCACACTTACTCCCATAAACTCCGAATTAACTGAAGTTAAAACGAAATCCACAAGGGATACACATACTTTTACATCTGTCAAATATACAATTTTGCGGAAAATATATTCAACGATATCAAATACACTTGTACAAGTCCTTTACATAAAACGTAAAGTTCTATATACACAATTAACATTTCATTACGATATTTCTGTCAACTAACTGCATATTCAAATATAATGCAAGATGACAACTATATTTCTCAAAAAGAATTTCCCAAAAAGAATTTCAAAAGAGTTTCATATCCTAATCGCTCTAAGATATCAATATTAGATGATATCTCGGCCATTCCATTCTCTTAATCCTCTTAGAGGAACCGGAAAGGCTTCTTCCGCTGGCACTGAGGCCGCTACATGACAGATATTGACAATCGGACCTGTAATGCCATCAATAATACTAGCGAATATGACAATTCTACAATGTATACATAGATCCACGATAGTACATACTATCTTAATCTATTCAATTCTATCATTCTCAACAATTCCCACATTCAATAACAGTTCCTAAACAATTCGTACAATGAGTTCAATATACATGCATGTAGAGCTAATGACAACGAACATGACTAATTGGCAACTACAATAGGATTTCATTTCATTCTGTATCTTCCAAAAGAAGGAATCATTCATTTTACCATTTTCCAAATGGAATGAATCATTTATTCATTTAATTATTGATTTAATAATCATTCAATGTGGGATCTACCAATGCTCGGGGTAGAGACAATTGGCATCACCACGGAGCTCTGGAACGCACCGAATCCATCTACTACAATAGGAATATATTCATTACTTCATTCATTAATTCATTTTAGCTCTATAATGAACTTTAATAAAACTCCTATGTAGTGCCAGACCCAAGAATCAATACAATTCAATATTCAATCCATTATGGATTCAATTCATTTCTATAATTCAATTCAAAACAATTGAAAGGAATAACATTAGACTCGAGTATATGAATGCAATTCAATGAGAGAATCAAGATAACGAGCAATTCTACTCATTTCTTTCTCAATTCCAACCAAGCATTCAGGTGTAACAATTGGTTATCTAATGTGTGTGCTATTCTCGATGGACATCACATTGTAAATAATTTGTACATTAGAGTCCTCGTAACTATCACTTATGGAGGTACAAATATCACTAATAACCTTGAAACAATACTCTAATTCAATAGGCTTTTATTCAGAAAAAGTCAGACTTCAAATTTGAAAATTTCCCCCAAGTTCGGTTACCTGTTTGGTTACCTGTCAGTTAATTGAATTCTGGAAGGCGGCTAGCTGAATCATAATTCGCCTACCTACGGTTAGCTTTCCAGAACGTTGCCACTCCTGACAATTTCCTAAATTAACTCGGTCACTAGTTCGGTCACCTATTTGGCTGACCGAATTCAATATTCGGCTAACCGAATTTAAATTCGGTTACCCGCGGTCACAATTCCAGAGACTTACAATTGTCTCCTAAGTTCGGCTACCTTTTCGGCTAGCCGAATTCTACAATTCGGCTAACCACCATAACTCGGTCACCTTACGGTTAGCTTTTCAGAAGCTGAATTCTTTCATGAAAATGTATCCAAGTGAGTTCGGTCACCTCTCGGTCAGAGTTTCAAAAATCCTGTTACAAAATTTTGAATTTTGAACTCCAAGAGTTCATACTACATCTTATGCATATTAAATCAATGGAAATGCATACACTTGCCTTTGTTTGAAGCTTGTAAATAAGAATCCCTCTATGTAGCTTGATTTTGAGATGGAAACTTCTCAACTTCAAACCCTAATTCCATGAAAATATGAAAAATAGATTTCTATGAACTATTTGAGCTAGAAACTACTCTAAACCACTTAATAGAGCGTCATAGTACTATGAACACTTAATTGTAGTGTGATGAAGAGAAATTTGAGGATTTTCTCAAACTTTGAGCCTAAAAAAAATGGAAGAAACTTGATGGGGAAGATAAAGTAGCTCAAGCTCCTTTAAAACCACTTGAATTACTCCCAAACCTTAACAATTGAAATGGAAGGAAGAAGGAAGAAGAAGAGTCTAGGGTTTCTCTCAAGCACTTGGGCTGGGATTTGAGTGAATGAACTCAATTTGAGTTCATCTTATCCTATATAAGCCCCATTTTGCACTTAAGTCCTCCTTCACCTTCCCTATTCACAATTTGAGTCAAATGAAAGCTCATTTGATTCAATTCACGTCAAATGAACTTAAGTCTATTATGAGAGTTAATGTACTCTTTGAGATACACGCGATGGTATCAAGAGTTACCGCATTCTACTAAATATGCGAAAATCCATATTTACGGAAAAGTCTCTGTTTGAGTCTAAACTCAATTCAATTAACTTAGTTTTATCCAAACTCACTTCATTAAGCCCAATTCAATCATTTGAGACTAATTCATTTTATTTTGGTCATTAACCATCATTAATCCAATTAATCATGCTTAACTAGCATCAATCTTAATTAATTAGAGTTAATCTTGATTAACTCGGGACAGGGTGTAATATTTTTCCTCTGCGGCCCCACCATATGATTGTAGGTCACAAGCTCAATGAAGGGGAGGAAGGTTGCACTGGTGATTGGACATGAGATGTGAGGCCCCACCCCTTGTGGGCCCTCAGTTTGATTTAAATTATTATTAAAGTAGGTAATATCATATTAATAATAATTTAAATCAAACTGATGGCCCACAAGGGGTGGGGCCTCACATGATTTCTGCTCTAAAAAGATTTTCTAAACAAAATATGAGTCTACTTGAAAAAATTAACACTCAGCCTACATCAATTAAATAGGATATGATTTTCAGAAATGATCGCACCATTGGTTTATGCAATGGTTAAGATCATAGAATAAAAGCTGCTTTTGGGTCATCACCAATTTGAAATGCAGCCCATCAAGTGTAAGGTCTAATCAACAGGCATGCTCATGTATTGCATGGTACAGATGGCTGTACCTGTTATACATATAGAGGCTAAAAATTCCACTTTCGGCATTACAGAGAAACCATGGAGGCTTACTCATTGGAGATGGATAAGCTTGCCATGAGCACCTTGGGGTTTATGGCTAGAGCTTTAGGCATGAAGGCTGAGGAAATTAGAGAGCTGTTTGATGAAGGTTTCCAGTCAATGAGGATGAACTACTATCCTCCCTGCCCTCAACCCGAGTCTGCGATTGGCCTTGCGCCTCACTCAGATGCGTCGGGAATCACTATCCTTCTCCAAGTCAATGAAGTGGAAGGCCTCCAGATAAGGAAAGACGGCATGTGGATTCCTGTCATGCCTCTTCCAAATGCTTTCACAATCAACATAGGAGACATTATGGAGGTAAGTTCTGAGATATGGTTTTTTTTTTTTTTTTTTTTTTTTTTTTTTTTTTTTTTTTTTTCTCACTCTCTTTTAGATTGATGGAGTCGATCAACTCCATGTTGCCTAGTTACAGCAGGGGCATTGCCATGGGACATGAAAGTTTGACATAATACTGTTGTATAAAATCAATATTGTACCAATATGAAAGCTGATTTGAACTATCTAGGTGACATGGGATCAAATGATCTGATCAAATTGAAATGCTAATCGGGAAAAAATTAGTAACTCAGAGAGAATTAGCCCATAACAAGATTCTATGGGAACCATGGCATAGTACTGTACGTTATTATTATTTTTGCAACTGTACAGCATCTTAATGTTTGCACGTTTTGCAGATTGTAAGCAATGGAGCGTATCGTAGCATTGAGCACAGGGCGACAGTGAATTCGGTGCGAGAGAGGTTGTCTATTGCCACATTCCATAGTGCGAGAATGACAGCAGTGATGGGGCCATCCCCAAGTCTGATCAATCTGGAAAGCCCTGCATTGTTCAGGAGTGAACACGCAGAGAAGTACTTCAAAAATTTCTTCGCTAGGAAACTGCTGGGCAAGTCAAACCTTGACTACACGAGGATAAACTATGAGGAAGGCAAATCAGATGCTAGTTAAGGTGTTACTGTTATCAGTAAATACATAGCTTCTAAAGCACACAGATAAGTGTCTGATATTTTTTTCCTGCCACGTTGGGCCGTCGGCCGTGAAACTAAGGTGCCAACACCGCTCAACCATCGAGTGTGTTGGAAAGGATCTGATCCATTTGGGTTGCGTGTAATTGATAACACTGTATCACAATTCAACAGTCTTACAATGACAGATAATTTAACATTAAGGCCCTCTTATTTGTAGTCAAATACCAATGAATTACATACATAGAGTGATTAAAAATGAAGATGAAGGTGAATTTTCTAGAAAGAGCATCAAATTGTGGCTTCTTTTGATTCCATTTCCTTAAAATAAAATGTTAATTTGATGTTACTTTTTGAAAATTCACTTTTAATCTTCATTTGTAATCACTATGTATATTTAATTTCTATGTATTCTAATGTAAACAAAATGACCATAAAGCAAACTTTAACCAAGATAAGTTTATAGTTGAACCCAGAAACGTGGCTAATGCAAGTTATTTCAATTATTGAAATATATTGACATCTTGTTAAGTGGTTGGTGATCATATGAGCTACTGAGTACATGGATATTATTATACAGTCTCAAGACTTCTGCGAAGATGGCTATGTAAATGATGATATATATACATGGTGACTTTTGCGTTTTAGGCCTTTTATGTCAAACATTTTTAGGTCTTACGCCATTGTTTAAAGATTTAAACACTGAAGTCTAAACTTGAGTTGGCTGAGTCAATTAGAATCAATGAAAGACTTATAGCATCCACAGGTCAGTCAAGACTTGGGTTCAATTGGTAACAATTTCAAGAAAAGTATATCAATAGTATGTATATTTATATTGTGTATATGCATGTATATATATTATCTTTTATACATTGGTACACCAGATCTTTACTTTTGACTTCTTCTTTTCATATTCGCTTGTCATCTGGACATCACTATCTAAGTAATCTCGATCCCTGTCTGTTTGAATTATATTATATAGGAGTTGAACATGTAAAAATTCATGGTTAAGTGAGCTCCATAATGGATTACTAAAGAAGTAAGATGGAAATGAAAGAAGGTGAAGGTGATGTATACAAGATAGTGATGTTGATGGAGCCTTTTAACTTTTCTATAATTTGATCTACTATAGGGTGATGGATGGGTATTCCATTCATCATCCTCGCTTGATTTAATTTCCACCAAGGAAAAGGTTATGTGATAGTCATTTTTTAATTATCAGCTTTAGTTCACTACTTATTGCATGAATTCTTAAGTATTGTATGCAAACAAAAGGCCCAAACACAATAGTTGTGAAACTTTTTCCGAATTTTATTTTGATTTTCTATGTCACAATTGTGTATCTCCAGTCCAAAATGTTCATGAGAGCTAGTTTCTGGTAGATGGCTAATCAAATCCCGTTATTATATTTTCTTTGGGAAAAGTATTGCACTATTAAGTATCTTTTTTTTTCATAAAGTTTACCCTAAATTTTACAAGGTTGCAATCAAGACCAACATAAATCTTATAAAATAAGACCAACATTAATTTGTTCGGATTTGGATATGGGCCGTTGGAGTCAGAGCTGAACTGGGATCCGACCATAAATAGACTAACTATTATCAACCTCACTATAGCTGGACTCGGCCTGTTTGCAGGTGCCCCCATTTGGTCCTCCAGCCTCCAGGTTTACTGCATTTTTGGGATTTATAGGCCCCACCAAATAGAAGGAAGATTTATTGGTTAGGGCCTTAGGGGTATTCTCACTTGAATTCTCCTTGTCCAAAACTTCTTACAAGAATGCAGTCGTTGTCCCTCAAGAATTCTGAATTCTCAATTTGATCAAAGACTCACAAAATTGGGCCTATCAAATATCACTTTTGGCCGCATAACTAGACTTTGAGCCTTTTAAATGTAGGACAACAGTGTATCATTCTAAATTTTACTTGGAGAACAACAATTAAAAAAATCAAAATTCGCATAGACTAATCATTCTCATAATTCTTGCAAATGTCCTTAGTTCAACGAACTTTTCATTGGGTGGATGGTTAAATTTGAGGCCCCACCTTCATATAAAATTGTTAGGAATAATACGCCCCAATGTTACTTAATTCTACTTAATATGGAGGGGCCCCAATTGATGCCTCCCATATGAAATTTTCAGGAACAAGGGGCCTTTTTTACCCATCTGAAGGGACACTAACCCTCCAAACATGCACATGTCCATTTTTTTCTTAAGCAAGAAAAAAAGAGAAAATTGTAGGGTACTGAACCTGAAGTCCTCATACAGGATACACGGGTTTATAATTATTCCAATAAAAGCCTCTCTCTCTCTCTCTATCTCTATTTCCTCATACAGAGGTTTATAATTATTCCAGAAAATCCCTCTCTCTCTCTCTCTCTCTCTCTAAAAGTCCTCATACAGGATACAGAGGTTTCTAATTATTCCATAAAAAATCTCTCTCTCTAAAAGTCCTCATACAGGATACAGAGGTTTCTAATTATTCTAGAAAAAATCTCTCTCTCTCTCTCTCTCTCTCTCCCCCCAGTGCAAAGAAAAATGCTATATGGACTGATTGAATGCCTGAATGGGAGCCCGAATTCCGAAAATAAAAAGGTGAAAAGACATTTGAGTGATTGAGTGAAGGCCATTTGAGGGTAAATATGTCATTACAATGCAATTCTGGCAAAGGTTCAGGCTGGGAGTTGGTCTATATAGCATTGCCCCAGTGAAAAAGATGGCCACCTTGGCTGGGGAAGTTCAATTCTAGTGCCCAGCGTTCAGGAGCTGGCCGAAGAGAACATGGTCAATATCCCACCTCGCTACCTACGTCCTGATCAAGACCCACCACTCATCAACTCTCCCCTACCGTCCATCACGATCCCAATCATCGACATGGATAAGCTCCTGCTCCAAGAATCCTCAGCTGCTCAATTAGAGAGGCTGCACTCAGCTTGCAAAGACTGGGGCTTCTTCCAGGTATCATTTTCTTTCTTCCTTGATTCTTATTGATAAAAGTAATCAACACCTTGGATTGCAACTTGCATAACCACATGCTGCGGCATATGAGTTCACCTTGGTAGGATGATCAAGGCCATCCGTTCATGGTTATCTAAGAATAGAGGGTTGGATTGTTATATTCCAAATTCTTCTGAAATTATATTTTTGAGGTGTCACGCCCCCCATCGTGAAACCGGGGTTATGCGTGAGATTATGACAAATTAAAATTGTCCAACTTAATAAAACAACATGTGGCCCCAATCATGTCTCAAATGATCAGAGACCGCTGTGAGGTACAAACATTTTCTCGAATACATATACCGTTAGCGGAAGCTTTATAAATGCAAGTAGTATTTCAAGATGTATAGTTAAGAGCAAATACTGAAATTTATTAACCAAGGTTCAAGTTTGAGACGGTTAACTAAAAGTACTATTTACATAAAAGGCAATAGTAAAACACGGGCCTAATCAAAAGGACAAAAGGAACAAAAAAGTGAATCTAGTTCCAGATATAGCGTGAAGGCTCTCATGTACGAGGACAGTACATCTATACAATGCCATCCATACTATAATCTAGGAGGTCATCAAGTTGATCTGTCTGAACTTCCTCTGTTGTCTCCTCTTCGATGTAAAAGGGCCCAGTACCAATGTACCAAGAGTAGCATCATCAGACATGGCAGTTGACAAGCAAACAGATATATAAATTATCAAGAAATGTAGTATTAAATAGAGTAAACGATAGACAAGATCGTAAGAATGCATAACATTGGAATCATAAACAATCTAACATGAACATCTAACAAAGTAGGTGATCCACATATGTTAATTACCACGGGATAGTGTCATTGCCTTCCCTACTCACATTGAGTTGTGGCAGAGATATATAAACATTAGGGATCATAACCCGTTCAATCAAAATGATACCACTTGCGGTATCTAGCAGTGTCCTTTATACTAACCCCAGTTGCAGACAATCTTAAGCTCAAAGCCCTAACACAAGTGGTGCCCCAACTATGTTGAACGTTAACAACTGAGTGATGTCTGACACAAAGAGCCCTAAATAAACATTAGTGAAGGGACTAGGTTTCTTGCGTGAACAAGATTCATCAAAACGATAGAGAAACTACTTACTTCATATCATATCAAACTTCAAACTTCATTAGTAGTTCTCTTCAAGCCTTACAATCAAAAGCACCTAGCCTCAACACCATATTTAAACTTCAGAACAAACGGAATATCAAAGGGGATCCTAAGTTCATCATCTAAGTTCTTCATATGATCCCAAAACAAATCAAAGTAAACTAAGCTAAAGAACATGAACATTGCATGTAGACAGTACCAGATGGTACAATTCGTAATTAGAAGTGATAAACAATCCAAATCTAAGTACAATGTTGTTCCCGAAGTCTCGTACAACCCTACTCAATCCACAAAAGGAATTAAGGTTCGCGATACCCGATCGAAACATCTTCGTGCATAGTCTTAAAGGAGCGTATCCCGTTGTCCCGTACCGTTCACGGTTGAGATAAGTTGACACTCGAGAAAACCGAAATAACTACGAAAAATTGTCCGCTCAAAACATTCCTTGTATCAAGTCCAAAGTAGGCATCAAAGGCATAACCAAGGGTCCCACATAGGCCATCAAACTAGGGAAGGAAATCCTTTTCAAAAAGGAATTCAGACTACCTTACGGCTAACCGTGGAGTCTTCTACGATGAGCTTCACGGCTAGCCGTGAGCTCGCCGTAGGCACTGGGTTGAAACCCAATCAGTGTTTCGTCAGTCAGGTTCCCAAACAGATCCTAACCCAGGATTCACGGTTAGCCGTGAGGTCGCCGTTAAACAAAGTTGTAAAATAAAATCCCAGAAGCGCAGGTATCCCAATCCCAGGCTTCTACGGTTAGCTTCACGACAAGCCATTGAGGCATTCACGGTTCGTCGTGAACCTTCAGAATTCTGATCCGAATTCTGCTTCAATTTAGTTTTGGGGAGAATTCATCCCCCCCTTCATCCACACCTGTAGATAAACAAAATAGGGCCTTGCCCTCTTCTAAACACAAACTCCAAACTTCTCAAGTCCATTCAATTCCCTTCCAATCCATTCCATTCAATCATTAAAGCATAGTTATCATGTTTTAATAAAAATCAATTTAATATAGAGCATATGATCATCTAAACATCATCAATCATCAAAACATTGGAAAACAAACAAATCCAAACATAAATATATTTATTAACTTGCCTTGATGAAGAGCTTGACAAAACTAAGAAGAAATTTGGGGAAAAATCCTCTTTGAGCTCAAACTTGGACGAAAACACTTTCAACCTAAAATCAATCTACAAAGTGGAGGCAAATGGGTCTGGTGAGCTCATCTAATCCATTTCTAAGCAAAGGAGAAAGAGAAGTCCATGTTTAAATGCTTTGGGAGCTTACCTAGCTAAGGATAGTAAATGAAAAGCTTGGAAAAAGAGGTGGGTCGAGTCTTAGAAGCTTGAGGAAGAAGAAGTGAAGCTTCAACGGCAAAGTCGGAGCTCCAGTGGCCGGAAAGGATAGGGAGGCAGTGAAGGAGATGGGTTTGAGAGAGATAGAGTGAAATGAGAGAGAAAGAGGGGATAGGAGATGGGTGTGGGTTATATTAGGTTAAGCTCAGTTGATAATTCTAGTTTAGTCATTGGTCCCACTAATAACGATATTTGGGCCCCTTCGACACGTCGAATTGAAACACGACCGAAGGCTCAAGTTCATGAAATACAAAGACCTACCCGATTCACCCAAACTCACAAAAACTCATAATCTCATTACAACCCCTCAAAACTTTCCGAAATTGCAAACCAACCCCTTATGCCTAAACGCACTAGGAATCGCGTGGGACTTCGCACACGTGATCCACACATTAAACCCGACTCGCTAAAACTCCAAACACACTTAATTAACTAACAAGTAATTAATTAGAATTAATTTAGCATTAAGGGCCGGGATGTTACAGGAGGCCACTATAATTATTGGGCTATGATGATAAAATCTAGATAGAATTTCACCCAAAGTAGAGTATATCTATAGACAAGTGTTCTTTTCTTACTAGTACTTGAACCAAGTGGGACGCAAGAATATGTACTAGTTGCCACAGACCTGTGTTAATGGATTAATCTACTTGTTAGATGTTGCCTTCAAGTTCCTGGGCTTAGTTAGTAGCTCGGGAGGCTAATGGGAAGCCTATTTCATTAAAGTTTCAACCATTTAAAATAAATGCTCTTTTTTCGTATGAGTTCTTGCCAAATCATGCTTTACTTAGAATTGAGCTCACTCTTAGATTGATCATTATAAAGTGTACTTGAGATTTTTTTTATTTATACATATGTATTTGATTCATGTATTGCATAATTAATTTAATGGAGGAAACAAATGTGGCAACTTAAGTTTTGAGGTAGAAATCCTTGTGATAATATTACAAATAGCGACATTTTTTACCTTTTTTTTTTGGCCAAATAGTGACAATTTATGTCTCACCCACCACATCTATTTATTTCAAATGGTTCCTTTTCTTTTGGTTGGGCTGGGAAGCTAACACTTTCAGTGAACAATATTTTGGTCACCCATTTTTGGGGAGGATTTTCTTATGCAGGAGGATTTTTGTTATTTCACCTTTCGCCCCTATGCGAAAATTATGCTTTCTTTTAATTGATACATCCCAAAGCTCATTTTATAAGAGATTTTTACTTTTCACAAAGTTGTGGAAAACAAAAGTTGGGCAATTTTTAGTCTCCAATGATTCGGAAGTATGTGATCCTCACTTTTGAGGAGCCTCAGATCGTAACCACCAATAAGATATGAAAATTTTCATCCGAAAGGAGGAGGGTATAAAATCTTTAAATCTATGAATTCTTTACTTGTTGCCAAACGCGACCTAAGAAATGCTTAGTTATATAAATCCTCGGTGAGAAAATTCCTATTTGAGGGGTAGTGAGTAATTTTTAAATATGCAAATTTCTCGCCTATTACCAAATGTGACCCAAATCATATATGATCTAACTTCCAAGAGTCAACACTCAATACATGAATCTTAAAAGAAGAAGAAGAAAGATTAAAGTAATCTCAGTTATTGGGAGAAAAGGTTTCCTAGGATCACAAGAGTTGGGTTGGAAGGTCAATGGTTAAATATTTCCAAACAACCATTAAACTTCCTCTCACACAACTGTATTCATTTTAATAGGGTAAAGGGTGAAGAACCTATTGTCGGATGTGAATTTTGATCCCCCTCGAGAGGGGAGTCGCCATTCAACAGTGTGACATAAAAAATACATCGAAAATGAGGATTCCGACTACCCTCAAAATAGACGGATCACGATCGCCAGTTACGGATTCGGCCTTAACACCGTCCTTCGACGAAAGCCGAAAGAATGCGGAAGGAAAATGGGGTGCAAGTGGGTAGAGGAGTGGGAGATGGAGAGATGGGGTATAGAAGGAGAGATGGCGGTGGTGGAGAGGAGGGAATGAGAGAGAGGAAGAGGAAGAGAGTAGGGGAGAGAACAGAGGGATGGGGAGATGGCGAGAGAGTGAGGGAGAGTAGAGAAGGAGAGAGGGTGCAAACAACGAGAGGGAGAGGTGGAGCAGAGAGAGATAGAGAGAGACCGACCAGGGAGGGAGAGGGGTGATGGCAGGGAGGTGGCTGCACGGGTGGCAGAAGAGTGGAAGAAGAGGAAGGAGAGGGAGATAGAAGAACAGGGAAGAGGGAGAGAGTGTGGAGTTGCAGGTGGGTGGCACGGAGGAGGGTGATGGCAGGGAGAGGAAGATGGGGAGCAGGTGGCGGAGCGGGAAGAAGGAGCAGGGGAGACAGTGTAGTGTGTGCGCAGGGGGGTGCAGGGGAGAGACAGAGAGGGAGATGGAGAGTGTTGAGTTGCAGGGGAGAGACATCGAGGGAGAGGGAGAGTGTTAAGTTGCAGGTGGCGGGACGGGCGGGGGAGAGAGAGGTGGAGAAGAAAGGGTGAGGGGAGAGAGTGTGGAGTTGCAGGTGGGTGGCACGGAGGAGGATGATGGCAGGGGGAAAGGAGGGTGAGTTGCAGGTGGGTGGCACGGAGGAGGATGATGGCAGGGGGAAAGGAGGGTGAGTTGCAGGGAGGCGGAGCGGGAAGAAGGAGCAGGGGAGACAGTGTAGTGTGTGCGCAGGGGGGTGCAGGGGAGAGACAGAGAGGGAGATGGAGAGTGTTGAGTTGCAGGGGAGGGACAGAGAGGGAGAGGGAGAGTGTTGAGTTGCAGGGGAGGGACAGCGAGGGAGAAGGAGAGTGTGAGAGGACGGGGAAGATGGGTGTGAGCTGAGGGAGGAGAGAGAGAGGAGAGAGCGGACAGAGAGGGAGACGGGATGGCGCTGGGAGAGATGGGTCGCAGAGGGGGAGTGGAGAGGTGGAGGGAGACTGGTGAGAGAGAGAGAGAGTGGGATGAGGAATGAGAGAGATGAGAGGAAGACGCAGGGAGAGCAGGAAGAAAGATGAGAAAGAAAGAAAAGGAAGAGAAGAAGAAACGGGTGATGATGCAGATGCAATGGGCATGAGGAGAGGGAGAGGGCCTACCTGGTTCCGGAGTCCAGCGGCGAGAGACGGCGAGGGAACGTGCTGCTGCGACTAGGAGAAGGAGAGGTGGAGAGAACGAGGAAGGGGAGAAGAAGAGAGGAGACAGAGGGCGAGGAAGACCGGGGAGAGAGACAGAGAGATGGAACTGAGGTGCGTGAGATGGAGAGGTGGGTCTGGGAGATGGGAGTCGTCTGAGATGGGAAGTTGATGGTGTGAGGGAGACGAGTGGAGGGAAGAGGATGGAGGGCGATGGTGCTGCGACTGGGAGAAGGAGAGGTAGAGAAAGTGAGGAAGGGGAGAAGAAGAGAGGAGACAGAGGGCGAGGAAGACCAGGGAGAGAGATGGACGTGCGTGAGATGGAGAGTCCTGGAATGCGTGGGATGATGAGATGGGATGCAGATGGGTGAGAAGATGATTGATTCTGATGGTGGAGGGGAAGTGATGGTGGGTTGTAGGGCATCGTCTGAGATGGGAAGTTGATGGTGGCCTCTAGGATGAGAGCCCTGGAGATATGCGTCGGATGGAGATGAGGGAGATGGTGGGGGGCCTCTGCGCATTGGAGAGATCGGATCCAGGGGCTTCTGTGTGCGTGGAAAGCGATGATGGAGATGGAGTGATGGGTTTCTGCGTGAGAGGAGCCTCAGAGATCTAGGATGCCCCGGTTTTTTGGATCGGCTTGGGTGTTTGAAATTGAGAGGGATAAGGCCTGGGTTGGGAGAGAGATGAGAGGGATAAGGCTTGGGTTTTAAGAGATTGAGAGGGAAAGACGAGGTTTAAGGGGGAGGGGAGAGTCCAGATCTCATGGACTGTCCTCTCCCATGCAGCTAATGGGCCTCGTGGGACGGGTCAAGTTCGGGTCAGGAGGTTTGGATCAGGCTCGGGTTGTGTTTGGGTTAGGTGAGGTCTGGACTTGGCCTAATGAGTTGGATCGGGTCAGGTTCAGCTTGGGCTGGAGTTCATTGGGCCAGGCCTGGTGGGTTTGGATTTAAAAGAAACTGGTTTGGGTCGAGAAGGTGGGGTCCGGTGGAGATTGGCCGGGTTATCATTACTGGGGCCCAGGTTTCGTAGATTTCAATCCGCTCGTCGGATTTCGACGTTCCACATATTGACAGAAAGCTCTCGGCGAGTAGGTCACGATGAGCCAATTTTCAGGGCAATCAGAGGTCCATAAATGATAGGTGATTTTTCACGCAGGCGCCGTGGGGTGTGGGACCTGCTGTCATGATTTTTGATCCGCCAGTCAGATCTTGGAGTTCTATATATGGGCGGAAAGCTCTCGATGAGTAGATCACGATGAGCCAACTCCCGGGGCGATCAGAGGTCCAGAGATGACAGGTAACTTTTGACTCGGGACCTAATAAGGACATCATTAAATAGGGTGGACTGAATTGCCCCTCATAGGGTGCCAAAACGAGGTGTCTACACCTATATTCTAAGAAAATTTGACACCCACTCTATAAGGCCAAAAGTCACGCCTGTAGGGGCTATCAGAGCCAAAACTGTCCAAACGGCAGAATGATGGCTCGCTATAGTGAGCGTGACGCAGGTGTCCAGTTTCGTCCGAACTCTGTGATAGAGTTTGAGGATGGGTGCTGTTCTGATTGGAGTTTGATTAAAATACTCCTGGACGAATTGGGGCTATATATTGGGTGTTTCTCTCAACCCTTAAAAAAAAAGACAATAAGTTAATTCTCTCTCTTGATCTGAAGTTAGAATACCCTAAGAGAGATTTCTTTATTTCTCTAGAGCCATTGAGAGATTGTTATGAAGGACTGCTCTAGAAGGTTTTGTTGCTTCTACTTTCTTTGTAGAAGATTGATTATCTTGGTTGACAAGGTGCCAGGAGATCAAGTAAGGAGAATGGTGCACGGTGGAGGTCGTGTTAGTGGATTTTGTGCAAGAATAACTACGGTCTTTAGGTCGATGTACAAACTGAGGTAAAGGTGCTGTGAGTATATCTTGTAACTGTTCGTGAACTCTTGATTTATAGCTTGTAGTTTTTCTCATTGGATAGAGTTTCCACGCTAAATACTGTGTCTGCCTTCTTGTGGTGTGTGATTGACAGATAGCTAGTTCTATATTGTCTGATTGGTTATTTTTGCTGCATTAATTTAATTAATTAGATTAGCATCCATTCTAGTGGGTCCTGCAAAATTTTCAATTTGTATCGAAGCGGGTTACAATATTTTATTGTGTTGATCCTATTTTTGCTAGAATCGATATCTACCGTGAAGGCACCTCAACCAATAAGCCTTCTTTGTTGGACGGTAACAATTATACTTATCGGAAAGTTAGGATGGTTGCCTTCTTAAAAGCCATAGATCTGAAAGTTTGAAAATCTGTTGTGAGTAGATATTCCTTGTCCACTATTACTATTGATAGGATAACTGATCCCAAACCTGGAGATAAATGGACTTAGGAAGAAGAGTTAGCTGCCACTTGCAACTCTAGGGCTTTGAATGCTATTTATAATGGAGTTAGTATGTCTGAGTTTCGTAGAATTTCTACATGCACTACTGCAAAAGAAACTTGGGATATTTTGCAGACTGTGCATGAAGGGACTGACATTGTCAAACAATCGAAACTTCATAAATTATATACGGCCTTTGAAAGCATAAAGATGGAAGATGATGAAACTTTTGATGAGTTCAATTCGAAGCTGAATGCAATTGTGAATTATACCTTTACTTTGGGAAAGCCAATTCCTGAGAATAGAATTGTGAAAAAGAGTCTGCGGTCTTTTCCAGAAAGGTTTGATGCAAAGGTTGTGGTTATAGAGGAAAAAAAAATTTGAATACACTCAAAGTTGATGAGTTGGTTGGCAACCTACAAACTTTTGAAGCAAACCTTAGGTCTAATGGGAAGACACAATCTAAAGGTATTGCTTTGAAAGCGTCCAAAGAATCATATAAAAAAGATGCAAGTGATTTAGATTCAGATTCCGAGGAAATTGATCCCCAAGTTGCTGTACAGTTTATGAAGCAATTCAAGCTTTTTATGAATGGGCAGAAAACCAATGCGAGGATCCCTAAAAATTCTGGAAATAAGAAATCTTGTAAAGGGACTCAATGGTATGAGTGTCAAGACAATGGACACATTGCTAATGACTGCGGAAACAAAAAAATCTAAAAAGAAGGCTTTGAATACTACTTGGGAAGATGAAACTTCTGATGAGAATGATGGAAATTTTGAGTCGGACAAGCCTGACACTGGCCAGGGAAAGTTTATTGCTTTTTTGGGAACTTTTGGTTCTCCCGCTTCCTATGCTTCTTCCGAAGTTAAGACTGATCAGGATACTGAGTCAGATGAAGAACCAGATTGAAAAGCTGATATGAAACACTTTTCAAGAAAAAAACATGAAGATGGTTAAAGTGAATGAAAAAGTTGCTATCAACTGGAAAGTGTCTGAAGAGAAGAGTTCCTCCTTGAAAGCTGAACTTGTAGATGTACTTGCAAAAGTATAAAAATTGGAGGATGAAAATAATATGTTGGCTGACAGATTGACTACAAAATCACAAAAGTGTGACACTTGATTTTGATATGAAGACTTTGAAAGCAGCAAATTCTGATTTGAATGGAAGATTCAAGATGGTTATATTTGAGTTAGATATTGCTAAAGCTTCATGAAATATGATGAAAACCAGATCGAGAAAATTAGATGACATCCTACGCAGTCAAAAGGCACACACTGACAAGCATAGCATTGGCTACACTAACGGAGCATCCACTTCGAATGCCAATGGTAAAAATTATTTTGTTAAAAATTTAGTTGTTACTAATCCCTTTGTTAGTGTTGCAAATAAAGCTCCAAAGAAGTTTAATGTGTCGCATCCTGAAGGAGTTCCCACTTGTCATAATTGTGGAATTAAATGACACATTCGACTCCATTGCAATAAGCTGCGAAGTTTACCGAATCAAAAGCAATGGAAAACGCAGAAGGCTGAGCCAAAAAAGAAGAATACCAACACTGTATGGGTCAAGCGAGAAGACCTACCTTCTATATTGGTACACACTATGCTGAAATATTTAAATTTTATTAGTGTATGTGCAATGAGATGTTCCCATGACTGAATCTGCAGGAGGGTCCATCACTCCATCTAGCTTGATTGGAGGCTTACATTTGCATGCATGAAAAGGACAACTGATAGCTCTTTGGTAAGTAATTTTCTTTAGTTTTTCAATGCAAATACTTTATATTAATAGCTGTGTTAGTTTGTCTAGTAATTATGTGTGGAAGGAGGTAGGTTGTGGCTTTAGAAAGTAAATTTTTTGAACTTGAGAAGTTATAATATGTGGGTTGTCATGTTCTGCATAACAAAATTCATGTGTAAGTTTTTGAGACGATCAAGTTAATGCTTTACCATTGAAAATCCTTACATGCTTTGTTTTGTTTTTCTTCAATTATTCATTTGCAAATCTTGGGCTAGTGTGAAGTGGAAGGTTCAACAAATTGAGAAGCAATCTTTTTAATACTTGGAATCTGTCTCTCTTTAGAACCAACCCACCAGATGTAACGCCCTGTCCCGAGTTAATTATGATTAACTCTAATTAATCGGGATTAATGCTAATTCAACATGTTTTATTGAATTAATGTTGATTAATGGCTAAATTGATTTAGAATTTGGCTCAAATGGTCAATTTGAGCTTAATGAAAAGAGTAGTGAATGTTATGAATGAATTGAAATGGTTTTAGGCTAAATCAAGTAATGCAATGACTTTTTCGTAAATACGAATTTACGCGTATTTCGTCGCATACGGAAACTCGTGATACCCACGCGTGTATCTCGAGGAGTATGTTAGTTTTCGTAACCGTAGTGATTCCATTCGACGTAAATTGGATCAAATGACCCTTCATTTGACTCGATGTGTAATTAATGGAATTAAGAGGGGGTTAAATGCAAAAAGGGGGCTTATAAGATGAGGATGAACTCTTTTGAGTTCATTCTCTCATCTCCCAGCAGCCAGCCCTTTCTCTTCTTCCGTACCTCTTGGTTTTCCATCAAGGTGTGTGCGTGATTTGGAGAATTGACAAGTGATTGTGAAGAGGAACTTCATCTTCTCCATCTTCTTTCTTACTTTCTTGGGGTTTAAGCTTGAGAAAATCTCAAGATTTCCACCAAAGAGGCTACTAGTAAGTGAATTATGTTGTTTCTTGAATTTCTGAGTCCTCTTTGGTGATTTGGAATGGTTTCTTGCATAAGAAACTCATTAGGATTTTCTTGAATGGATTAATTGGTTTTTAGGTTCAAAGAGGGTTTCAAGTTTGGGTGTTTCATCTTGGATTCAAGCTAGCAGAGGAGATTCTTGCTAATTAATTTCCAATCAAGGCAAGTGTACTTAATTCTATTGATTTTATGTGTTAATAGACTCATTGGGACTCAAAGAGTTCAATCCCAGAACTTTCAGATCAGAGAATTCTGAACTTCTGGGAGCAATTCTGTTAGCTGACAGGCTGACCGACAACCTGATCGACGTTAGTGGGCTAAATCTCGCAGGAGATTTCAGTTTTTGTAAAGCTGACCGAACTGGGTTCGGTCAGCCGACATTGAAAGCTCGGTCGACCGACAGTCGACCGAACCCTTAACCGAGTTGTTTGAAGGCCCATCTGATGCTCTCTGGATTGGGAACCGAGGGACAGTCGAACCGAGTTCGGTTAGTCGACGTAGGTTCGGTCAACTGACACCTGACCGACGAGGTAACCGAATTCCCTTGGAAGAATGTTAGGAATTGTATCAGTAAATTGAACTTTTGAAAAGCCGACCGACGGAGTTCGGTCAGCCGAAATCTAGGGTTCGGTCAACCGACAGGTGACCGACATTGTAGAGATTTCAGAATTTATTTCTGAAATTTTCCTAAACCTTCAAGGGTGTTAGCTAAACTTATGCGAATGTAAATTTCACAAAAAAAGTAATGTCATCTAGAATAACACAGAATAACACATACATTGCATAATGAACGTTTCACCCGAATGTTGTTTCAGGAAAATTTACTTATTTCCTTATTTACTTGTTTAATTGTTTACTTGTTCCGACTTGAGTTGGCTTGTCCTCTCACGTCTAATACTATTATGCTCCTTGTTGAGCTACCACTGCATAATGTATCAAATTAATGAAATGAAATGCAATGAAATAAAAGGAAATGAACTTAAATGAACAAACCACTGTACTGAATTAAAGAATAAGTCTGCTGCAGTAGATGAGTTGGAGCATTCCGGAGCTCCGTGGTGACGCCGGTGATCTCTGATCAAGAAGCTGGTAAATCCCACACATTTGACTGCTACTGCTTCCTTCAGGGGAGAACTACATGAATAATTTGAATGCTTCCTTCAGGGAAGAACTAAATGAATGTAATTGTTATTGATTTGAGATGTTTAGACTGATTTAAATTGTTTGGAATTACTAAACAAATTGTTATCATAGAATTGTGTATACATTGTTGAACTGTAGTGTTCACAGTGTTATTGATGACATTACATGTCAAGTTGCCGGTCTCGTTGATACATAGGTCACGCCGCCAGCGGAGGAGACCAATTAGGTTCCTCCAGGAGGATTAAACGAGGGGACGTAAATCAGAGGGCAATCACATTAGCATGTTTTGGAAATATTTTGAGTATAGAATCATTTTGGATGTAAATAGTAGTTACCTGCATTGTATTTAAATATGCAGGATGACTTGGACTTAATTAGGACATGAAATGTGTAAATAGACTTTACTAGAATGTAAAGGACTTATACGTTTTAAATTAGTTGTCAATGTATATATATAATTTCCGCAAAAATGTACATTTGACAGATATGTATGTAAGATCCCTTGTGAATTCTGTATTCACTTAGGTGATGCGAGCTTTACGGGAGTAAGTATGATGTTGCGGCTCGGGGTTTGGCCGTGGTAACCCTAATCTCGGGCCCGGGTTGTGACACCAGATATGTGTGTCCAGGGAGCAAAGAACCTGACCCTCACCAGGCGCCCTGGCATTTGCGAGTCCAATGCGTTTTGCCAAAACTCTGTAATTTTCTATAATATGAAGTTGTTGTTTTGCAGTTGATAAATCATGGAGTCAGCTCCTCATTGGTAGAAAGTAGGAAGTCTGAGGTTCAAGTTGGAAGAGAAGAGTAGGTTTCGGCAGAAGCTAGGAAATCTGGAAGGATTTGGGAAGATGTTCGTAGTACCAGAAGAACAGAATCTCGATTGGGGTGACATCTTCTATTTAACAACCCTCCCAAATCATATGAAGAAGCACGGTATATTTGATTGCCTCCGTTTATCCTTCAGGTCAGTAAATGCAAATCATCTCTGCCTTCCAATTAGTGAACATTCCATCTATCTAGCCAGTTAATTTGATGGCCACATGATGACTGAGTCCCAACAAAAAATTCTCATCAACCGATCATTTTTAAACATCCAAGTAATAGTGCAATTTTGGGTTGGTTAGGGGTGTTTTCCAAAATATAATTTTTTCCCCTGCCATGCATAGTGGGTTGGCTTGTTGGTCACAAGCCCAAAGAAAGGGCCAAGGTGTAACCGGACATTAGTTTCTCTGAAATGATTCTCTAAACAAAATTTCGAGTCTACTTGAGAAAACTAGCACTCAGAAAACCCTAGGTTAAATATAATATGATTCCGGGAAATGGTTGCACAATTGGTTTATTGTGCAGTGGTTAAGATCATTTAATCAAAGCTGCTTTTGGGTCATCACCAATTTGAAATGCGGCCCATCAATTGTAAGGTCTGATCAACAGGCTTGCTGGCATATGTGTTGCATGGTACAGATGGCTGTACGTGTTATACTCAGAGAAGCTAAAAATTCTTGTTTTATCATTGCAAAGAAACCATGGAGGCCTACTCATTGGAGATGCATAAGCTTACCATGAGCATCATGAGTTTATGGCTAGAGCTTTGGGCATGAAGATTGAGGAGATTAGAGAGCTGTTTGATGAAGGTTTCCAGTCAATGAGGATGAACTACTATCCTCCCTGCCCTCAACTTGAGTCAGTGATTGGCCTTACACCTCAGATGCATTTGGGATGACTATCTTCCTCCAAGTCAATGAAGTTGAAGGCCTTCAGATAAGGAAAGAAGAAATGTGGAATCCTGTTAAACCTTTTCCAAATGCTTTCACAATCAATATAGGAGACACTGTAGAGGTAAGTTGTGAGATATGCTGCCAGTTACAGTAGGGGCATTGCATGGGACATGAAAGTTTCACACAATATTGTTGTATAAAATCAATACCATACCAATATGAATCTTGTTTTGAACTATCTAGGTGTCAATGTGAAATCTGTTTTGATCCATCAAGGTTTCATGGGATCAAATGATCTAATCAACATGAAATACCAATAACGAAAAGATTAGTAACTCGGACCAAATTACCACATAACAAGATCTTGTCATGGGAATCATGACAGATATATATATATATATAATATTATTTCCACCACAGTATAGCATCTTAATGATTTCATGTTTTGCAGATTGTAAGCAATGGCGTATATCGCAACATTGAGCACAGGGTGATGGTGAATTCGGTGCGAGAGAGGTTGCCAATTGCCACATTCCATGGTTCTAAAATGACAGGAGTGATCAGGCCAGCCCCCAGTTTGATCAATCCCAAAAACGCCGCATTGTTCAGGAGTGTACAGGTTGAGAAGTACTACAAAGATTTCTTTGCTAGAAAAGTGCTAGGCAAGTCAAACCTTGACTCGATGAGGATAAACTATGAGGAAGGAAAATCTACTGCTAGTTAAGGTGTTATTGCTATCAGTAAATACATAAATTCTAAGCACATAAATTCTAAGCATAAGCAAGGTTCTGATCGATTTGTTCTGTATATAATTGATAGCAATTTTGTGCAGAAAGGCCTTTAATGGAAAAAGAATTCCCAAGTTTTCATGAAAAATGCATACCCTCAACCTCTGTGCTGCTTTAGATATGCTGCCCTTTTCTCCTTGTGTGGGCTCTCATCCCACGTGTGCGGGCTCTGTTCTCACTTGTGCGGGCTTCATTCTTGCATGTGCACCCTCTGTTCCCACTTGTGTGGGCTCTCTCCACATGTAAGACCGGACATTTGGATCACTACTTTTCAGTCTTTGATTTGGAGGCCTCTTTAATCATTGGCATATGATGATAAAATCCAGGTAAAGTTTCAGCCAAAGTAGAGTCTGTCTTTCTAAGGACGTACAAGTGTTCTTCTTAATGGTAGTTGAGCCTATTGGCACACAAGAATGCTAGTTGCCACAAGCTAGTCTTAAAATGGATTAATCTTCTTGTTAGATGTCATTTACCAAAAAAAAAAAATAATAAAAAAATGTTCTTGTTAGATGTCTCCTTCAAATTCTTGGACTTAGGAAACCTTGTGAGGCTCTCATGGATTGAATCTCAAGATAATCGACAGTTAAAATGCCATTAAACTTTAAGGCCGTTAGATCAAGAGTGAGGATAATTTAGAAGGGCTGATCTCTTGAATCACATCCCTTTCAGTGATATATCCTCCAATTTTGCTTCAATAGGAATTCGTCCAATTGTTAAATTGTGCACATGATTGATAATGGGACTAGCTTATTTATCAAATACCTTAATCATGTTATCAATCATGTTTACAATCTAACGGTAGGACGAACTCCTTTTGAAGTCAAATTTGAGAATATAGGAGAGGATGGGATTCAGGCATCATGGCAAGAGTTCCATGCATCTGTTATCAGCAAAGCTTGTAACAGATGCAACAGGGAATCGACACTCAAGTAAATCTGGTGGAATAGGACGACCATATTGATCTTGTGTAAATTCTGTGATAAATTTAATTTGTATTTCCCCATTTTTCCTGTATTCCAATCATATTAATTACACATGAGCAATCAGATAGAGGGCATTGAAGAGAAATTTGAACTATGCTAGTACATTGCAGCAGTGGCAGGCATTCAGAATCCTGCATAACTGCTATGCTAGAATCCCATGGAGAGAAAAAAGCTCTACATTGGGGTGGTGTAAATTTAAGCTCTTTGGACTTAAGAAGGTGGCCTACTTTAATTGGTTAAAATTTGGAGAAAGAACTCTTTCTGCTCCATCCGTAGGTAATCTTGAATAAGCATCAAAATAAAATGTTATAGTGACCCGGGTCAAATTGATGGCTGGAATGCAAATGACTTGCATATTTGTCACCTTTTCATAGCGCGATGGTCCACTACAGGAGTCTCGCTCAAGGGCGGTGAGGAATTTTCAATTCTAGCTGCCCCAATAATACGAGCCCTTTGTGGTATTAATTTGAGAAAGAAGTATATAGAACCAATAGGGATATTATTGTGTACCCTTTGCGAAGTGAGCACAAAAGAGAAAACACTCAGGGAAGTAAACTCAATCAATGAAAAAAGAAAGGGTTTCATCAGATCAAAAGAGTTGGGATGGAAGGTCAACGGTTTAGATTTAGGGCATCTCTTGAGAAGTCTGTTTATGTTTTTCCACAGCTTCATGGGGTTTCATTCCATATTTAGGTTTTGGTCCGAGGTATTTATAATTGAGAAGGAACTCCCTTCTAGAATTATATTGTTGATCCCCCTCTTTCAAACAAAATTTCAAGCCTTCATGTAAGGCCTCAAGTTCTGCCAGTAGTGGGTTGGACGCCTGGATCTGTGTTGAGTATGCCATTCAGTTTACATTCACTGAATTATCTCTAATTCAAGCTTCTAGAAGGTAAAACAGGGAAAAGCCAGTAGAGATCAAATATCAGGACTTTCTAAATGGATGGCTGATTCTTTTTGCTACGTGATGGAGGGTTGATTTATCCCTATGAAGATTCTACTATATTCTAAAAGTAAGTTTTTCAAGAGAATGGCACTCATTGTTAGTGTTGGAAGTAAGTGGGCCTTTCTGACGGGATTTCAAAATCTCTGATTTGCTTAATGCAAGAATCAGACACTCAAAAGGTCATGGAACAAATTTCAAGATCTTAAACCCTAATCTTAGTGTATTAAGATCCGAGATCTATCCAAGAAAAACACATCTGAACAAGTATACATTTGATATTTGTCTTTGTAAAACTCTTTTGCAGATACGATCTCCCAGTCCTTCCAGTCTTCACGCTATGACCCAATTCAGAGATCTTCCCAAAGAGAATGGTGGGATCTCAATTGAAAAGAAAACCCAAAACACTCAACTAGAGAACTAGAGGGGAAAGAAGAGGGGAGAAAGTGTACCCCGCACATCCAAGAAAATTGCCGGACGTCCAGCCCCTCTTGGACTTATATAGTCCTAGAGCCCTAGTTTTCTTACGAGTCATAGTTCTGCTCCCCTTTCTCTTGTCTGAATATAACTCTCTCACTCAGGGCTATCACAGGGAGCATCAACTTGGAAAGTTTTCCAACCTTGAGCAAATTCAAGTGGTAGGAAGAGTAGCGGCTTTCTCGCTTTGGTTTGAGCTTTCCTCAACCAATTGGAAGACCTTTGTGCACGCCAGTGTGACAGCCTATAAATGAGAAAGAAAAGTAAAGGAGAAATTAAAAAACCCACCAGAGAATTCTTAAAAATGTCATCGATTTTCGAAAGAATTGCAAGTGTGTTATCTTCAGGAGGAATGCAGCTGCGTGAAAGAAAGAGTTTCATCAATCTCATTCATGCTGATTTCGCATTCACATCATTGGAGTAGGAAGGGTCAAAGAGGAATTCCGAGTAGAGCACAAGGAACTGTCATATGCATTCTTGGAAGTCCTCTCCCAAAAACTTCAAAACGACAAATCACGGAGCTATCGGGCTTTACTGTCCCTTGAAATGCATGGCCAACATCCCTACCATAAGCATTAAATCAAAAGATACGGCAGAATTATTCATTGTTTTTACAACAACAAGCACCAGCATGGGCCAGCAGCCACAGTAAAACAATTTCATTCTGAACATATAGACTTATTCCCAGCTATTTTAGACTGTTGAATGATTAATTTTTGACAGTCCGAGTACTGTCTACACCCATCCAATCAAATTGTTTCACCTGCGGCAGTGCGAGGGATTTTTAATAACCTTTTTTTTTTTTTGTCTATAAGTGGAACCCCATAATTAAAGTTGGATATAAAAAAATTCCCGCATGGCCGTGCAGAAGTCTATAGGAAAACTATTGACATGTGGGCTATTTGGGCCCAATAAGTGGCAACAAAGATCCTCAACTATTGATGGACTTCGTTTCTTAAAACTCCTAAAATATCTCTAACGTGTCCAAAATCTATCCACTTCTCCAATAATCCATGAATATTCGACAGTGACAGAGGACATTTTAAATACATAACCCCAGTTTTGTTGGTAGAAAAAATATACAATCTCATTTAGGGAGTTGGTATGATTGAGAAAATATCCTAAAGCAGTCAAACAAAATCATATTTGTTGGTGATCACCAGCTAGACCACATCTCCCATATAATATGTATTGAGGTCAACGTCCACTATCGCTTCTGAGTGGTCATAATTGTGGTTGAACCCTCGCGTTCACCATAAAACTATGATTGTATCGTTTTCTATGATACCTCAGCGTGGTCTAAGATCCTGTAATACGCAAGTGATACTCTCTACTTCAAAAACAAAACCATGAGTATGTTATAGGCACTCAGTGATGGGGACTGCATTGCGGATCCCATTGGTAGAACCTTTCCCATCACTGCAACCTGCCCGTGGACACTGCAGATTTGGAAGATCATCATTTCGAGTAGAGCAATGGGTTACCAAAACATTTATCGAGTATAATGAAACTGCTACAGAAATTAATTTATAATGATATTCAAAACCATTGTCGGTTGTTGGTCCTATTAAAACCCTTCCACCAGAGCTTTTCTAACCTTCAGGATTTCTTTAGATTCTTGAATGCGTAGGAAGTAATTAAGAATGTAAGGATCCAATATTATATTAAAAGATTCACTGATTTATTTGTTGGTTTTGTTCGTCTTTGAAGAAACTGTTGTACAACATGAGAAGAGACAGTCCTGTAGAAAAGGAAGGGCAGATGTCGGTATATTTTTTTGAAAAGCATTCTCTTGCTTTGATTTGTAACTGGAGGCATACATCAAAAAATTGAGTAGGGAACCAGGAGTAATATAATTTTTACAAAATCAGAATTGGAAAGGGGTAATTTAAGAGGAAGAGGAGGAATTCAGCAGAGTTATTATTATTATTATTTATGGAACAGTGTTTCAAAAACTAAAATGTTAAAATATTTCCAAGTTGTTCAGAAAAAAAAATATTCCCATTAATAAGAGGCAAGTTTGGACCTCAAGAGTCGTTCTTCCTGGATTCAACCTCACACGTATCGGTTGATTCTAATACCATATTAGATTTTCTTCGCTAACTAATCCTACCAAGCCGTGGAGATTTTAGAAGAAATACCCACTTGGCCCACTTTGTTTTCAATTTAAACCGACCACCAAAGTTACTGCTTTAATTTGACATGCATGAATTAGCAGTACTTCAAATTTGACACTCAATTTGAATCTCGCAAGCAGTTGAAGTGATTAATGCTATTTGGTCCTTGGCTCTGCATTTAATACATCAAAAGAGTTAGGCATCTTATTTGAAAATGTTAAGTTTTGGCCATATCCCTTTTAGTGGTCAATTGTGATTTGTGTCATTTATTTAGCCACCAGATTTGGACAAGACAATCACGTGTTGGATAATGTTGATGGTGTGATTCCTTTCCGGACTACGTCAAGTTCCACCTGTGACTTCTTTTTTTATTTGAAAATTTTACTGGAAAATACATCGTGTTTGGCTGTTGCATGAAATAGTAAAAACTATTTCCTAATACATAAACGTGGTCCATTAGGCATAGTTTCATTTTTTTTTTTTTAACTTTGGGTCCAACGACGCTAGCGTTGCTCAATTTAAGATGAAGTGATGCTAGCATCGCTCTCCCTAAATCACATAAAGACAGGGCATGAACATAAGATAATTCCATCTTTAGATTAAGAAAATTTTCCCAACAGCCAACGCCACCATAAAGAAAGGAGAGACGATCCTTTGGGGGGGGGGGGTTAGGATGGAAAAGAAACAACAACATTCTCTAAATCTCTTCGCATAAATAAGCACAATGAACTGATGTTGGAAGACCAAATCTCACTGATGTTATTGATTAATTAACTTAGAAAAAAAAAACCAAGAAGACGACATAACTGTTAATGAATGTTAATGGGTTAAAAGTAGACAATCACCTCCGAATTGTTGACGAGCCTTCCAATCCCTACCTCACCCAAATTACAAACGCACAAGCATCGAGTTTAGTGCGATAGATCAGAGACCAAGAGGTGTGACAACGACAATTTTATGACTCCCACCATCTGAATCCACTTCCAGTTCGAGATGCCCACTGGAACCCACAAAATGGGTCAGTGTCGAACTTCATCAAATGACTTGCCTTCTAATGCAACTAACTAAACCCAATGAGTTCAAGACTCTATCGCCTGTCAAAGCATCTATTGGTCCTCTCCTTCCAAACAATAGATGAGCTGGATAGTGGAAAATGGATGGTGAAAAATTGGATTCAGTGTAGGGAATATATAGCAAAGAGTGACGCTAGCGTCGCCCATACTTATTTTGGGCAATGCTATCGTCCCTTGTAAAAAAATGAAGAAAAAGAAGAAAAAGTGGCGGGATGAATGATCTCGTACGGCTTATTTCGTGCAATGGCTAAATAGGATTCATTTTCCAGTAAAATTCTCTTTTTATTTTCTTTTGTTTGTGTATTTTATTTAGTGTCTTTATAATTTCTTCTTACTAAAAAATAAATGTGAATTTCACACCCAACTTGACTTTATATAGCAAATCAACAATGTTGAGGACATAAGAACCGCTTCTTACCCCACTGGTAAGGAGTTGGGATCTTATTGGGGACATTTGAGGTTCAACCCCCACCTCCCCCCCTATATATATTTCTGCATGTGTAAATGTGGGCTTTCTTTCTTTCTTTCCCAAGTGTGCCCTATTTGGGGGCTTTACTAATGGAGTTAAGTGGCGTAGAGATTATTTTGAAGAAAGAGTAAAATATAAGTGAGTTATGATGATATTTTATTTTTAATTGTTTATTATGGAATATTTTTGACCTTTTTGTATTGATTGTTGAACTTTTTTGTCTTTTAGTGGAGAAATGAGGTTACTTTTTTACCATTTTTTAAAAAATATAGTGAAAATTTTGAATTAAAGTACTTTTGAGAGGATTCTTTTATGAAAAATGGGGGCTTTACCTTACTTAAATCTATTAGTATAATTGTCAAATAAGCCCTAAGGGCTAGTTTGACACTTTACTAGCATAGTAAAAGTCAAATAAAGCTTCAATTATTCAAACAAAATGTTATATGAAAAGTACTTTAATTCAAAATTTCCTCAATATTAAAAAAAAAAAAGAAGTGAAAAAACAATCATCTTTATCCACTAAAATACAAAAAAACTTCATTTTTCTATACAAAAAGTCGAAAAAATCTTATAACAAACTACTAAAAATAAAATACCATTATTAATAGAGTTCCCAAATTAGCCTAATGGTTAATCAGAATTTGTCGACATTGGAGAGCCCACCACATCTGAGAGCTAAAAACAAAAAAAAAAGCACAAGCGGCTTTTCCAAGTAGCCGTACACAAAATTAGTGTGATGTTTGCTGGATGCATTTATTGCAGATAAAGGCCGATATAGGCCTGCGTGGATAGCATTTCTAGGAAGAGGATCCCCTGTTTGGATTAAACAGGGAAACCCTGTTTGGTCCAATGAGGGGGTGCCACATGGGGAGAAAAAAAAAATTCATTGGGGAGATGGGATGTGTTGATGGGATATTTTCCCCCCCATGTGGCACCCCCTAATTGGACCAAACAGGGTTTCCCTGTTTGGTCCAAACAGGGGATCCACTTCCGCATTTCTAAAATTTTACCGCAGTGAAAAATCAAACTCTTTAGAGCAAATGCATCCTCACCTTTTGACAAAGTCAAATCAAGGTACTGTGGCAACATCCAATGCTATAATTCATCCATGACTTGACCCAAGTTAATTATCCTGTTTTGGAATTGGGTGTGGATCTGCATGATCAGAGCTTTGAATTGGCTCACACCCAACCATAGCCACACCAAATCTAATTTACTAATCTATCCTGCATCAGCTGGTCCCAACCATAATCTGAACCGTTTGTTGGGAATGTGGAGTGAGAATCACACATTCCCTTCCTTATATAGTGTGGCTGGGGTTACCTGTGCTAAAGAATCTCTCTCTCGCTGACTCTCTGTGGTGTTAGGAAACTAATGGAGTCGCCAAAGATGGAAGCCATAGGCAGTTCAATCCCAGTGCCCAGCGTTCAAGAGCTGGCCAAAGAGAACATGGTCAATGTTCCACCTCGCTACATACGTCCTGATCAAGACCCACCACTCATCAACGCTCCCCTACCGTCCATCTCGATCCCAATCATCGACATGAACAAGCTGCTGCAACAAGAATCATCAGCTGCTGAATTGGAGAGGCTGCACTCTGCTTGCAAAGACTGGGGCTTCTTCCAGGTATTATTATCACTATTGTCTTTTTTTACTGATCTATTCTTGTCTGGGCCTTGAATTTATTCCATGTTAGTTGTGTGTTTGTGCAACGAAAAGATTTTGCAATAGTGAGGAAATCCGTTATGATTTTCATACGGTCCTCGTTACACAATCTTCCTGAATAAGAAGACAAAAATGAGTTAATTCTTTCGGATAGAGGGGATATCGATTCCTGTGAAAGGGCTAGACACGCAGGATTCAGGATCATCTTTCCGCAAACAAGTCCAAAAGTAGAAAGCCTGACGTAGAAAAACACATCGAGAATTCCTCGTTTGTGATCTCCAAAGAGGATGCTTCATATAAGTTGACTTTGATTGGGAAGAAGATCAAAGCTATCAATTCACGGGCCTGTAAATTAGACGGTTGGGGCATAACTATATCCAACCCTATACTTTTGAGGTCACTGAGTGAACGGCTATGATCATCGAATGTCATGTAAAATATCACCTCCAATATATACCTTGTGGAATCCACGAACAACTGTTCTTTCTACCTCTCTCTGTTGGCATTTCTTTTTTTTTTTTTTTTTTTTGTGGAGACAGTAACATAAAACATTCATTTAAAGAAAAAGGAGATTACAAAAGTGGAGCTAAAAAAAGGGCATTGTACCCCACCCTCACCTTACTTAGAAAATGATACCCTCCCAAGGAGACCTCTAGATAGTAGTTGAGCCAAGTGGGACCCACAGTAGGGTGATGGCTGGATATCTTCACTTTTGTTTCTCCAATTTTAAGGACTCAGATTCATGCAAACAAATGGGACATTAGGGGCCATTGTCTAATTTGTATTGAATTTTAATAAAGTCAAAGTGAGCGGAAGAAAGATGAGAAAGGCGAAGAGTGTTAGGGCCATAGTCATATAAGCATACCTTTTGATTGTAAATTCCGTGTCAAGTCCAAGACTTTGCCTTTTAGTGTCTCTCAAGGAAGATCAAGTTCGAAGGCAAAGTCTCAAGTCTTGAAAGGGACGGATTCATTAAGGAAGAGCTCCATGTGTGTGCTAACCTATTCAGGTAAATGAGACCTCAAACAAACCAAGAAATGACCCCCGGGACCGTAAGACTAAATGGTAAATTCAACATGGATTAAATGCCAGTTTTGAGCATTGTATATGGCTCAATTCAGTGCAAGGGGTCGGCTAACTATAGGGTTTTCGGTCAGCTTGCGATCACTTTTCCAAAAGTTGAAATTAAAAATTTCCTTGTTTTACAGTTAGCTCACGGCTAGCCGTAAGTACCATATGGCTAGCCGTGAACTCATCGTAAAGCAAAAATGCCCTGTTTTACTGAGGCCAAACTGGCTATTGGGACATGGCAGTTAACCGCGGAAAAGGTGGAGGCTAATCGCCAAGGAGCCGTTGGAGAGTTTTCTTTATACGCTTGAGCTCATTTCAATTGTTTCAACTTTTGGATTTTTGAAACCTCTTTCCCACACATAGCGCCCTCATAAATTTTTTTGTAGTAACATCTGGTTGATGTTCATTGTGCTCTCATAGTTAAACCATCTTGGAGCTCCCAAAATCCATTTCCACACATAGCTAGGCTCCTAATAGTCATATTTAAGAGCAATCAAAGCTCTAATTAAGTGTGTTTAGTGGAATCACCTCCTATGAAAACTTGAAGCTTTCAAGTTAAACCAACTCTCCATAAGACTTAGACTCCCTACTCTCTTAGTTGTGCACATCTTGAAGCATCATCATCACCAAGGAGTCAAGAGCTTGGAGCTTCGGATTCAAGCACCAAAGAGCATCCTCTAAGAGCTGGTTCAAGACGCAAGTGTTCTTTGGTTCAATTTGTAAATTATGTTATAAAGTGAATTAGACCTTTGTGACCGAACCACTATAAAAAAAAAAGGATTTGTTGATTAGATCTGTGTGATCAAATCATTGTTTGAAAAAATAGGTGTTTATGTGATTGAAAGTTTACCTATGTGGTTTGCCTCAATATAGTGGAACCAAGAGTGGAAACTCTTGAGAAGTGGAAGTAGGTCTAGGACCGTACCACTATAAATCACTTGTGTCATCGAATTCACATTGATCTTATTATTATATCATAAAGAGTGTAGTGCACACACTTGCATCAATTCTCTTGAATATTGACAGCACATAGTTACACATATTTCGTTGTTTAACTAAGAGAATTTGTTGGTTTGTTTGTATTGGATTAATTAGTTTAATTAAGTAAGATTTCTTAACTAGTCCTAGTGAGCCCCCCTCCCCCTCTATAGGACATATATTTGTCTAGCTTGAACTTTCAAAGAGGGAAGGATATACAATAGAGATGTGGATGAGATTTGACTTTCCTAGAAAATGAAATATTAGGTGGGTAATTATCTCTTACAAATGAGAAGATTAATTGGTCATCATTCTTGTCTTTTAATTTTAACTACACTAGAAAAACATGCCCGTGCTCAGCACAGACAAAACAATCATAAAATTAGAATTTATAAAAAAAAAACTTTGCGATTAATTTCTTTAAAATTAAATGCAAAAGATTTTAGTCTTAGAGAAGGGAAAGAAAAAGAAGTCCATGAGAATTTAATACCTAATTTCATATAATTTAAAAAAAAAAAAAACACAAGCCCATCAAAAGAAACAAACAATATAAACTATGAATAAAATCTAATGAAATTTGAAAGACAGATAGCAATGAAAATCCATAATCAACTCAATAACATAAGCAATTTAAAAGAATCAAATACTCATGAGAAAAAAAAAAAAAACTAAAAAATGGAGCAAAAAAGGGCAAAGACAAAAGAACCCACAAATGCATGAAAAACCATCACAAAAAAAAAAAAAAAAAAAAAACCCCATCACAATTGAGAAATTATAATAAAAGAAACACAAAATAAAATGAAATAAATTTTATGAAAAAGACTATAAAAATATATATAAATAAAGATCCATAGAGAATATAATGATATAAGAAATTTAGAAGAACCAAACCAAGTTATGATAATCTAATACTCAAAAATGGAAATCCGGAGCAAAAAAAAAAAAAAAAAAATCCATAAAAAGATTTCACAAAGAGAACTTAAAGAACCCAATGGAAGTAAAATAAATAATTAACTCAAAATGATAAGCATTAAAAAATAAAAAATTACAATAAAAAAATGAGAATTCATAGAAAATCCCATGATAAGAAGTGATTTAAAAGAAAAAAAAAAAAAAAACCAAGGAGAACCCAATACCCAAAAGTTGAAACAAAAAAGGGGAAAAAAAGAAACTTACAATCTATGAAAACAATATAAATACAAACCATAAAAATATTGTAAATCTATAGAAATTTAAAAATGTTGATTCTTTTGTATACATCATATTAAAATGACATAATTAAAATTGCTCAAAGAAAATATGATGAACTCAAAAGTAAATGAATTAAAAAAGGTTTACCTCTCAAATTGAAACGTTTAATAACTGCACTAATTGTCTCAAGATGCTCACATTTTAAATTGGGTTGAATACTGATCTAAACTAAGCATGCAAATGAGACCTGAGACGATACTAAAAAGAGAAACAAAGAAACCAAAGAATTATTGAAGTTGCTATAATAAAATAAAATTAACTTAAAAGTAAATGAATGGAAAAAGGGAAAGTTCTCTTGTTGACATAGAGAAATAGAATTATATTGGAGAAAGTAGAAAATGATGTTAATAAGAATGAACTTAATTCTTTACTTAGATGGACCAATATAATTGGAGATTCTTTTTACTATTAATTCTGCATTCTCAACAAAAAGTATACTATCAAAATTAATAAATAAAAAAGAAACCTGACAACCCGGAGCCGAGAGTGGATTAAATAAAAAAGACTAAGAATTAAATAAACGAGACAACCCACAAATCAGCATTTCACATTCTAAAAAAAAAAAAGAAAAAAAAATCATATAATCAGAACAAATAAAAATATTTGAAATTCCTTAGATTAGTGGCACTTAGACATTGGGACCCATTAACAATCAAATGCTATTGCCTTGATAGAAATAGGATGATATTGGGATTTTCTTAATAGACAAAAGGCATGATGAAGAATCAAAATCACAGAAAAAACTTTATTTAGAAAATTCCAGTATTTTGTATTTTTTTTATCAGAGAATCAATTTGACTATGGAAATAACCCAGAATGAGGTGAAGATTTGAGTTATTCCATAAATAGTAATGATGTTTGTCTTAATGATTGTAATTTTTAATAGATGGGGTTTACCGTAGTGTTCCACTCCATTTACATAACGATTTATAAAAGTTAAAGCCACACACAAAGAAAAAAAAAGGAAAAAAGAAAAAAAGCACCACCCTTTCTCCATTGGCAATCGTGCATGGTAGTACATCAGTTACATGGGAAGTTTCCCGCCTCCTCTTTAGCTCCATGTTGTTTTCATGAATATATCTTTTTTCAAGAATATTTTCATTTTCTTATTAATTATGAAACTTATTATTTTTGCTAATCAATTCCATATCTTATATATTCATTTGAGTTTAGTTTTATTGTAAAATGGTTGCCATAGAAAATTAATGACTATATAGGAAATCATATAAAATAGTTATTTCAAAAATTTGATCACTCATGTTTAAAGTAAAATGCATAAGTATGAAAATAATAACAACAGTATTTATAGGAGTTAATATTCTAAAAATATAGTTATTTTTATAAATACCTCGTAGATAAATTCCAACTCCCGGTCAATATTCCAAAGTGGGGTTGGGTCCCTTCCTCATTAACTATTTTTAAGTTTTTGTTGATAACTATTAACAAAAATGTGCTCTGTAGTATAGTGGTAGGGTTTTTCATTTGAAATCCACATTGTCTTGAGCTCGAGTCTTAGCACATACTATGATTAATTTTTACTGCGTCATTAGAAATATATGGGTCAGGTTGGGTCCAAAAAGTGTGCTTTTTATATATGGCCCGACCTAATTTACCCCGACCCGACTCGACTCGTTTGCTAGGGTCAAAGTAAATTAAATTGGGTGAGTCAAAATCAACTAGAGCGAATTGGAGCTGATTTCAATTTGAAACCACTTCGCTTCATATATATATATATATATATATATAATTGATAGAAAGACATTGCTTTGAATTTCTAAGAATTTAGAATGAGCAAAAAAGTAAGCTCTTAAGCTAGAATGATTTCTTGTTAGAAGTGACCTTAAAAAATACAGCAAATGTATTCCACAGATCAGCTGAGAGCTTGTGTCAAAAGCCGTAGAAAGTCTGCATCCCCCATGAAACACCAAAATCACCAGACTTTTAATTAGAAGCTTTCGTAATAGTCATTTCAAAAAGAAGTTTATATAGGGCCCATATTGACATTATTATTTTTGGTGAAAGAGATAAGGATATATGTTGATGATAATGATGGTGATCATAGACAAATTCAATCTAGAAGTTCATGCTGGGCATTTTACTATTAAAACAAAATGATTTCCAAAAGTTGATCAAAGTTAAGATTTACTAATAACCGTTTGACATTCTCTCACTTGACCATTCAGCCTACACACATTTTAGTAGGCGAAGGGTAGAGAAAGAGGGCAACTTTCATTGACGGTATCTTGCATGGTTGTTGTGTGGGAATTTCAATCTATACCTTTAATTGGTTGCGATTCGTGGACGGAGTGGATCCCATACCATTCATATGGGACTCCTGTAGCTGAAACAAGCGCTTTTCTAAGAGCTTTCTTATCCACTTTAATACTATGACCTATAAGGGTGCCCATGAACCGGGCTGATTTAAGCCTGAATTGGTCCTAACCCGCTTTAACCCAAGTTTGGGACTTAGGTTTTAGTACTTGGGCTGGGCTAGGATTAAGTGGTAGAGCGCCCAAGCCTGGTTTGGCCTAAATGTAAAAATAGTGGTAGGGATATATGGAGAGGGAACTCAAAGACAAGCAACATCACACACATAAAATTGACTAAACTAGTTGAGCCATAGCTTGGGATATATTAGCAAACCCTATTTTTATAAAGCCAACTGAGGCACGGCTTTGGCTTACTCTTGTTCAAACGGGATGGGCTCGTGCCAGCTACTTATGGCCCAACTTGGGCTTGGGCCTATAGCTTAGACGTTGTGCCATTCCTCAGCATGTCGCAACTGAGCCCATGAACATCCCTTATGAGCAAATATGGTTACCTACAATAATTCTTGCAAACGGGCTAGGCCGCTTAGCCGGAACCAACCTGCTTTAGGCCTTATGTATAAATAGTTTAGGCCTATGTCTACCTGATTAGACGACCCAGCTTGCCAATTGAAATTGAACTCTAATGGGCCTCATAACTCAGTCAATGGCTGGACCAGGGTCAAGTCTCCCATGATACAGCCAGGAAGTTAACGTTAACATTTCACTTGTGACTGTCGTGGTTTTTCACACATTTTTTCTGCCTAATCGCACAAGAGATTTATGAAACTGCATGGTTGGTTCATCAAGTGAGATAGCTGACGGGATTTTCCTGCATATGTTGTTGCTGTTTTGCAGTTAGTAAATCATGGAGTCAGCTCCTCATTGGTAGAGAAAATGAAGTCTGAGATCAAAGATTTCTTCAAGCTTCCATTGGAAGAGAAGAAGAGATTCTGGCAGGAGCCAGGAGATGTGGAGGGATTTGGGCAATCCTTTGTCGTTATCAGAAGAGCAGAAACTCGATTGGGGTGACATGTTCTTCTTGACCGCCCTCCCACATCATATGAGGAAACTACGTCTATTTGATCACCTCCCTCTATCCTTAAGGTCAGCTACTTCCAACCATCTCCACCTTCCAATTGGACAACATTCCATCTACCTAGAGAATCAAATTGATGGGCCACAGCAGGATTGGGTCACAACCAAAATTTCTCATCAGCATTACCTTTCTAAGAATCTCATCAATGGAGAGTTTCAATCATGGTCACGGTTAATGGTCACACACCAATATTCATGGTCCTTTGTTTTCTTAGTAGTGAACTCCTCCTGGAGGAGCAAAAATTGATGGTGCATGGATGAAGATCAACAAATGGCCCTCAAATGGTCTCGCCATTGGTAAGAAATGAATATACACCTATCATCCTAGTAAATCAAATCTGAAGGAGAGGGTCCTCTCCTCTTTAATATTCTTTAAGGAGTTCAATACGTAGCTCGCAAAGGGGGTCCTGGATCCATTGTTGTATTTCCTGCACCATATATCATTTCTCTTGCATGCGGTAGTCACAAATCATGTCATGGAAAAGTTGTGTGAGACTTGTGCGTGTGTGTCTATTTATATATATTCAGGTGGGAACTATTCTCACATATTATGTGAGAACTTTTTTGTGGGGCCCAATTGTGGGCCCCATTTAGGGATGGGATCTAGGGGGATGGAAAAATCTACGTGAGATCACCCCAAGTATCAAGTTTGGCCCCAAACCTAAGCTTCTAACCCCTTCATCCGTAGCCCCCAAGTTCAATGGCTTCATATTCAAAAAAATATTTAACCCTCGATCCAACGGTTCAGATCATTCGGATGTGTGCTAATCCATGGGATTAGTGACTATCAGGGGGTTCCCTATTGGTTGCTAGGTTTGGATGGGTTGCTAGTTAGGCCCTACAAAAAAGTTCTCATATAATAGGTGGGAACTAGTTCCCACTTGAATATTTTTTATATATAAATATATATATTTATATTTATAAACTTGCCGACCCAAATTCGAGGACTAGATTTTGGTCACGACATGTTGGAGACATGGCCCATCAATTGCAAGGCCTAATCAATAGGCATGAACACTTGTTTTGGTACATATTGGTTTATTATACAGGGGGTTTGCATTTCAGAGAGACGACGGAGGCCTACTCGTTGGAGGTGAATAAGCTGGCCATGAGCATATTGGGGTTGATGGCTAGAGCTTTAGGCATGAAAGCCGAGGAGATTAGAGAGCTGTTTGATGAAAGTTTTCAGGGACTCAGGATGAATTACTATCCTCCCTGTCCTCAACCTGAGTCGGTGATCGGTATTTCACCTCACTCGGATTCAGTGGGGCTCACTGTCCTCCTCCAAATTGGTGAAATGGAAGGCCTTCAGATAAGGAAGGAAGGCTTGTGGATTCCTGTTAAGCCTCTCCCAAATGCTTTCATAATTAACATAGGAGACATCATGGAGGTAACTTTGCGGCACATGTTTTCTCTTTTATATTGATGGCAGTGATCAAATCTAAAATAAGCCACATTCAACATGAGTACAGCAGGGACATGCCAGGGATACGTAGGGACATGATTTTTGCACATAAAATTGAAGCATCATATGCAATGTGATACAAACAATATTCGAGTATCATGAGAGTAATTAAATGATCTGACTAATCCAAATACCAATCGCATACTATTAGTAACTCAGGCAGAATTTACATACAAGAAGTTGTTACGAACATCATGAATGATCATTCTTACCTTTTTGCCATCTAGTATTCCAAAGTTTGCTTGCTTTGACAGATTGTAACCAATGGCATCTACCGTAGCATCGAGCACAGGGCGATGGTGAATTCTATGCAAGAGAGGCTGTCGATTGCTGCATTCCACAGTCCAAAATATACAGCAGAGATGGGGCCAGCATGCAGTTTGATCAACGCCGAAAACCCAGCATTGTTCAGGAGAGTAGGGGTGGATAAGTACTTCAGGGATCTATTTACACGGAAACTGCAAGGCAAGGCGTACCTTGACACCATGAGGATAAACTATGAGGAATGCAATAATACTGCTAGTTGAAGGGTGTTGCTACTGCATTCATGAGCTTCTACACGTACTTATATACCAGAGTCTGTTCAATTTGGTTTGGAACCAATAGACCACTTCGTGTTTGTATCGCTATTTGACAGATTAAGTAATCAGTGAAACATCAATAATATTATAGAAGAGATCAAAGACTCCATAAGGTGATGATCTACAATAACCCATTGTATAAAAAGGCCTTTGACCAAAATGGCTTTCCAGAGTTGTCATATCCAAACATAGATATATGTATTAACTTGCCTGATGAAGAGCTTGGCAAAACTAAGAAGAAATTTGGGGAAAAACCCTCTTTGAGCTCAAACTTGGACGAAAACACTCTGGAACCCAAAATCAATCTACAAAGTGCATGCAAATGGGTTGGGTGAGCTCATCTAATCTATTTCTAAGCCAAGGAGAAAGAGAAGTCCATGTTTTAAAGCTTTGGGAGCTTACCTCGCTAAGGATAGTAAATGAAAAGCTTGGAAAAAAGAGGTGGGTGGAGTCGTGGAAGCTTGAGGAAGAAGAAGTGAAGCTTCACCGGCGACGTCAGAGCTCCGGTGGCCGGAAAAGATAGGGAGGCAGTGAAGGAGATGGGTTTGAGAGAGATAGAGTGAAATGAGAGAGAGAGAGAGGGGATAAGAGATGGGTGTGGGTTATATTATGTTAAGCTTAGTTGATAATTCTAGCCAGTTTAGTCTTGGTCCCACTAAAAACGATACTTGGGTCCTACAGACCTGTGTTAATGGATTAATCTACTTGTTAGATGTTGCCTTCAAGTTCTTGGGCTCAGTTAGAAGCTCAGGAGGTTGGTGGGAAGCCTATTTCATAAAAGTTTCAGCCATTTAAAATAAATGCACTTTTTTCGTATGAGTTCTTGCCAACTCCTGCTTTACTTGGAATTGAGCTCACTCTTAGATTGATCGTTATAAAGTGTACTTGAGATTTTTTTATTTATACATATGTATTTGATTCATGTATTGCATAATTAATATATTGGAGGAAACAAATGTAGCAACCTAAGTTTTGAGATATCCTCGTGATAATATTACAAATAGTGACATTTTTTACCATTTTTTTTGGCCAAATAGTGACAATTTATGTCTCACCCACCACATCTATTTATTTCAAACGGTTCCTTTCCCTTTGGTTGGGCCGGGAATCTAACACTTACGGTGAACATTATTTTGGCCACCCATTTTTTGGGGAGGATTTTCTCCTACAGGAGGATTTTTGTTACTTCACCTTTTGCCCTTACGCGAAAATTTTTCTTTCTTTTAATTAATACATCCCAAAGCTCATTTTATAAGAAAATTTTACTTTTCATGAAGTTGTGGAAAACAAACGTTGGGCAATTTTTAGTCTCCAATGATTCGGAAGTATGTGATCCTCACTTTTGAGGAGCCTCAGATCGTAACCACCAATAAGATATGAAAATTTTCATCCGAAAGGAGGAGGGTATAAAATCTTTAAATCTATGAATTCTTTACTTGTTGCCAAATGCTACCTAAGAAATGCTTAGTTATATAAATCCTCGGTGAGAAAATTCCTATTTGAGGGGTAGTGAGTAATTTTTAAATATGCAAATTCCTCTCCTATTACCAAATGTGACCCAAATCATGTATGATCTAACATACAACAGTCAACACTCAATACATGACTCTTAAAAGACGAAGAATAAAGATTAAAGTAATCTCAGTTATTGAGAAAAAAAGATTTCCTAGGATCACAAGAGTTGGGTTGGAAGGTCAATGGTTAAAGATTTCCAAACGACCATCAAACTTCCACTCACACAACTGTATCCATTTTAATAGGGTAAAGGGTGAAGAACCTATATTCTAAGAGAGTTTGACACCCACACCGTAAGGCCAAAAGTCACGCCTGCAGGGGCTGTCAGAGCCAAAACTGTCCAAACGGCAGAATAGCGAGCCTCGTGCTTGCTATAGCAAGCGTAACGCAGGTGCCTAGCTTCGTCTGGACTCTATGATAGGGTTTTAGGATGAGTGCTGTTCTGATTAGAGTTTGATTAAAATACTATTTGACAAACTTGGGGCTATATTTTGTGTGTTTCTCTCAACCCTAAAAAAAAAGGACAAGAAGTTAATTCTCTTTTTTGATCTGAAGTTAGAGCCATTGAGAGATTATTCTGAAGGGCTGCTCTAGAAGGTTTTGTTGCTTTTACTCTCTTTGTAGAAGATTGATCATCTTTGTTGACAAGATGCCAGGAGATCAAGTAAAGAAAATAGTGCACGGTGGATGTCGTGTTAGTGGCTTTTGTGTAAGAACAACTACGGTCCTTAAGTCGATGTACAAACTGAGGTAAAGGTGATGTGAGAATATCTTGTAACTGTTCGTGAACTCTTGATTTATGGCTTGTAGTTTTTCTCCTTGTATAGAGTTTCCATGCTAAATACCGTGTCTGCCTTCTTGTGGTGTGTGATTGAAAGATAGCTAGTTCTATATTGTCTGATTGGTTATTTCTGCTGCATTAATTTGATTAATTAGACTAGCATCTATTCTAGTGGGTCCTGCAAAATCTTCAATTTGTATCAAAGCGGGTTACAATATTTTATTGTGTTGATCTTATTTTTGCTAGAATAGATATCTACCGTGAAGGCACCTCAACTAATAAGCCTTCTCTGTTGGATGGTAACAATTATACTTATTGGAAAGTCAGGATGGTTGCCTTCTTAAAAGCCATAGATCTGAAAGTTTGAAAATCTGTTGTGAGTAGTTATTCCTTGTCCACTATTACTACTGATGGGATAACTGATCCCAAACCTGGAGATAAATGGACTAAGGAAGAAGAGTTAGCTGCCACTTGCAACTCTAGGGCTTTGAATGCTATTTATAATGGAGTTAGTATGTCTGAGTTTCGTAGAATTTCTACATGCACTACTGCAAAAGAAACTTAGGATATTTTGCAGACTGTGCATGAAGGGACTGACACTGTCAAACAGTCGAAACTTCATAAATTATATACGGCCTTTGAAAGCATAAAGATGGAAGATGATGAAACTTTTGATGAGTTCAATTCGAAGCTGAATGCAATTGTGAATGATACCTTTACTTTGGGAAAGCCAATTCCTGAGAATAGAATTGTGAAAAAGAGTCTGCGGTCTTTTCCAGAAAGGTTTGATGCAAATGTTGTGGTTATAGAGGAAAAAAAAAAATTTGAATACACTCAAAGTTGATGAGTTGGTTGGCAACCTACAAACTTTTGAAGCAAACCTTAGGTCTAATGGGAAGACACAATCTAAAGGTATTGCTTTGAAAGCATCCAAGGAATTATACAAAAAAGATGCAAGTGATTTAGATTCAGATTCCGAGGAAATTGATCCCCAAGTTGCTGTACAGTTTATGAAGCAATTCAAGCTTTTTATGAATGGGCAGAAAACCAATGCGAGGATCCCTAAAAATTCTGGAAATAAGAAATCTTGTAAAGGGACTCAATGGTATGAGTGTCAAGACAATGGACACATTGCTAATGACTGCGGAAACAAAAAAAAATCTAAAAAGAAGGCTTTGAATACTACTTGGGAAGATGAAACTTCTGATGAGAATGATGGAAATTTTGAGTCGGACAAGCCTGACACTGGCCAGGGAAAGTTTATTGCTTTTATGGGAACTTCTGGTTCTGCCGCTTCCTATGTTTCTTCCGAAGTTAAGACTGATCAGGATACTAAGTTAGATGAAGAACCAGATTGGAAAGCTGAATATGAAACACTTTTCAAGAAAAAAACATGAAGATGGTTAAAGTGAATGAAAACGTTGCTATCAACTGGAAAGTGTTTGAAGAGAAGAATTCCTCCTTGAAAGCTGAACTTGCAGATGTACTTGCAAAAGTACAAAAATTGGAGGATGAAAATAATATGTTGGCAGACAGATTGACTACTGAATCACAAAAGTGTGACACTCTTGATTTTGAAATGAAGACTTTGAAAGCAGCAAATTCTGATCTGAATGGAAGACTTAAGATGGTTATATCTGAGTTAGATGCTGCTAAAGCTTCATTGAATATTATGAACACTGGATCGAGAAAATTAGATGACATCCTATGCAGTCAAAAGACACACACTGACAAGCATAGCATTGGCTACGCTCACGGAGCATCAACTTCGAATGCCAATAGTAAAAATTATTTTGTTAAAAATTCAGTTGTTATTAATCCCTTTGTTAGTGTTGCAAATAAAGCTCCAAAGAAGTTTAATGTGTTGCATCCTGAATGAATTCCCACTTGTCATAATTGTGGAATTAAATGACACATTTAACTCCATTGCAATAAGCTGCGAAGTTTATCGAATCAAAAGCAATGGAAAACGCAGAAGGCTGAGCTAAAAAAGAAGAATACCAATGCAAACTACCCTTGTATTGGTACACACTATGCTGAAATATTTAAATTTATAAGTGTGTGTGCTGAAGCTTCATCACTCCTGATCTGCAAGATCAAGCCCCCACCCCAGAGCTAATACGAATATCATATTGAGGGAGAGTCAATATTGAGGGAGAGCTACTGCATTCAGATTGACAGAAGCTGTATGATGATATTTGTTTGTCAATTATGGACAAATGCATGGGAAGAAGAATGGAGCTAGGGGGAGCTATACAAGCCAATGTAATTCCAAATCTAAAAGATCAAGCAAAGACAATGCAAGATCTACAGTGCTGAATTTTTTTATTTAAAATTCAATGCATTTTGGGTGTTACTTTTGAGTAGATCATATTGTATTGTTCTAGGGGGTTTTGTCCAAAAATTGTCAGAAGGGGGAGATTGAAAGGCCAAAAGTCACGCCTGCAGGGGTTGTCAGAGCTAAAACGTATTGTCCAAACGGTAGAATAGTGAGCCTCATGCTCGCTAAAGCAAGCGTGACGTAGGTGCCCAGTTTCATCCAGACTCTATGATAGAGTTTTAGGATGAGTGTTGTTCTGATTGGAGTTTGATTAGAATACTCTTGGATGAACTTGGAGCTATATATTGGGTGTTTCTCTCAACACTAAAAAAAAGACAAGAAGTTAATTTTCTCTCTTGATCTGAGGTTAGAATACCCTAAGAGTGATTTCCTTGTTTCTCTAAAGCCATTGAGAGATTGTTCTGAATGGCTGCTCTAGAAGGTTTTGTTGCTTCTACTCTCTTGTAGAAGATTGATCATCTTGGTTGACAAGGTGCCAGAAGATCAAGTAAGAAGAACGGTGCACGGTGGATGTCTTATTAGTCGATTGTGAGCAAGAAAAACTACGGTCCCTAGGTCAAGATATAAACTGAGGTAAAGGAGCTGTAAGTCTATCTTGTCACTGTTCGTGAACTCTTGATTTCTGGTTCGTGATTTTTCTCCTTGGATAGGGTTTCCACGCTCCTCTGTTCTAACTAGTTATGCTTGCCCTCAATAAGGCTTCAAAATGGGCTGGGCCACCGAGCCTGAATCTGACCTACTACATGCTGAGCTGCTGACGACCTTTCATTTACATGGGCTAAGCCTGAACCCAAAATTTTCGCGTAATAATTAATGGGTCAAGCTTGTGTCTACCTAATAGCTTAACTTGATCACTTAGCATGGCCCAACACAATTCAACACAAATAGCGGCCCGAATATCATGCATGATACCATGTAGAAGTTGACATTTACCGTTAACTCTGCCCTTCTTGTACGCATATTCACTACTGAATATGTTTTTTCTTATAAGGGGTGTCCCAGCCCTTTGGGCCAGACTATTCTCTACGGGCCAAGGGGGTGCCGGGCAAATCAATCTTGTGGTTCTCTATTGAATATGTGCAACGAGATGTTCCCATGACTGATTCTCCAGAGGGTCCATCACTCCATCTAGCTTGATTGGAGGCTTACATTTGCATGCATGAAAAGGACAACTGATAGCTGTTGGTAAGTAATTTTCTTTAGTTTTTCAATGCAAATATTTTATATTAGTAGCTATGTTAGTTTGTCTAGTAATTATGTGTGGAAGGAGGTTGGTTGTGGCTTTTGAAAGTAATTTTTTTGAACTTGAGAAGTTATAATATGTGGGTAGTCATGTTCTGCATAACTACATTCATGTGTAAATTTTTGAGACAATCAAGTTAATGCTTTACCATTGAAAATCCTTACAAGCTTTGTTTTGTTTTTCTTCAATTATTCAGTTGCAAATCTTGGGCTAGTGTGAAGTGAAAGGTTCAACAAATTGAGAAGCAGCTTTTTTAATACTTGGGAGTCTGTCTCTCTTTAGAACCAACCCACCAGATATGTGTGTCCAGGGAGCATAGAACCTGACCCTCACCAGGCGCATTACTTGGTTCACATTCAATTGTACCACTTTAGCATTTGGGAGTCCAATGTGTTTTGCCAAAACCCTGTAATTTTCTATCATATGAAGTTGTTGTTTTGCAGTTGGTAAATCATGGAGTCAGCTCCTCATTGGTAGAAAGTATGAAGTCTGAGGTTCAAAGTTTCTTCAAGCTTCCTTTGGAAGAGAAGAGTATGTTTCGGCAGAAGCCAGGAAATCTGGAAGGATTTGGGAAGATGTTAGTAGTATCAGAAGAGCAAAAACTCGATTGGGGTGACATCTTCTACTTAACAACCCCCCCAAATCATATGAAGAAGCACGGTATATTTGATTGCCTCCCTTTATCCTTCAGGTCAGTAAATGCAAATCATCTCTGCCTTCCAATTAGTGAGCATTCCATCTATCTAGCGAGTCAATTTGATGGCCACATCATGATTGAGTCCCAACAAAAAATTCTCATCAACCGATCATTTTTAAACATCCAAGTAATAGTGCAATTTTGGGTTGGTTGGGGGTGGTTTCCAAAATATAGTTTTTTCCCCTGCCATGCATAGTGGGTTGGCTTGTTGGTCACAAACCCAAAGAAAGGGCCATGGTGTAACCGGACATTAGTTTCTCTGAAATGATTCTCTAAACAAAATTTCGAGTCTACTTGAGAAAACTAGCACTCAGAAAACCCTAGGTTAAATATAATATGATTCCGGGAAATGGTTGCACAATTGGTTTATTGTGCAATGGTTAAGATCATTTAATCAAAGCTGCTTTTGGGTCATCACCAATTTGAAATGCGGCCCATCAATTGTAAGGTCTGATCAACAGGCTTGCTGGCATATGTGTTGCATGGTACAGATGGCTGTACGTGTTATACTTAGAGAAGCTAAAAATTCTTGTTTTGTCATTGCGAAGAAACCATGGAGGCCTACTCATTGGAGATGCATAAGCTTACCATGAGCATCATGGGGTTTATGGCTAGAGCTTTGGGCATGAAGATTGAGGAGATTAGAGAGCTGTTTGATGAAGGTTTCCAGTCAATGAGGATGAACTACTATCCTCCCTGCCCTCAACCCGAGTCAGTGGTTGGCCTTACACCTCACTCAAATGCATTTGGGATGACTATCCTCCTCCAAGTCAATGAAGTTGAAGGCCTACAGATAAGGAAAGAAGAAATGTGGAATCCTGTTAAACCTTTTCCAAATGCTTTCACAATCAATATAGGAGACACTGTAGAGGTAAGTTGTGAGATATGCTGCCCAGTTACAATAGGGGCATTGCCATGGGACATGAAAGTTTCACACATTATTGTTGTATAAAATCAATACCATACCAATATGAATCTTGTTTTGAACTATCTAGGTATCAATGTGAAATCTGTTTTGAACCATCTAGGTGTCATGGGATCAAATGATCTAATCAAACTCGAAATACCGATAGCGAAGAGATTAGTAACTCGGGTCAAATTACCACATAACAAGATGTTGTCATGGGAAGCATGACACACACACACACACACACAGAGATATATATATATATATATATATAATTATTTCCACCACAATATAGCATCTTAATGACTTGATGTTTTGCAGATTGTAAGCAATGGTGTCTATCGCAACATTAAGCACAAGGCGACGGTGAATTTGGTGCGAGAGAGGTTGTCAATCGCCACATTCCATGGTGCTAAAATGGCAGGAGTGATAGGGCCAGCCCTCAGTTTGATCAATCCCAAAAATGTTGCATTGTTCAGGAGCGTACAGGTTGAGAAGTACTACAAAGATTTCTTTGCTAGGAAACTGTTAGGAAAGTCAAACCTTGACTTGATGAGGATAGACTATGAGGAAGGAAAATCTACTGCTAGTCAGTAAATACATAAATTCTAAGCACATAAATTCTAAGCATAAGTAAGGTTCTGATCAATTGTGTCTGTATATAATTGATAACACCTCTAAGATGGTAAATTTTAAATGGGACATTGTGCAGGAAGGACTTTGATGCAAAAAGAATTCCCAAGTTTTCATGAAAAATGCATACCTTCAACCTCTGTGCTGCCCTGGGTATGCTGCCCTTTTCCACTTGTGCGAGCTCTCATCCCGCATGCGCGGGCTCTGTTCTCACTTGTGCGGGCTTCATTCTTGCATGTGCACCCTCTGTTCCCACTTGTGCGGGCTTCATTCTTGCATGTGCACCCTCTGTTCCCACTTGTGCGGGCTCTCTCCACATGTAAGACTAGACATTTGGATCACTACTTTTCAGTCTTTGATTTGGAGCCTCTTTAATCATTGGCATATGATGATAAAATCCAGGTAAAGTTTCAGCCAAAGTAGAGTCTGTCTTTCTAAGGACGTACAAGTGTTCTTCTTAATGGTAGTTGAGCCTATTGGCACACAAGAATGCTAGTTGCCACAGGCTAGTCTTAAAATGGATTAATCTTCTTGTTAGATGTCATTTACCAAAAAAAAAAAAAAAGTTCTTGTTAGATGTCTCCTTCAAATTCTTGGACTTACGAAACCTTGTGAGGCACTCTTGGATTGAATCTCAAGATAACCAACAGTTAAGATGCCATTAAACTTTTAGGCCGTTAAATCAAGGGTGAGGATAATTTAGTAGGGCTGATATCTTGAATCACATCCCCTTCAGTGATATATCCTCCAATTTTACTTCAATAGGAGTTCGTCCAACTGTTAAATTGTGCACATGATTGATAATGGGAAAAGCTTATTTATCAAATACCTCAATACTATTATCAATCATGTTTACAATTTAACGGTGGGACGAACTCCTTTTGAAGTCAAATTTGAGAATATAGGAGAGAATGGGATTCAGGCATCATGGCAAGAGTTCCATGCATCTGTTATCGGCAAAGCTTGTAACGGATGCAACAGGGGATCGACACTCACGTAAATCTGGTGGATTAGGACGACCGTATTGATCTTGTGTAAATTATGTGATAGATTTAATTTGTATTTCCCCATTTTTCCTGTATTCCAATCATATTAATTACACATGAGCAATCAGATAGAGGGCATGAAGAGAAATTTGAACTATGCTAGTACATTGTAGCAGTGGCAGGCATTCAGAATCCTTCATAACTGCTATGCCAGAATCCCATGGAGAGAAAAAAGCTCTACATTGGGGTGTTGTAAATTTAAGCTCTTTGGATTTAAGAAGGTGGCCTACTTTAATTGGTTAAAATTTGGAGAAAGAACTCTTTCTATGCCATTCGTAGGTAATCCTGAATAAGCATCAGAATAAAATGTTATAGTGAGCTGGGTCAAATTGATGGATGGAATGCAAATGACTTGCATACTTGTCACCTTTTCACAGCACGATGGTCCACTACGGGAGTCTCGCTTAAGGGCAGTGAGGAATTTTCAATTCTGGCTGCCCCAATAATACGAGCCCCTTGTGGTATTAATTTGAGAAAGAAGTATATAGAGCCAATAGGGATATTATTGTGTACCCTTTGCGAAGTGAACACAAAAGAGAAAACACTCATAGAAGTAAACTCAATCAATGAAAAAAAAAAGGGGTTTCATCAGATCAAAGGAGTTGGGATGGAAGGTCGACGGTTAAGATTTAGGCATCTCTTTAGAAGTTTGTTTATATTTTTCCACAGCTCCATGGGGTTTCATTCCATATTTAGGTTCTAGTCCGAGGTATTTACAGTTGAGAAGGAACTCCCTTCTAGAATTATATTGTTGATCCCCATCTTTCAAACAAGATTTCAGGCCTTCATGTAAGGCCTCAAGTTCTGCCAGTAATGGGCTGGATGCCTGGATCTGTGTTGAGTATGCCATTCAGTTTACAGTCACTGAATAATTTCTAATTCAAGTTTCTAGAAGGTAAAACAGGGAAAAGCCAGTAGAGGTCAAATATCAGGACTTTCTAAATGGATGGCTGATTCTTTTTGCTATGTGATGGAGGGTTGATTTATCCCTATAAAGATTCTACTATATTCTAAAAGTAAGTTTTTCAATCGAATGGCACTCATTGTTAGTTTTGGAAGTAGGTGGGCCTTTCATACGGGATTTCAAAATCTTTGATATGCTTAATGCAAGGATCAAACACTTTAACGGCCATGAAACAAATTTCAAGATCTTAAACCCTAATCTTAGTGTATTAAGATCCGAGATCTATCCAAGAAAAACACATCTAAACAAGTATACATTTGATATTTGTCTTTGTAAAACTCCTTTGCAGACACGATCTCCCAAACTTTGCAGTCTTCACGCTATGACCTAATTCAGAGATCTTTCCAAAGAGAATGGTGGGATCTCAATTGAAAAGAAAACCCAAGACACTCAACTAAAAAACTAGAGGAGAGAAGAAGGGAGAAAGAGTACCCTGGAAATCCAAGAAAAGTGCCATACGTCCAGCCCCTCTTGGAACTTATATAGTCCTAGAGAACTAGTTTTCTTACAAGTCGTAGTTCTACTCCTCTTTCTCTTGTTTGAATATAACTCTCTCACCCAGGGCTATCACGGGGGAGCATCAACTTGGAAAGTTTTCCAACCTTGTGATGGGTTGGTGAAGCCTGATTTAGACCTTATTTAATTACAGGGGTTTATCTGTAATGTGTCGGTTTAATCTGGACCATCTGTTATGAGGCCAGATCCGACGGTTGTGGTTGTCTAGAGGTTTAGGGTTTCATGTATTTATACTGGGTGGTGTGAGCATTGTTATTACTGTGAAACTGAGAGAGACCGAGAGAGACAGTGAGTGCTTGTACTCTTGTGGGAATCTCCAATAATAGTGAACGGCGTGAATCTCCCGTGGATGTAGGCAATTTTGCCGAACCACGTAAATCTGTGTCTCATAGATTGATTGTGTGATTGATTGATTGTTGTTCGTAGATCGTGCATGTGTTCTTGCGATCCCTAACAACTGGTATCAAAGCTAAGGGTTTCGCGCGCGATCAGGATCGAGATTGGAGAAGAGATCATCTTGATCTCTTGATTCGCAGCACAGTAATCACAAAAAAAAGAGGGTTCGAGCACGGTTGCAGATCGACGATCAAAGGCGATTTGAATCTCGGTGGGCCACTGTGCATGGAGGATCGTCCCAGAACGATTTGTGTTGGAACCTGCAGAGGGTTTCACAGCCACAGTCGTTGCCGGAGAAGAAGGAAATCGCAGCCACAGCGCACTCGCCGGAACCGGAAGGGAGAGAATTGCCATCGCCGTCCCTTGTCGTCTCCACCGGAGAAGGAAAAGGAGAAGAAGGGTTCTGCCGCTGCCCGCCTTGTCGCGCAGTCATCGTCTGACGCTGCCGTCATCGCCGTCGCCGCTGTTCCGTCGCCGTGCCGTCGTCGCCGCCTCGCAGTCCGGCTACCTGCCCGTCGTCACCGCTGAAGAAGAAGACAGTGATTGGGCTACAGCTCTGTTATGAAACAGAGCCAGTGAGGAAGAAGACCCAGTTGGGCCCGGGTTGGTTCAGGTCAGGTCCGACCTGACCCACTCCAGAAGCCCAGCAATTCTTGGGTCAACGTCCAGGCCAGGTTCCAGTCCAGGTCAGGTCTGACCCGGTCCAGTCCGTGAAGGAGAAGCCCAGTAGTCAGCATACGCTGACGTCATCCTGAAGCAGTACGGTCAACAATCCAGTTTGACCGGATTCAAGGGCCAGAATTGTTTCTTGATTTCTGAAGCCATCCGGACTCAGAATTGCGCTCCGTTTTTTTTATTGGATTTGCATCAACGAGATCTACAAGGTAGACGGAATGGATTGACAGTTTGACCAGCAGAATTCATATCAAGTAGATTAAGCTTGATTTGAGTGGGAGCAATGACGGACGACATAAAGCTCACGATTGAGAAGTTTAATGGCACAAACTTCGCGTACTGGAAGATGCAGATTGAAGATCTCCTCTACCAGAAGAATTTCTACCTACCGCTTGGGGGAAAAGCCAAGAAACCTACAACAATGTCAGATGCAGAGTGGGAGGTACTCGACAGGAAAGCCTTAGGTACTGTTCGTCTCTCTCTATCAAAGTCTGTTACATTCAATATATCTAAGGAGAAAACCACTAAAGATGTTATGGATGCCCTATCTCGAATGTATGAAAAACCTTCTGCCTCAAATAAAGTTTTCTTGATGAGAAAGTTGTTTAACATGAAGATGGTTGAAGGTGGGGTTGTTGCTGAACACCTGAACGAGTTTAACACGGTCATGAGCCAGTTATCCTCTGTTAACGTACAATTCGAAGATGAAATTTGGGCTTTGTTGGTCTTGTCTTCTTTACCAGACAGCTGGAATGGTATGGTTACATCACTGAGTAATTCTTCAGGATCAACCAAACTGAAATTTGATGATGTTGTGAGTGCCATCCTCGATGAGGAAATTCGCAGGAAACCTTCAGGTGAATCATCAGGAAGTGCATTGAATGTGGGAAACAGAGGGAGGTCATCTGAGAGAGAGCAAAGTCATGGAAGATCAAAATCACGGAGTAAGTCAAGATCTTCAAAAGGCAAAATCGAGTGCTGGAATTGTGGCAAAAAGGGACATCTGAAAAAGGATTGCAGAGCTCCACCAAAGAAGAATAAGCAAAAGAACGGTAATAAGGATAACGAAGCTTCCGCAAATGTCGCAGGTGATGCTGTTCAAGATGCCTTAATTCTTGCTTTTGATTATAAGTCTGAATCTTGGGTTATAGATTCGGGTGCGTCCTTTCACGCCACTGCACATAAAGAATATCTCAAAAATTATGTACAAGGTGATTTTGGAAAAGTCTATCTTGGTGATGATGAACCTTGTGACATAATTGGCAAGGGAGATGTTCAGATTAAATTGCCAAATGACAGTATATGAAAATTGAATGATGTCAGGCATGTACCTAGCCTGAAGAGAAACCTCATATTAGTTGGTCAGCTTGCTAGCTCTGGTCACGTAACTGTTTTTGCAGATGATTTCTGGAAAGTTACAAAAGGGAGTATGGTTGTTGCTCGCGGTAAGAAAGAAGGAACTCTTTATTTGACTAACAGCTCTACAAGTTCCATTGCAGTTGCAGATAAAGTCATTGACTCAAACACATGGCACTATAGACTCGGACACATGAGTGAGAAAGGGATGAAGATTCTTCATTCTAAAGGAAAGCTAGAAGGACTCAAGTCCTTGGACTTAGAGTTCTGTGAAGACTGTGTTTTCGGAAAGCAGAAGAAAGTTACATTCTCTAAAGTAGGCAGGCCACCGAAGTCAGAAAGGTTGGAACTAGTACACACGGATGTGTGGGGACAAACTCAGGTACCTTCTCTTGGTGGATCTTCTTACTTTGTTACATTTATTGATGATGCTACCAGGAAATTATGGGTATATCCCATGAAACACAAGTCTGACGTGTTTGATGTTTTCAAAAAGTGGAAAGCTTTGGTTGAAAACGAAACAGGTTTGAAACTGAAATGCCTAAGGTCTGATAATGGGGGAGAGTACTGCAGCAAAGAATTTGAGGAGTATTGTGCAAAAAATGGCATTAAGCGAGAGAAGACCATTCCCAATACACCACAGCAAAATGGTGTGGCTGAGCGCATGAACAGGACAATTGTTGAGCATGCCAGAAGTATGAGGCTACATGCTGGATTGCCCAAGCAGTTTTGGGCGGAAGCAGTGAATGCTGCTGCATATTTGATCAATCGAGGGCCTTCAGTACCTTTGGATGGTGGACTACCAGAGGAAGCTTGGACCGGAAAAGAGGTAAACCTTTCACACTTAAAAGTATTTGGTTGTATCTTTTATGTTCATGTTGATGCTGAAAAAAGAGACAAACTAGATTCTAAATCTAGGAAATGCACTTTCATTGGATATTGTTCTGATGAGTTCGGTTACCGCTTCTGGGATGAAGAAAATAGAAAAATCATTAGAAGCAGAAATGTTATATTCAATGAGAAAGTGATGCACAAAAACAAGGACAAGGTGCATGAGGACAGCAATGAATATTTAGAACTGGATGACACTTCTGAAAATGATGTACCTAAAGTACATGGAAATGAAAACCCGCAGGTGGACTCTCAAACACCTGCCCCAGTAAGAAGGTCATCTAGGACTCCTAAGCCTACACAGCGCTATTCACCTTCTTTGTTTTACTTGTTGTTAACTGATGGTGGTGAGCCAGAATGTTATGAAGAAGCATTGCAGGTTGAAACTCGGGCAAGGTGGGAACAATCCATGGAAGATGAGATGAAATCTTTATCATCAAACCAGACATGGGACTTAGTTCAGTTGCCTAAGGGAAAGAAATCTTTGCACAACAAGTGGGTGTACAAATTGAAGGAAGAACATAACGGTAGCGAGCGATATAAAGCCAGATTAGTTGCAAAAGGCTTCCAGCAGAAGGCAGGTATTGATTACTCTGAGTTATTTTCTCTTATGGTTAAATTGAACACAATCAGAAGTGTGTTGAGCATTGTGGCGGTAGAAAATTTACACCTTGAGCAATTAGATGTGAAAACTGTGTTTCTCCATGGTGACTTGGAAGAAGACATCTATATGCATCAGCCACAGGGATATGCTGTGCCAGGAAAGGAGGAAATGGTGTGTAAGCTCGAAAAGAGTTTATACGGTTTGAAGCAAGCCCCAAGACAATGGTATATTAAATTTGACAGTTTTATGTACAACACAGGTTACAAACGATGTCATGCAGACCATTGCTGTTATTTCAAAAGTTTTGATGACTGTTACATTATTCTACTCTTGTACGTAGACGATATGCTCGTTGCAGGTTCAAATATGCATGCGATAAATAATTTGAAGAAACAGTTGTCACAGGAATTTGAAATGAAGGATTTGGGTGCTGCAAATCAGATTCTTGGTATGAGAATTAGTAGAGACATGAAAAATCGCACATTGAAGTTGTCTCAGGCAGAATATGTTGAAAAGGTTCTAAACAAGTTCAACATGCATGGTGCTAAGCCAGTTAGCACTCCGCTAGCCAGCCACTTCAAACTCTCAAAAGAGTTGTCTCCTAAGACAGAACAGGAGAATGAGAACATGTCCAAGGTCCCATATGCTTCAGCTGTTGGTAGCTTGATGTATGCTATGGTTTGCACCAGACCAGACATTGCTCATGCAGTGGGAGTTGTAAGCAGATTTATGAGTAATCCGGGAAGAATGCATTGGGAAGCAGTTAAGTGGATTCTCAGATATCTGAGAGGCACCACAAAGGCAGCATTGCATTTTGGAGGATCAGAGATTAAATTGCATGGCTATGTTGATTCGGACTTAGCAGGAGATCTTGATAGAAGCAGAAGCACTACAGGATATGTCTTCACATTGGGTAGCGCAGCAGTCAGTTGGAAATCTCAATTATAGGATGTCGTTGCACTTTCAACCACAGAAGCAGAGTATATTGCCGCTACAGAAGCTAGTAAGGAAATGATTTGGTTACAGGAGTTAATGGAAGAGTTGGGTAAGAAGCAAGAGTCTAGCAGACTTTACAGTGACAGTAAGAGTGCCATCCATCTTGCAAAGAATTCAGCCTTTCATCCAAAAACCAAACACATTCGGATCAGATATCACTTCATACGATGGCTTCTAGAAGAAAAGGTGTTAAAACTGGAGAAGATTTTATCAAGTGAGAATCCTGCAGATATGTTCACTAAGGTGGTAACTACAGAGAAACTGAAGCTGTGCTCAGCTTCAGTTGGTCTTCAAGCATGAAGATGAGGTATCGAGATTCTTAGCCGTGTTCTGTTATTGTCAAAGCCATTCAGTATGATCAGTCTTCAAGTGGGAGATTGATGGGTTGGTGAAGTCTGATTTAGACCTTATTTAATTACAGGGGTTTATCTGTAATGTGTCGGTTTAATCTGGACCATCTGTTATGAGGCCAGATCCGACGGTTGTGGTTGTCTAGAGGTTTAGGGTTTCATGTATTTATACTGAGTGGTGTGAGCATTGTTATTACTGTGAAACTGAGAGAGAACGAGAGAGACAGTGAGTGCTTGTACTCTTGTGGGAATCTCCAATAATAGTGAACGGCGTGAATCTCCCGTGGATGTAGGCAATCTTGCCGAACCACGTAAATCTGTGTCTCGTAGATTGATTGTGTGATTGATTGATTGTTGTTCGTATATCGTGCGTGTGTTCTTGCGATCCCTAACACCTTGAGCATATCCAAGTGGTAGGAAGAGTAGCGGCTTTCTAGCTTTGGTTTGAGCTTTCCTCAACCAATTGGAAGACATTTGTGCATGCCAGTGTGACAGCCTATAAAAGAGAAAGAAAAGTAAAGGAGAAATTAAAAAACCCACCGGAGAATTCTTAAAAATGTGATCGATTTTCGAAAGAATTTCAAGTGTTATCTTCAGGAGGAATGCAGAAGGAATACAGTCGCGTGAAAGAAAGAGTATCATCTATCTCATTCATGCTGATTTCAGATTCACATCGTTGGAGTAGGAAGGGTCACAGAGGAGTTCCGAGTAGAACACAAGGAGCTGTCGTTCTCGGAAGTGCTCTCCCAAAAACTTCAAAACAACAAATCACAGAGCTTTTCTTTTGGTAGAAAGTAGAAATAGCTACAGGGCTTTACTGTTCCTTGAAATGAATGGCCAACAACCCTACCATAAGAATAAAATCAAAAGACAAACGGCAGACTTATTCATTTTTTACAACAAAAGCGCCAGCATGGGCCAGCCGCCACAGTAAAATAATTTCATTCTGAACATATGGACTTATAGGAAATTTTATATCCACCCACCCAAAGTGAGGAACACATCCACTCAAAGTGATGAGCCCTGGCACCAGTGTACAGCAAGTGGATTTATTCAACACTTTCAATGGTGTATATAGAATTTCCCTAGACTTACTCCCAGCTATTTTAGACTGTTGAATGATTAATTTTTGACCGTCCGAGTACTCTTTACACCCATCCAGTCAAATTGTGATAAGTGTGTTGGCCATGTTTCACCTGCGGCAGTGCCACCACAAGGGTGGTAAGGAATTTTTAATAATATTTTTTATCTGTAAGCGAAACCCCTTAATTAAAGTTGGATATAAAAAATTTCCTGCATGGCCGTGCAGAAGTCTGTAGGAAAACTATTGACATGTGGGCTATTTGGGCCCAATAAGTGGCAAGAAAGATCCTCAACTATTGATGGACTTGGTCTCCCAAATTCCTAAAATATCTCTAACGTGTCCAAAATCTATCCACTTCTCCAATAATCCATGAATAATCGACTGTGACAGAGGACATTATAAATACATAACCTCAGTTTTATTGGTAGAAAAAATATACAATCTCAGTTAGGGAGTTGATATGATTGAGAAAATATCCTAAAGCAGTCAAACAAAATCATATTTGTTGGTGATCACCAGCTTGACCACATCTACCATATGATATGCAAGTGATAATCTCTACTTCAAAAACAAAACCAGGAGTATGTTATAGGCACTCAGTGATGGGGACTGCATTGCGGATCCCATTGGTAGAACCTTTCCCATCTCTGCAACCTGCCTGTGGACACTGCAGATTTGGAAGATCATTATTTCCAGTAGAGCAATGGGTTACCTGAACATTTATCAAGTATAAAGAAACTGCTACAGAAATTAATTTATAATGATGTTCAAAACCATTGTCGGTTGTTGGTCCTATTAAAATCCTTCCACCAGAGCTTTTCTAACCTTCAGGATTTCTTTAGATTCTTGAAAGCGTAGGAAGTAATTAAGAATGTAATGATCCAATATTATATTTGAAGATTCACTAATTTATTTGTTGGTTTTGTTCATCTTTTAAGAAACTGTTGTACAACATGAGAAGAGACAGTCCTGTAGAAAAAGAAGGGCAGATGTTGGTATATTTTTTTGAAAAGCATTCTCTTGCTTTGATTTGTAACTGGAGGCATACATCAAAAAATTGAGTATGGAACCAGAAGTAACATAATTTTTACAAAATCAGAACTGGAAAGGGGTGATTTAAGAGGAAGAGGAGGATTCAGCAGAGTTGTTATTATTATTATTTATGGAACATTGTTTCAAAAACTAAAATGTTAAAATATTTCCAAGTTGTTCAGAAAAAAAAAATATTCCCATTAATAAGAGGCAAGTTTGGACCTCGAGAGTCGTTTTTCCTAGATTCAACCTCATACGTATGGGTTGATTCTAATAATTAGATTTTCTATACAAACTAATCCTTCCGAACCATGGAGACACTACACCAAAAACAGGAAATTGGAACGGATTTCCGTTCCTGATTCGCCCGTTCCTAATCTGTTAAATCGTTCCCAAACCTTTCCAATTTCCTATTATTGGAACTGATTAACGGATTAGGAACGGAAAATAGGAAATTGGAACGCATTACCGTTCCTAATCCGTCCGTTCCTAATCAGTTAAACCGTTTTCAAACCATTCCAAATTCTCGTTTTTGGTGTAGTGAGACTTAGAAAAAGTACCCACTCAGCCCACTCTGTTTTCAATTTAAACCGATCACCAAACTTTCTGCTTTAATTTGACATACATGAATTAGCAGTACTTCAAATTTGACACTCAATTTGAATCTCGCAAGCAGTTGTAGTGATTAATGCTATTTGGTCTTGGGGCTCTGCATTTTATACATCAAAAGAGTTAGGCATCTTATTTGAAAATGGCCAAGCCATATCTCTTTTAGTGTTCAATTGTGATTTGTGTCATTCATTTAGCCACCAAATTTGGACAAGACAAATCACGTGTTGGATAATGTTGACTCGTGTGATTCCTTTCCGGACAAGACAAATCAAGTCCCTCCCGTGACTTGTTTTTTGTATTCTTTTGTTTGTTTTTTTTATTTATTGTCTTTATAATTTCTTCTTGCTAAAAAATAAATGTAAATTTCACACCCAACTTGACTTTATATAGAAAATTAACAACGTTGGGACATGTTTCTTTTAGGGGAATTCAGAGAATTCTGGTCCTCTAAATCCTCTTTTGTACTTGATCAACTAGTTAGGAATTTCAACAAAAAGCAAAGGATGACAATTTCAAAATTCTATCAGGACAATTGAAATCTTTTAGGTGGTTAGAATCTTTAAATTCTTATAAAAAGAAAACATAGCATTTGCAATTGCTAAGCCATAACTTTATGTCCAAAAAATCTCAACACCACAAATTCTAGTAATGTAATTCTAAGCAAAGAAACACGCATAAGGCATAGAAAACAATACCTTCCATGAATAAATGTTCCTACATTTTGTTTTCCACGCATAATCCAACAGAGGATATGATGCTTAAGCCACTCCATGCTTAAGGGCAACTAGGATCTTTCCAAAAGTGACTGTACACCATTGCAGTGGTAAAATAAGTTATAATTAAATGTGATATATATAGCTTTTCTACTACCTCACTTTAAATGATTTGAGATTACTTCCAAATTATAGCACGCTAAGGCGTTGTATTTGGGGGCTTTACTAATGGAGTTGAGTGGTGTAGATATTATTTTGAAGCAAGAATAAAATATAAATAGGTTGTGATAGTATTTTGTTTTTAGTTGTTTATTAAGAAATTTTTTTTATTTTTTGTATTGGTTGTTGAATTTTTTTTTGTCTTTTGGTGGAGAGATGAGATTGTCTTTTTACTATTTTTTAAAAAATATAGTGAAAATTTTAAATTAAGTATTTTTGGAAAGACTTTTTTTTTTTTAAATGAGGTATTTGGCTTACTTAAACTCTATTAAAAGAGTTGCCAAAAATGGTTAATCAGAATTTGACGACATTGGAGAGCCCACCACATCTGAGAGCCGAAAAAGAAAGAGAGAGAAGCACCAGTGGGTTTGCCAAGTAAGCGTACGCAAAATCAGTGTGACGTTTGATGGATGCATTTATTGGTGATAAAGGCCGATACAGTAGGACGAGTGGATTGCATTTTTAACATCTTACATATTGAAAAATCAAACCTCTAGAGAAAATACATCCTCACCCGTAGACAAAGTCAAAACAACATCCAATATTATAATTCATCCATGACTTGACCCAATTTAATTATCATGTTTTGGAATTGGGTGTGGATCGCCATGATCAGAGCTTTGAATTGACTCACACCCAACCATAGCCCCACCAAATATAATTTACCAATCTATCCTGAATCAGCTGGTCCCACACATAATCTGAACCGTTTGTTGGGAATGTGGAGTGAGAATTATACATTTTCTTCCCTATACAGAAGGTGGCTGGGGTTACCTGTGCTAAAGAATCTCTCTCTCGCTGACTCTCTGTGGTGTTAGGAAACTAATGGAGTCGCTAAAGATGGAAGCCATGGGCAGTTCAATCCTAGTACCCAGCGTTCAAGAGCTCGCCAAAGAGAGCATGGTCAATGTTCCACCTCGCTACATACGTCCTGATCAAGACCCACCACTCATCAACGCTCCCCTACCGTCCATCTCGATCCCAATCGTCGACATGAGCAAGCTGCTGCAACAAGAATCATCAGCTGCTGAATTGGAGAGGCTGCACTCTGCTTGCAAAGACTGGGGCTTCTTCCAGGTATTATAATTATCACTATTGTATTTTGTTACTGATCTATTCTTGTCTGGGCCTTGAATTGCCACTTTCACTTCTGGGTGTTACAATTTACGCTATATTAATAGTGTGTTTGTACAACAAAATGATTTCACGATAGAGAGGAAAGCCACTGTGATTTTTCATTCAGTTCTCATTTGCTTTGACACAATCTTCCTGAATGAAAAGACAAAAATGAGCTGATTCTTTTGGATAGAGAGAATATCGATTCCTGTGAGAAGGCTAGAAACGCAGAATTCAGGATCATCTTTCCACAAACAAGTCCAAAAGTGGACAGCGTGACGTAGAAAAACACATCGAGAATTCCTCGTTTGTGATCTCCAAAGAGGATGCTTCATATAAGTTGACTTTGATTGGGAAGAAGATCAAAGCTATAAATTCATGGGCCTGTAAATTAGATGGTTGGGGCACAACTATATATCTAACTCTATATTTTTGAGGTCACTGAATGAACGGCTATGATCATCGAATGTCATGTAAAATATCACCTCCAATATATACCTTGTGGAATCCACGAACAACTGTTCTTTCTACCTCTCTCTGTCGGCAATTTTTTTTTTTTTAGTAACATAAACATTCATTTAAAGAAGAAAAGGAGATTACAAAAGTGGAGCTATAAAAAGAGCATTGTACCCCACCTTTACCTTACTTAGAAGATGATACCCTCCCAAGGAAACCTCTAGATAGCAGTTGAGCCAAGTGGGACCCACAGTGCTGGTCATAGGTCTGACTATTTCTAATAATCTTGGTGGGATAGTAGTTGACCCAAGTGGGACCCACAGTAGGGTGATGGCTGGATATCTTCGCTTTTGTTTTTCCAATTTTAAGGACTCATATTCATGCAACCAATTGGGCCGTTAGGGGCCATTGTCTAATTTGTATTGAATTTTAATATAGTGAAAGTGAGCGAAAGAAAGATGAGAAAGGCGAAGAGTGTTAGGGCCATAGTTATATATGCATACCCTTTGATTGTAAATTCCGTGTCACGTAGTCCAAGACTTTGCCTTTTAGTGTCGCTCAAGGAAAATCAAGTTCCAAGGCAAAGTCCTAAGTCTTGAAAGGCACGGATTCATTAAGGAAGAGCTCCATGTGTGTGCCAACCTATTCATGTAAATGAAACTTCAAACCAACCAAGAAATGACCCATGGGACCCTTAGACTAAATGGTAAATTCAACAAGGTTTAAACGCCAGTTTTGAGCATTGTATATGGCTTAATTCAGTGCAAGGGGTCGGCTAACTGTAGGGTTTTTGGTTAGCCTGCGATCACTTTTCCAGAAGCTGAAACTGAAAATCTCCTTGTTTTACAGTTAGCTCACGGCTTGCCGTAAGTACCCTATGGCTAGCATGAACTCACCGTAAAGCAAAAATGCCCTATTTAACTGAGGCCAAATTAGCTATTGGAACATTGCAGTTAACCGCGGAAAAGGTGGAGGCTAATCGCCAAGTAGCCATTGGAGAGTTTTCTATACATGCTTGAGCTCATTCTAATTGTCACAACTTTTGGATTTTTGAGACCTCTTTCCCACACATAGTGCCCTCATAATTCATTTATTTATTTTTTGTAGAAACATCCGGTTGATGATCGTTGTGCTCTCATAGTTAACCATCTTTGAGCTCCCAAATTAAAATCCATTTCCACACACATTTAGGCTCCTAATAGTCATATTTAAGAGCAATCAAAGCTCTAATTAAGCGTGTTTAGTGGAATCACCTCCTATGAAAACTTCAAGCTTTCAAGTTAAACCAACTCTCCCTAAGACTTAGACTCCCTACTCTCTTAGTTGTGCACATCTTGAAGCATCATCGTCACCAAGGAGTAAAGCAAGGAGTCAAGAGCTTGGAGCTTCGGATTCAAGCACCAAAGTGCATCCTCAAGACCTAGTTCAAGACGCAAGTGTTCTTTGGTTCAATTTGTAAATTAAAGTGGATTAGACCTTTGTGATCGAACCACTAAAAAAAAAAAGGATTGGTAGATTAGATCTGTGTGATCAAACCACTGTATCAGAAAATAGGTGTGTATGTGATTGAAAGTTTACATGTGTGGTTTGCCTCAATATAGTGGAACCAAGAGTGGAAACTCTTGAGAAGTGGATGTAGTTCTAGGGCCGAACCATTATAAATTACTTGTGTCATCGAATTCACATCGATCTTATTGTTATATCATAAAGAGTGTAGCACACACACTTGCATCAATTCTCTTGAGTATTGACAGCACATAGTTACACATATTTCTTTGTTTAAATAAGAGAATTTGTGGGTTTGTTTGTATTGGATTAATTAGTTTAATTAAGTAAGATTTCTTAATTAGTCCTAGTGACCCCCCTCCCCCTCTATAGGACATATATTGGTCTAGCTTGAACTTTCAAAGAGTGTAGGATATACAATAGAGATGTGGATGAGACTTGACTTTCCTAGAAAATGAAATATTAGGTGGGTAATTATCTCTTACAAATGAGAAGATTAATTGATCATCTTTCTTGTCTTTTAATTTTAACTACACTAGAAAAACAACAAAATAATCATAATATTAAAATTTATAAAAAAAACTTTATGATTAGTTTCTTTAAAATTAAATGCAAAAGGTTTTAGTCTTAGAGAGAGGAAAGAAAAAGAAGTCCATAAGAATTCAATAGCTAATACCATAAAATTAAAAAAAAATACACAAGCCCATGAAAATTGAAGATTAATGATTAAGAAAACTAAAAAAACAAAATCAAAACAAACAAAAAATATAAACTATGAATAAAATCCAATGAAATTTGAAAGACACATAGAAATGAAAATCCATAATCAACTTAATAACATAAGCAATTTAAAAGAATCAAGCACTCATGAGGAAAAAAAACAACTCAAAAATGGAGCACAAAAGGGCAAAGACAAAAGTACCCACAAATTGATAAAAAACCATCCTAAAAAAAAAAAAAAAACTAAAAACCCATCTCAAGTGAGAAATTATAATAAAAGAAATACAAAATAAAACAAAATAAATTTTATTAAAAATGCTATAAAAATTTATATAAATAAAGATCCATAGACAATACAATGATAAAAGAAATTTAGAAGAAACAAATCAACTTATAGTAATTTAATACTCAAAAATTGAAATCTGAAGCCACAAAAGAAATAAGAAAAATCCATAAAAGGATTTCACAAAGAGAACTTAAAGAACCCAATGGAAGTAAAATAAATAATTAACTGATAATGATAAGCATTAAAAAAATAAAAAAAATACAACAGAAAAATGAGAATTCACAGAAAATCCCATGATGAAAAGTGATTTAAAAGAAAAAAAACCAAGGAGAACCTAAAACCCAAAAGTTGAAACAAAAAAGGGAAAAAAAAGAAACTCACAATCTATGAAAACTATACAAATACAAACCATAAAAATATTGCAAATCTATAGAAATTTTAAAATGATGATTCTTTTGTATAAATCATATTAAGATGACCTAATTAAAATTGCTCAAAGAAAATATGATGAACTCAAAAGTAAATGAATTAAATAAGGTTTACCTCTTAAATTGAAATATTTAATAATTGCACCAATTGTCTCAAGATGCTCACATATTAAATTGGGTAAAACACCGATCTAAACTAAGCATGCAAATAAGACCTGAGACGGTACTAAAAAGAGGCACAAAGAAACAAAAGAATTATTGAAATTGCTCTAATAAAACACAATTAACTTAAAAGTAAATGAATGAAAAAAATGAAAGTTCTCTTGTTGACATAGAGAAATAGAATTATATTAGAGACAGTAAAAAATGATGATAATAAGAATGAGCTTAATTCTTTATTTTGTTGGACAAATATTATTGGAGATTTTTTTTTATCATTAGTTTCGCATTCTTAATAATAAGTGTACTATCAAAATTAATAAATCAAAAGAAACCAGACAACCCAGAGCCGAGAGTGGATTAAATAACAAAGAATAAGGATTAAATAAACCAAATGACCCACAAATCAGCATTTCACATTCTAAAAGAAAAAAAGAAAAAAAATCATATAATTAGAAAAAACAAAAATACTTGAAATTCCTTAGATGAGTGGCACTTAGACACTGGGACCCACTAACACTCAAATGCTATTGCCTTGATATAAATATGATGATATTGAGAGTTTCTTAATAGACAAAAGGTGTGATGAAGTGTCAAAGTCACAGAAAAAATTTTATTTAGAAAACTCCAGTACTTTATATTTTTTTTATCAGAGAATCAATTTGACTATGGAAATAACCCAGAATGAGGTGAAAATTTGAGGTATCCTATAAATATCAAGGATGTTTGCTTTAATGATTGTGATTTTTAATAAATGGGGTATATCGTAGTATTCCACTCTATTTACATCATGATCTATAAAAGTTAAAGCCACACACACAAAAAAGAAAAAAAAAGTAAACTTCACCATTTCTCCCTTGACAAGCATGCATGGTAGCACATCAGTTACATGGAAAGTTTCCCGCCTCCTCTTTAACTCCACGCTGTTGTCATGAGTTTTACTTTTTTCAATAATATTGTCAGTTTCTTATTAATTATGAAACTTATTATTTTTGCTGATAAATTCCATATATTATATATTTATTTGAGTTTAGTTTTAATGTAAAATGATTGCTATAGAAAATTAATAACTATATAGGAAATCATATAAAATAGTTATTTCAAAAGTTTGATCACCCATGCTTAAAGTACAATGCATAAGTATGAAAATAATGACAGCAGTATTTATCGGAGTCAATATTATAAAAATATAGTCATTTTTATAAATACCTCGTAGATAAATTCCAACTCCCGGTCAATATTCCAAAGTGGGCTGGGTCCCTTCCGCATTAACTAATTTTAAGTTTTTGTTAATAACTATTAACAAAAAAGATGTCCTGTGGTGTAGTGGTAGGGTTTTTCATTTCAAAACCCACATTGTTTTGAGTTCGAGTCTCGGCTGAGAGGTGGGTGGGGGCCCTCACCCTCACTTCCATATGGGAGCACCTCCTTATATATATATATATATATATATATAGATAGATAGATAGATAGATAGATAGATAGAGAGAGAGAGAGAGAGAGAGAGAGAGAGAGAGAGATTGCTTTAAATTTATAAGAATTTAGTATGAGGAAAGAAGTGAGCTCTTAAGCTAGAATGATTTCTTGTTAGAAGTGACCTCAAAAAATACAGCAAATGTATTCCACATATCAACACCAAAATCACCAGAGACGTAGAGTGATTAGGTACTTTTAATTAGAAGCTTTCGTAATAGTCATTTCAAAAAGAAGTTTATATAGGGCCCATATTGACATTATTATTTTTGGTGAAAGAGATAAGGATATATGTTGATGATAATGATGGTGATCATAGACAAATTCAATCTAGAAGTTCATGCTGGGCATTTTACTATTAAAACAAAATGATTTCCAAAAGTTTAAGATTTACTAATAACCGTTTGACATTCTCTCACTTGACCATTCGGCCTACACACATTTTAGTAGGCGAAGGGTAGAGAAAGAGGGCAACTTTCATTGACGGGATCTTGCATGGTTGTTGTGTGGGAATTTCAATCCATACCTTTAATTGGTTGCGATTCGTGGACGGAGTGGATCCCATACCATTCACATGGGACTCCTGTTGCTGAAACAAGCGCTTTTCTTAGAGCTTTCTTATCCACTTTAATACTATGACCTATAAGGGTGCCCATGAACCGGGCTGATTTAAGCCTGAATTGGTCCTAACCCGCTTTAACCCAAGTTTGGGACTTAGGTTTTAGTACTTGGGCTGGGCTAGGATTAAGTGGTAGAGCGCCCAAGCCTGGTTTGGCCTAAATGTAAAAATAGTGGTAGGGATATATGGAGAGGGAACTCAAAGACAAGCAACATCACACACATAAAAGTGACTAAACTAGTTGAGCCATAGCTTGGGATATATTAGCAAACCCTATTTTTATAAAGCCAACTGAGGCACGGCTTTGGCTTACTCTTGTTCAAACGGGATGGGCTCGTGCCAGCTACTTATGGCCCAACTTGGGCTTGGGCCTATAGCTTAGACGTTGTGCCATTCCTCAGCATGTCGCAACTGAGCCCATGAACATCCCTTATGAGCAAATATGGTTACCTACAATAATTCTTTCAAATGGGCTGGGCCACTTAGCCTGGACCAACCTGCTAAATAGTTTAGGCCTACGTTTACCTGAAAGCCTGATTAGATGACCCAGCATGTCAATTGAAATTGAACTCTAATGGGCCTCAAAACTCAGTCAATGGCTGGACCAGGGCCCAAGTATCCCATGATACAACCAGGAAGTTAACGTTAACATTTCACCTGCGACTGTCGAGGTTTTTCACACATTTTGTCTACCTAATCGCACAAGAGATTAATGAAACTGCGTGGTTGGTTCATCAATTGAGATAACTGATGGGATTTTTCTATCATATGTTGTTGCTGTTTTGCAGTTAGTAAATCATGGAGTCAGCTCCTCATTGGTAGAGAAAATGAAGTCTGAGATCAAAGATTTCTTCAAGCTTCCATTGGAAGAGAAGAAGAGATTTTGGCAGGAGCCAGGAGATGTGGAGGGATTTGGGCAAGCCTTTGTCATATCAGAAGAGCAGAAACTCGATTGGGGTGACATGTTCTTCTTGACCACCCTCCCACATCATATGAGGAAACCACGTCTATTTGATCACCTCCCTTCATCCTTAAGGTCAGCAACTTCCAACCACCTCCACCTTCCAATTACAGAACATTCCATCTACATAGAGAATCAAATTGATGGGCCACAGCAGGATTGGGTCACAACCAAAATTTCTCATCAGCATTACCTTTGTAAGAATCTCATCAATGGAGAGTTTCAATCAAGGTCATGGTTAATGGTCACACTACAATATTCATGGTCCCTTTGTTTCTTAGTAGTGAGCTCCAAAAATTGATGGTACATAGATGAAGATCAACAAATGGTCTTGCCACTGGTAAGAAATGACTATACACCTATCATCCTAGTAAATTAAATCCTATGGAGAGGGTCCTCTTCTCCTTAAGATTCTTTGAGGAGTTCAATACGAAGCTCGCAAAAGGGTCCTAAATGCATTGTATTTCCTGCACCACATATCATGTCTCTGCATGCGCTAGTCACAAATCATGACATGGAAGAGTTGTGTGAGACTGGAAGTTAAGATATAAAAAAAAAAAAAAAATTGCCGACCCAAATTCGAGGACTAGATTTTGGTCACGACATGTTGGAGACATGGCCCATCAATTGCAAGGTCTAATCAATAGGCATGAACACTTGTTTTGGTACATATTGGTTTATTATACAGGGGGTTTGCATTTCAGAGAGACGATGGAGGCTTACTCGTTGGAGGTGAATAAGCTGGCCATGAGCATAATGGGGTTGATGGCTAGAGCTTTAGGCATGAAAGCCGAGGAGATTAGAGAGCTGTTTGATGAAAGTTTTCAGGGACTCAGGATGAATTACTATCCTCCCTGTCCTCAACCTGAGTCGGTGATCGGTATTTCACCTCACTCGGATTCAGTGGGGCTCACTGTCCTCCTCCAAATTGGTGAAATGGAAGGCCTTCAGATAAGGAAGGAAGGCTTGTGGATTCCTGTTAAGCCTCTCCCAAATGCTTTCATAATCAACATAGGAGACATATTGGAGGTAAGTTTGCGGCACATGTTTTCTCTTTTATATTGATGGCATGGCATTGATCAAATCTAAAATAGCCACATTCAACATGAGTACAGCAGGACATGCCAGGGATACGTAGGGACATGGATTTTGCACATAAAATTGAAGAATCATATGCAATGTGATACAGACACATTGCCTGTTGTGAAGTATTCGGGTATCATGAGAGCAAATGATCTGACTAATCCAAATACCAATAGCATACTATTAGTAACTATGGCAGAATTTACATATAACAAGTGGTTACGAACATCATGAATGATCATTGTTACCTTTTTGCCATCTAGCATTATGAAGGTTGCTTGCTTTGACAGATTGTAACCAACGGCATCTACCGTAGCGTCGAGCACAGGGCGACAGTGAATTCTATGCAAGAAAGGCTGTCGATTGCTGCATTCCACAGTCCAAAATTTACAGCAGAGATGGGGCCAGCACGCAGTTTGATCAACAGTGAAAACCCAGCATTGTTCAGGAGAGTAGGGGTGGATAAGTACTTCAGGGATCTATTTACTCGGAAACTGCAAGGCAAGGCGTACCTTGACTCCATGAGGATAAACTATGAGGAATGCAATAATACTGCTAGTTGAAGGGTGTTGCTGCTACATTCATCAGCTTCTACACGTACTTATATACCAGAGTCTGTTAAATTTGGTTTGGAACCAATAGACCACTTCATGTTTGTATTGCTATTTGACAGATTAAGTAATCAGTGAAACATCAATAATTTTATAGAAGAGATCAAAGACCTCCTTAAGGTGATAATTTGCACCAAGCCATTGTATAAAAAGGCCTTTGACCGAAATGGTTTTCCAGAGTTGTCATAAGGAATACATACATTATGCCCACATTTTATTTTCTTTTTTTTTTACATTATTGGTAAGGCCCTGTTTGAATCTTTTCTGTTGCCCTGTGTCCAAATTACCTGCAACTCTAGTATCCTGTAGCTACCTAATTGGTCATGGCAAAGAACAAAACAACTGTGTCACTGTGGTTACCCAAACACAGTAATCATCATTTATGATACTAACAGATTTACCTGCTCTGATTTACAAAAACCCAATTGGTGGGCCCTTAGGACTATCAACAGATCTCGGTTTGCCCATGTCTGCTTGAATCTAAATCTGATTGGCCAAGCCTGAATCCAAACAAAGGCAAGATGAAGCACAAATGATGATGTTTTTCGGATTGAATTTGAATCTAATGCTCTCACGAGCAAAGATAGTGAGTTGAAGACAGGACGTGCTGAATATGAAGATTAAGACTTCAGCTATTATAATTTACTAATTTTATAGTTGAAGGAAGAAGCTCCTTGGCAGCTCTGTGGACACAGAATTTCGTTGGCACATGTAAATATTTCGTCTCCTCTCATTCTTGTGGTTTAGTTTGTCTGTTATTTTGTGGATTTTCCTTGGATACACTGATTATGTGCGTGGTTATTTTCACAAGTCACGCCAATTGGTATTATAGCAGTTTTTTTTTTTTGGTAGAAAGCATGATAGCAGAAGTTGAGAGGCGTTTTTGTGCAAGATCAGTGTTGATTTTGCATGGCACATGTTCAAGATGACTAGATCAAAATTTACCAGATTATAAGAAAAAAGCCCGGATTTAAAGCAATATGATGTTGGATGGATCTTTGTTGGATCAATGAAGCTTGATTTGGAGATACCAAAACGGGAAGCAAAGGGGCTAGGCAGGAAGCCATGATCTTGGTTATAAGTTTGACAAAGAAGTCTAGTAAACTTCTGGGCCCACAGTCATGAAGAACTATTTTGGGAATGAGACCTAGGAAGAAGGTATGAAGGGATTTTTAGAATCTATCTAGCTGAGAAGTTTTGGATGGCAGCAATAACTGTGATCGTCGAAGGGGGAATGATGGTAGCAAAGGAAGAAACGATAATCAACTCATATTAGTTGATCGATGATACTGTGAAGCCAAAGCTAAAGTCACAAATGTTGTGAAACCATATATTATAATTTGACACATGCATTTGGACCAACTGATTAAGCACTGATTAAAGGTGTTCCTTGATCGAAATTTGCTTCCTTATTTAAAATCTCTCAATCAAAATTATCATGAAGACTGTATATTTGTTGGTATGAATTAATCAAAGCTCTTGGTCACTATCAAAGTTGGGTTTGATGCATCAACCCAAATTGCACACCTTTTCCTATTATCAAACAGTGGAGGCCCCTATGATTAATCCACATCCTCATACACCTATTCCCAATTAATTGGAACTCAATCTAATTTAATATTTACCTGACCATTATCTAAACTGACTTGAATCATAAAACATTCCACTCACATAGAGCCATTAAACTGAGACCCAAAAGTGAAGGACTAAAACAATAATCTGATTGGAGCAATATTCAACCCATCCTTTATCAACGTCACCCCACTCCCATCTGTTCCAACCCTGGTGATCATATTGCATCCAGGTGGGCCCCACTGCAGGGCCTTCTGATCTGTCATTAAAACTCTCGAGCTACACAGCTCTTTATATCTCAGATCCAGCTAAACAGCAGAAGTTGCTAGAGCTCGTAACAGGAAGGGAAAGGAGGTGGAAAAGTACAAGAAAGATCTCCTTGTTGGGGAACTCCCAGGCAAAGTCACAACTCGAGACTCAATAAGCATAAAGCAGGCGGCCTAACATCAACCAGATGTTTCTACCAAAAAAAAAAAAAAAAGCATAAAGCAGGCGGCAATACCTGTACCGCACTAGTAGTTTGCTGGTACTGTCCATCTACATTACACTCCCACAAGGGCCGACCTGTTGTTATACTACCATGCACGTCCCAAAATATTCTGCAGATTTGTTTGGTCCAAGCAGGCCCCTGTCATTCACCCATCCACATCATTCATCTCATGTCCTTCATTGAACAAGAGACCAAGGGAATTGATGGGTTCCCTTCAATTTTTTGCCGCTAAAATAGTTGCCTGTGATTTTACTTTCAACATTCATTCTTGGCCCTGAACAGGAAATAGCACCACCTTCCTGCACAAAGGCTGACATGGGAATTTTCTTGTTTGTCTTGAAACATGGGATCCAAAGGCAACAGTTTGAGGGAATGAAATAAACTTCCACAAGAAATCATGGTGGAAGGGATCTCTCAAAATTCAAGGACTTCAAGCAGAAGACTATTATAAGGTGAAAAATACTAAAATTAGTTTGTCTGGTGGATAGATAAAGGGTATATATGGAAAAACCAAAAGAGGTGGAAATCATGAATATCATCAAAGTAGGGTGATCCTTGATATGTGGGTTACTTGTGAATGGGTCTGCTGTATTGCATTTTGACGAGCAACTGATGCGGAATGTATCATGCCTCAAAAATTAGGTGCACAAAGGAACATACAATACTAAATGAAACCCCATCAGCTTCAGTTCTATATCAAGCATGTTTCAATATGTTATCAGTTGATAGGGAAAATCAAAGACGGACAAAAAGAATGTCATTCATCTAAACCAAATATCCAACCCAGCAGATTTAAAAAGGAAGGTAGCAGCTGGCTTTTGCATTAACAAGTTGATCGGCCAAAGACGCACATTTCATCAATGGTTTCCTTTTCTTTGGCAAATTTTCATGCCAAGGTTGCTTCAACGTTAATATAACATTTGTAGCAATGGAAGGATTAGCATTGAACACATCAACTTGAAAATTCTACAATGCACAGTATCTGATAAATTTAGAGCCAATTTCTTGGAAAAAGGATTTTGGGTCTGCAGCTATAAAACAGTTCAATAAACCAGGGAGCATTGGGGAGATTTTGAGGCTGATTAATCCTTGAAATATCAATGAAGTTGTGAAAGAAAGGTGCGGGTAATCTAACATTTTCGCTACCAAAGCCATCACACAGATATGATGCCAAAGAAAGCTGTGGAATTTCAAGGGAACACTGATGTGGAAGGGATCACTAATTTGTCAACATTCATGGCCCTTGCTTCCTTGTAAACTGAGTGGGTGTAATGGAATGAGTAGCATTGACCATAACAACTTGAAAAATCTACAATGCGCGGTATCTGATAAATTTTGAGCCAATTTCTTGGGAAAAAGGATTTTGGGTTTGGCGGCTATAAAACAGTTCAATAAACCAGGGATCGTTGGGGAGCTTTTGAAGATGATTCATCCTTGTAATGTCAAAGTGTGAAAGAAAGGTGCAGGGAATCAAACATTTTCGGTGCCAAAGCCATTCATACAGATTTGACGCCAAAGAAAGTTGTGGAATTTCAAGGGAACACTGATGTGGAAGGAATCACTAATTTGTCGATATTTGGGGCCCATTTGCTTCCTTGTAAACTGAGTGGGTGTAATGTCCCGACGCATTTGGATGAAAAAACAAAAACTTCTTACCCCTAAAATCTAGTAAGTCATTTCTTCCTTTTCTCGTTGGTCATTACTTGCATTCCTTTGATGGTCAAGTTACTGGAATTTTTCCCACCCTCAAAACCAAGTTATTCCTTCTATTTTGTGTCTGTCATTACTCCCATTCCCTCAAAACCTAGTAAGTTGTTTCCTTCCTTCCTTGTCATTGCCCCCATTCCCCCAAAGGTCAATTTACTAGAATCAAACAGATTACACAGATTCAGACGGGTATGACTCAAGTTACAATCACCTAGAGTTTAGGTATTCAGAGTTCGCAAGAAACTATATTACAGGAATCCATATGAGCCGTGGAAAACAAGTAGTAGTATAATTAATGTTTCGGGAGCAGAAACAGATAATCTGGGAAAATCAAGAGGTTGATTTTAAGTTACAATGGAAGAAGCATAGGCAGCCTTCTAGAAACAATGAAGACTTAAGTGTAATCTAGGGATCAAAAGCATCATTTTAGGCATGAAATTGGCAATTTGTTTGAACTGTGATGAATGAGATTGAGGAGATTATCGACTAGTAAAAAGGTTATTCCCACCCAAAATGAAAGAATTTAAAAAAATAATAATAATATCAGAAACAAAGTTAAGACTTACAAGATGATGAAGCCAAAGTGGGATGAGTCTGAGAAAGTGCATTATGAAGATTTAAGTCTCCTTCTCATTTCTTAAAATGGAAAGCATTGAGTTTTTCAAGGGAACAAAACAATATGTTTGGTCCTTAGCTGAAGGAGCCAACTCCAAACTGAAGGAAAGGAGAAGAATAAACGATGTGCTGCAGCCTTGTAGGTAGGTGCTCTTTAACTCTGATTTTTGAAGATTCTGTTTCATGGTCTTGCAAATGTAATGTAATTAGTTAAAACATTTTCAATAAAGTGGTAAGGACCACGGAAACGTTTTTGTTTCTCTGATTAGTGATCACAAGAACCTTCATACACACAGATAAAGAAGGCAAAGAACTCAAATCCATTCATCCTTCGATACTGTGTATGTCTATAAATGCAAATCCACAACTCTTCAATTTGTTTTTTTTTTTTTTTTTTTTTTTTTGCACTCATCACTTGCTTTGGCATCACAAAGTCCCCAATATTCTATGCATATGTGATATGACACCTCACATTATAATATGATGAAAAAAAATAAAATTGCAAGAGGTGTTAGTTCTAGGTAATTCCAAGTGTAAAAAGAGATACAGATACAAAAGAATCAGGCACTAGAGCATGACAGAAGTAACAAAGCTCTAGATAAACTGAAAGAACTTCAAAATAGGTGAACCCAAGATTGGAATAGTCAAATATGATACAAATATTTTATATGTAACTGCTAAGCGGACCAATGGCTTCATTCCCTACTCCAAAAAGGATACCTTTCTCATCTCAAGTCTTTCCAATATTACTAGAGCAACTTGAAAATCCTTTCATGTCTAGCGCAGAAGGAATGCACAAACCAGTTGGTTGCACCAGTGTCATCTCTAGACCTAGCAATGGCAAGAAAATAAAGGACAAATATGGATCAGCATTTCGAATAACAAGAGGTGCTTCAACATAATTGTGCGTTAATATAGATCTCAACATTCTACTTAACAAATGATCTTTGGGTGAATCTCACTTCATCCAATTCGCTACAAGGATGTTTATCATTTTACTATGGCTTACATAGGAAATGGAACTGATCTAAATGATGTAGTAGTGAAAAACATATGGAGTGACCACCATTTTACACCAACAATGGTTGATGGTATCTCAACCTCTTCCCTGTGAGAAGTGGGAAAATTTGATAAACTCGGCTGTTGGCATATTCCTTTGCTTAGTTGTCCATATTTCACTCCTCCTCTAAGCCCTCCACTTTCCAAAATATATGTCCCTAATTTTTTTCCATGCATAAGATGCATTACTGACATTGGGTAAAGGATGAAGATGCATTTCTCGAACACTATACCAATTAAGCAACTGTAGTACTCAAATTCAAATATGATGCCACCGATAAGCCATGTGATAAAAGATTTCATCACCAAGCCAGGCTGGTCAACCAGCCCATATCCTGTTCTGCGGAAAACCTTTCATGAGTGGCCCTTTGCAGGCAACAAAAGAAAGGCTGAAGTTGGCTGATCTATGATGGTTGCCAAATCATGAGAACAAAGAATTCACAGCCCCTGTACACACAACAGCCAACCACCCACTAGCTTCCAAGATGGAGACCAGGCACCAGGGTAATTATCAGTTTTCTAGTGGTTTACAAAAATAATAAGCATCTAAACAACCAAAGGAAAGACAAAGCAGATCTCACTTGCACAAAACAATAGCAGTAGAATGATGGTTCTCAAAAGGACAGGGAGCAGGAGCGTCCAACAAGGGTCTACATTGAAGAAAATTAACAAATTTAATATTTGCATCTAAATGTTTCAAATTTAACAAAATATTAAAACCTTTCTTTTTTCAAATATTAAACCATCAATTTCAAGAAGCTACCAAACCTATGAGTTGTAAAAAAAATTGCTATGGATGGTCTTAGAGGAACACTAGTAGGTTCAAATGCAGGATGAGCATGTTGGTTAGAAGGTTCCTGCAACTAAATCTTAGACATGGTAACGTCTTACACCGGAATATTTTAAGGGAGAACAGAGCAAGAGACTGTCATTGCAGCTATCCACTAAGTGAGACATCTGATATTCCTGTCATTACTGGATCAAAGTCCAAAGGTATATCTGCGCACCAAGTGAGACGAAACCAGATCTATGGAAAAAGGGGCAAATGAGCTAAACTGGAAATGGAGAAGAAAAATTGTAACAGGGTGTTTTTGGATGTTCATATCAACCAGATACATTCCCATTCAAAATTGTAACTCAAAAACTTTTTCAGGTTGGTGTTTTACCTCCGCCCCGTGCCAGACTCAAGCTTGGATGAAGGAGGGTTGTGTCAAACTGGTAGTCCACTAAAGTACTTGCCACACTTCATCAGGAGTATTACTCTTCGATTGGTAGAACCGTTCAATCCAATCCCACAATAATGGGACAAGAGTAAGCTGATGAAGATGAAGAATGTTTCAAGTTGGAGATCCAACAATGCCATTCCCATTTCCCAAACATACTTCAATTTCTAGCAGAAGAGATGATCAACCCATTCCACACCAAAGAAAAAAATAACAAAAATAAGATTCCTAATCTGGGGCACTCCCAAATACTGCTAAAGGCCCCAAAAAAATCTATAATAGTAACCATTCGACCAACACTATCCGATTCCTACCTTATCAGTTAAGAACATAAACAGTAATCCACTGAAAGATGAGACTTTTGGCTTTCTTAGAGCAATGTCTAGCAAGAAGAAGATAGACATGGCCTCTTAACATTAGGATGGAAAAAAGACAAAACTAATATCCACACCAGAAACCAAACAATACCCTTTCCGGGTATCATGGTTCCTTGCAATCACACTAACAAATAGTAAAATAAGACAGACCCATTTTGCCATTTTGGCATATATCTATCTAAATGTGAAAAAGGGGTTTCCTTTCTTTTGTCTTAAACAATGGGATAAGCAAGCAGGAAAGAAACAAAACCCTAGCAAGAAGAAGCCATTAAAAAAACACCAAAAGGGGCTTGTATCTGACCTTTTCTGCACACCCCAACTGAGCTGTCCTTGGGAGAGAAAAGCAGCAGAGACAGAGAAGGGAACGCCATTGGCAACAGCAACAGAAGCAGCAGCAGCAGCTTAGCTTATACTTGGGTATGAGATGCAGGGAACATAGAACAGGAAGAGAAATGCCTCCTCCCAAGTCCCAACCTTTAATATCTATTTGGGTTGTCCTTCTCTTTTCTCTTTCCTTCTCTTGTTGCTGTTGTTGTTGAGAAGAGAAAGAGACAGCAAGAGAGAGGGAGGTTTGTTTTCGAAAGAAGTCGTTTTTGTTCTGTTTTGAGCGCTGGTTTCTTTATTTATTTTTCTCCCTCTCTCTCTCTCTTCTTCTGCTGTGTATTTGAGGCAGAGGTGAAGAGATTGCTGTGTTTTGGCCTTGTGGGTGGTTCCATTCAGCGGAAAAAGAGGGCACGAATCCACAGGAAATGAGGAAAAGTGTATCCTCTAGTATCCGAGGAAGCTGAATTGAAAATGGGTGGGACCCATCTCTCTCTCTCTCTCTCTCTCTTGGGTGGGACCCATCTCTCTCTCTCTCTCTGAGGTCTGTCTTTGCAACGGCAGTTTTCACTTGCAATGGAGAGAGAGAGAGAGAGGCAGGCGCCGGTTCCTCTTCCACCCTGCTGTCTCCTGCAGCCATGCCCCCCCACACCACCTTTGGAGCTTTTGAGGAACATGAACAATAACCAAGGTCCCAGCTGTTAGTTATTCTCATGGTGGGCCAACTATCAGGATTGCCAATGATCAATCTACTTTTTCGATGGTGATGATAGGGGTAAAAGATGGTGTTTTTTTAGAGGGATGTTTCTTTGTTTTGACATATTGATCATCTAATATGATACCAAATAGACAGTAAGACCTTTATAGATGAAATATGAACCCAACATCTATGAAATGCTAAGCCAAAATGAGATGAGAGGGTTTTCTCTTACTCAGAGTTTTATCTATATTAACTCATCAGACTCAAACCTATATTTGACATTTTTTATTCCCTTTGATCCATGCTCCCCCACGGCCACGCTACACACTTACACAACCAAAGTTAACCAAAGTTTTGTCAGGGTCAAACATGATGGCAGGTGTTTTAGCCGAGTACGGTATTGAGAGAGTTTCCCTTTGAGAGGGTTTTATATTGCAGTTACGGTGTAAGAGGAGTACAATACTCTTGTACCTTTGTGTTCCTTCACCCTTTCTTCTTCTTTTATTCTCTTTATAATCTCTTATTGTTCAATAAAAGTTATTGTTATTGATAAAAAAAATTATACTAGAATCAAAACTAGAACTAATTTCGGTTGGAGGATCATAGTTAGGAAACCAGTTCCAACCTATTTTTTTATTTGACATTTGCTTAAAAATAGGTGATTTTTACATGTTTTCTTTTCCTAGACACGGAACCGTTGTGGTTTCCGAATCAAACCCGTTTACCTTTCAAGTCTGAATTTATGTTATGAACCCTTTTATCAATTGAAAAAAATAAAAAAAAGGGTTCCACACCTTATTTGTAATGGGATGTAATCTTCAGATAATTGAATAATTAGATATCTGTTTGCATCCCTAAATAGATATAAAGATTGATTCCTAGTTAAATCTGTGAATATTTGGATAAAGAGATGCCTCACCACCTAACTACCAGTGGATTGACATAGTTTTCATCTAAACTACAAGCTACAAACATATATTTATATATGTAATATAAGAGAGAAATTAAAAGCTATAAAATATACACTTGGTGAATTAGGCTCAAATATGTTAACACCAATGTGTGGAATAATGAGGATGGATAAAATTAGCAATATGTTAGAAAAAGTCACGAATGTGTCTACAAAAAAGATTATAAAGAAATTAGCTTGAGTTTGTTCGGACAAGTTTAAAAAACATGAATAGCTCAATTCCAAATAATTATGATGAGTTCAATAAACCAAAAAAGGAGACCAACACACATAAGTAGAATGAAATAATCAAAATAGCCATGTTAGATCATATGGAGCAGTGGAGTGACAAAGAACAAAGCTTTAATTAAATAGAGTTGAGTGGAAAAATAAACATTGAATGCCAACTTGAGATTAATTATACATGCAATTCTAAAAATAAAAAAAAAATTTAGATAAACAAAATAGAATTTTGACCACAAAACCACAATGTCAAAGATGATGGAAGGGACCTAATTTTTTATAGTTTGGATGTGGAGGCCACTGTATCTCAATGGCTATTGCACCAACTATGTTGAGCAAATTGAGTTGAGTGAGAAGTGGACCATCACTAGTAGAAAAACTGTCTCACCTACCACAAATGTAGTTGGCCCATATATTTGATGGAAAATCCATAGCCTAGTTGGTGAAATGTTTCCATTTCGAAGACATTATTGCATGTGAAGATAATGTCATCAACGAAAATTCATTAGGTTAATAAATTAATAGCAGATAAAGCATCCATCCAAGTCCAACGAACAAAGACTGATTCGGCGCCATGACATCCATGCAAGGACACAAGAGCTAATATGTTTTGACAGTTAGACACCAAGCTAGTCTAGCTTCTTGAGTATATCCTTAATTTGAGGTTGTTTAACTTAAACAGACAGAAAGAACTGTGGTTCGTTGTTGATAGGATTTTGGATCCGTAAAAAGAGAAGATGGTTCAAGGTGAGTGATCGTTTTCTTTAAAACGTTTTCTGCTACCCACGCGTTAAAACACCAAACGATGGGTCAGGCACAATAAACTGCAAAATAATAGCTTTTTCACTATAATATACTTCAAATACCCAAGCCTAGGCCCAATAGATAAGAGTCCAAGTCTGGTATACTAATATATTTATGGAAAGGGATTTCTAATAAATGCATATTTCTTTTCAACTTACTTGATGTGGGATTCTTTATAAAGTAAATTATAAGGCAATTTTCTAAATGAGAAAAAAGGGTTGTTTTCTTGGAGATTTTTTTATATGGAATGCATGATAATGAAAAAAACATTTTCACGAAAATCCTAATCCAAATATTTGAGTACTAATTTTTGAAAATTTCCAACAAGACCAAGGGCTGCCCACTTGGTTAGGTACCTCATTTCTCACCTAATTGCACAAGATTTGATCATCGGGTTCCTCTTCATATGGGATCATACTTCTTCTCCCATGGTTGGATCTATCACTACTCCCAACCCCCTCCCCCATCAATAAAGAGATCACACATTAGCGTTTCTCTTTCCTCACTCAAGTGTAAATTTCACCACTACTAGTCTCCCTCTTATTGGTGGACACAGGAAAATGGTGATGCCAGGCATTTAGGGGATCTGAAGAAGTCTGAACTAACATTGATCAGATTGGCCACCCACATGACCATCTTATGTTTTTTGATGGAACAAGTAGTAAAGGAGGAGAATTTTTATTTTTTTTTCTTAGAACTGGTAGTGGGTGTCCATGTGGAGAGGTTATAGAGCAAAAGTCAAGGTGGATTCGACAATCCCAGTTGCCAGACTGTGTTGGAAATTTGCCTGCCCGTGATCTTCTCCGAGTTTAAGTCTCCTGAGTTGGTTATGAGATTGACAGGGACGCCTAAGATACGTAGGGGGCTGCTTGGCCAGCTTTCCTGTTGTTATCCTAATTCTAATCACACCATTGCAACTCATTTATGAGGAATCTGCTTTTAGACAAAAGTCAAAAGGGGAGAGAGGGAGAGATGGAAACAGAGAGTATGCTCCAAATCAGAAAATGAAGCTCTTGTTTGCTTTTGAGAGAAGTCATCTGGAGTTGCATTGATGGTTTTGCAACTCTATTATTATTAGTATCTTTAAACTGAATTGAAGCACAATGCAAGCAAAGGTATTGACTAATGACAGCTGATTAGTAATGCACAAGAGAAGAGTTTCTTCTCTGGGTGGGGGAGGTTCAATGGCTCTATAGGGTCTACTGGTGTCCCTCGGTGGGAGCCCCCGGATTTAGTTAGTGGGTGGATTACGAGGGGGAAAAGGCTAAACCCTACCCCTAAATTAGGGATGAAAAAGGTTGGGTTGGACCTCAAGACCCGGATGACTGATGTCCTAAACACATGGTTGATTTTAAAGTAAAAGATCAAGATCTTGGTTGGTCTGGGTTTTACCAGACCCCAACACAAGCCCGAATTTAAAATAAAGGACTAGAGATGTGAAGTGAAAAAGATCACTGGGTTTTGAGTTGGATTGGTGCAGTGTGTCTTGTTAGGAATTGCCACCACTATGTATATAATATATATATATATATATATAAATATATATATATATATATAAATATATATATATATATAAATATATATATATATATATAAATATATATATATATATATATAAATATATATATATATATATAAATATATATATATATATATAAATATATATATATATATATAAATATATATATATATATATAAATATATATATATATATAAATATATATATATATATATAAATATATATATATATAAATATATATATATATATATATATTTTGCTACCAGAGGGTTCCCAATCTTTTAGGCTGGACTAATCCCTCCGAGCCCAGAGGAAAGCCGGGTAAAATCCTCTATAGCCCCAGTGTGGTAGTATAGTTTTAAATCTACAACCTCCAGATGCAAACCGTGGTCCTGGCCAACTGAGCTATCCTTTGGGGTTACTATGTATAATAATAAGTTGATCAAAGTTCTAAGAGGATTTGGATACATGCATAACATAATAACAGATTTCAACATTATCAGACTTGCTACATAGAACAAAATACCATTATATTGTAAATTTGCACTAACTTTGATGTTCAGCAATTCTTGCAAATTTCATCATATACTAATCAAGTTTTGGCCATACATATCGTCTTCATTAGATATTCTGCCTAAGACACTACTAACCCACAGTGGGACCCACTAATTAGCAATCACAGTGGAGTTATCCAATGGCACGTAACTAAAATGTGGGTCGTCTAATGTCAAAATACAACAGGGCCAATCAACCGTTGTATTTCCGATGGGACCCATCAATAGTGATCATAGTGGGACCCATCTAAACGTTTGGCAATCATTCATTCTATATTCAAATGACGATGGATACACCAAACTGTCCTTTTATCACAGTGGAATTGATCATTATTAGTAGGGTGCTGTACAGCTTTGGACTGTAGAGCACCCCCCACCCCCCCTACATTATTTATGACTCTAGCTTTCTGCTGACTTTACTGCCTTTCTTATTGCTTCTTCTACCCTTATTAATCTATTTACCATGTAAGACTGTTTTTAACTGCTGTCAACCAGATACTATGCAGAATGTGTCTGATTAAAGGACTTATGGGCCTTTCCTTTCTTTAAGGTACTTGGAGGGCTATTCATCTTGTGCAAGTTTTTCCTTGGAAGTTGAACATCTTATGCATTTCCTCTTGGGGCATACCTGCCTGGAGATTTTGTTATTTGAATATCAACCAATCCAGAATGGATAGAAATTTAAAATAGAAGACGTTTTGAAAAAGCAGTGCACATATATGATATTTTAAAGAAGGCATAGGTATATAAGGAAATTTCAATTGATCAAATAAAAAAATATGACAACTCTATCACACCCTTGTTTGATTGTGAAAAAGTCTTGGTTATCAGAAGGAATCATTTGTTCAGGTACCAACAAAAGGGCAAACCAAAGGGCTCCTTTTGATCCAAAACTGAGTCAGGGAATAGAGTTCAAAGTGTGTGTAGACGAGGAATTATAATAGCTAAAGTCGAATTGAGTGTACCCAGCCGAGATAAATTTTATAAGGCTAAGTTGTTGATGATGATGATGGCGATGAAAAGACTCGTAAGGTGAGTGCAGGGCAACTGAGTTCCGAGGATCCAAATCGGGCTCAACTTTGCCTGCTATGTGATTGGTGGGATGAAAATGCCATCCTCCATTTGGGCGGGCTTGCACAACGTGAAGATTCCATCATAGAGAGGAATATTATTATGATTTTTACAAAAGTTTGTTGTTATGTTGTTCAGTACAACATAATTTTTCACATATTTTCCTTGTGGTGAGCGGAGAAAAAAAAAAAAAAAAAACTAATATTCTACAATAATGAGAAATGTTCTCTTATGAGCAGATACATATTACACTCCAGCTCCGTGAGGCGCACCTTGGATTAGTGTAAACCCTTTCACACTCTCATACCCTACTGATTTAGTAACAGGCCAAGGCTCACTATCATCAAAACTTTATCCACCATTTGATTGAATCTCAAAGAAATTTATGGTTAAAAGACCATAAAAGTTTATGATTTTCAAATCAAGGGATAAGATTATATTACAGGGCTGATTTTCCTTGTTGACTCTTATATGCAAGGAAACCTTTCCATGTACCCCACCCCACTAATAAAAGGGCATCTTAAGCAGGCCTCACGAGCTGGACTGCATATTGCTCATATGCAATCTTCTAGTAGCAGAACATTCCCTAAAGTGCTTAATATATTTCCTGCATCTGGGAGGAGTAAGATTACATATTAGGCATAATAGTTTTGCTTAGACTCCCTCATTGGTTTGACGGTAAAGCCAGGCCCAGTCCTTTAATTGTAGTTAAAGATGCACTCCTGTTAGATATGTAGAGCAAGGTTGGTCCATCTAATAAGGGCTTTAGACAGATATCATCTCAGGTGCAGACTACATGCCATTGGGACAGAATACAGGCCCACTTTACCTTAAAGGCCTAAAACATACTTATAACTCCAGCCAACGTAGACCAGACTGGGGCTGGGCATGAGCAACTTGCAGCCTAGAAGAAAACAAACGAAATACCATTTATTTGACAGCTATGATCAAAGAGCTTCGATAGGCCTATCCTTTAAGGTGGTAAAGCCTAATTTCTTAGTAGTTCCAGTACAGAAGCCTTAATTGAGTAGTTCAAAAAGGCCCAATCTCAATTAGCCAACCCTAATATCATGGTCTTTGGGTATTGGGTCTGTTCCAGCCAATCCGGTCTGATAAGCATATTTCAAATGGTTGAAATTGTCAAAATCACTCTACTTGATCTTTACCTTAATCTGCCAATTTTCTGTCAAAGTCCTCTAAATAAGTTGGTTGAGTCTGTCCAAATACTGTTGGGCTTTCTGTCTCTTGCACATTAAAGTAACGTATGCAGGGCTTCCCATGTATTTATTGGAACTAGACCTTAGGCCCAACCCATCTCATTTACAAATAGGACCAAAATTTCGGTCCATCAAACCATGAATGGGCTTTGACTTAATTAGAGACAGAGAAAACAAGGCCAATGCCTGAACCTCATCCTTTCACAAGGGTGTTTCATAAATGACCTGATCATTCTCCAACATATAGCAGATCAAACCCAAAAGAAAAAAAGAAGGCAATGTTTGTGCCCCTCAAAACATTGTTGTCAGTAGTTATAAAAGCATGAAGGGCATTCTTCTTATAGGATATAAGATGCTTACCCATCTATTGCAGCACAAATGGTTTCTTGCAAAAGTTCTCTCTGAAGACTACATCCCAGAATGTGCAGATGACCAAACCAGACTTTTCATGGTCTTGGTTTTGTGACTACCACAGGTAAGGGCCTACTCTAATGTCTCAAGCATCAGTCTTGTTTTCATCTTAAGCTAATAAAGGACGACAGATGGTTTAAATATGCCATATGACACTTTGAGTGCACTCAAATGAGATAGTAAGATTGTAATACTACACATCTATGTCTCTGGAGAAGCCCCTTCCATGCACTTGTAATTTTCTTGAATTGGGTTCTGTAAATGCATTTTTTAAGTTGAAAACAGTAACATGCCAACAAGAGATGTGGGAGGAACAACAGAATTTAGCTTACCCTAACATCACCTGTGACCTTGGTCCAGGGAATTTCTGAGCCCAAGATAGTTTTATCCTTGAAAAAAACTCAAGCACCCAACTTGGGACGATCTGGTGAGCACAAAGGATGATGAATTCTCAGTAGCTAGATACCTGACTATGCAAACTTTCATTACCCACATCACCTAAAAAAACATACAACTCAAGTTCTAGTCCAAGCTGTGATACTGTTGACAAGATAATGACTTGTAGTGAATCCTGGCTTTAGGGACCTAAAAGAAGCCCTACAGCATCAAATTCTTGCACTGCTCATTATAATACTCCGTAGCACCGGTTGTTGCCTAATAGAGTTATCAATACTCTAATTTACATATAGAATAACTCCTATGGTGATACCTAGTAGACTTAACTTTGACACCCAGATACCTTCAAGAAGAAACTACAGAACTTATTCAAACTTGCGAAAATGTGAGTTTTTATCATGTAGGTGCAATTAAAAAAAAGCAAAATCCTAGTTCAAAATATGGAGCCCTCTAGAAACTCTCTGAATGCTTTTATTAGTTTAGAAGAGTTTGAAGCAACACACGGAAATTAGGAGGGTGTCATGCAAAGAAGCAACAGAAAGTCAACCACAAGTTTGTGTTACAGCTACTCAACGGAAGTAGACAACTTTCCTCGTTTCAGTTGCACCTTTAATAATCCTTCTAAGTAATACCAATGCGTCAAGCATTCCAAGCCAGCTACAGATCATTGTTGGAGATTTGGATTATTTCAACAATACACATAAAATTATGGACCACTTTTGCCCCCTCTTCAGAGAATCATTATCACCACCAGCATCGTCTTCAGAGAATCTTTTACAAAAAAAAAAAAAAAAAAAACCTCTTAAGAAGCATGTCATTTGCTGATGATCAGAACATTTGCAGCAACAAAGAGATCGTTAAATCAGAAAAGAAGAATTAGGCCAGTTCTACAACAAAAGGATCGCGGCTATTTGCTTCTTGTCTATAAGATGTACAGGATTCCAGCTGTCACGGAAGAACCTAGTTTCTTTTATGAACTCAAAAAAAAAAAAAAAGAGGGAAAAATGCAGAAAAAATGTATGCTCTATGTAGAACCAGTCACCTGGGTAGGAAAAGAAAGCATGTCTCAGTGTCTCACTCAAAGATCCCATTAAACGGGGAAAAGAAAAAAAAAATGAATTTACAGTATTTGACAGAATACATTCTTTGAATGACAACCTGAAGGGGCAAAAGCTGATAATCATATCACTAGGAAAGACATTTGAATCTCCATCAACAATACATGGCATCTCACTACTATTGAACAATGAAAGAATTAATACAAAATAACTTAACTGCACCCTTTATTGTGTTGTTGAAAGATTCATCTACTGCAAGATGGTATCAATGGTTCTCTTGAGACTTCTCTTGATCCTCTGCTGTAATAGGCATATAATGCCAGTTGTACTATCCCCAAAAGAGTTCCAACCCCATTTGGGACCTGAAATTTATGTAAAATAATTCCAAATCAGCGATAAACAGAACCAGGTGAAAAAAATTGTGTAAGTAAATAGATTACACTATTCAACCAGAAAAAAACAAGAGAATTAGATTACAAGCTTCAAATGATGTAAACTGAGATTTGGGTATGTGATACACTTACGTAAATGAAAACGTCGTTCTTGAGCACTCCATAAGCAAAAAATGAGATGCTCATCAAGAATGTAGAAAGTGAAAGATAAAATGGCATAAATTCAATGCTCTTTGTCCGAATCACTATATTCTGGAAAATCCATATAAATGAAGCACAAGAGTAAGCATTCTAACATTTGCGGATCAGTGGACCAACCAATGTAACAGGAAAAGAAACAGTTTTCAATGAACATACTATGACAAATAGTGGGGAAGCAAACATGGATATGAGAGAAGCAACACTCAAAGACCCAACAACGACTTGCCGCATAGAAGGATGTAATACCCTCATGCTAACAAATACAATGACTGCAAATACACCCAAAACTACCGCCAATAAACCAACCATCTTCACCTGCCAACAATATCTAGGGAAAATGAGTAACAAAACCAAACAAATCAGAAGGCCAAAGAGTCAGACAACAGAAATGCAAGGAAAATTAAGAGGCGAAAGTTTACCTTTTTCATATTCTCAGCATATATGATAAATATTATTATGTAGATCAACTGGAAAGTGGCCCCAATTGAATTGACGGTAGCAACCAAGATAATACCTGGTGTTATCATGGGAAGGCCATACCAAAGGGTGATCAAGCAGTTCAAGAGGGCGTATATGTAGGGCAACCCTGAAAATTGTTCAATAGACCTATTCCTGATGATTCGCCGAAATGTTGGTCTGAATGTACAATGGAAAATGTCAATCACAATCTAAGAGATGCTCTATTCTTAACTTTAGGAAATGGCAAAAAAGGATCACAGGAAACTTACATTGGTGATATGAACAGCCCAAAAGCAAAGATGTTCCCTGCACACAACACTCAGATGGTTATCCAATTGCTTACAAAATAAGAACACATGAATCAAGTGCTGAACCTCTCCAAATGCAAGATTGTGAACATCATTTATAGGAACATATCTTTAGTGTGACCAAGGGTGTCGGGGTAAGAATGAAAATGCTTCAAATATACGAAAATGAGAAGATCTTGTAGGGAAAAAAGTTCCTTCATTTAAGCATGCTAAATAGCTAAAAGTGATGTTGCAAATCCGTTGTTCAAAATTAAATGCTAAATTGTTAAAACACTTAAAATATTACAAAGCTTAACAGGAGGAAACAGCAAAGAAGGGAATATCTGGTCCTCCAGCTAAAACGGTCCTCCTAGGGCGTTTATGAATCGTTTGAAATTTGTGTTACCGCAACTATAACATGAAAATATCCTGATACTGCAATTTGTCCAACACTCAAAACTGTTGGGAAGGAATATGGCAAGATTCGATATCCATTCCTAGCCCAATCACTACATTAGAGGTTTCAGCTGGATATGGTACCCCAGAAGAATTGCAATATTCCTTCAAAACATATTCTAAAGGCTCTCACTTTCCACAATAGGGATAATTTTGATCATTTAATTAAAACCTTCTCTTAAGTGGCAATTCAGAATACTCTGCACTTGCAAGACCTACCACAATCCCCAAAAGAGCCAGGCAGCTTAAAAACCAATGAAATCAACCCTCTGACCATGATTTTAAAATTATTCCACCACAAAACAAAACATTCCTATGCTCTCTGGGCTTTGTTAAATTAGAGAAAATCCCAATTTGGCAACCAAAGCAGGGACTTTCTTCTCCTCTTCATGAACTGGAATTCCTCATTTTTTATGACATCCAGGAATACAAGCACCCACAAAGACTGTTGAGGAAGAAAATCCCAGATTCTGAATACTGGGTTTTCTCTATTTCAGCATCAAACAACAAACTGAAAACACAAATACATCAGAATTGAAAACAGGGTGTGCACAGTTTCATGACATCCAGGAATAGAAGCACCCAAAATGCCTGCTGGGAAATAAAATCCCGAATTCTAAAGTCTGGGTTTTTCTAATTCAGCATCAAACAATAAAACAAAAGGAAAAAAACATCAGAATTCGAGCAAATATCTTTCATGGGCCCTGAAAGAAAGAGAAAGAAAAAGAAAAAGAAATTACCGGCGACTCCAGCTGCATTGCAGAGAATTCCGTAGGTGGAATCAAACCCAGAGGAAATCATGAATAGACTCTTTTAGTGCCGATTCTTGAAGGAAGGATTCAAACAAAGTCAAGACACAGCAAGATCAAAGGAAGAGCAGAAGAAAAGCAGAAGCCTTTTTCTTTCAATCAATCTCAATTCTCACCGTTATTATCCTTCTTAACTCTTTAATATGCGAATGTATGTTTTTACTCTGCTTACGTTGAAGCCCTTATGGTTTTATATAAATTGCTGCTGGACTTTTCTTCTTTCTTAGAACCCATCCTTTTCAAATTTCAGCCCACGTGGTGGTCTTTTTTTCTTATGACAGCAAACGTCCCAGCTTTTAATGCCCACTGGCCCACCCGATTAAAAAAAAAAAAAAAAAACCTTGCGTTGACCACCATAAGATTTAAAACCATAAAATAAATGATTATAATAGAGGCTTTTCTTTTTATCTAGATGTACCGTTTATTTGATGGACTCTAATGAAGTTAGGTGTTATTTGATAAATATATCTTTTAAGTTTATTTGACTTAAAATTGATGAGAAATAAATAGTTTTAAGCGATTTAAACTATTTAGAAAATTTTTATCTTATATGTATGATTCAATTAATTGTTTTTTTTTATAAAACGATTATTCAACCATCTAAAGCAATGAAACAGATTTTCACCTTTTTTAATCATAAATCTCCTTATATAACTTTTTATTATATGACAAGTTTCTCAATACTACTTTTATTGTATTACAAATTTGCTTGTCCCATTTCTACTTCTATGACCGCTTTACTAATATGACGAATTATACAAGTTCCCTTATATAACTTTTTTTAGAATTATAAGTTTATTTCTCATATACAGCTAGTAAGGCGCACTTAAATGCCAATTTATCAATGGGAGAGGGGTATATGGAAATGTCTCCTTATCGATAAGGGTTAATAGGAAAAAGAAAACGCTCCATCAGATTATCCTAGCCTTTGATTTTATAGCCATACACTTTTGGGGTCGTTTTCACTATTTTGTTTTTCTTTTTAGATTCAATTCAACAATGTATAAAAGTCTAATGAGAGCGAAATTGGGCCTAGTGCGATCAAGGGCTTTCACTAATCAAAAGCGGGCCTAAGTGGAACTACAAATATATTTGCTCATGGGAGAACATTTCTCTTTTAACTGAAACATCTTCATTCCAAATGGATTTCTTTGAATCAGCTCAGTGTAGGTAAAATACCGTAATGATGAGATTAAGAACCACGGTAATACACCGGCCTTTACCTCGGTCTCGGTAATCACAGCCAGCAGTTCGGTGGCTCGGTAAGAAGCGTCAGCTCAAGAGGCTCGGCAGCTCGATTGAGAGTGCCAGCTCAGCGTCTATCAGCTCGGCGTAGGCGCTAGCCCTGCCAGACCATTTCCGGTCCCGGTAAAAGTACTAAAGGGAGAGTGGGCTATCACGCTCCCATGAGACGTACGGGCGTGCCCTGATAAATAGGGGTGCTCATTTATGGCGATAGGATCGCTCATTTAGGACGATAAGAAGTTGGTTTCATCATCCCTTAACATCAACTGACTGAAAGCATGGAAGGTTCCGATGGGATGTGCCCTTTTTATCTACCGCCGAATATCAGGGTAAAGCCCGATGGGACCTTACCCCACCTACCCCCACTCATAGAGAATGAATGAAGAATCTTCTACATATACACATGAGATCAGCCCCATGGAGGTACGCAATAGATAATACACAACATACAATCTCTCATTCTCTTCCTCCTCCTGCTTAGTGTTCTCAGAACTAACTTAGGCATCGGAGTGCCTTCGGCTCACGGCAGCCAGGGGCTCTGACCCAAGCAATTTTCCTTCTCTTTTCAGGTTCTCGGCGTTTAGTCTTCTCTGATCTACAAAGTTCATCTTAATCTAAGTGGGTGTCGTGTTTTCACCGCCTACAAGCTCTTATTCCAAACAAATCATCCCTATTTTGAACAAATCAGACTTGTCAATATAGGCCTTTTTAGTTTGACAGATTATAGGCAAGTTGGCTTCCAAGGAAGCGTTGAGAACAATAAAACTGTACTTACAGGGTGGACATGGAAATACCTTTTAATTTATATTTACAACGTGGCATGGTAACCGACTTGTCGTTGGATATACTCAAAATATCCGGATGGTCGTACATCAGCTCTCATTATATTTCCAAATCATAGGCCCACCTCTCTAGGCATCACAAAATCAATATTGTATGTTAGCTAGATTCAATTAATCACGTCTAAAATATAATACATGATTACTCTGGCAATGGATACAATTTTTGTTTTCCGCAACTAGGCCTATAAATAATACAAGTTCGGAATAATGATTTTGAATGATTTGAATATAGAGCTAGAAGAATTTTCTCCTTTGGACATTCCCATAATGAACGCTTACGTTGTACGGTCCTAAATTTAAAGGTGTCTCAATCCACATGCAGGTGTTAGCATATGTGAAAATCTCACATTAGAGGTAGGCCTCAACTATAAATTTATAGCATTTCACGAGATATTTTTCTAGGACTTGAATGATTAGAGTTCTTGTTGGGAGGGCGAGAAAAAAAAATGACCTTCAAATAATCTCTCTTAATTGAAAATTTAATAAATGGAAGTTGGGAAATGAATAGTACCTTACCATCACCCTAGTAAATCAAATCATTCTCATCTACATCCCTACCACATCCTCATATCATTTACATGACAACCGTTTAATAATCTTGCAGTGGAGCACACCCGAAATATATGTATTCAATTCCGGTCCTTTATATTCTATATATGCAATCAAACTAGGATTTGATCCCTAGTTGTGTGGTTGATGATGGACACTCACGTAGTGTGTGTATTTACTAGAGAAAAAAAAAAGCCTTTAAAATTCATAGAAGTTCAATTATATGAAACAATCAGGCTCTAGAAGTAGATCTAATTTGATTTGATAATTTGTTTAAACAAAAATATCTCCCTATATTTATGGCTTATAAGAGGATAATTCAAGGTGAGAGGGTAGGACGCATCCATGCAATACTTACGTAAGATTTTATTTAAAAGTAACCATCAACCGAGACGCCATAAATACGGAATTAAGATAACTCCAAACTGTAACTCAGCTGGCAAAAGGCTGATAAAGAATGTGGTCCTGTGAGTAGGAATGCATGAGTTGCATACATTTGGAGTTACAATGTACCAAAAAAGAATTGGGAACCCATGGACACGATCTTGGCGAGTTCGAATAGCCAGGTAGTGCTGTCTGCGTGCCCTTCTCTCATCCTCGATTGGGTGGAAAACTAAAGCACCTGAACATTTTCTGGATCGCCCTCTTCTTAAATGAACTTAATTGATGTGAAGTTAAATTGGGCCAGTATCAGACACACACACACACAGAGAGAGAGAGAGAGAGAGAGAGAGAGAGAGAGAGAGAGAGAGACTTCTCAACATGGGGACAGAAAGAGTTCAATTCTCAACATGTGGACAGAAAGAGTATCAGCACTACAACCTGCACTCATTGTGTTATCTGTACATGCCCCTGCTTGAAAAAGCCAGCATGCGGAAGATGAGTAACCTGCCACACAGCAATGCATGGGGAATGAGCCAATGAGCTGCTGGGCCACTTCTGTTCTTAATATACATACGGATGGTTAGACGTACATTTCTATTTTATTCCAGTACTCTCTTTGCTTATGAGGTCAATCTATGATCAATCATATCCCAATCCACACATATCTATGTCTTATGGATTACCACACATCAATTTGAAAATGATCAAACTACTATTTAACTACACAGAATTTACTGTATAAAGACATTAAGTTTTGAGGAATTGAAATTAATTAATGGAAGATCATATAAAAAAAATCAGGCTGAGAGAGAGAGAGGTCCAACTCTATACATGTATGTAGTTACAATTTTTTATTTTTTTATTTTTGTAAGGTAAGTACTCACACCCACACACAATTCCTCGCCGTCAGCTTTACAGTCGGTGATCGAGCCTTTCATTATTTCTACGAAGGGGAGGTGCCTCACAAACCGAGCTACTATTGAATTGGCATAAGGTTACATACTTACGCAAAAGAAACCTCATAAACGAAGAGGTCATGACCTTTTAATCCCTTACTGTTTTTATGGAAAGTTGTGCCTCATCAACAGATCTTCTAGTGGATTGGCATCCTGTTACAGGCTTACACAGAAGAAACCTCATCAATTAAAAGACCACGCCCCTTTCATAATTACACAGAATGGGACCTTTTCTTTTTGGGTAAATCGAATGGGCCATATTTGAATAGAGGTGTGGAAGAAGGGCATGTGCATTGATTGTTGTTTAAGCACGTTTTGTGTCTCCCAGCATTGCTTTTCCGGGGTGCCGCAGAAATCATAAATCTGTGCCAGTACATGGACTCCATGTTTTTCTTTTCTGTCTTTGCTGAACCAATGAAGAAGAAACATCAGATTCAGGTCAAGCAAATACATACTACATGTGCTTATTTCATCATCACCTTCACTAAATTCCTACTGTGGGGCCGAGTTCTCATTGGCTATAATAATGTATGTATTAAAGCCGCCTCATTAGTGGTTATGGAGCCAAATGTCACCCACATAAGCGTGATCTCCATCGTTCAACTGGAACCAACAATGGTACTCCTGGACAGAATGTAAGGTGACTACCCCACAATGAACAAACTGGTCAAGAAGTAAAAAATAAGATTTTATTATTTGATCCAAGTCCCTACCTTTGGTAGATGTGGTCCCAAAGGTGCAAACGTTCTAAATGAAACAAGACATTGCTGGGTGCATAATTAGGGGAAGGCTTATGAGTTGAATGCCTTAAATCAAGTAAAGATGAGCTCCCATCTTGGGTTGTAATACTGTTTCGATCGGCTAACCATGCACACACAAACCATAAAGCAATCAACACATAATGAGCCAAACCACGATTTACATGGTTCCACAAGCATTTCTGCGTTTATGAGAAACAGAGAATCTCTTCTATCATTTTCACTTTTTCTCATATGATTAGGGTTATATGTTACATCTTATATATAATGCCATGGCAAAATACCCTCGAAAATACACCTTGGGTTAACCCATTTTACCATTCTTGTTAACCTGCAATATAAGACATAACCCCAACAAAACCAACTGGTCCACATGAAACAAAACTAACTAGTCCACATGAAAACTCTCTTGTAACAAATGATTTTTATTTTTCCATACAAGTAATCAGGAGTTACAATATAACTAAATTTCCGAGGGCAACAATATTCCAACGATCCAAACAGGAAGCTGGAAAGGATTAAATTTGTCTAAGGTAAGAAAACGTCCCGTGGATATAGATATTTTCAATCAGAAGCCGACAATTTTGTCTCGCCTGTTTGTTCACTTGTGATAATTGACAAAGACCCCAATTTTCCTTACATATGAACTTCCAAAACCTGACTCAACCTGATAGATTATACTTTTTGGGCACTGTGTGGGTAAAACATCGTAATGACGAGATTAAGCGAAGATTACAGTAGTACTTGCTGTCCACGCCCGCCTTTGTAATCACTGCCCAGCAGCTCGGCACCTCGATTAGGAGTGCCAGCACGGCGGGGCAGCTCGGCGTGAGTGCCAGCTCAGCACAAATGCCCAGCACGGCCAAGCCATTCTTGGTCTCAGAACAAAATGCTGAACGCAGAGTGGGCCGTCACATTCCTCCGGGAAGTACGGCGCGCCCTGACAGATAAGAGTATTCATTTATGGCGATAGGATTGTTCATTTATGGCGATAAGAAGTTAGCTTTATCGTCCCTTAACATCAACTGACTGAAGGCATGAAAGGTTCAGATGGGATGTTCCCTTTTTACCTATCACTGAATGTCAGGGTAAGGACCGATGGAACCTCACCCTACTTACCCCCACTCACAGAGAGAATGAACGAGGAATGTCCACATATATACACGTGGGGCCAGCCCCATGGAGGTACGCAACACATAATACACAACACATCGTCTCATTCTCATGGGCCTCCTCCTCTTAGTTTTTTTTTAGAACTAACTCAGGCATCGGAGCGCCTTCGGCTCACAGAAGCCAGGGGCTCTAATCCAAGCCGTTTTCCTTCCCTTTTTAGGTTCTTGGCGTTCGGTATTCCCTGATCTACAAAGTTTATCTCAATCTTAGTAGGTATCGTGTTTTCACCGCCTACAGTTTGGCGTCGTCTGCGGGGATCACTGAACAAAAAGCCTTTCAACACCAAGTCTCCAAAAACCAGAAATGGCGAAGGACCCTCCAAGGGCAAGGGACCAACCACGCAGCCTGTGCTGGTATAAGGTCCACCCCTCGACAGAGAAGATCAGGAGGAAGGTCCCCTACAGTCCAGTCGGTATCACAATCTAGGGGATTGACAATGCCTTCCTTTCACAATGTTATGCCTCCAGAGCAGCCCCACCATAGCAATGAGCACGCCAGGCGAGGTGATAAGTCAGTCACCAAGCTGCGTGAAAAGTCAGCAAGGGCTGGACCTTAGTCCCACCATCAGGTCAACCCTGACGAAGACGAAGACCCTCGCCTGGATGAGATCAGAGCTCAAAACTGCCTCATTCAGGAGCAGGACGAGCTTATCCTACGGCTCAAACAGCAGCTCCAGGGGAAGAGAGGGGCTCGGAGCCCACTTCAAGGGCGTAGCCATGCCTCGGGTCCTCCACCTAGGTACAGCCAGGCTCCTCCGGGCCACGGGCGGGACCTGAGGCACGTCCTCAATAGTAAGAGGCGTGATCGGGTCCACAGAGAAGAAGACTCCAGCAGCAGCCACGAGCATGTAGAGCCGAAGAAGCAACGGAGGATACCAGAAGACGAGGAGGAGCTCAAGCAGTAGATTGACCAGCAGGTCAAGCAAACTGTTCGCCAGAATATGGAGATTGCTGGTATCGCCCGAGACCAGTGCAGCGCCTTTGAAGTTGAAGACACGGGCGCATCTCCTTTCTCCAGGGAAATCAGAAAGTATTCCCTCCCTGAGAAGTTCAACGTCCCGAGGTTCACCCTGTATGATGGAACCTCGGACCCTGCGGCTCACCTCCGACACTACATCCAGAGGATGTCGGTCGGGGGGACGACGATTTCCTGAACTATCGAGTTTTTTCTTCCAGTTTGGGAGATCTCCCCCTACGATGGTTCTGCTCACTCTCTGGAGGCTCCATCTCCAGTTGGTGACTGCTTCGGTCGTCCTTCATGGAGAAGTTCCAGGCCCACCGCGTCATCCCAAAGACCGATGCTGACCTGATGGCCCTTCGGATGCTAGACGATGAGAATGTCACCCAGTTCGCCCGTCGCTTCTGGACTGTTTACAGCCAGATCGAGTGCGCTTATGAGGAGATGGCAGTGAAATCCTTTCAGCTGGCCCTGCGCCCGGGCATCCAGCTTCGGGCGCAGTTGGTCATGTACCCCATAGCCACCATGAAGGAGCTCATGACCCGGGCAAACCGGTTCATCCGGGCAGAGGAGGACGAGGTCCACTGGAGGGAGAACTTCTGCCTCTCCCGGAAGGACCGACCATTCAAAGGAGACAGAGACAACAGGTCCTCCAGGAGGGAGGACCGCCGCAGAGACGCGTCCCCGGATCTGCACAGGGCCCGGTCCTCAGATCGAAGACAGAACCCCTCAACCTCGGTCGCAGCCTCGGGGAGCAGCAGGAGGACCGGAAACGAAGCCGCCATCTTCAAAGCGGTAAACACGATCTTCAAGGATCCCATCTATAAGCTCCTCCACAAAATAAAGGCACAGCCCTTCTTCAAATGGCCGCAGCCCATGAGAGGTGACTCCTCCTCTCGGGACCAGGGCAAGTTCTGTGCTTATCACAAGCAGAGTGGGCACAGAACTGATGAGTGCAAAAGCTTCAAGTCCCACCTCGAGAACCCTGTGAAAGAGGGGCACCTGAGGGACTATTTCAAGGAGGAAGGCCGGGACAACAACCGACCTCCACGCCGAGATGATGGCGGCCAGGATAGCGAGCCGGAGGACATCATCAACGTCATCCACCTCGCTCCTCCGCCTAAGGGGAGCTCCCAGGCCCGTGCCGAGGCCAGAAGAGCCTCCCATCAGAAGCAGGTCTTGATCGCGGCGCCGGAACGAGCTGCAAAGAAGGCCAAGACAGAGGGGCCCAGAATATGGTTCTCCGACAGGGATCTGGAGGACGTAGAACTCCCACATAACGACCCTCTAGTGCTCACCTTGAAGCTGCAGAACTTCTTGGTTCAGAGAGTCCTTGTCGACCCAAGCAGGTCGTCCGAGATCCTGTACTACGATTGCTTTTAGAAGCTGAAACTCAAGGACGAAGACCTCCAAACTGCCCGAACTCCTCTCGTCGGCTTCAGCTCGAAACCGGTGTACCCGAAGGGGAAGATCTCCCTCAGAATCCAAGTAGGAGGCGCCTCCAGGCAGGTTGACTTCCTGGTCGTCAACGTCCCCTCCCCATACAATGTCATAATGGGAAAGATGTGGCTGCATGGCATGGAGGCTGTGCTCTCCACCCGTCATCAGAAGCTCAAGTTCCCCCTAGAGAACCTGTCTGGCTGGACTGACGTGATCACTATAAAAGGCGACCAGCGCATGGCCAGACAATGCTTGATGGTCGTGCTGCCTGGAGAAGCCGAATCGTCCCAGGTCCATGTGGCCGAGCTGGACAGAGAAGGCGAGCTTGGGGATGTTGGCAGGGCTCCGGCGCAGAAGAGCATCGAGGAGCTCACCGAGGTCAGGATCGACCCTGCTGACCTAGAAAGATTTTTCCTAGTTAGAAGCTAGCTCCTCGAGCCAGAGAAGACACAGTTGTTGGACCTCCTCCTCGAGAATAAAGAGGTCTTTGCGTGAACGCCTTACGAGATGCCGGGCATCGACCCAGCAGTCATGTGCCACAAGTTGAATGTGGACCCTAACCATAAGCCCGTGATCCAAAAAGCACGCCGAACTGGGGTCCCACAAACTGAGGCCGTGAAGGAAGAGATCGAAAAGCTACTCGAAGCGCAAGCGATAAAGGAGGTCCACTATCCGCAGCGGCCAGCCAACACAGTAGTGGTCAAGAAGAAGACGGGGAAGTGGAGGGTCTGTGTAGACTTCACCGACCTCAATACAGCCTGTCCCAAGGACAGTTTCCCCCTTTCAAAAATCGACCAGCTCATTGACGCCACTGCCGGACACGACTGTATGAGTTTCCTCGACACTTACCGAGGATACCACTAGATACCTCTGTTCGTACCTGACCAAGAGAAGACAGCCTTCATCACACCCTGGGGCACCTATTGTTATAAGGTAATGCCTTTCGGGCTGAAGAACGCAGGGGCGACATACCAGCGGCTAGTGACTAAGATGTTTCAAGCGCAGCTCGGGAAGACAGTGGAGGTTTACATCGACAATATGGTCGTCAAGTCTAGAGAATCGCAAGACCACTTGGCCGACCTCCGCCAGGTTTTCGGCATCCTCCGCCAGTTCCAGTTGAAGCTAAATGCGTCTAAATGCGCCTTCGGTGTCGGTTCCGAAAAGTTCTTGGGGAGCTTGGTCACGAGAAGGGGGATTGAAGCAAACTCTGACCAGATCACGGCGATCCAGGAGCTCCAGAGCCCGACCTCGGCTAAACAAGTTCAGAGGCTGACCGGCATGACTGCCGCACTCAATCGCTTCATCAGCAGAGCTTCCGACAAGTGCAGGCCTTTCTTCCAGCTCCTACACAAAGGCTCAAAATTCCACTGGACGCCGGACTGCGATCAGGCCCTGCAACAGCTCAAGCGCTACCTCTCTTCACCTCCGCTACTGTCGACCCCAACCCATGGCGAAGCGCTGTATCTGTACCTCGCAGTCTCGAACCACGTAGTGAGCTCGGTGCTCATCAGAGAAGAAGATAGCCAGCAGAGGCCTATCTATTACACCAGCAAGATCCTGCTTGACGCCGAGACCCTGTATTTACAGCTCGAGAAGCTTGCCCTGGCGCTCGTCAGCGCCTCACGAAAGCTCTCCCACTACTTCAAACCTTCACTATCGTGGTCGTGACCAAGCACCCACTGAAGGCTCTCTTCCGAAAAACAGACTTCTCCGGTCGAATCTCTAAATGGGCTGTCGAACTGGGGCAATACGATATCAAATATCAACCCAGAACGGCCATCAAAGCCCAAGTTTTAGCAGACTTCATTATCGAATTCACTTCTCAGAGTTCGGCGCCGACCCTGCTCGACACCGAACTGGGGGGCAATAAGGATACAAAGGCAGCAACCAAGACAAAGCAAGAGCAGTCCTGGAAAGTCTTCGTCGACGGATCCTCAACATCTAATAGGGCCAGCGCTGGCATAGTTCTCCAGTCTCCGGAGGGCCTTATCATCGAACAAGCTCTAACATTCGGCTTCAAGGCATCCAATAATGAGGCCGAGTATGAAGCACTCATCGTCGGGCTAAATAGTGCCAAAATCTTGGAAGCTCGACACATTGTGGTTTTCAGTGATTCCCAATTAGTAACGAACCAGCTCAGTGGAGACTACCAGACTCGGGACGACAGAATGGCGGCCTACTTAGCTCATACGAAGGAACTTTTCTCCCAGTTCGAAAGGACCGAGATCCGACAGGTCGGCAGAGAGTCCAATTCCCATGCCGACGCCCTTGCCAGCCTCGCCTCAGCGGTCGAGGCCGGTAATAGAAGGACTGTCGAAGTAGAAACGCTACGCGAGCCCAGCATCGAACTACAACGACCTCGGCAACTCATGTGCGTGGACCTCGGTCCCAGCTGGATGGATCCGGTCATCGCCTACTTAAAGGACGACCTGCTGTCCAAAGACAAAACGGAAGCACAGAAGATTAGGCTGAAAGCATCCCGGTTTTGGCTCTCCCCAGACGGCAGGCTCTAGAGGAAGTTGTTCACCGAACCCTACCTCCAGTGCGTCCACCCAAGCAAAGTCGACGACTTCCTTTACGAAATTCATGAGGGGATCCGCGGCAGCCACATCGGAGGTCGGTCGCTTGCCTACCGAGCAATCAGCCAAGGATACTGGTGGCCGTACATGCAGAAGGACGCCCAAGTCTATGCCAGAAAATGTGAAAAGTGCTAGAAATTCTCACACTCTCTCCACCAGCTAGCACAGGACCTGAGCCCTCTATCCAGCCCGTGGCCTTTCGCTTAGTTCGGTCTGGACATCGTCGGTCCGCTACACCGAACTCCAGGAAACAAAAGGTGGCTGATTGTAGCTACGGACTACTTTACAAAGTGGATTGAAACGGAGCCTTTGTCCTCTATCACCGAGTAGGATACAAAGAACTTTGTATGGAAGAACATCATCACGAGATTTAGAATCCCTCGAACTCTCATCTCCGACAATGGGACCCAGTTCGATTCCAACTTCTTCAAAAGATTCTGCCAGGAGTACGGCATCCGAAACGTCTACTCCACCTCGGCGTACCCACAAAGCAATGGCGAGGCCGAGATCTCAAGCAAAGTGATCCTTGACGGGCTCAAGAAGAGACTTGACCGAGCCAGGAGGTGGGTAGAAGAGCTTCCTAGTGTTCTATGGGCTTACATGACAACTCCAAGGCGCTCCATCTCGGCTACACCATTCTCCCTTGCCTACGGCATGGAAGCAGTCATTCCCCTTGAGGTCGGCCTCCCGACCTTAAGGTTGGAACTCTATGACCAGGGACTGAACGACTTGAACGTAGCTCGAGAGCTAGATTTCGCTGAAGAACGAAAAGAGACAGCAGCTATCCGCCTGGCTGCCTATCAACAGCAGTTGGCCAGGGGATACAACCAGAAGGTCAGAGCAAGGAGATTCGCGGTGGGAGAACTAGTCCTGAAGAAAACGCTTCCTGGCGACCGAAATCCTAATGAAGGGAAATTAGCACCCAACTGGCAGGGGCCATATAAAGTGCTATCAACAGCGGGAAGGGCCGCGTACAGGCTCAAGGACATGGAAGGCAAGGAGCTGTCGCGACCATGGAACACAATGCATCTCAAAAAGTTCTACTTCTGAAAACATATATTTAAGGGTTCAAACAGCAATAAAAAGGAACATTCTTGAGCAGATCTCTTTCAAAATTGCTTCCAAATTATGCAGCTCGGCTGCAGTGCTAGCTTCCTCAGGGTTCGATGACTGCACCAACCTCCCAGCTCAGCCCCAATGCCAACTTCCTCAGGGTTCGGTGACAGCACCACCCCCCAACTTGGCCGCAGTGCCAGCTTTCTCAGGGTCTGGTGACAGCACCACCCCCGCGGCTCTGCACCTCTGTTCAGAGTGCCAACCATCCTCAGCTCGGTGCCTGCACTGGCTTTGGCGGCACAGCCATAAGCATCTCAGGGTCTGGTGACAGCACCACCCCCGCGGCTCGGCACCTCTGTTCAGAGTGCCAACCGTCCTCAGCTCGGTGCCAACACCAGCTTTGGGGGCACAGCCATAAGTATCTCAGGGTCCGGTGACAGCACCACCCGCGCAGCTCGGCACCTCTGTTCAGAGTGCCAACCGTCCTCAACTCGGTGCCTGCACCAGCTTTGGTGGCACAGCCATAAGCATCTCAGGGTAGAGTGCCAACCGTCCTCAGCTCGGTGCCTGCACCAGCTACGGCGGCAAAGCCAGTTTTATCAGGGCTCGGTGACAGCACCACCCACGGCTCGGCAGCTCTGTCAGTGCTAGCCGTCCTAGCTCGGTCCCAGCACCAGCTACGGTGGTAAAGCCAAAAATGTCCAAGAACACTGACTTCGGCGCTCAATAACACCCCGAGTTCTGGCAGCTTCCACTCTCAAGGGTTATGGATGCTGGTTGGGACCACGGTTCATAAACCAAATCTCGGTCAAGGGCAGACATCCAATTTTAACTTTTAAAGACTTACGAAGAGTTCGGTTATTTAGACCAACCACTTGGCAAATGAAGCATAAAAGGCACACGTCATCTACACGCTCATTCCATCAAAGAAAAAAAAAGAAAGGTAAGGAATTCAAAGAAAATTGTTGTTCCATTGATAGAATTCAGATTACATTTAAAGGATAAAAGGAATACAATGAAAGAAGGGAAAAATGCAATGGGGTCTCAAGGGGCTACAGCCTCTACATTGCAGTCGATCCTTGGAGCAGCCTCGGCCACGACCGCGCTGGCCTCGGGCACGGTCGAGGTGGCTTCAGGAACGGCCGCGCTCACTTCGGGAACGCTAACCTCAGGAGCGGCGGCTTCGGGAGAGGCCGGGACGACCTCGGGTGCAGGGGAGTTTTCAAGCTCGGCGCTGGCAGTTGAAGGGGCCTCCGAAGGCGCCTCAGGGGCGGCGCTCGCTTCTGGGCAGGCTTGCGAAGGAAGGCAAGGGGAAGCCAGAGATATGGCTATAAGTTCCGAGTCCGAGCGAGGGAACTTTGGGGGATTCCTGAGGAGAGGGCTATCCCCAGGAACCCCAGCCTTCTTCAAGGCTGCTTTCCATCCAAGCTCCCAGGCTCGGTCCCGGATCCCTGGCAGCTGAGCCTTGTAGTCAGCTGTCAGTTTGCCAACCTCCTACCCCATAATGGAGTTATGCTCAGCCAAGAACTCCTCCTTGAGCCTGGCTTCTTGTCTCGCCAAAGCAGACTCGATCTCGGCCGCTTTCCCCCTCAAGGCCATCTCCAGGGAGCCTTGCGCCAGGTTCCGCTGGGAGAGGAGCCTCTTGTTTGTCCCTCTGGCGTCCCGCAGGTCCTCTTCCAGCCGCGCCACCTTGGTCCGGAGATCGTCGAGCTCAGAGAAAAGATGAAGGTTCTGGGTCCCCTCATCCTTCAGCTCTTCCCTGAGATGCTCCACCAGGACTTGGGATTCTTCGAGGTCGGAGACGAGGTCAGCATTCCTGCCCACCTCTTCTACCAGCATCGCCTCCTTAGCCGCTAAGGACGCCTGCAGCTCCTCCCTTTCGGCCACCCATTTGGCCTCCCTGGCCTCGGCTGCGTCCAGCCTCTCTATGCCCATTTGGCATTTCTGCAACAGCTGCAAGAAGAAAACCAGACGTCAATAAAAGAATACCGAACTAAAGGCTCCGGAGAAATACTACACTTACCGCTACCAGCGAGCGCATCGATGAGAGTAGGAGCGACTCGTTGTCCATCTCTGCCCACCTCGCCATGTCCTGAGGAAGGGCGCAGGCGCGTCCTAGCGCTGCGACCACTTGAGCATCAGTCGCACGGTCTGTTTCGGCCAGCTGCCTCCCCAGTACTTCCTCAATGGCCGGCCTCCACGGAGCTAGCAGAGGGGGCGAGATCGTTCCGCCAGCTGGCGGGCGCGACGAGGGGCCAGCTGAGGCGTCAACCCTTGCTCTTTTCTCAGGTCGACCCCCCTCAACGACCTCGGCGGAGCGAGCCCGACCTCCAACCCTTGTAGCATGGTCTGGGGGTGAGTCGTCTACGACGATAGCCACTGAAGGCAGAGCCGAGGCGACCTCGACCGCGATAGACTGAGTGGCCTCGGTTGTGGCTGCGCGGACCGTCTCGGCAACCAGGGCAGTAGGAGTTCCGCCCGCAGTGGCCGAAGGCGTCGCAGCCAAAGTGACGACCACGGCCTAAGGGGGATCTCGGGCCTCGCCCCCGATGTCCCCGAAGGCCGCGGCAGACAGGTCTTCTGCAGCGTAGCGTTGCCCGCGCTGGCGTAGCATCTCTCCCTCCTCTTCCTGTTCCTCTGAGCTGGAAGATGTCGAGCTCTCAGACGTGCTGGAAGCTACTAGCCTCTTCCTTTGCGAAGGCCCGGGCTCGGCTCCTGAGGTCCTGGCAGGCTCTGGGTCTGGGAATGTTGAAGCGCGGTGTCTAGACTCAACCAGACGTCCAATAGGTATCGCAATGGTCACTGCCTCCGAGCTGGGTACCGCGGTCGTCGCTAACCCTAAGCTGGCGCCCTCCCCGCACAGCATGGAGTCTATTCCCGACACCCTTCTCGAGGTGTTGAAGGATCTGTAGTGGGGCGTATACGCTAGAAGGGACCACGTAGCACGGCAGTTGTGATCGCGGTATTTTCTCACCTTCTCGTGCCACTCACTGTTCACCCTCCAATGATTTTTCCTGGCAAACTCCCTCATTTGGCGAAAATCTGCATAAACAGAAAAAGTTGTTAGTCAGGCATAGAAGAAAGAAAAAACTGCAAACCGAAAAGACTTCGGCCTTTACTTGGTGGAGTTCCTATTTTTCGAGGAATCCGGACCGTGGTGCTAGGCTCCACTTCACCGAACTCCCATCCTCCTCTGACGAGTACTCGGTCTTCGCCCGCGTATTTGTTGGAATCCTCCAGTGCGGTTACAAAGCCAACTTGGCGGACCCTCAGCCGGAGGTAATGGTTGTTCCCTTTTGTGGATTTGCAGAGGTCGTACGTATCCTCGATGTCCGGGACACTGAGGCCGATCCCTAGGAGCTCGTTCAGCCGCACTACTCCCATGATAATTTTGTATCCGTTGGGAAGTAGCTGCCAGGGGCACAACCTCCACTCCCGGAGGCAGTCCCTAACCAATGGATGAAGGGGGAAGCGGACCCGTCCCTCCACAACGGAGACCAGCCAGAACGGCATCCAGCTATCGCGGCAGGCGATGCCATCATCAGGGTCATCTGGTCTGACCTCCACATTGGCAGGGATCTTGTACGTATCCCTAAAATAGGCTATGGAACCCGGGTCTCCTAACAGATGTCTATAGATCCCCATTCTCAACCCAGACGAAAGTCTACCCAGAAGAAAAGACAAGAGAGAAGCAGAAAGGAGCCTTACGAAGGGGGACTGCACATACAGGATCGCCGGAAACTTGCAGACGTTGAAGTTCTCTTGCAGGGTGCAATAGAAATTCGAAAGAGTAAAAGAAGGTGAAGACGAAGGAGAAGCCCTGATTTATAAGGGTCAGAGGCGCCGTTTCGGCTTTCGAGGAGCCTTTAAAGAGGCATCCCCTCAGTCAGCCCTAACGTCGCATCTCGCAGCCCTAACGTCTTCTCAAAGTAATTGCGTGACAACCAAAAGAGGCGACACGTGCCACCATCGGCGCAATATCTGAGGGCTATTAAATACCCTGGACAGGCGAAGAGACATCTTGAAAGGGGTCATACGTCAGCGACGGTCATCAGGCTCAGGAGGGACCCCCTCTGATCCGAGGCTCCTCTGTCCCGGTAACCCCTTCCCACACTTCGGTGACCCTCACTTGAGCTCGGTAGCGGTGCTGGCTAGACGGTCACTAAGCTTCTAACCTCCTCAAGATGGAGGACTCTCAGAGGTCAAAAGCTAGGGGCAATTGTGTGGGTAAAACACCGTAATGACGAGATTAAACGAGGATTACAGTAGTACTTGCTGTCCACCCTGGCCTCTGTAATCACTGCCCAGCAGCTCGGCAGCTCGGTTAGGAGTGTCAGCATGGCAGGGCAGCTCGGCGTGAGTGCCAGCTCAGCGCAAATGCCCAGCGCGGCCAAGCCATTCTTAGTCTCGGAACAAAACGCTGAAGGCAGAGTGGGCCGTCACCTTCTTCCGGCAAGTACGGCGCGCCCTGACAGATAGAAGTATTCATTTATAACGATAGGATTGCTCATTTATGGCGATAAGAAGTTAGCTTTATTGTCCCTTAACATCAATTGACTGAAGGCATGGAAGGTTGGGATGGGATGTTCCCTTTTTATATACCGCTGAATGTCAGGGTAAGGACCGATGGGACCTCACCCCCACCTACCCCCACCCACAGAGAGAATGAACGAGGAATGTCCACATATATACACGTGGGGCCAGCCCCATGGAGGTACGCAATACACAATACACAACACATCGTCTCATTCTCCTGGGCCTCATCCTGCTTAGTTTTTTTTTAGAACTAACTCAGGCATCGGAGCGCCTTCGACTCACAGCAGCCAGGGGCTCTAACCCAAGCCATTTTCCTTCCCTTTTCAGGTTCTTAGCGTTCGATATTCCCTGATCTACAAAGTTTATCTCAATCCTAGTGGGTGTCGTGTTTTCACCACATACGGGCACTGTTTGTGTACGTTCGAAAAAAAAATAAAATCAACTCTACAGACTGCTTCCTTTGTTGTCTAACAATTTTTTTCTGATTTGATAGAAAATGCTTTTCCGTAGAATGTTCTTGGATGAATCATATTTCCTGGGAAATACAGTTTCCACTGCCCCCACCACACCTCCATCACCCATGGATTACCAGTACTGTGGGTGGAAGATTCCTATTCCAGGTTGAAAATTCTTGGCCATAGAAAAATTTCTGTCTGCCTTTCTTCTGTACCCACATAAATTAAAATCCCTGTCCATGTCAATTGTCAAATGTATTGAATCTGGAAACTTTGCATCCGGAGACAAGCATAAGATACACGTTTTAATCTAACTTTTGCCAATGGCTTTATCTAAGTCAGGTGATAGGGAATGGTGTAGAGGCCATCGTCCAGTTTTCTTTGCAAGTGACTTTTCTATGTCCCTATCGGATGATGTTATTTTTTTAATAAACTAACGATTGTACATGTATATCTACTACTGATTCCGTGATTGAATTGGCAACTTTGTTGTTTCTTGTAAATGAGCCAAGCTTGGGTAAGACACTCGAGGTAGAGTGGTGTTGGCACCTTTGTTTAATTACACACGTTCATAGACGGATTTCTGGATCTCCCAATTTAAAGTATGTTACTCTTGACCAATAGCCCAACTTAGAAAAAAAAAAAAAAAGGATACGTGAAAATGGGACCTTATATATGTAGTTATACAAACGGCCCTTGGGATAAAATAATTCAACTTATGACGTATAACATATACTAAAGTTTATGATAGACAACAACGAATTTGAAACAAGAAAACCTCGGATTCAATGAACCCCAGAAACCTAAAAGTACTGGCTAATGCAAGATCTGAGAGAGTGCCGTGAGGCTAGAGATCGCCAGCCTTGATGATTTTTCTGCCAATCTATTTACGTAGGTTTTTTTAAATTCTGGATCATTGTAACCAAGATATACATAGACTATATTCTCCATCAAAGGCCAGGGAAATGGCTCTCTGGATTTTGCATACGCGTGCTTGATTAAGGGGATTTGGTTTTGACCTCATCTCACTCGACTCATGATGATCAATGCAATTCCTTCACACAACTATTCTGTTCAAACTGGCATGCAGGACTCGATCTAGACCTCAAACTTGAACCAAAACCAAGCTGGCTTGGCCTGTCGATACCCTTGTGTGTATCCGAATTAAACCTTTGTCCTCAGTCAACTCCTTGGCCTGATTATTTACCACAAAAAAAAAAAAAAAAGACTCCTTGACATGATTTACTGTAGGATCTTACATCCTATTGAGCTACCACTTATCCCAAAATCAATTGGTGATGAAAACGACACAACAATGGTTTTATGGCGAGGGTGAACGCTCAACCACAATTATGACCACTCAAGAGCGAGGGTGGACAACTCAACATTTACTAAATGAATCTTTGATTTCCCTTTTTTTTTTTTTTTTCTAATGTTGACTTTGAATAGATGAAAAGACTTAACAGTACAAGAGGAATTTTTTATTTATGCTAGTAGCATTTTCTAGAGCGTAGAATTTGTGAGGTCTGAAGGCTCAGAAATTCTACTATGACTCCCAGACAGCCCATGGTTAGTTGTTAGTATCCATACCATTGATCTAACAGGACCCCATTTTGCTGTATACCTGCTAGGGAAAGAAAACCAGACAAGGTCTCATGGACATCAACCAGTAGAATTGATATATGGTCAACTTTTTCTACAGCAGAGTACATTTCCTTCCAAAACAGGAAAAGGATAAGCACCATTTGAAAAACAAGGTCTTATGGACATTCAATTAATTTAGAAGGCTGATCCAAACTACCAAAGGAATAAAAAAAAAAAACTTCTTCCAACACAAAACCATGTGCCAATAACAACAATTACAATCAAAGTCCAAAATTTAGTAAAATATGATTCTGGTAGGAGGCAATGACCAACTATATCTTTCTTCTACATATATAATACCACTATCTACCTCTATCCGTTCAGCTATCTTATCATTGGAGTGGGAAAAAAGAGCCTGGAAGTCTGAAATATCGGACCAACCATCATATTTAACACCATGTATGGATCCCTTTCAGTATGATCATCATCGTTAGTTGAACTTCCATTCATCCATTTGAATCGTTGTGGCGGACCTCGTTGCGAGCCACACTATATTGGAAAACATGTAGTGCCAAGGGACTAGATGTAAATAGCATGCCACATTTTCCAGGAGAAAAAAGCATACCACAATCTTCAGTTATATTTTTTTTTCTTGGCTTTAGATGAAACAGTTCCAATCTTGTAAGTTTGAAGCATGGTTAATTCCAAAAATTCTAGTAGGAAATAGGAAACGAAAATAAATTAAAATAAAGAACTCTTAATAGCTCAGTACTTTCAATTTATTTCTCATTCAGAATCCTTAATCTCTCAATATTTTCAACATATTTCTCATTCTTTTCTCAAATGAAAGAGAACTTCTGAAGAAAGGAAGAATCCTTAATAGTTTCAATCTGGTTCTGATTCTTTTCTCAAATAAAAGAAAACCTTTCAAATCTTATTAAACAACTTGATGAATGTAACACCCTGTCCCGAGTTAATTAAGATTAACTCTAATTAATCGGGATTAATGCTAATTCAACATGGTTTATTGGCTAATGTTGATTAATGGCTAAATTGATATAGAATTTGGCTCAAATGGTCAAATTGAACTTAATGAAAAGAATAGTGAAGGTTCTGAATGGATTAGAATGGTTTTAGGTCAAATCGAATAATGCAAGGGCTTTTTCGTAAATACGAACTTACGCGTATTTCGTCGAATACGGAAACTCTTGATACTCACACGTATATCTCGAGGAGTACGTTAACTTTTATAAATGTGACGAATCCATTAGGCGTGAATTGGTTCAAATGACCATTCATTTTACTCAAATTGTAAATAGTGGAAAGGAGAGGGGCTAAAATGCAATTGAGGGCTTATAAGATGAGGATGAACTCATTTGAGTTCATTCCTTCATCACAGCCGATCTCTCTTCTTCTCTTTCTCTTCTTCTTCTTTCTTTCACTTTCTCTTCATTGAGTGGTGATTAGGAGAATTGGCCAGTATGTGAAGAGGGACTCCATCTTCACCATCCTCTTCTTCATCTCTTTGCTTACTTTCTTGGAGTTTAAGCTTGAGAAGATCTCAAGGTTTCCACCAAAGAGGCTACAAGTAAGTGTTTGAGTTGAATTCAGCACTTCCAGGTTTTATTTATTGAGATAGAATGGTTATGGCCCAAAGAATTCATAAGAATTCTATTTTGTGGATTGAGTTTTTGGTTTTAGGTTCAAAAGAAGGTTTGGCTTGAGGATTTCATCTTGGACTCAAGCTAGACAAGGGAATTCTTGTTGATTAGTTTCCAAACAAGGCAAGTATATTCAATTATATTGATTTCAAATGTTAAGTAACTTGTTAGAACTCAAGGAGTTCAGTTACAGAAAATTAGGTTCAGAATTTTCTGAGCTTCTGGACACAATTCAGTTAGCCGCCAGGCTGACCGACACCTGACCGAAAGCTGAACGACATAGGTCGGCTAGCCGAAATTGTGAATTCGACTAGCTGAGGGTTGACCGCAAGGTAACCGAAAATCTTGTCAGGGTTTTCCATCAGAAGTTGAGCTTCTGGAAAACGAACTGTAAGCTGACCGTGAGAAATTCGGCTAACCGAAATTTGAATTTCGGTCAGCCGAGTAGGTGACCGAACAGGTGACCGAAATGAGCAGATTGTCCTATGAAATGAGCAAATTCTGGAAAGCTAACCGAATATGGTTCGGTCAGCCGAAATCCATAATGCGGCTAACCGCTAGGTAACCGACGAGGTGACCGAAATTGAGGGGATATCAGAATTGATTTCTGATATTTTCCTAAACCTTCATGGGTGTTAGCTAAACTTATGTGAATGTAAATTTCACTAAAAAGTGATGTCATCTAAAATAACACCTACATTGCATAATGAACGTTTCACCCGAATGTTGTTTTAGGAAATTTACTTGTCTCTGACTTGAGTTGGCTTGTCCTCTCTCGTCTATTACGGTTATGCTCCTTGTTGAGCTACCATTGAATAATGTGTTGAATTATGAAATGAAATGTAATGAAATGAAAAGAAAAGAACTGAAGTGAACAAACACTGTAATGTATGAAAGATTAAGTCTGCTGCTGTAGATGGGGCGTTCCGGAGCTCCGTGGTGATGCCGGTGATCTCTGATCAAGACACTGGTAAATCCCATACATTTGAAAAGCCACTTAATAAAGTGAGTAATATTGAAATGAAATGAGTCCTTGAAAGGCTGGGTTGTGAATGGTGCGCCTTTCGCCTATGCTAGAGGACCACGAAAAGACACTTGATAAAGTGTATATAATGAATTGAATACTCCCTTAAGGGGAGAACTACATAAATTGAATGCTTCCTTCAGGGAAGAACTATATGCATTGAATTGAATTGAATTGAATTGACTTGAATAGAATTGTTATACGTTGAAACCAAAATGCTACACGTATGATTATCATAGAATTGTGTATACATTGTTGAACCGTCGTGTTCACAGTATTATTGATGACATTACAGGCCAAGTTGCCCGTTCCAGTGGTTCCGAGACCGCACTGCCAACCGAGGAGACCAATCCGGTTCCTCCAGGAGGATTGAATGAATGGATGTAAATCGGAGGCGACCGGTTTAGCAAGTTTTGTGAACATTTTGAATAGATTCATTTTAGTTGTAAATAGTGATCACATGCATTGTATTTGAATATGCATGGTTGATTTAAATAAGAAATGAGATGTGTAAATAAACTTTACTTTCTGTAAAGGACTTGTACATGTTAAAATTGGATGTCAATGTATGTATATATTTCCGCAAAGATGTACATTTGACAGGTATATGTAAGATCCCTTGTGAATCTCGTATTGGTTTCGGCGATGCGAGGTTTACGGGAGTAAGTATGGTGTTCGCGACTCGAGGTTTGGCCGTGGTAACCCTAATCTCGGGCTCGAGTCGTGACAATGAATCTGAGAGAGGGTTGGTCGACCAGTTCAATATGGGTGTCTCCCAACCTTGCACCTGGACCATGGACACAGAACCAGCTACAACTCTTTCTTTAAAGTAAATAAAAAAAAAGAGAGAACAAAATCACAACTTTTTCTAGCATAAAAAAGACTACTTGAACTATGACTGTTGACTTCCTTAAATAAACAAATAAAATCCTACTTTATAAAATCAATCAGAGTAGGCCCCATTGCATCTGAGGAAGGCATTCTCCTGCGGGACACAGGAAAAATAGATCGGCGCCCTTCGTCATGGGACGGTTCAAGCATTGGCTGGGGAGGTGGTTGTCCACCCATGACCAGCTTTGACTATGGAGGGTATGGGGCCTTATGTTCGTGGACATGGGAGGGATATGGATTTTATATTTAAAAAGTGAAAGTCTCGTATATAGTACAAGATACCTTACCCATTTTGAAGTAACTTCATCAATCATCCTAGGTTAATACCGGCCTCCAGGAAGTACCCTTCTGAGTCTGTTGGGATTTTTATCTAATAATCTACCATATCAGCTTTACATACATTTCTCCTCTCCGGCAAAGCACGTAGTCAATTTTGTATGTAGACCCCCTTTTGCCCGTGTACGGTACTATCAAGAGAGGCAAGGCTCATGGTGGTTCTAATTTTTTTTGCAGTGTAAATACTCGCACACCCGTGAGCACACACCTTAACACAATTCCCTTAGCATCAGCGATCCCTCATTGTTTCTGTGAAGGGAGAGGGTGACTCGCCACTTAGCTACCAGTGGATTCGCGGCAAGGATCTTGGCCACATTCGTAACTTAATCTCGTCCCAGGATGTATATACACTTGTGCTTCTCTGTTTGAGAAAAAAAAAAAATCCCACCACTTTCCCTCTCCTCATTTCTTTGAGCTATGTTTGTTTGGTCTAAGATTCAGGGTCCTCTGACCTAGTTGTGGGAAGGTTCAAAGAAATCTAGCAATGCAGAAGCAAAAACGATCATCTTTGGGTGGTTGAAGTATCTTGATCACGTATTCATCATCCAATCTTCCGGTCTATAATCTATATTTGATCAATACTCATGTGGTTTGTGCTGGATACATTATAGAAGATCTAAAGATATTATGAAAAGATAAATAGGAAAGAAGGAAGTCATCTTATAAAGTGAGGTTGAGCTTAAAATGATAGGAAGGCTAAGTCTCAAAAGAAACAGAAAGAAGCTCTCCTTAGCCAGTTGTGGCAGTGAAGATAGATGCAACCAGCCACCAGGAATAAAGGCATGCGCAAAATGTGGAGTGAGAAATGGGAATTTGAAAATGAGTGGAGTCGTGAAGAAAAGAAAGGAGAGCAAGGCCTTTCAAATCAGGGACATGAAGCCAACAAAATTTTCCCAAATGTCTACTAAAATTTTGCATGACGCCTTCTCAAACTACTTCGAAGTTGGAATCATCTAAAAATTGGAATCATCTAAAAAGCTTGCCTCCAATGTGACCATATATGAGAAATCCCTGTAAAAATGGAAATTAAGTAATTAAAAATGGTTGCAAGTAGTCCACAAATATTTCTTAGACTCCATATCCATTAGCTAAAGAAGCATATGGACCGTTACCACGAGACTGATCATACTCATGGTTCAACCCGAGACCGATTAAATGGCCAAAGAAAATGAAAAACCAAATCTGAGTAGTAATCTAATAAATTGCTGGCTTTCTGTTATGCCTAGATACTTCAATATAGGCCACGTATCTATATTGTACAGTATCCCATACTTCAGGTTTACTAGCATATAAATAAATATATATATATATATATATTTATATTAACGATCTCCAATACGTTGAAGAAAGTAACAGAGGCAACTAGCCTCAAACCATTCGTCTTTATATCACTATTTAAATAAAACCTCAATAGCCCTTCTCCATCATCTCAATGTTTCCTCCACTTGTTAATCTCGCAAAGTGGCCTTAATAATTCAACTTAGTGTCATCACTTTCTCCTGATGGAACAATTACCATTCGAATATGGTTTTTTTTTTTTTTTCCTTTGGATAGAATTGTTTTGAATGGGGTGTGATCATTGATAGAATTAAAGAGAGGTATGATATCATCATGCACCTTTCTTTTGGATGGATCCATTCAAATATGGTTTTTTTTTTTTTTTTTACGTAAAATCCTTTAAAAAATGGTGTGCGCTGATATATAATTGGAGAGAGCTTAGATACTTAAAAAAAGAGGTATGGATCTTTTGAACAGTAGGAAAACAGGTATGAGAGAAGAGAGATGTGATGATTAGAAGCAATGGTTCCCTTGCCAACATAAATGCTATTGATGGTGGGGATTGATTGGAGAATATATCTACTAATTAGGACGACAACAAAAAAACGGAGGAAGAACTAACCAAAAAAGAGGATTAAAATTCTAGATGCCTTGCCAGGACAACATGAGTGAATACTGTTAAAGTGAACCCCGCCTATCTATGCCATATCAGGGCACCATAGATGACTGCTTTGCTTTACAACCCCAAAATGGCACAACATTGTTTGTTTTAGAAAAGAGCACATTACAAGAAGCTCCCATTCCTATCCGTAATTTTGAAAATGTTATTTACTCAATCCAAAATCACAAAAATAGATAGGCAAATAGAATTGAATACGAAATTGCATGCAACGACTGTAACTCTCAACTTATTATACTTCTCAGTCAAGTTCTAAGTTCTATTCCCACCAAGTTAACAATTCAAAGAAAAAAAAATAAAAAAAATTCATGTACAGTCAAGTCATGAACCAAGTATACATGGACAAAATAAAATAATAATTAAAATTCTAACTTTAATAGTTTGAAGAACAGAGTTCATAAGTGACAACAAAACACAGATCACGTTCACATCTGGAGAAGATGAACAAGTTCTAAATAGACGTGTTTTCACCTATATTATCTATGAGAACCTGCAGTCACTAGTTCAAACAATCCACAGCAACACTTCCAAGATGTCAGACGTGTTGGTGGAAGAGCTGAAACAATCTGAATCTCCTGACAAATTAAGAAAAACAAACAAATATATTAATCCAACTATAAATATTTGAATTGAGAAGATAAAATATCTTAATTTATAGCATAACCAATGAAGAAAAAAAAAATCATCAACAGGTGAACAAAAATCCCACTCTGTTCTCATGCACAGACCTCATTTCGCAGACTTTGACAATCCACATTCTCTCTAGACTTCTCAATCACAGCCTGCGGCGATGATGACTCATCTCCTAATACAATCCCAATATCCTCAATGACTTCTGCAACTGCCGGTGTAACCCCGGAGTTCAACTCCAAATTCCTAGCTAAATTAGTTTCTGTGACTTGTGTAATTAAATGTTTTTCAACTGGGGTAGCTTGTATAATGTCTGCAACATCATGAATCTCATTTGGGGTGGCTTGTTTAACCATATTCATCCCTTTTCTAACCAAGTCAACGCGCTCAATTGGATCAATTGGCTCAAAGACCGAAGTGCTTCCGACTGATTTCCCTGTATCCTTCTTTGAAAGATTCCATCCTGATTCTTCACCTGAGCTGCTGCTAGAACTATCAGTCTTGCTTGACCATCCACTCTTTGGTCCCTTTCTAGATTGAACAGTCTCCACACTAGCAACATTGGTTTCAGAATCAGGATTGGACAAGATCTTATAATTATCCTTCCCTCCATTTTCTTTTTGTATGCACACACACACACACACGTAAAGATGGCAAGAATATAAAGAAGGGACAAAAAAATGGAGATGTCAATATCAATATGAATAAAAACATAGAAATACAAAAAATAAATAAATAAAGGAACCTTGAGAGTTAGTTGGGGAATCAAGACAGATTTCTCTTTTCTTCTTTCCTTTGGATGCTTTATTCTTCTTTGCCATGGTTGATTGGTTGGTGGGTTTCTTTGTTTCCTTGTTTTCTTAGTTTTTCTCCTTCCAATGGGATTGGAGGAAGAATGGTGGGTGGGGGAGAGAGAGCATTTGCTGGTTATTGGGGTTCTTTGCTATTTTGAGAGGCAGAGAGATTAATTTTGTTGCAAGGAAAGGATGTATGGTTTGAAGAGTATAAAGGAGAATTGAATGAATTTGAAATGAATGCATGGCTGAATTTTATTTGAGAGAGAAAATAAAGGGGGATTGACAAAAGCTACTGGTGGGAGGTTTATTTGAGTCAACTGTTTGTGTGGTTCTTTATGTGGGGGAGGGAGGTGCCTCATCACTGGCTGCCGCCTGCCACGGATTAGCAGAATTGTTTTAGTTAATTCTTCATCATGATCATAATCATCATCAAATCCTTCTCCCAACTATGTTTGGGTTGACTACATAAATTTTGTTTTTCTATTCTATTCTATCATCGGTCAAATAGTTGAATTGCTTTAGGCATTCTATTACAACCAAGAATTGCTTAAGTTAATGAGTTAATAAATTTTAATTTGAATATTATATCATAATAAATTATATTAATATTCTCAAATAATTATATTAAATCTAAAAAATTATCATATTCAAATTAGAAGACAAGTTTACTAATATTTCTTAATATAACAATTATTCCTTTAGAAGATCTCTTCCATATTTTATTAGAAGATCTAATTTAAAGAAATGAAGACATCAATAAGAAGAAACAATTTGAATCTGACTATAGAAAAGAAACTTATTTCAAAAGTCGGCAATACATGTTAGAGATCATTATTAGTTTGTTAGCATCAATTTGTTAAAGATATTTGGGATATAATTTAAGTCTGAATTTTAAATGATTCTATATTGTCAGTCCTCTTCTCTTGCATAAATTGAGAAGATTGCATTAATAATAAGTTAGAGTGGAATTATGAAAATGAATAGCCTCTCTTGAAATTCTTTAATACTGTACTGAGACATGTTTTTCTAACTTTTTTGGCTTTATTTTAGCTCAGATATTCTAATTTTTCCCTAGTAAAGGTGAATACTTTGACAGAGTGAGCTCATTCATTGATGTTTTATTTTGATACCCCTGGGTAGGGGGGCTGGGAGCCTGGGACCGTAATAGCACCTGCATATATTGGAGAGACTCGCACACGCGAGAAAAGAGCCCACACAAGTAAAAAAGGGCAGCATACCGAGGGATCAAACCTAGTGAATCTAAGTGAGATACCAACTGTGCAACCTGGTTCTCCTGATGGTTCAAAGCACAAAAATGGCACAAGCACAAATCCGAAAGTCCAACGATGCTTACCCCATTTCTAATACTGGGCTCATGCATATCTTGTGTTTGGCTGGCTTGATTCTTACCATTGATATGCCTGACCTCATCCTTATCTTTGGGTCGACTAGTCTCATGCCTATCTTCGGTTTGGTCAATACTAATAGTCCAGGTGTGGCGAATTTGATGTGCAGAAATAGGGGCTCTGAACAGATCTGCAGCTGTCCCTTCTTCATGAAGCCCAATCCGTTAGCATCAGATTCAAACTGTCTGTGGACCCAGCAGTCCTAACTGGACTAAAGTTAAGGCATAATCCTTTTGCCCAGGCTCAAATCCAGATTTCATGCCCTGCTCCAACTAGGACTAAAATTCTTCTACCAAAACCAAAACAAAAAAAAAAAAAAAAAAAGGACTGAAATTTGGACTCTATTGCTATCCATGACACAAAACATAAGTTTTCATTGTAGATCTTTCCAAATTTGTTATATCTAAAGATATATAGGTCTACATCCAGATAACACTTTTTCAATAACTTACAGCTCAATGGCAACACCAACCCAATAACAATATTTAATTCATGTTCTATCACAAGCTAAATAAAAGAAAAATGGAGTTCTCATCTGTATCCAGACAAAAGTGATGTAAGGATAGTTTAGTAAATATTATTATAATGTGCTTAATCTTCAGGCCCAAAATGAGACACCATATTATATATATTCTCAGATAAGTTGATGGACTAAGAGAAAATGAGATCAAACCTCAGCCACATGGGAGCAATTACTTAAGGGTGAGGGGCTCTAGAAAGGCATAGTTTCTAGATTTCATTCTTATTAAATAAAATATACGTTGATGTAATGCCTAACGATAGCATTACAAGTTTACAACCTTCTAAGGTGGTGGAACCATGGATCCTATTCATACAGCAGTCCCATCTAACATGGAGCATACTTCAAACTGCTGTCCAAGTCACTCGAATTGGTCCCACGATGATGGGGCATAATCCAATGACTAAGTTGATTGGATTTTATATTGAATCAATTGGTCAATGGCCGTCAAATTGATTTTTAAAGAAAAGCTAAAATGATGGCCTTAAATTAATGTTGGCCGAATAACTTTCTTTGAATGTTTTTATTCCCCATTGATCTAATAGCTGTTCCATAAGTTATAATGTAAATGTTTCGGCAGCCACACTCCAACCTGAGTATTATCACATGTTAATGCCTCTTTGTAGAACACTCAGCGATAAGGTTGTTTATGTATAGTTGGATTTTGGTTGAACCAATACCTAACAAATTCTTTCCAATCTCCTTTAGAGGGAGGATGAAATAAGCAGCATTCCTTATAAATAAGAGGGGCACGTGAAACTAAAGTGTAGTGATTGTTGTGCCCACTTGGAATGGTGAGAACAAAATGAAGTGGCATATGCACCCACGCAAGGGGGCCAAGTACTTAAAACGTAGAAGCTGTGTCTTTTAGTTTATCTCCATCAACAAGCGTTCTCCTGTCCATCCATACCCTGTTTCATCTTTATGTTTTCTCCTCTCCTTAATTTTTATCCCTTTACATGTCCTCCATCAATAAGCTAGGCCTGTTTCTAATTAATAAAGTAATCCATATAAGCAGCTACAGGCTTGAGCTCAATATACTTGATATCAGCTAGTTCATATACATGGATGTTATGTGTTACACATATATCACAGTAACAACAAAAGTATTACGTTCATATACATAGATGTAAACAGATGATGGGGGCAAAAGCATTTACAGCTGTGGAAAGCAAAGAAATGAAGAATACTGTCAGGGACAGAAATTGTAACACCCCGTACCTTAACCCCATATTAATTATAATTAATTACTTGATTAGTTAGTAAGTGCGTTTAGAGTCTTAGCGAGTTGGGTTGGACGTGTGGGTCACGCGCAAAGTCTCGCGCGAGTCTGAACTCATTTGGGTAGAGTGGGGGGTTGATTTGCAATTTCAGGGAGTTTTCAAGGGTTTTTATGAGATTATGAGTTTTTGTGAGTTTCTATGCATCGGGTAGGTCTCGGCATTTCACGAACTTTAGTCTTTTATCGTGTTTCAATCCGACGTGTCGAAGAGGCCTGAATACCCACCTTAGTGAAACCAAGGACTAAATTGTATTTATCCCATAACCTAACCTAATATAAGCCTCACCCATCCCTTCATTCCATCTCTTTCTCTTTTCACTATTTCATCTCCAGAACTCCCAGCCCCCTTCACTGCCTCCCCTCCGTTGACGGCCACTGGAGCTCCTACGTCGCCAGTGAGACTACCCATATTCTCCCCTAAGCTTCCAAGATCACTCCTACATCCTTTTCTAGACTTTTCATCCACAGCCCATTCTAAGGTAAGCTCCCCAAGCTTTTAGATCTAGCTATTTTTTTCCATTGGATTATAAATGCTTTAGAGAAGCTCACCCAACCCATTTGTATCCATCTTTGTAGTTGGTTTTGGGTTTGAGAACCATTTGTTCAAGTTTGAGCTCAAAGAGGATCTTTCAGCAAATTTCTTCTTGGTTTTTGTCAAAAGCTCTTCATCAAAGCAAGTAGATATCTATATTCATGCTTGATATGTTTGTCTCCCTTGATTTGTATGGAAATATGATGGTTTAGATGTCATTTGCTTAATTGATGCTTTAAAAGTTTGTAAACATGATAATTACGTTTGTTTGCATAATGAAATGGATTTGGATTTGTATGACTTGATTAGATAGGTTTGTGGGTTGATTTTAGAGTGTCTCTACACTTGATATTGCTTGCTTATCAAGTTCAGGGAAGAAGGGAATGGAATTGGACCCATTGCACTGCAGAAACAAAACCTGGGTTCTGTTTCTGCAGTGCATGCGGTCAATCGGCCATGGGGCCCGGTCGACTGGGTAAGCTAGGTTAGGTTCTCTGGAACCTGACAAGAACTCTGTTCATACCTTTTTCACTTACAACTACCGATCGACTGGCCAAGGGCTCGGTCGACCGGGCACACAGGAAGATGTCGACCTGATTCCTTCAGGTTGACAGGGTTCACTACGCATGGGGTCGACCGGCCAAGGGCTCGGTCGACCAGGGAACCGTGTATACAGTCGACGGGCCAAGGACCAGGTTAACCGGGCCAACTGTGAGGACCCTTTTTGAAGGGGTTCTGTTTACTATATTTGGATGACTTTAGGTAGAACTCTGGCTACCATTTTTGGACTCATTTGACTATATGTGAGGATGTTTTGAGTCGACGTTCTTCACGGTTATTCCGGTTGTATTGGGACCCAACTTAGCTTAATCTTGAACAGTACGGGACAACGGGATACCTTCTTTAAATCTATGCACGAAGATTGTTCATCCGAGTATCGCGAACCTTATTTCTTTCATTGACTGAGTAGATTGTATAATGCTTCGGGAAAAACACTATGCTTAGGTTTGGATTGTCCATCGCTTATGATTCCGAATTGTACTGTTTGGTACTTCATCTACATATCACTAACATGTTCTTTAGCTTTGATTGCTTCGATTTGTTTTAGGATCACTTTGAGAACTTAGATGATGGATTTGGGATTCCCCTTGATGTTTTGTTTGTTCTAAAAGGTTGATGAGGTGTTGAGGCTAGGTGGCTTTGATTGTAATGCTTGAAGATGACTCCTAATGATTGGGATATTTTGAATAAAGTTTGTTTGTTTGATTTTGATTTGATGAAATGTAGTAGTTCATCTATCAATCGAATGAATCTTGTGCCTGGCCCTTCACTATTGTTTGTTTAGGACTCTTGTGTCAGGCACCACTCAATTGTATCGTTCGACACAGCTAGGGCACCACTATGATAGGACTGTTACTATAGAACGACTGCAAATCGTGATTTTTGTGATGGATGTACACCATCGGACCATGGGATGATTTTCTTTGTTTGTTCCTCATGTATCCACCCCTGATTGGCCGTGCTTTTCTCCCGTGCATTTTCTCTACCACAACTCGGTTCGAGTTGGGAGGGCAGTGATAATATCCCGTGGTGATTAGCATATGTGGATGCATACTTTGTTAGATGTTTATGTTCAATTGATTATGATTCGAATGCTATGCATGCTTTATGATCTTGTCTATTGTTTACTCTTATTCGTTCTACATATCTATTGCTTTATACATATATCTGCTTGCCGATCGTTGTGTCTGATAATGCTACTCTTGGTGCATAGGTACCGAGCCCTTCTATCCCGAGGAGGAGGTGACGGAGGAAATTCAGACAGATCAGTCTGATGACCTCCTAAACTACTGTACGAACGGCGTTGTCTAGCGGTATTGACCTTGTACTCGAGAGCCTTCAGGCTTACTTAGCTAGTGTCACGTCCCCCGAATCCGATTATAAAATAAACCGGATTCGAAGAGTGAAATTTAGGGCTAATTAAAAAATTTTCCCTTTAGGCCCAAGGATCGTAAGTCCACTGTGAGGATATTGCATTTTAAACCTCAAGAATAAATAAACTGCGGAATCCATACCATTCAAAGCACGTTTGGATATCAACCAATGAATAATAATCTCATTAATATTAAAATTGCACTAGAGAAATAAATAGAGCTAATCAAAGAATTAATGTATTATTAATGGTCATCCCAATAACCAAGGCCATTTAAAGGAACGATGTTGTCAATAATGAAAGGTCCAATGAGAGAATAATAAATGAATGTGTAAAATCTAAAAAAATAATGTTCCCATGTGAATCCCTCTCGTGCCGAAAGTGATAACGCTACTCTACGTCATCGGCACGCCACTCTCGCTCATCCTCAGCTGGTTGGAGATCATCTGGGATCTCTTCACCTGCCTGCTCCTCATAGTAATCACCTGGGGTGTCTGCACACCAAAGAACAGAGTCAACGACATGTTGAGCAATAGATAAGCAAAATACAATAACAACATAGCATGCATCAAGTGTAAGAGTTGTGACAAGGATAATAATCAAGAAAGTACAAGGAGTCGAAGTTAAGCATAAAGCATGAATAAATAACCATCAGAACCAATAACAGGAATCCTAGAAATACTAACAATCACCACTATACAAGCAATGCAATGCAATGCAAGAATCAAGAGGGAGACTCCGAAGATGTCCAAGCCACCTCCCGGGGTACCAGTAACAATCCCAATCTGGACTACTGATACCAAAGTTCGGCTCCAGGGGGATCCAAACTCTCGGTCCTAGGAATAGTAGCACGGTTCAAGCCCGCTCCTAACTATTTAACGCTATGGACGCCGTCCAAAGCGACTGCTCACCCCGATGTCCGAGTAACCGGCCCATCAATAATAACCCCAAACTGCAGTTGGCTATGACATGTAAACAACAACCAAGTGGTGTTGACACGAGGGAAAACAAGAAAAGCAAGTCTGGCTAGTTTAACAAGCATGACATGACCATAGCGATTATAACTTCCAAAACAATACAAGACAAGTCCAAGCACACCTGGTAATCCCTTATAACTAGCCAGTCATGTTTATCAATTCTTGACACAGGATCCTAGGGTACACTCTAGGTCAAGTACAAGACCTAATTCTACAAGAGATTTTGTTTCATAGTTCATTAAGTGTATTATGCCAAAAGAGTGTATAAAGAACATTTACAACGGATACAATTTAACAAGTCAAGGAAGATGTTACAATCCAATCCTAGGCAAGTGGTGTTATTCATGAATTCAACATGTTCTAACGAAGTACATGGGGAATTGGATCAACGATGCTTCTAAAATCCCTTAGTGTACAATCATGTCAAACATCTATTGATTCAGTTCCATACGCATTTGGTTACCCCATAATGTAACACACAAATACCTAAACACCTACCAAAGTACACCAAGCACATGCTTTTATTCAATCCCCATTAATGGTCACACGAAGTAGGTTAAGGGTTTCCAACATCTGAGGCCCAAACCTAGGTCATCAATTTCCTCTCTAAATAAACATATAGCTTGCTCAAGTCGGTTAGCCTTCGGTTGACGTTCGGTTGACCGAACCCCACCATTCGATTGACCGAACTTTGGGTTCGGTTGACCGAACTCCAACTTAGGCAAAACCTGCTCTCTGGAATTGGAACTGAGACTGAGTTCGGTCGACCAACACCTTGACCGAACTTCAGACAGCTCGTCCAACGCGTGATCAGAATTTCTGGATCATTCCGCTTCAACTCGGTCAGCTGTCAGTTCACTGTCGGTTAACCAAACTCTAATGGTCAGTTAACCGAACCTTAACCGAGCCCTAACCGAACTCTGTCAGATGCTAAAACAGCTCTCTGGATTCGAAACCGAACTAGAATTCGATCGACCAACACCTTGACCAAACTGAGGCGTTCTGAACAAGAACAGCTTTGTTTCAGATCGTTTCAGAAACTCTTCCATACCATTTGGTTTTTCTCCATTCCTAAGCCTTTTTAAGGCTAACACCTGCACAAAAATGAGCCTCCGTGCTCTCCTAACAATTCATAATCCATCATTGTCATATTCATTCAAACTTATACAGTTCAAATTAACCAACCATTTCAAACCTAATCTAGCATGTTCTTTTTTTATAATCAAGATACAAAAGCTTGGCATTTGGGTATTCTATCATATGATAATCATCAATCAATAAAACAAACATTCATGTCATATTGTAATTTGCAAATCTACTTGCCTCAACCAAGAAGAAGATGTAATTGGGGGAAAACTTGAGGAGAAGCTCTACTACCACGGAAACCACGATCTAACCCAATCAAACACAACCTAAAACGCAAAGGAGAAGAAAAGAGAGGAAAAGATCGAGATCAAACCTAAATCTAACAAAAAGAGAAAATGATTGAAAGATGAGGGTGGGAAGAATCTTACCAAACTACAACCAATAGAAAGAGGAGATCGCGAGGAAGAAGATGTGTGGTTTGGATCGAGGAGATGATCTCTCAGAGAAGGAGTTCTGGAGCTTGAGAATATGAGGATGATGAAGAGGGCTGCTGTAGCTCTTCGTTGCAGAAAATGAGATTAGATTAGGGTTGAGAATAGGGTTAAGGAAGCAGAGAAAGAGAAAATGACAAGTTTGCCCTTAAGTGGATCCGGTAAAGAAATGGCCACTTGAAGGGTTTCTGATCATCTGATTATGACAAACCAAGAGACAAAAATGATCAGCGCTACGAGACCTACCCAATGAACCCAAAATCACGACGATTGGAATTTTCCGGAAAACCCTCAATTTTTCCTAAATTGCAAACTACTCCCCTGCTATGATCAAGCGAACTCGGAATCGCACGAAACTTTGCAGACACTATTCTAATGCTAAAAGAAACTCGTTCATGATCTAAACTCACCTAATTATCTAACAATACATTTATTATAATAAATACAAAATAAACGGGTCAGCGGGCCTACTATTAGGCCCAACTGACTCAGTAAGGTCGCGGACCTTACAGCTAGATTCATCTTTTGTTTTCTTTTGTCCATCTTTTGATTTTGTCTAGTTTTAGTGTGGTCTTCGTTTTGTAACAAATATTTGTTAACTGTCTTAAACTTGAACTTAGTTAATGAAATTCAGTATTTGCTCTCAACTATACATTTTAAGATACCATTTGAAATTATGAAGCTTCCGCTTATTATTATTATTACATTCGAGGAAATGTTCATACCTCACCGCGGTCTTCAATCCAGATGGGACATGATTGGAGCCAAGTTACATTTGACTTGTGTTAGAAAAATTTTCAGATTGGTCATAATCTCACGCATAACCTCAATTTTTATTCTGGGGGTGTGACAAAAATTGGGGAAAAGAGGGATAGAGAAATGTTCACCACCTATTTACTCAACGTCCAAGCGGCTACTGATCCTGACCTTTGTGATTCACAACTGTGGAACTAAATAATAGAACATTGGGACTTACTACAAGACTGGCTCCATTAGTCTTAATAAAGTTTGATAAAGTGATGAAAATGAGGGAGATATATATGTGTTAGAATTATAATCCTATTATAATTAGTGTTGGCAAATTCATTGGGTATTGGACAAAACCTGGGTTTTATTTACAATTGTATTTTTAGTGGGACTGTCCAAGGAAGATGACTATAAGACGTATTCAATCAAAACTCTAAGGCTAAGGTGCACCGTGTATGAGTCACATGAGTCAATGCAGTTAATTTCCTCATGGCACAGGATGGGAACGCTTTTTTTTTTTTCCACTTCATTGGGTATTTCCAATGCAGACATAATATGGGCACTTATTTTGTTTCAAATGCTCACATCATGGGGGCACATGGTAGTTGCCATGGCATGGAGAATTCTTTTGACATGATGACTTGATGGAAACTTTTGGAAATCTTCATGATTGCATCTTTTGGAAAAGAAACAAAAAGACAAAGCTACAGTTGAAGTCTCCAATGTACACTCAACGTTTTAGAGTTGCTACCTATGATATTGTACTATAGTGTTTCCTTGGCAGACAGAGTTATATGGAATCGTGCAGCAGCAGAAGGGTGGTCGCTCGAGCCTTTGATTGATCGCTCTAGCGGACGCAGGCAATAAGCCATTCGCTCGAGCGCACCTTTATTTGCTCGAGCGGCCAGTGAGCAGAAAGTCCATTTTAAACACGAAACTGTCTTCTAAATTGGTTTAAATTACTTTTTTGAGTCCTACTTGATCTACAAGCATTGAGGCACGAATTAAAGCCTATATATGGCATTTCTCTCTCAACTCTAGGACACCACTCCGCCATCCAAAAATTTAGAGATCTATTGAGAGATTTTTTTTCCTCTCCAAAGCTTCAAGTTGCTGCGCTGAAGTTCAAGTCTTTGGAGGTTTTTCTGCTACTTTTCTAAAGTAGATTCATCTTGAAGAGGCATTCAAGGTGGTTGGTCCAAGCGCGGTGAAGGTGCACAGCGAGAAGTCGGCGAGATCAAAGCAGCCATTAGGTTGAGTTAGCAACTAGGAAAGGATTGTGAGTTTTCTTGTAACTTTCAATTTATAGTGCTTGGTTGTCTGTTGGCCTAGACGATAAGGCCAGTGGTTTGTTTCCCAAGTTGGGTTTTCCACGTATAAATCCTATGTCCTTCTCTTTGTGTGGATTGCTTATTGTTAATCGGATCTAGGATTAATCACTAGTTTAATCATGGTTATTGAAATCTAGTAGAGATCGGTTGGTTGGAACCCGAGCCTGTGTTAAGGCCGAATTCTTCAATCGATATCAAAGTAGGGTACACTAATTTACTGTGTTATCTTTTTAAAACTGATCTCTAATGGATTTCAATAGAGAATGAACATCTACTAATAAGCCCCCTCTCTTATATGGAACCAATTATCCTTACTGAAAGTAAGAATGATTGCTTTTCTTAGGGCTATAAACGATCAGGTATGGGATACTATAGTGGAAGGATATGCTAATCCCACTGTGGTTGTAGATGGCCAAACTGTCAAGAAACCAAGAGACCAATGGACTGCTATTAAAAGGACCAAGTCCAGCTGCAATAACAAGGCCATCAATGTTATTTACAATGGCATCACCCCAGCAAAATTCCATAGAATTTCTGCGTGTTCTACTGCTAAGGCAGCTTGGGACTTACTTCAAACTGTTCATAAGGGAACAGACACAGTCAAGCAAACAAAACTCCAAAACTTGACAATCGCTTTTTAGACAATTCGGATGAAAGATTCTAAAACTTTTGACGAGTTCAATTCTAAACTGAGTAAAGTTGCGAACTCAAGTTTTAATTTGGGAGAACCTATACCTCAACACAAAGTTGTTAAGAAAATTTTAAGGTCTCTCCCAGAAAGGTTTCGTCCAAAGGTAGTTGCCATTGAGGAGTATCAGGATCTCAATTCCCTCAGTGTGGAAGAGTTAGTTAGTAATTTGCAGACATACGAAGCTAACCATTGTCTTAGCAAGAATGGTAAGGAAGTTGCACTCAAGTCTCGAAATCTGTGGATAGTAGTTCTGAATCAGAGTGTGACTCAGAGGACGCTGAGTTTGAAAAATATTTCATCAAAAAATTCAAAAAGATGTTGAAAAATAAAAAGGATAAGAAGGATGGCAATAACAACGCACCCTACAAGACCAAATCTGTGCCGGAAAAGAATCCATCTAAAGGATCCACCAAGCCTATCAAATGCTTTGAATGTTAAGGTTATGGTCACATTGCTGCTAAGTGTGCTAATAAAAAGGAAGAGAGCAAAGGTAAGGCTCTTAATGTGTCTCTTAATGTGTCTTGGGAAGAGGATACAGATGAAGAAAAGAGTGAGCCCAAATCTCTTGATAATGATTTTAAAAACTATGTTGCTTTCATAGCTTTGTCTACTATTTCTTCTATGCAAGGTGCATCTGACAGGAAGTCTAAGTCTGATGACAATTTAGATTCTGATAACTTTTCTGATGATGACAAGGACTGGGAAACTGCATACAAGAAATTGTTGCAAGATTCCATACGTATGTCAAAGATTAGTAAGAAAAGAGCATTAAAGCTGAAAGAAATGAAATCTCAAAATTCTTCTCTTACTGCACAATTGGAAGAATCACATGCTAAGGTAAGTCAGTTAAAAGATCAACATATAATTTTGTCTAATAATCTGATTGCTGCAGGTAAGGAGAGTGAATTACTAAAGCAAACAAAAGCTGAAAGCAACATCTAAGATGAATAATTTAAAGAAAGAGTTGAGTAACTGTAAAGCTGAAAAATGAAGATTTAAAAGGAAAGCTGAAAATGGTTCTCACCGAATTGGATTCCGCTACAGCATCAATCAAGATAATGAATACTGGAACTAAGAAACTTGATGAGATCTTTGGAAGCCAAAAGACTGACAAGTCTAAATATGGAATTGGCTACACTCATGGAGCTTCATCCTCAAACGATAAATGTAAATCTGTATTTGTTCGAGGCCCTACTATGTACTCCATGACACCCTTAGTCCATAAGGCTCCACACTTGAAATCTGTGAATTCTAAGAATGTGCATAAGTCAAAATTCACCCCCACATGTCACTTTTGTGGAATTAATGGGCACATAAGACCACACTGCAATAAAAGAAGAAATCATATCAGAAATCAGATGAGGAAAAAACCTTCTTCTCCTCAACAAGTCAAGACTAAGGCTGTTTGGATTCGTAAGACTGACCTGAGCTGTATTGTGGTCTACACTGCACTGTCTAAATCAATTGAGAATGCTGAGGTTAATCCCCCTCTACGCAAGCTCATAGGCATTGGCCTATACCCCTAATCCTCAAATCATGTTTTGAATAGCACATGCATACTTTTTTTAGCTAATTTTGAGATTATCTGGCATGTGATACACTTCGATGTGTTGGATTTTTACACTAAATTTTTTTTTTCACGATTTAAGGAGTCTGATCATGTCCACAAGTACACGATGACTTACTTGGACACTCACTTAGGGTCAATGAGACACTATGATTGACAGGATTCACGATCTTAGTGGTTTTGTACCTATTCGAATCATCGATTTTGATTTTCCTACTTCCCTATGCTCTCTTTTTAATGTCTATATCTATATATGTTACCCAAAGTGTAAGATCCGCGACCTTACAGGGTCAACTGGGCCCAATAGCAAGCCCGCTGACCTGTTTATTTTGTATTTATTATAATTATTGTATTATTAGATAAATAGGTGGGTTTAGATCATAAACTGGTTTCTTTTAGCATTAAAATAGTGTTTGCGAAGTTTCGTGTAATTCCGAGTTCGTTTGATCATAGTAGGGGGGTAGTTTGCAATTTAGGGAAAATTGAGTGTTTTTCCGAAAAATTTCAATCGCCGTGATTTTGAGTTTGTTGGAAAGATCTCGTCGTGCTGATCATTTTTGTCTCTTGGCTCGTCGCGGTCCAATGATCAGAAACCCTTCAAGTGGGCCATTCTTTCACCGGACCCACTTAAGGGCAATTTAGTCATTTTTCCTCCCTTCTTCTTTTAAGCAGGGATTAGCCCTAAACCTATTACGAAACTCTGCAACGAAGAGCTACAGCGGCCTCTTTCTTCCTCTTCATCTTCTCAAGCCCAGAACTTTTGGGAGAGACCTTCTCGAAAATCTGAACTGGTAATCTTCTTCCTTGCGATCTCCTCTTTCCATTGATTTTAGTTTGGTAAGATTTCCCTCACTTTCGTTTTTCAACTATTTTCTCTTTTGATTAGATTTAGGTTTGATCTCAATCTTTTCCTCTCTTTTCTTCTCCTTTGCGTTTTAGGTTGCGTTTGGTTGGGTTAGATTCGTGGATTTTGTAATAGAAGACTTCTCCTTGAATTTTTCCAATTTCACATTCTTCTTGGTTGAGGCAAGTAGATACGCATTTTATATTTAAACATGTAATGTATATTTCCATCAATTGGCTATGCTTTCTTGCTAGATTTCCCTAATTCCAAGCTTGTTATGGTATTGATTTGGGGATTAAAATGTTAGATTAGGTTTGGGAATTTGGGATGGATTAAAGGATTCAATTGATAGCCTTAGGATGTTTTTTAATTTGATAAAATGCATAGAAATGGTGATTGTGATTAATGGGGAGCATGGTGGCTCATTTTCTACAGGATTAGCCATGGAATGGTATGAGGAAGGAGAAGGCAAAAAACCCAATTTTGGGGTTCAGGTCCACTGTCCGATCGATCGGTTGCTCTGTGCGATCGATCGGACAGAGGATATGCCTCAGTTAACTAAGGGTTATTCACTGTTCGATCGATCGGACAATCTGTGCGATCGATCGGACAGAGGAAAAACCGCAGTTAACTGGGAGGTGCCTAGGCCTGATCAATCGGACAGTCTGTGAGATCGATCGGACAGGGTGCACTAACTGGGAGCTGTTCAGTGCCGATCGACCGGACCGGAGGGTGTAGGTTCACTGGACATGACCACTTTGAATCTCCGTAACTTTTAATCCGCCCGTTGGATTTCTACGTATAATATACCGTTGGAAAGCCCTTAAGTTGTATAATCCAATCGCTAGTTTCATTACGATCAGAGATCGGGAAGTGATGTAAATACTTGTATTATTGCTTCAGCTCATATTTTATTAGAAACAAGACCGATAACCTAGGTTTGGGCCTTAGATGTTGGAAACCATGAATATACTTTCACCATACCATTAATAAGATTAAAATCAAAGCGCGTGACTTGGCGTGCTTCGATTGGGTGTCTAGGTATTCGTGTAGTATGCATAGATTAACTGAATGCGTATGGAATTGTCTCAATAGATGCTTAACATGATTGTACACTAAGGAATTCTCCTAGAAGCATCATTGAATCAATTTTCCCCACGCACTCCGTTAAAACAGGTACAATACATGAATGGCACCGCTTGCCTAGGTTTGGTTTGTAATTCCTCCTTGACTTATGACTTGAATCCGTTGTTATCGTTTCCTTGTACACTCTCTTGGCATAATACACCTAATTAATTATGAAACATAAACTCTTATAGAATTAGGATATGGACCTGACTTAGAGTGTACCTTAGGACCCTGTATCATGTAATTGATAAACATGACTGGCTAAACTGAAGGGATTATCATGTGAGTAATTGGTCTTGTATTGGCTTGAATGAGATAATCCCTATGAGCATATCTTGTATATTGAGCTAGCCAGACTTGCTTGTCTTGTCTTTTCTTGTGTCAGCACCACTTGGTTGTTGTTTGCATGTCATGGCCAACTGCAGTTTGGGGATTTATTGATGGGCCGGTTACTCCGACATCGGGGTGGGCAGTCGGCTTGGACGGAGTCCATGGCGTTGAATAGTTGGGAGCGGGCTTGGACCATACTACTATTCCCAGGACCGGGAGCTTGGATGCCCTTGGAGCCGGACTTTGGTATCAGTAGTTCGGATTGGGATTGTTACTGGTACCCCCTGAGATGGCTTGGACATCTGCGAAGTCTCCCTCTTGTTACTTGCATTGCATTGTATGGATAGTGGTGATTGTTAGTGTTGCTAGGATTCCTTTTATTGTTTCTGATGGTTATTATTCATGCTTTAGGCCTAACTTTGATTCCTTGCATTCGCACGATTATTATACCTGTCATTATTTTGATACTTGATGCATGTCATGTTCACTTATATCTTGCTTATCTATTGCTCAACATGTCGTTGACTTTGTTCCTTGGTGTGCAGACACCCCAGGTGACTACTATGATGACCAGGCAGGTGAGGAGATCCTAGAGGATCTCCAACTAGCAGAGGAGGAGTGAGAATGGCATGCCGATGACGTAGAGTAGCGTCATCACTTCCGGCACGAGAGAGACTCACTTGGAGACATTTATTAGATTTTATTATTCTTTAATCATTTACTGTTTCCTCATTGGATCTTTATTTCATTGACTTCATTTATTTAATGGCCTTAGTTATTGGGTTGGCCATTGCAGTAAATTAACTTTTGATTAGCTTTAATTGTTCTTTACAAGTTTAAATTAATAAATGAGATTTAGTATCCATTGTTTGATATTTAAATATGCCTCGAATTGTATGATTTCTGCACAGTGTTATATTCATGAGGCTTGAAATGCAATATCCTCTCAGCGGACTTACGATCCTTGGACCTAAAGGGCAAAAATTTTAATTAGTTATAAATTTCACTCCCCGGATCCGGTTTATTTTCTAATCGGGTTCAGCGGACGTGACACAAAGTGCGCAGAGATTTTTGTAGACCAACGCAATGGAACTGTATCCTATAGGATTCAGAAATTTCTCAAAAAAATGAGCACTCGAACTTGTGCATTATTTTATGCCGAGAAGTTTATAAAAAAAAAAAGAAAAAAGAAAAAAAAGGTGTGTGACATTAAGGGGGAGCTTCACACCTCACTTTTGATCGGATCGATTGTTTTTTAAAGGTGTGAAATTCGCTATGTATCTGATGATTGTTGATTTGTGGTCAATCTGCAATTTCTTTGTATTTTTCATTTGAGATTATCTTACACACAATTAACACACATGACAGATTCCAAGAAATTATGTTGCCTTATGACTTGCAAATTATAGTATTTGATCATCGAAGGTTTTCAATTGTTGGCCTGATTAAGTTTTGCATTTGTGCTTTTTTTTTTTTTTTTTTTTTTTTTTGAGGATATAGATTATCTGATTTAGAGGGAGTATGAGCTTTGTCAATTATGAACAAAAAGGGAGAGGAGCTGAGATAGCTCATTTGACTTCACGTGCTGATTAGTGTTTTTCTTACCTAATTAGTGGTGATTAGTGTTTTTCTTACCTAATTAGTGTCTTGTTAAGTTTATTATATTGCTGCTTAAATTTCATGCTGATTAGTGTTTTTCTTACCTAATTAGTGGTGATTAGTGTTTTTCTTGCCTAATTAGTGGTGATTTGTCTTTTTCTTACCTAATTAGTGTCTTGTTAAGTTGATTATATTGCTGCTTAAATTTCAGAATTAATTTTAATTTTCAAGATTTTATGCTTGATCTTTTGTCAAACTTTCATGAACAGGGATTGCAGGGCTGAACTCAAGAAAAGGTTCTTGGATCTTATTTTTTTTGTCCGGGTAGAATCTTTTTTGTATTTAGGTGTTTTGTCCATGAATTGCTAAAGGGGGAGATTGTTAGAATTATAATCCTATTATAATTAGTATTGGCAAATTCATCGGGTATTGGACAAAACCTGGGTTTTATTTACAATTGTATTTTTAGTGGGATTGTCCAAGAAAGATGACTACAAGACGTATTCAATCAAAACTCCAAGGCTAAGGTGCACCGTGTATGAGTCACATGAGTCAATGCGGTTAATTTCCTCATGGCACAGTATGGGAACGTTTTTTTTTTCCAATTCATTGGGTATTTCCAATGCAGACATAATATGGGCACTTATTTTGTTTCAAATGCTCACATCATGGGGGCAAACATCATGGGGGCACATGGTAGTTGCCATGGCATGGAGAATTCTTTTGACATGATGACTTGATGGAAACTTTTGGAAATCTTCATGATTGCATCTTTTGGAAAAGAAACAAAAAGACAAAGCTACAGTTGAAGTCTCCAATGTACACTCAACGTTTTAGAGTTGCTACCTATGATATTGTACTATAGTGTTTCCTTGGCAGACAAAGTTATATGGAATCGTGCAGCAGCAGAAGGGTGGTCGCTCGAGCCTTTGATTGATCGCTCTAGCGGACGCAGGCAATAAGCCATTCGCTCGAGCGCACCTTTATTTGCTCGAGCGGCTAGTGCGCAGAAAGTCCATTTTGAACACGAAACTGTCTTCTAAAGTGGTTCAAATTACTTTTTTGAGTCCTACTTGATCTACAAGCATTGAGGCACGAATTAAAGCCTATATATAGCATTTCTCTCTCAACTCTAGGACACCACTCCGCCATCCAGAAATTTAGAGATCTATTGAGAGATTTTTTTTCCTCTCCAAAGCTTCAAGTTGCTGCGCTGAAGTTCAAGTCTTTGTAGGTTTTTCTGCTACTTTTTTAAAGTGGATTCATCTTGAAGAGGCATTCAAGGTGGTTGGTTCACGCGCGGTGAAGGTGCACGGCGAGAAGTCGGCGAGATCAAAGCAGCCATTAGGTTGAGTTAGCAACTGGGAAAAGGGTTGTAAATTTTTTTGTAACTTTCAATTTATAGTGCTTGGTTGTTTGTTGGCCTACACGATAAGGCCCATGGGTTTTTTCCCGAATTGGGTTTTCCACGTATAAACCCTGTGTCCTTCTCTTTGTGTGGATTGCTTATTGTTAAGCGGATCTAAGATTAATCACTAGTTTAATAACGGTTATTGAAATCTAGTAGAGATCGGTTGGTTGGGACCCGAGCCTGCGTTAAGGCCGAATTTTTCAATATACCAAGCAAAGGACCTAGGGAGTTGTTGTTTTTCATGGTAACAGCTCATCTGTTTAAAAATTTAGTGAGGATCCAACGAGTCAAAAGTGGCAAGATATATGGATTCTGTAAAAGAGGTGGCTGGAGTGGTGATTGCGACCACCATGATTATATGACATCTAGTGAAGTCAGACGTGACCAGGTAAAGTTTTGGGCTATTTGTTTTGGTTTTCTTCAAGTAGAGGATAGAGTTCAGATCCCCTCGTGTCTCCATCGCTCCAGTATGGTGCCCACGTAATGATAATTCCCACTGCTCCCAATAAATGCAACCCCTTCTGTAATATTTCCTTGAATATCATATCAATGGGAGTGAGCATCCCATTGGGCACATGACTAAAAGGTGATTAATTAATGCCACACCAACAGTGGCGTAACATCAGCATTCACATTTTCAATCTTACGGTGGAATCCACTTCTTTAAGGACATATCACGTAAGAGGATCATATATATTAATTTTGGACGGTTCATATTATTATCATGTGGGACCCACAATAGAATTTTGAAGACATGCAAAAGGGGATTCTGCATCGGCCATGTACTTGACCAAAAACAAAATAAATACCACACAAGTTTACCTGGCCACGCCTATCACTTCACCAATTATAGGACAATCACGGTGATCATAGTCACATCTCCGACGATGGCAGACAGACCCGGGATTTTTGTTCGAATGGAATACACCTAGAGAAGTAGTTGAATTTTGAATTTTGTTTGTAACCTAGGATTTTCGTATGGGATTGTGGGGGTGGACCAATAACTTTTTCGTGCCTTCGAGAGGCAGACACAATTTTTAGAGGAGTTTTAGAGTCGAACCCAAGTCTGACCGGGCAGTGGCCCCCATATCCTTACATGCGGATACCCCCTCTTCTCTCTCCAGCCACCTCTTTACAAAAATTCATATATCGGCGCCTGTGAAAGCGCGTCGGTCAACCATGAACTGCGATGCAATGCACGGAAACTTTTGAGACCTTTGTATCCACCGTTTCTCTTTCCATGGCCATGTCTCCATCCATGAGCTGATGAGTCAGGGCCCCTCGTGTGACCATGGCGTTCTTATATTTTTCTTAATGGACAAAAATGATAAAAGAACTTAGAACTTAGACACATGAAATATCTTAGGAATTGTGTGGCTACAGAATCCTCAACGTTATGCGAATCTTCCCTTGAAAATGTAACCCTTTTCTCAAATCTTTTCTATTAGTGGTCCCACTTAGGGCCTGCTTTGTCATCAGAATTCCAGACAGGCACTTGAGAGGCTGGAAATTCATAAATATGACGTGATGCGATGGTTGTCCAATGGCGTTTGTAAATGTCATTTTTATTTTTTTCTTAAAATACTAAATTTTTAGTTACTTAAAAAGTCTTAAAAATTTTAAAATTTTAGGACGTGAATAGAGGTGGTAAAAATTGATATGAGGAAGTGTAACTTATCTGAGAATTTGACTCAAGATAAATTGGAACGGAGAAACAAATTTCATATAACCTACCCCAACATAATTGGGACTAGGCCACGACAATTATGATGATGATGAAGGGGACAACTTTTGAACAATTCATGAAATTCTTCAAATGTGAATTCCTTGAATTCTAGTAAAGAAATAGGCCTTTAGAATGAATATATGAAATTGTTAAATACATACATCGAATGATATAAATTGGACCTAGCCCCAAACATGAGTAGTTTCATATTCCTACAATGGGATTTGACTCAAATTGAACCTACTTACACCCAGTCACATCTTCAAACCCAATTCAATGTCTACATAAGTCATAATGTATTTTATATTTGACATAATAATATTAATATGATATAATATTAAGTTATTAACATATATTTTACATTATATCTTTTATCCTATATTAGTAGAGTACTTAAGTTTTCAGAGTATGGATTCAACTATACCTAGACTTGTAAGCGATTCCAAAAGTAGTGTGCATCGCCCGGCTCTTTTTGGTTGAGACCCTGGAGTAACAGAGGGTCCATGCCATAAGACTCTCTCAAGAAAAGTTTCCTAGGTGCACCACTGAACATCAAACAACAATATCAATGATAGAAAGCGGTTGAGTGAGTTGGGATTATTCCATTTTTGTTTAGAGTAATGGAGGATGCTTGTGTGGCCAGCAAATGATCATCCAAGGCACATAGCATCTCAATTGGGTCCATCAACCCTACCAAATCTATAGATCAATTAGAAAATAGGGTGTACCAAAATGTGGACTCCATTTGACATAACCAACCTTGTAAATTTAACATAAAACACTTCATGGTTCCATGGGTTGAGACAACCAAGTCCCAACCAGGTCCTTAAACCAGACCGAGTCAAAATCATGGGATAAATAATATCAACATGTACCTGCCCCTCGACCCTTTAAAACCAAGCCATACCCGCCCACTGCCCGCCAACACATAGCCATCTCCACACTCATGACATCAGTTAGATTTAGACAAACATAAAATAGTTTCCTCTACATTTGGACTCCACTAACCATTAATCTCATCATGCCAAGGCCCAAGCCAAGCTAGCCAAGTCGAACCCAAAAGCAAAGAGCCAGCCAGCAGCACATGGCACGTTGGAATATGAAATCCCACCAGGTCCCTCCCTCTCTCTCTCTCTCACTTATATATATACATATGAATTCTCTTGGAAATCTCCCTCTCCTCTTCCCATACAATATTCCACATCTCCCTCTCCTCTTCCCATACAATATTCCACATGAAATGGAAGACGAGGAGAAGCCTACTAGCCATGAAATCGAGATCATCAACGACGCCACAGAGCAATCCCACATAGATCTCATAGTCCCCAACCAGCAATCAAAATTGCCCCTATTAGCAAGATTTCATGCAGGATATTTTCGCATAAGCCTCTCTCTCTGCAGCCAGGCCTTGCTGTGGAAGACCCGCAGTGAACCCACCATGGATTCCCACGCGTCTCACAAAGAACTTTTCGCTCTCCCATCCACAGCTCTGCTTCTCCTCTGGTCCATCTCTCTCTTCATCCTCCTCTCCCTCTCTATCCTCTACCTCCTTAGATGCATCTTCTACTTCAACATGGTGAAGAGCGAGTTCTTGCACCACGTAGGCGTCAACTATCTCTTTGCACCCTGGATTTCATGGCTGCTACTTCTTCAATCCTCACCGTTCATCAACCCAATTGCCACCTACTATCCAGTCCTTTGGTGGGTCATCGCGATACCCATCGTAGCGCTCGACGTGAAGATCTACGGCCAGTGGTTCACCAAGGGGAAGAGGTTCTTGTGGACTGTGGCCAACCCAACGAGCCAGCTCTCAGTGATCGGGAATTTGGTGGGGGCTCGGGCGGCCGCCCAGATGGGGTGGAAGGAGAGTGCAGTGTTCATGTTCTCTTTGGGGATGGTCCACTATCTTGTGCTGTATGTGACGCTCTATCAACGGCTGTTGGGTGGCGATCGGCTTCCGGTTATGCTTAGGCCGGTGTTCTTTCTGTTCATTGCGACACCGAGCACGGCGAGCTTGGCCTGGTCTTCTATATCTGGAAGCTTCGGCGTGGGTTCGAAGATGCTGTTTTTTCTGTCATTGTTCCTGTTCGCGTCCCTGGTAAGTGATTAGAGTTGGTAGAGGAAGTAAAATTAGTCAAGAGAGGAAAATGACTGAAAGTGACTTAGATGTTTTTGGGTGAGTATGACGTGGTGAACTTTTTGTCATGGAATCAATCACGCGGAGATCCATTTCGAAGAGAGTTCGGATCCTCCTATCACTCTCTCTCTCTCTCTCTCTCTCTCTGTGTCTCGTAAGAAACAGAGTTACTGTTTCGTCTTAGCCACAATCACCATTAATGTCAAGTCTCTTACTCCAATTTAACTTTTGGCCTTTTAGGAAACAATTAAAAGGATGCATTAGCTGGTATAAAATTTTATATAGTTAATAATTATGAATTGAATAAAATGAAAGCAGTCAAACAAAAACCACTTCTCAATTTAAGAAAGCGGGCACCACCACCACGGGTAACTGCAAGGGGTAAATATATTGCCAACCCCACCTGTGAGAGTCAGCTTTGGAATGGGTAAATATATTAACACCCCAACCTGGGAGAGTTAATTTTGAAATGGGTAAATATACCACCCCCGCCACTCCTCCCCAGTTTAGAAATGTGGGGTGAGCATCAACTTTGGAATATGAAAATATATTTACCAGAATGAATCAAGACCTCTCTCAGGTTGAATTGCTTCTTGGATGTGTGGAAAGAATAGGGTCTTACTTTTTACCAGGTTGAATTGCTGTCCAGCTGCCAATTGTGTGGAAAGAAGCCGATTAATGGTGGGTTAGTGAGTGTGGGGTTCAATTTATCATGGGTTGTCCCATATTGCATGAGAGGCTACTCTTAGCAGAAGATGACCCTTTTTTTTTTTAGTAACAAATGGTAACTTTTGGGAGCTTCTATTGCCACACAAGAAACCACTCTTCACACATAAGGAAAACACAAAAAAAAAAAAAAAAAAAAAAAAAAAAGAAAAAAGAAATATTTTTTTCCTAAATTACCCCTTCCCCCTCCTCCCTCCTCCCAGTCCCCTACAGGCCCCGTAGGCAGCCACTCTCCCCCTTTGTTCTCTTTCTTCCTCCCTCCCTCTTCCTCTCCCTCCCACAGCAGCGTCTGGGCTGGCCCGATCGAATTTTTCTATGAGTATTTGGTTCTCCGTGTTTGGTGCTGCAGTCAATCGACGCTGGAGTTTGGAGAGGGTGTGCTACTACACGCCTTGACCATTGTTGAAGAAGACTGCCAGAGAAGGAGGCAATTTAAAGAAGGCTCAAACCTGGGCTTCATGGTTGCAACGAAACAAAGAATCTGAGGCTTTCCAATTTGCACCGTCTCCGGAGGAAAAGGGATGCCGACCCCGCAACGGTCTCTGGTACTTCATCGCATCCTTCCGTCACCGGAAATCGGAAGGAGGGAGGTTCTGGTTCCTGTTGCAGAAGCCCAAAGAGGGGGAGAGAGAGAGAATAGAGAGGGAGGGAGGAAGAAGAAGAAGAAGAAGAAAAGAGAAAAAAGGAAGGTAGAGGAGGGAGGAAGAGTGGGGGAGGCCGGCTGGGGCCTGCCGGCTGGTCTCCTTTCCAGTTGGCAATTGGGAGGAGAGGGGGAGGTGGAGGAGGGTTGAGGGTAATTTAGGAATTCTATTTTTTTATTTTTTTTGTGTGTGAAGAGTCATTTCAAGTGTGTCAAAAGAATGTCCCTAACTTTTTTTATGGCCCTTGTACATGTCCACCTCCTTCAACCTTATCCTATCAGCTTCTCTAAGAGGGATGTCAATGGACATTACATTACTAAGTTATCCCAAGATTCGGACCAAAACAATTCAGATATGGACCCGCTATTTGGCAATTGGAATAGAGTCAGGAGGGTTCAACCCGAAATGTCTGCTCAGACGAGTGATATTTACTATATAGTATATATAGCTATAAATATTATATTAGTATTGTTTGGGAGATATCTCTCATAGGAGCATCCCCCAGTATTGCTTGGGAGATGCTGCTACGAGAGATATCTCTCATAGTTTAACCAATAATAGTGAATATATGTTGACCTATATTTTTATGTGGTGACCATGAGGCTACAACTCTAGATTCCTTTAATCTTAGACCACTCCTAGAGTGGGGTCAAAGACTTCCGAGATAGGGATTAAATAGGCATGAGACCGGCGGGGCATCCTCATCTAAAATGGAAAGTGATTGTCCTGGCTGTTGCTCCATTGCTCAGAGAAACCAACCCTTAACTACATGGGGCCAGAGTGGGCTTAGTTCAAGTCTCTTTAAGAAAAAAAGTTTAAAAATAGAAGAAAATGATCTGATTAGGAAAAGGGCAAGAGTACGTAAGTTCGAATATCTTCTAAGCTAACATTAAGTGAAGTCATATGTATGGATGGTGAACTAGTCAGGTGATCTTTGGTTCATTTTTTTTCCATGAAGATAAGAAACATAACACAATGATACAAAGATTAGAAATTGGGTCCACATCATCAGCTCTCCTTTTATCACTTGTACAAGTTTAAAGTCCAAAGCTAATAGGGTGCACTTCCAACCTTCTCTACTATGTTCGTGGAACCTCATAAAGCCACCCACCGACCATCTAGAGGTAGCAGTCAATACAGACCAGTATCGATTATGATGTATTTTACAGGTAACTCTGATCTTTCGGCGCTGTGTCTACATAGATGTTAGAGTTAGGACTATCTCTCAATTTATGCATCTCTTGGTGTTTCTCAGTTGAAGTTGGATGCACTGTTAGATTTCTCATGTCCTTCTAAGATTAAACCATTTAAATATTTAATCCTACAATAAAGAACCCACAAATAGTCCTTCCAGCACCGCAAACTTATGGCAAAAAAACCTGATACAGTTTCTGTTTTGATTCTAATGAGATGCAGGTATCAAGGCCAGCTCTGTTCAAAAGATCGATGCAGAGGTTTCATGTTACTTGGTGGGCTTACTCCTTTCCTCTGAGTGTCTTGGCACTGGCCTCAATAGAGTATGCACAGGAAGTTAAGGGAGGCATAGCGAATTTGCTTATGTTAGTTTTGCTGGCTCTATCAGTCCTTGTAGCTCTGGGTTTGTTGGTCTTCACCACTCTCAACAGTGGCCATCTCTTACCCGACGACGATCCCATTATCTATCCACCTCCCCATAGCGTCGTGAATACAGTGGAAGTGGCAAACGCCATCAAACCTCAGCCAACTGATGTTGGATCATGAAACTGTTGTATATTTACATCAACTTTGAACTCTTATATCTTCATATATATCCTTTATGTAGCCAACTTCATTTTTGCCATTCAGAAATCTCTACAAATGTTTTGTAGGAAATATATCTTTCTATTACAAATTGTCAAATAAGAGATTACATGTGTCACAACCCGGGCCCGAGGTCCGATAATCTTGAGCCGTGATCTCATACTTACTCCCGTAAACTTCGAATTAACTGAAATTAAAATGGAATCCACAAGGGATAAACATTCACAAACACCTGTCAAATACACAATTTTGCGGAAATATTTATATTTGACAATATCAATTTACGATTCTACATGTTTACAAAATAAAGTTCTTTATACGTGTATTACTGCTATCATTTCCTTGTTGTCATCAACCCCTGTATATTCAAATACAACACAGGTTGATAACTATTCAAGTTTTCAAAACATTACATTCCAAAATGAATTCCAAATATTTCAAAAGAATTCTCAAAAAGAACTTCCAATCCACTTTGCACTCGGATAACCATTTCAAAGATTATCCCGTCCGTTCCATTCCATCAGTCCTCCTGGAATAACTGGAGCAGTCTCCTCCGCTGCCGCTGAGGTCGATACCGGATTGGCATTGGCAATTGGGCCTATAATGTCATCAATAATACTAATGAATACGACAGTTCAACAATGTATAAACAGATCTTATGATAGCAGATTTTAGTACTTATACTAATTTCATTCAATCTATTCAGTAAACAATTCCATATTCAAAATCCATTCTATACGAGTCTAGATAATGTATACAATGACAATACAATTAGAGTCAATCAATAGGCATGTACAATTTGGCAACTATCATAGCACTCATCCCATTTCCATTCAATTCATTGCATTTCATTTATCATCTTCTCTCAAATGAAGGATTCATCTTCCAAATTGAAGGCATCAATCAGTATGATTGGAATTGTGGGACTTATCAGTGTTCGGGTCAAGGACAACTGGCATCACCACGGAGTTCCGAAACCCCTTCATAACCATCGACTGCAGTAGGAATAGTCATTTATTAATTCATTTAGCTCATTTAGAGTTTTAATACAATAGCTAGGTAGTGCCAGACTCGAGAGTCAATACATTTCAATAGGCAATCCATTTCTGATTCAATTCAATTCAGTAATTCCATTTTTAACAAATAAGAGGAATAACAGTACCACCAATTTCATTAGATTGGAACACAATGATACAGAATACAATACAATGATAGCATAGCTAACTATTCCAATTTGATTCATTTTTATCTCAGTTCTAAAACAACCATTTAGGTGTAACCATTGGTTATCCAATGCACCTGTTATTCTCGATGTACATTACATTTATATATATAATGTTTACATTGGAGTCCCCGTAATAATCACCTATGGAGGTTTGGTCCATAATTAATTAAATTCTTTAACCCGCTATTAAACCAAGGGTTCAATCTTCAAAAATTCTTTTTCTATTCTTCACAATTCTCACCAATCTCTAATTACATTATAATTAGTCACAAAACTAATTTAGATGACACTTATGTTCTTAAAAAGCATCCATGTTTCCAACAAAACCCAAAACCAAGGGTCTGATCGATTGGCCAAAATTTCGCCCCAGTTAATGCTCTGTCCAATCGATCGGACAGAAAAACTATCACAGTTAACTCTCTGTCTGATCGATCGGCCTCGGACCTGCTCCGAAAACACAGTTTCAGTTCAGAAACTGATTTTTCTCCCTCTGCTCTCCCTTCTATTCCAATCAAATCTGCACATAAAATAGACCTCCTGTCCTCTCCTCAATTCTCATCTCATCTATACATTAATAAGTCATTTATTCCATCAATCCACAAAAAAATTCCATTCTAAACGTTAATGGAAATGGTATAAAAACCCAAATCAATGTAACATCTATAGGAATTAGCATTAATCGCAATGTGTTTATACTTGCCTCTCTTGGAGTTATTTAGCAAAAGCCCTCTTTACCTAACTTGATTTGAGACAAATCTCTCCCAAACGCAAACCCAAATACATGAAAACATGTAAAACGAACTCTATGAGCTATCGATGCTAGAAATCTCTCCAAACCAACCAATATAATTTAAAGGTTCTATAAAAACACTTAACTAGTTACTTGTGGTCTATGTGTTTAGGGTGCGAAACCTCTAGATTAGTCCACTCAATAAATCAGTCCAAAAAGTGTGCAAAAATAGAAAATATGCAACGAAAATAAAATCACAAGCACACACCACAAGGACACCAGATTTTTACGTAGAAAACCCTAACCGGGTGAAAAACCACGGATCCAAACTAGATCTAATCAAGCACTATGAATCTCGCAATTACAAAAAACTCAGATTTCTTCCCCAAATATCCCCTACCTAAGGACTGAAGTTACCTTGTGTCGCTTCATGCTTCAACAACTTCACACCGTTGATTGCAACAGACTCAATCCCGCACTTGACTCCTCAGAAACTAATTTAGAATTTAAGAGATCATTTGTGTATGTGTCTCTTTGGGTTGTGAGAAACACCTAATTTATAGCCTCAAATCCGTGCTTACAAAATTCATTGGATCGAAAAAGTCTCCTTAGAGATCAGCTCTGATACCATGAAACACAAAGAGAGTTGTTTTGATTTACTATCTCAGCATGAGATATGAGCTGTATTGAATTATATCTTTATACACTTTTGTGTATACAATGAATAGAGAATAATAAAAGCAATTACATGAGTGTACAGAATATTGAATCTGATTTCTTGTCTTATATGGATCATATGTGATATGATCTCATCTTTGAGAATCACGTGTGATCAGATCTGATCTTGTAGGAGCTTGCCTCATCAATCTTGCAATCTTTGTGAGCTTGATTTGTGGCATGATCTTTGTGCACTATATCGGCACGTATGCACATATGAGCCTAATTTACATATGGTGTTACACCCCAGCCCCAAATTTAGCCTAATTAATACTAATTAATCGGGCTTTAGTTGATTTAATTGTGATTAGTCGCTACTTAGAGTAATTAATGTTGATTAGACCCTTATAGGTGAGTTGGAAGTTAATTGGAGTCTCGAATGGGTGAGTTGAGCCGATTTGACTCAGTTGGGTAGAGTCGAGGACGTTTTCGTAATTATAGATTTTATATTTTTGCATCATATGCACGTCATCTTGGTGTCATTGCGTGTATTTCGTCGAGCTCATCGATTTTCGTACTTGACCCTACTCCATTTGACCAACCATTGAAGAAGTGGACCTTCATTTGACTTAAATTGGAAATACCAAGATTTAGTGGGCTTTTGTGCAAAATGGACTCTCTCATCCTTTAAAGCCACTTTACCTTGTTGCTGTTGCTGGGCTAAAACCCTCTTCTCCGTTCACTACCTTTCTCTTCATTCTCCTTCTTTCTGTTCTTCATCATCTATCAAGGGGGTATTGCTGGTGCTTTGGAGACAAGGAGTGGGGCTAGTACACCTTCTTCATCATCTTCATCCTCTTCATCTCTTGTGACAAGAACCCACTCCTCTTCAATCTTTTTCCCCAAATTCGGATCCCTTGCTATAGGTAAGAGGAAAGCCATTCTTTTTGTGTTTTGAGTTGAATGGAGTCAAAAAGACTCTACCATAGTCATGCATACATATTCATTACATCTTCTTGTGGGTTTCTTGATTAGGGTTTGAGTATTTGGGGGTCTGGGTTTCTTTTGAGCCAAAGAGTGAAGAGGCTTGTTAAAGCTTGATTAGAGGCAAGTATAAACTTTAATGATTAATACATGTGGTTTTGTTCTTGATTGGATTATCAAATTCTATTATTCCCCATTTTATGGTGATTAGCCTCCTTAATCATGATTAGAGAATAATAATAGTATGGGTTGATCTTCTTGAATGTGCATTTATTCTTGTGAAAACAGGGGAAATGTGTGAGGTAAGGAATCCTTTACATTCCCAAGTCAAGAGAACATGTTCAGGTGGAGGTTGAAATGATGACATATGATTAGTGCTTGGTTTGAATTTGGTGAATAATGTGTAAGAAGTCATGTGGGTGTACAGGTGAAATGAAATGGAAAGTGAAGAAGTTCATGTGGGTGTGCACAGGTGAACAACTGGGAGCATTCCAGGAGGGACACAGAGGGTGTCCTCGCTATAGCGAGGATGGAGCTTGCTATAGCGAGGTTCTCGCTATAGCGAGGTTCTCGCTATAGCGAGGTCCACTTCTGGATGGCTCGCTATAGCGAGGAAGGGTTCTGTGTGGCGCCCAGAATTCTTGACAAAAATGCTTATTTTGCACATTAAGAAGTGATGAATATCCCGATATTATATAATTACTAAACCATTTAGGATTTTGGATTCCTAAGTACTTGTGGGACCCTAGAAAATGGCACCTTTAACGAGATCAATGGACCAATGGTAATTAACCACGTGAGAGATCATTGAGGCTAAGATTATCTCATGTGAATTATATTTTCGTCTACCACCTTGTCATGGATGAGGCTCGGAGAACTCGGTACACTACACCTATACAAAGTGGCACCAAATTAAAGATAGCAATACACGGGATCTCCAAACTTCATCGGGTGAGAATGTGAAGGACGAGAACTTAGTAAATGACTATTGATTCTTCTTAATCAGTGCATGTGCATATTGGGATTTATTTTATATTTGACTTCCAAATTCTAAATAATGATTTATATACATAATTGCTTCGTTTCTATTCGTTACACTTGTACGGCTATACGATACTCAATTGAAATTTTGGATGAGTAAGTTATGTGTGAAATATTCTAGATATTATGATTCGATTCGATTCAAGTAAAAACAATCTTACTCATGTGCGTATTTATTCGATTCGATCGGTCTGGCACTACTGAGCTTCGACCACGTGATACCCGACGGGGTTAAACTTGGTTTAGTTATTCGAGATCACTGCAGTAGATCGCCTGGAGCACCGGAACTCCAGAACCGGGTAGCCAGCTAGCCTTTGGCCGGGCCGCTGGTGACATCCCAACTAGATTCGCTCTCTATTGAGAGGATGAGCTTAATGTGGTAGCCAATTAGTGTGTTTTATTATTCCATTGATTCAGAGAGCATGATTTATTCGATATTGCACAAGTGCCTAGTTTACTTAACATTGGCATCTTTTAATCAATTGTCTTTTATTCGATTTGATACAACATGTCATTTATTATTAATGCTTATACTTGTCGAATCGTCGTATTCATGATGCTACCTTTGGTGTCACAGACGCAGATGCAACTCCCGGCCTTGAAGAGGCCCAGGAGGGAGAGGAGGAAGCCCAAGAGGTTCCTCCAGGACTAGAAGAGTGGGCCGGTGATGGGCCTATGTAGTCTGGGTCGACGAAGAGTGCCACGAAATATTCTTTTGAGGATCAAACTGTAGAGTGTGGCTAGCCTCTTTTTGTGTGGGCCACACTATTTGGACAATTAGGAATTCTTTTGTAATAGGATGTAGGGTATTTTTTTTTGTAATCCCTACTTGGGTTGAAGTTGTAATTATGTTTTGTATAAACTCAACACTCAACTTTTAATTAGGACTGTGCAATGGTTCAAGTGATTATTATTGTTATGCTTCCGCTATTTAATTATGAATGGTATGTGGAAAGAGAAATTTTATCCTTCGTGTTGCTGGATTTGACTCGAGACAGGTACAGTAATACGGGATTACGCATGTCGCACCTCGGGGATTACCCTAGGCCAGGGTGATTCGGGACCGGGATGTGACATATGGTCTATTAATAACCACTGGTGACTACTTGCATATCTTTCATCTTGCATGCCTAAGAATGGATTAGACATTGGAACGAGGGTCAAAAAAAATATTTTTATTTGAAGTCATTAAATTTGCTACCCACAATTCAGGGGTTTAAAATGATTGGAAGAACGTAGATCTTCTGGCCCCACCTCCTCCATGATTGATGGCCCCCAAGTAGGCTCCACAAGGCTGTCTGCAGGGACATCCCTAGAAACCATCAATAGGAGAGCACGACCCCAACAAAAGTTTCTAACATTCACACACACACTCGAAAAAATGTAGGAACCCCAGTGAAAGTTCCTTCTCACCCGTCCCATAAATCCCTTGTCGTTTGTCCTCATTCAAACAAAAAAAAAGTCCAGAAAGTCTCCACCTTCACCTAATATACCTGTACAAGGATGCTCAGGAATGCTAGTATTCTACATTACTTTAAACTTTACTCACGTGGTAATAACCAAAAGATGTGGTCTTCCACGTGCATTCCGGATAGGACCAGAGTAGTCCCCACAAAAAGATAATGCCAGCAAAGCTATTATATATTAGCAAGTCTTCATCATCTCTGGCCAGAAACTGAGCATCCCAAGCTCCCTCTAGAATCCAATGGCCCCAAACACCATAGCTAGAAATGGCTTCCTTCTACTTCTCCTATTCATGTCAGGTACCCTCCAAGCTCAAGCCATGAAGCCCAAGGAGACCCACATGTCCTTCTATATGCACGACTTGGTGGGTGGCAGGGTCACCACAGGACTTGCAGTAGCAGGCTTCAATGGCTCCAAGTCGAACGTTCTCAGTTTCGGGACCGTTACGGTTCTGGACCACAGGCTCACTGAGCGGTTCCACCCCAGGTCCAGCCAAGTTGGTCGAGCCCAAGGAATATATGTGGGCTCGGCCTTGAATGGTCAGTCTCTCCACTTTGTCTTCTCAATCATCTTCACAAACAGAAGATACAACGGAAGCACTCTAGAGATCCAAGGCGCAGATCGTTTGGAGCTGAGTAAGAGAGAGGTTTCTGTGGTGTCAGGGACTGGGCTGTTTCGGTTTGCTAGAGGGTTTGCTGTGATTGAGAGGGCTTTCTTTGATCCTGTCACTCTTAATGCAGTGCTCAAGTTTGATGTTACTCTTCGCCATTAGTGAGTGGAATCAAAGGAGTTGTAGTTTTGTAGCTCTTTCTCTCTGTTTCTTTATCTTTTGGTGGATTTTGTTGGGGTTGATTGGGAGGAAAATGGGAGGCTGCGAGATGTCCGGATCTTGTGGATTTAAGGTGTGCGTTTGGTAACTTGATTGTGTTTTTATGAGTTTTGATGATAAGTTTAGTTTGTAAACATGGTTTGGATGGATTATCATCAAGCATTTTCAATTATGTTTGGGAATCCGAAGTCTGCTGTGGACCATGTCCTCTCCTACCTGATTGCGACTGGACGTGGAGAGCAGAACGCACCATGTATTTGACTTTTTCTATTCTTCCTCCCTATGTCCACACGGAAATAGAAAGAGTCGGCCAATATCGGTTTTCTTTTGACATCACTAGCTGGCTACCAGCTAATGTGGGGCAACCAAAATCACACTTAAATTTAGTTGATTCAACTCAGCTTTTAGAGTTTTTTTTAAAAAGCCCTATATTTTCATGAAATCTCAAATGGACCTCTAAAACTTTTTATTTTTATAAAAACATCCCTTCACTGACAGTAAAGGTTAAGAAAAACCAGTTTCCAGTTTGACTCTTTATCTTTTTTCTATTTTACTGTATTACCCTTTATATTTACTGCAAAATTAAATGATACATTCGTGCCTGCATCCTTCTCTCCGAACTACTAAAAAAAATAAAAATTCTTCTTGTCTATACTCACTTTTACCAATTCCAAACAGAACTTGCTGGAATATGACTGACTCAACCACGTCAACCTCGACGAGTACACCAACAAACCCAAAAAAACGCCATACATATCTCAACTTTTTTGATCTTATGAATCTCTCTTTTAATTGACTAACTCTACCTGGTCTTTCTCTTTTGGTTGGAATATTTTTTTCTTCAATAACCAGAGCAAAACAGATAAAATCCTCCTTCACTCATAACCATCTCTGTTCCTTTTATGTTTATTTCACTTTTTTATATCCATTTATATCTCTTCATTGATGCCATCAAAACCCAATTTCTAATGGCAATACCTCTTCCATAACTTAATCAAAACACTTGAATTCTAGTTCATCCGACCCATCTACATTGCGTAACTCCTATTCTTTTTAAAGAACCTCAATACCCTTTCTCTAATTGGGTCCTTCTCTAACAATCTTCAAGAGAATTTCTTCACAAAATCGGAAAACAATAGGAATGGCAATGGGTGACAGACCACTCGCACCTCTTTACTTCGTCTCCTCAAATCTAGCTCCTTCCATAGCATGACTTCCACAAACAGTACCAAAGACCCATCTTTCATCAACTTCTCCAAGACTTGAAGTCACAGTCTCTCCGGGATAAAGAGGGATTACAAACATCAAGAAACTAAACAAAATATAGAAACTATTAGCAAAAAAAGGACAATATGCTTTTTCCAATGATAGTAAACAAGAGACGTACGTAAGAGAACACCAATTTTACTTTTGATGTGGCAAAGACATCTGCTAATCAAAACGTTGGAATCTTAGATGCTTCTCCTAGTAGTACAAGCTGTGCAAAGACACAGATTTCCTGTAAGGCCCACCAAAGATAACGTCATGGATGATGAGTACGAGGTATTCAATATTAATGTTGAGAGTGTAAAGGCAGATCAATCACATCAATTTCTGGGATAAAACCATCTGGGACCAAATGGGTCCTCTACTCCTCTTACTAATGTGAGTCCCAACAGTTTCAACCACAATAGTTTCCATCCATTTTGAGATCAAAGGCAACAATGAAAAAAAAAAAAAAAAAATGGTAGTGTTGCCTTCTACATGTCCTTGGTTGAGTGGTTCCTCTCTACAGCAAATCTATCATTTGTGTTTCTCAATAAATGTAAGGGGTAAGATGGGAATATAGAAAAAAATGTGAAGTTGGGAACGGAAAGTTAACGTTTTGCTTTTTTAGGTTGACCGTCATTCAAGGGATGCTTTAGTAAAAATAAAAAATATAAGGGTCTTTTTGAGTTTGTATTCTGTATATATGTCTTCAAGTTGTACCGCAGCTTGTAAGGGAGAGGCATGTGTGAATTCGAATAAAAAAAATTAAACAGTGGTATGTATAAAAGAAAAACAAAACAATTTCACTATGAAACGCACCTTTGAAAATATTGTGTTGGTGCTATCATTCAATGGTACAGGTCCACGTGATCCAAGTGATGTTTGTCCCCCTACTCCAACTTGAGAAGTCAATTGAATCACATTGTTGGTCTGTTTTTTGTACACCAACTTTCCAATTAAGGCTGTTTGTTTTCAGCCACTTATCCATTTTCTTTCTTTCTTCTGATGAGTGAATCATGTGTGTGCAGACAAAAAAAGTGGGGCACCAAATCATTATCAAATATTATAAACGTGAGTCACGGATTGTGTGGCTCTTTTTACATGTGGATGAGATATATAGATATTTTTCCTTTGTGTATGTGTTTTTTTTTTTTTTTTCCAATTTTTATTGTAAACCAGGTTTTTATGAAAGCAGGAAAACACAACTATAGTAACTACTTGACTGACTATTTTAACTTCTAAATTGGCTAGTTTGATTATGTCTTGATACTAATATTTATGGAAACAAGGGAATTCTTTTGGTGATTCTTTTCAATGGGTCGACTGAATAAAAATTTGAAGTACTGACAGAATAAATGTATTCCTTCTAACTCCTCCTTCTGAGTATAAAGACTCATGCCAGATGGTTCAAGTAAAGGGTGGAACAGGTATGAGTTATGGTAAGAATGAATTTGTCCTCATTAAACCACATCTTGATGAGGAGAAAAGAGGGAGAAATTTTTATTTATCTAAGTTGGATTTGTTTCCCTATAAAGGTAAATGTTTTTAGTTGAGAAATGATTCTTTAATCATATATATAGGAAAATATTCAAGTGAGAACTAATTTTTACCTATTACATGAGAATCTTTTTGCGGAGCCTAATTAGCAACCCATCCAAACCTAACAACCAATAGGAAACCCCTTATAGCCACTAATTTCAAGGATTGACACACATTCGAATGGACCGAATCACTGGATAGAGGGTTGAATATTTTCTTGAATATGAAGTCATTAAACTTATAGACCACGGATGAAGGGGTTAGGAGCATGGATATGGGGATAAACTTGTTACTTGGGGTGGTCTCATATAGATTTTTTCATCCCCCCTCGTTCCATCCCCAAATGTGGGCCCCACAAAAAAGTTCTCATATATAATATGTGAGAACTAGTTTTTACCTGAATATTACCGATATGTATGTATATATATGTATGTATATGTATGTACGTATGTATGTGTATATATATAAAAAACTTTTCCAACATGCTTTCTTTTGTGTATTCAAATTCAAATAGAATGTAGAAGGAACTTACCTCATTCCATGGTGATTAGATTGATTTCTTTTCAAAGCTTTGAAGATCACTGAATGTTTGAATCTTGTTGAAAGGAAAAGCCCAGCCTTCTAATATGTGCAAGACTTCTTTATGTATGATGTTAATGGAATCACAAGCTTTCTTCTTACTAGATTAACGACTCTCTCATGGAAACTTCTCGCACACTCTTTTCATCAAAGAGAGTATTACCGTAACAGAGGGAATGGGCAGTTATTTCCAATATTATTTTAACTTTATAACTATAGATAAGTTAGGAAGGTTTCATAACTGTTAACGGGCTTAATGGGGTAGTGGCAAATTGGGCCACATAAATTGGGCCCACATGTCTTACATGTAGAGCCACTACTGAAGAAAAGTAGAGAATTTATACAATGGAAATTTCAATTTTTGTTTTTACTCAAACTTCTTTTACTACGGTATTCCACCTATTATTTTCTCCTTATCCAAGCAGGCCACGTTGTACTAAGTTCAATAGAACTCAAAACCATAGTCAATATGATGGAACAAAGGCTAAGAACTGAGAGTTAGTAATCCTAATGCTATACAAATGATCTTTTATCTAAGAGATTCAAATCAATGAAAGCATCATAGTGGTTCCCTTCCCCTTACAAATCTCAAGGCTCAAGGCTCAAGGCTCATATATACAACCCCACAAATCCTTTGAGAACCTGTTTCCTTCTGCATGGAAAAAAAAAAAAAAGCTTTTTACAGATTTTGTAATAGTACATTGCTAAAGCCTTGTTTCTATAATTGAATTCACAGGACCTAACCACTTCATTGTCCATCTCCTCTCTAGTCTGCAAAATGTAGCTAGAAGTTTCGTTTTAGGAAGAATAGCCTTTGTTTCAAAATCACCAATGAGCAGTTGAAGCCCCCAGCAGCTGAACTTCTCTTTCTCTACTTGTTGATCTGTGCCATTGTAGCTGCAATCGGACGATGGGCCATCGACATTTCGATAGATTGGACTTTCATCACTGGTGCAAATCATCACCACATGATGTTTTATTTCAGTATTTTGTATCGTTGTCATGAAGATCTACTTATAGAAGCTCGGTGTTATATGTCTTTGTGACTTTGTCCTTGGGCATGGTCTGAATGTATTCATTAGATGACTAGTAGCCGGCCCAATATACTGAAAAAGGACATTAATTTGCAAATGGCTAGTCTGAACCTATATTCAGTCCACAGGTTTGAATCTGATGCCTGGAAATCAACTACATGGGCTGGCACAAACAAACTTCTACTAGGCCCAAATGACCCAAGTCCCGCTACTTATTGCAGAAGTCCCAGTGTAAAATTTGCTAAACTAATTAGAGTCCTCTTCCTCATGCCTTTGTCAATATAAGTCTCCAACCCTTACCATTATTTGTTACATGGTTAAATTCTAGAGCTCTGTTATCTTTGCCATTTTAGAATTTCTTTTTATTTTTTCCTCATTTTGAGAGAACTTCTTTTTTCTCATTTTCTGAGATTAAAAAGCATTTACATGGAGATTTATGTGTCCAGATGCAGCCTAAGTTTACTGTTTTATCCTGAAATACTGCATTTATTTGCAATAAAACATCATAGTGGCCATTTACAGTATTTTACCATACTTACATGAACTATGAATCCTTAATTCATTCGAGTCCCATTGGTTGTTGAACATCACCAAGTGGACTTTGGACCCATTTCACAGCCGTGTCTAATAAGAGATGCTAATCAACAATTTGACAAATACGTGACTGATGGATTACTTCTTAATATTTCATCATTATTATCATCATCTAAGTCTTGTCCCAACATTTCCAAACTAATATTTAATAATGTTTATTTTTGTAGAAAAATTTAACTTTTAAGGGCCCATATTTCTTCCAATAGTAAAAGAAATGTACTGTAAAGGTTATCTTTATGAGAGAGTATAATTGGTACAATTAGTTAACCACCTATGTTTTAGGGTTATCCAAATTTATAGAATCTTACAAGTACCAAAGTGATCCAGTTGAATGTGAACCAGGTAATGTGCCTGGTGAGGCTCAGGTTTTATGCTCCCTGGAAACATAGATCTTGTGGGTTGGTACTTGGTTCTAAGGAGTTCTAGGGATGAAAATTCTGCCTCTCAATTAGTTGAACTTAGCTAGAATGGAGTTTCAATGGAAAAACATTAATCTGATTGTCTCAAAACTCAAAGCATTCCAATTCAAATGAGCGTTATGAAGAAAACTCTAAAGTTCAAAAACGTTACTTTGTAAAGCCAAAACCTACCCACTATCACACCATTCCATCAAGCTAGATGGATCCTCTTGCAGATTCAATCATGCAAACATCTTGTTGCAAGTATTAACCAGAGGAGACTCACTAGTAAATTGTGAACTTCACATTTTACCATGCATGATATTTGGGCCTCAAGTCAACCCGTTACTGAACAATTTGTCATGTTTGAGCTGAATTTGTCGAGCCAATGGCTATGCTGGGCCTTCAAGTCAGGCTTTTACGTAGACACAGGCCGAAACCATTTAACTATTTGGCCAAAATCTCAAGACCAGGTTCAGCGCATGCGCATGAAAGGTAAGCATGTATCTAGCCCAAAGCAGGTCAGATTTGGGCCAGCAGCCCAGCCCATTTTCAAGCCTTAATGAGGGCAAGCATAGAATAGAGTGGTTGGCAAATCTTAACCACCCTTTTGCCCTATTAAAATTAATAGAGGTTTGTAAACCTGCCAACCCAACTGCTTTGATCCTTGGAAACCACTTTTAAGTTTTCATTTGTGTAGGCCTGTTTGTTTGCAACTTTGTATTAAAATACATATAAAGGAATCGAATACATATATGGTTAAAAACGAAGATTAAAGGTAAGATTCTATTTCCGTTAAAGAAAATATTATTTTTTTCTTTTGGAATTCATCTTTAAACTTTATTTTAACCACCCCAAACAAACAAGCCCCTAGTTTTCTGCTTCTTCTTTCCTCGACTCATGTATTTACTGTTAGACTCGTGTGTTAAATTATTTGACAAAGGGCCCAGATTTACTTTGGGCAAGTGATGGAAAGTTTATTAGCGTTGGAGTGTCGTTTTGAGCTGTCTGAATTTCAGTGTACTAACGAGGAGGCTTCTGAAGGTCTTGTCATACGCTCGCGGACGGATCACACAGTTATGGTTTTGATGTTTGTAACCATTTGATCATAGCATTCATATACTAGTATACTTGCAAATAAGTGAGGCTTAAAGGAGACAGAGAGTCCAAAAGTTTCAAGTCTAAGTAATCCCAAGAAGTGCCTCTTACCCTTGTTGTAAGAGATGTGAGTTCTTACCTACCTGTATTGGGTTCAGCTTGAGTCCTAACCTCCCAAGCTGAATGGAAAAAAAAAAAAAAAAAACACCCTAAGTAATCCCTCTTGCCGTGATTGCTAGGTCTCTGTTTTTGTGTCCGGTGACAAGTGAGAAATTTGCAAAATTGAGGATTCATCAAAAGGGAGCTGAGGATCTTACATAGCACAAATCATTCCAGTATTTATAATTGCCAAATATGGGTTTTAAATGATTGTGAAAAGAAAAAAAAGGTCTTTTCTTATGGATTTAATTGCTAAACATGACCCAAAAGGTTTCATAAGTTGATCCTACCATTGAGCCTCACAAATTGACAATAAGTCTAGTTGATCTTAAAAGATCAAAAGGGCTTTGGCATGTATCAATTAAAAGAAAATCTCATAAAAGAAATGGCGGTCCAAAATACAATATAGAGGTAGTGAAGGTGCGAGGCTGCCAGCTTCCCAACCAAAAGAAAGGGAAACATTTGAAATAAATAGATATGGTGGGTGACAGAGAGTGACACAACTCAATCATAATATCATTAGATAGATAGATATCCATCCGAAGAACAAAACTGAAGATCTATAAATGGCTAATTCATAACTTCTCCTTTAATGGGAAAATGAAAACCTACCATCATCTTTGTAATTCAAATCTAAAGAAAGTTGGGTTTCAACCCATTACAAGTTCACCTTGTATCCTTCACTCATTTGACTATTTAGTAATCCTTCATTGAAATTTAATCTAGGATGAATTTCTATGGAATCAAATGAGTACTGTTCTGCTTCGTTTATTGATGCATTACAGTTTGGCAACAATTGGGCTTTCATTGTTCCGTATGGATTATCTTGACCTAAAGAGCTGGAACACCCTCTATTATAAAATAAAATAAAATATAAATCTTCGGAACTTGGCTGTCCCAAAGCCAAGGTGTGATTGACTGCCTCCATTTCATTAAAATGTACTGTCCACATTACCAGAAATAGAGAGTAAATTTTTAGTAAAAATGACATGATTTGAATTAAAGTCTGCTGCACTCATTTCTCTCTATTTCTAAAGCTTTATAGTAGAGAAGTAGAAGCAAAAAAATAGTCGCAACTCGATGACAAAGGAGAGATGACAGTAAGATCATGTTATAACTCTTCTCTTTTTCCTTTTCCTAAGAAATAGTAGTATACTGTTCATATAAAAATAATATGGTAAACGATATGGTTGTATACAGAAGTACTCATCACATTAGTAGTTTTGAGTTTTGACTAATAAATTACTTGATTCACATTTACAAACTAATATTTTAGGGTTCTTGGGAAAAAAGTTGGATAAACAAAGGTAAAAGAAGTTATTATTCATTGAACCTTTCAAAGGAAACCTAATACCCCATTTTGGTCCTCCCCCTCTCTGTAGCAATCTCATACTCATCACATTGTCGGTGGAATTGACCTTTGGTACTAATGTTATACTGTTATTAACATGAACCCTAAGATCGTAAACAACATGATAAACACGTGTAGGATTTATTCTTAAATAAATTAAAGAATACCTCCAGACATCCTGAAGCAGAGAGCTTTCCGATCCTGCAGTCTGGTGTTGTTACTGATTGATGCCGTGATCTGTCGAGGAAGAGACTAGGTGAATGGTTTTGGTTTTTCTCTTCTTGCTTATAAACCCTAATGTGTTGAGTTTTGTGAGAGAGTATTTGTGATGGACGAAATACTCTATTTTATAGGTGAAGAGAGGACCGAATTTCCAATTAGGGTTTCCTTGGATTTAATCTCAATCGTCCATCAAGGTAGAGAATATTATGGAATACATCTCATTAAGAAACCATTTTGAGTAAGTAATAGCATATATCCTATTGAAAATAGAATTCCTATAATGACCACAATTCGGGAAAGGAAAGGACTTGTGGTCCAAGTAATGGACCTAAAGGTAATTTTCTTACAGTCTCCCACTTGGTCGATAGGAAGATCCTTTAGTGTTTTTGTATGTTAGGAATCATAAGGCGCGCATTATATGCTAAACACTTCTTTAGTCGGTTATCATAAGTGTCTTGGCTATTTCGGTGGTCAAGAGGAGTCATGGCGTACACACATTATTTTGCAACATGCTTACTTCCATGTATTACGTCATTGACAACCTTCATAACTAGATCGTAATAGAAGATTTACGTAATGGTCTCATAATGTCGTTGTTTAAAGACTGTTTCTGTTTATCATTCATCCAAACATAAATACGTACACAATGGAAAAGAACAGAAATAGCAGATGTAGAGTTGCATTAAGAGCTCAATAAATGTCAAATACAAGTACAGAAATAAAATGCAGAAAATGATAATTAAGAACTATTGGCAAGACCCATGCTTTCAGTGTGTCCCTGAAAGGTATTTGGAGGTTGTCATTTCTTGAATATGTCTGCAACCATGAAATCTGTACGTATAGACTCAATGACAAATTTCTTTAATCTAACATCTTGCTTCAGTGATAAATATTTAAGGTCCATGTGTTTGGCTCCCTTAGATATCCTGTCATGCTTGGAGAAGAAGGTTGCAGCGTCATTGTCACAGTAAATAGTTAATGGCTTAGAGATGAAACTCAAAGCTCCAAACTGAGAGATAAAATTACGCAACCATGTGCCCTGAATTGCAGCCTCATAACATGCCACATATTCAGCCATCATGGTGGAATCGTAAACCAACTCGGATTTCTGGCTTTTCCATGATATGGCACCTCCACATAAGAGATACAAATAGCCAAGAGTGCAAAGTCTGGTGTCAGGACAGCCAGTAAAATCTGAATCTGAATAACCAGTCACCTGTAGGTTACTTGATTTTCTATATGTAAGCATATAATTCCTTGTTCCCTTGAGGTATCTCAGTACTTTCTGTGCAGCTTTCCAATGAGTGATTCCTGGGTTATTTTGAAATCTACCCAGCATGCCAACAGCATGACTAATGTCAGGTCTCGTACAGACCTGTGCATACGTCAAACTCCCAACGAGAGAAGCATAAGGATATTTTTTCATTTCGTTACGTTCCAATTCGTTCTGTGGACAATGCGTAAGGTCAAGCTTATCTCCTTTATGCAGTGGAACAGGACTAGAGGAACATGTCATCATGCCAAATCTCTCTAGAACTTTGTCAATATATGCTTTTTGAGACAATCCCAAAACACCAAGTGACCGGTCACAGAATATTTCTATTCCTATCACATAGGATGCCTCACCCATATCTGCCATTTCAAAGTACTTAAAGAGATAATCCTTTGTTGCATGTAATAAACTAAGGTCACTACTAGCCAGTAATATGTCATCAACATACAGAACCAAAATTATGAACGTACTCCCACTGATCTTGAGGTATATGCAAGGGTCAACTATGTTTTCTTTGAAATCAAAGTTAGTAATGATTTCATGAAACTTTAGGTACAATTGCCTCGAAGCTTGTTTCAGTCCATATATTGATTTCTTAAGTTTGCAGACCATGTCTGCCTGACCTTCAATTATGAAGCCTTCAGGTTGACTCATGCAAACTTCCTCTTCCAAGTCTCCATTAAGAAAGGCAGTTTTCACATCCATTTGATGTAACTTAAGGTCATAGTGAGCTACTAATGCCATGATAATTCTAAGAGAATCCTTCCTAGACAGGGGAAAAAGTCTCAGTATAATCAATGTCTTCTTTCTGATTAAAACATTTGGCAACAAGTTCGGCTTTATGTCATTCAATATTGCCTTTGCAGTCGCGTTTGGTCTTGAAGACCCATTTACAGCCAACTGATTTGTGTCCTGGTGGCAATTGAACAACTTCCCATACTTGATTTTCATCTATAGATTTCAACTCATCCTTCATGGCATCAATCCATTTGCTAGAATTAACATCCTTAATGGCTTGTGAATAAAAAACCGGGTCTTTAATTGTCCATTCTTTATATTCTATTTGGTAAAGCATGTAATCATCGGAAATGGCAGATCTCCTTTGTCTTTGAGACCTTCTTAATGCTGGATCCTCTGGTACATTATCCATATGTTCATTGGCGATAATCTCATTATGGAGTTGTTGATCATTTATTGGGTTTTCCTCATTGTTAAATGGTTCAACAACAGGAGGATTTCCAGCATCTTTCGGAATAGAGGGTAAAGGGACAGGTACCCTGATTTCCTGAATGATCACATCTTGAGGTGTATTACTCCCACTGATTTCGCCTTTCTCAAAGAATCTAGCATTACCGGTTTCAACAATTCTCGTGCTATGGTTAGGGCAGTAAAACCTAAATCCTTTGAACTTTTCTGGGTAACCTATAAAGTAACCACTGATCGTTTTAAGATCCAATTTCTTTTCATGTGGATTGTAGACTCTAGCCTCAGCTGGGCAACCCCAGATTTGGAGATGTCGTAAACTAGGTTTCCATCCTTTCCATAGTTCAAAAGGTGTCTTTGGAACTGCCTTACTGGGAACTCTATTCAAGATATAAACAGCTGTGCGTAGAGCATCCATCCACAAGGATATAGGTAAGTTAGCATGACTCATCATGGATCTAACCATTTCCATATAGGTACAATTTCGCCTTTCAGCTACACCATTCTGTCATGGAGAACCAGGCGTTGTGTATTGGGCAACAATTCCAAGCTTTTGGAAAAGTTTTACAAAAGGTCCAGGGTGTTGTCCTGTTTCGTCATACCTTCCATAAAATTCACCACCTCTATCTGACCTTATGATTTTCACTTTTCTATCTAGTTGCCTTTCGACTTCAGTAATGAACACTTGTACAGCATCCACAGACTGAGATTTGTCATGCAACAGATATAAATAACAATAACGTGAGTAATCATCAATAAAGGTAATGAAGTACTTTTCTCCTCCAAAGGTTGGAACATCAAAGGGTCCGCAAATGTCTGTATGAATTATTTCAAGAAGCTGGGTACTTCTTGTGGCTCCTTTCTTTGTGTGTTTTGTTGTTTTGCCTTTAATACAATCCACACATTCGTTAATATTAGTAAAATCTAGATCCGGAAGGACACCATCTTTTACTAATCTTTTGATTCTTTCATTGGATATGTGACCCAGTCTTTTATGCCACAAGAAATAAGAGTCGTTTTTAGATGACAGTCGTTTTGTTTGCTGAGAATGCAGGGCAAGATGGGTTTCAGCAAGTTGACTATCAAGATGAAACTTGTATAGATCATCAATCAAAATTCCAGAACCAATACGACTAGAATTTTTAAATAAACTGAATTTACCATTTCCTAATTCAAACGAGTAACCAACTTTATCAAGTGCGCTTACAGAAACAAAATTATGGGAAATAGACGGAACATAAAGAGTTTGACATAAGTCTAATTGATAACCGCTATTGATAACCGCTATCTAAAACAAGACGAAAAGTGCCAATAGCTTCAATTGGAGCTTTGTCTTTGTTTCCCATGAAAAGGAAGTTTTCACTTGGGTTTATGGTTTGGATCGTAAGGAATCCCTACATTAAATTGGAAACATGAACATTAGCACCAGTGTCAATCCACCAAGTGTCAGAAGAAACATAAGTAAGATTTGATTCAAAATAACTTACGAAACCCATAGGGTTACCTTTCTTTTCGAACCATTCTTTACGTTTAATGCAGTCTGCCTGAAAATGTCCAGGTTTCTTGCAAAATTTGCATACTTTTTCCTTCTTTTTCTTCTTGGGGTTCTGACTAGCCTCATTAGATTTGGGTGGTGCCCTTTTCTGGCCTGAATTTTGCTTTCTTCCAGCTTTATGTTCAGCTACTTGAACGAGATGAGCTACTTTAATACCTTATTGATTCAGCCTGGCCTCCTCTTAAACCAGTTTGTTAGCCAATTCATTCACTGTCCACTTGTCCGTAATAGTGTTGCAGTGAATTTGGAAAGGCCCGTACTAAGGAGGTAAACTATTTAGAATAAATTAGACGAGAAATGCCTCATCCACTGATAGTCCCAAATTCTTTAGTTTAGCTGCAAGGTTGGTCATCTCAATGACATGCTCATGCATTGAGCGAGTGCCATCAAACTTCATGGTTGTAAGATCTGTCATTAGTTTCCCAGCAAGGGATTTGTCTGCAGTCTTAAACCTATCTGTAATGACCTTCATATAGTCCTTAGCATTCTCAGGTGTAGGAAGGGATGTTTTTATGTTGGCGGCAGTAGTCATTCGCAAAAACATAGTGCTTAGTCTGTCAGACCTCTCCCAAGCATTAAAGAGGGTCTTTTCCTCAAGGGTACTTGTTTATGTGAGTGAAGCTGGCTTATATTTAAGAAGGGCCATATCCAGTTCAAGTACCCCCAAGGTGAACTCAACTTGCTTTTTCCATTCTGAGAAGTTGGTTCCATTGAGCTTAGTGACAGAGGTAGCATGCGAAGTCAGATTAGTGGGTGCAATAACTGCAATAGAGATATAACAATAAGATTTCAATTAAATTAAGACAATACATGCATAATATATGAATATATATGACATAAAATTGAGGTGCTCCTGTGGGTAGTCACCATAATTTCTATACATTATACCATTGAAGGTCGCCATATTCAAGGTGGTGTAAATGAGTGATGTTACTCTTAATTAGGACAGGTAAGATATCTGTGGATATCTTTTATCTACATATAAACAAACATTCCGTAATTATTGTTCAATCGCATGAATGAAATCCGCCTGTGGGTGACTAAATGCTTCATGCGCTTAAACAATATGTAATGTAAACATCATGATGGTACGATTAGGGCCAAAATTTAGTGTTAAATTGTTAGGGTCATTGTGGTGAGACCTAACCCTAAGCATACAACTTTGGTGATAAAAAATAGCTTATTATGAATAGAAACATTATATATCGCATGCATTCATGATAGATCATTCGTTATATGAAAAATACTGATAAAGAATGCCGAGCCCCGGAGGGTAGTCCTCCGGCTCATTGGGGCTGAAAGCCCCATGCCGGAGGACTGCCCGACGCTGGCTGGCCCTTAAGGGTTGCCCACCATAAAGGCACAATTTTTTTTTTTTTTTTTTGAGGCATTATATCATCGATTATGAAGAAACATACTAATGATAATCAGCATAATATGGAATGATTATGAAAATATGATCCAACTATATGGCCTATTTTCTGTCCTTTTTTTCGATCATCTGTCTTTATCTTCGACTACTTCAAAACACCATCTTCAGTCTCGAAACAGCCACCACTCCAGACACGACGTTCTAGTTATATATCTTTTTAACTATTAAATTGAATTTGTACTCACGCAGGAGTTTATACATAATTGAAAAAAAAAAAAAAAACTTAAATGAATCACAATCAAATAGTCATGCCCAAATTAAAATTGCGGAATAACATAAATATAAACCATTCATGCAGGCCATAATAGTTGGATCGATACATTGCTGCAAAATAGAGTCAGAACGAATCTATATTTGCCGATTATGGCGATGCAAAATTATCCTAATTAATGGACGATCATGTGTTCTAAAACGTGGCTCTGATACCACATGTTATACTGTTATTAACATGAACCCTAAGATCGTGAATAACATGATAATCACGTGTAGGATTTAATCTTAAATAAATTAAAGAATACCTCCAGACGTCCTGAAGCAGAGAGCTTTCCGATCCTGCAGTCTGGTGTTGTTACTGATTGATGCCGTGATCCGTCGAGGAAGAGACTAGGTGAATGGTTTCGGTTTCTCTCTTCTTGCCTATAAACCCTAATGTGTTGAGTTTCGTGAGAGAGTATTTGTGATGGACGAAATACTCTATTTTATAGGTGAAGAGAGGACCGAATTTCCAATTAGGGTTTCCTTGGATTTAATCTCAACCGTTCATCAATGTAGAGAATATTATGGAATACATCTCATTAAAAAACCGTTTTGAGTAAGTAATAACATATATCCTATTGAAAACAGAATTCCTATAATAACCACAATTCGGGAAAGGGAAGGACTTGTGGTCCAAGTAATGGATCTAAAAGTAATTTTCTTACAACTGAATCAGGCTTGTCTCTTTTTAATCCAAATCTCTCATATTACATGTCTATGTGTGTAGCAATGAGCACAATCGTGCAAAGTTTTGTCTTAATAACAGTGAGGGTGTATGCACCATATACAATTAGTTCTTCTTGTTGTTATTATTTGAAATGTTAAGATGATGGTCAGGACTGAGGAGTGATGCTTTCAAGTTGGAAGATTTAAGAATCGATCCAGGGACATGCGTGTGATGGTAAGGTACCAACACCGTTCAATGTAGAGTGCTGGCTTATTAAATTGACTATGGTGAGATTCTTCTACAGAAACACCCAATGATGTGAATGGATTTGATCACACAAAGTGAGCTTGTAAAATCAAATTTTGTTTACTAGAATTCTCAACTACCATGAATTCCCTAATTAATGGTGTCCCAGCCCTCGATTAGGCCAACTTAAAAAATGCTCAAGCTCAACATAAAATTTTAAAAACTGGAGTTTTGAGGACTTTACTGATCAAAAGTGACATTTTACTGACCATTCAAAAAGAAAACTTGAGATTCTTGAAAGAACAGTAGCTGTCATTGTTGTAGAAATTTCCAACAAGAAAATTTCCGATAAGAAACACCTCTAACAAATCGGCTTAATGGAGATTTGTTGGCAGTATGCAATAAGTCATCATTTCTTTTTTTATTAAATTGAATGCACAAGAAAGATTCCTCCAAGCTTGGCATTTTTATTTTCCTAATGATTTAGATCTTTGATAGTTTAGAAAAGAAATTGACATGAAGAGATACCCCACTTTGTCACTTTTCCCTTAAAATGCACTCATATCATTTTCCTATTGAGGGCACAAGCCGGCGAAATGGACCATCCAATCAAGTTTTTATCAGCTGAGCCCAATGCATCTGGTGTGGGTCACTCTTATCTGACTTTTTTTCTGTGCCTTTGTAGACCCAACCAATAAATGTTGAGGTCGGTGTGATGGGAGTCCAGATCCCATGTCACAGCTATTAAATGGGAACCTTATAATACATGCATGGAGCTCCATGATGGGGCCACATGAAGACAATTTGGACTGTTCACGGTGAATCACATCTCCTCCAATGACATACCTCGAATTTTAATTTAATAGGAGTGTATCCCACCGTGGCATTGAACATATTATTGAAAACATGAATTTGTGCTAATATGGCATTGTTGTTGATGTAATATTAATCACGAAGCTATCATGTGGCCAATTGGATGGTGGGACCCACTCCTATTGAATTGAGATTTGAGGGTACATCCCTATAGGAGATGTGATTTATCTTGAATGGTTCAGGTTATCTCCATATGGGGCCTATGATGGAGATCTAGGAATGTTATGTGGTTCCCGTACATGTAATACCTGTGATAGGTGATTCGAACTCTTCCTTCATGTGCTCAATCGGATAGTGGGGCCCCCTTCTATCAAATTGAATTTTTAGGATGTATCCCTATATAGGGGATGCGATTCATCTTAAATAGTCTAAATTATCTCTATATGGGGCCCACAATGGAAATCCTCACATGCGTATGGTTGTTGTATAAATGCAGTTGTGGATATTAAATGGATCAGTTTAATTTGAGTAGGAAATATATCAAACCTCGGAACCGTTTTCATAAAGGTATTAACTTTAATTCTGACCATACTTAACTCAAAGCATATTTTTTTGGTTCTACGCCCCAACCCAATTTTGGAACTGGCTCTAACTATAAGGCTTAAATATAGTCCCAAAATTAGTTTTAACTTCTGTTTCAATTATTTATTTTTAATTATTGCATAAGATAAAATCATTTAACTTACGATCATGCATCAAGTCTAGTACCTCCAAAATTAAACATAAAAATGACCGATCAAAGTTGATTTTAAGCTTCGATTGACTACACTAAAGACTCGTATATTAAGTCCTAGGTTCATGGGTTGGAACAGATCTAAAACTAGACTAGGTTATTAATCGAAGTCTAAATTGAGTTCTAAACTTACACATTTTTTTTATAAATCAAAACCTAAAACAAGTTCCCAAACGTATTTGAGACCTTCAATTCCAAATGACCGGATACCATTTACGTCCCTAGGATCCTGGAACAACATCCACCTAACTCAATTCTCATTTTAGAAATCTATACTCTCATTACACTCCAATTGGAAACAAAGCTTTTTAAAAAACCACCTCTCCGAGAAGACTGGCCATATGAGACGGCCAAGATGAGATCCCAATGGAATTAAACGGCTCTGATCTACCTATGCCCTTGGAAACCAACCGTAGACTGGTAGCTGAGCTGTAGAAGAAAGGTAGCTCCGCTCTTCTACTTCCTAATATCCTCCGCAATCTTCTCTTCTCTTCTCCAACACCCCATTCCTCTTCTGCAAATCCAAAATCCTCACCTTGGTAAGATTCTTTTCTTCTCTTCATCTTCTATCTCTCATACAAAGATTCGACTTTTTCACACGAAGACTTGATATTTCATACAAAGCTTCGATTTTTTCACACAAAGACTTGATATTTCATACAAAGATTCGATTTTTTCACACAAAGACTCGATTTTTCATACAAAGATTCGATTTTTTTCACACAAAGACTTGATTTTTCATACAAAGATTCGATTTTTCCCCATTTTAGGGTTTGGGTTTTCTTACGGTTCCAATCTATAAGACCTTTGATTGAAAAAGCTCTCTCCTTTCTCTGTTCTAATTCAACAGGTGCGATGGGAAACGGATTCAAGTTCATCACGGTCTCTTTGTTCCTTTCATCTCTTGTCATTCCGTTTTTCCTTGGTGTTTCGGCCGATTCTTCTGATTTGTATAGAATCGGACTGAAGAAGAAGCCGATCGACCGAAACAATCAGCTTGCGGCACGCTTAGCTGCAGAAGATGCCAAGTCGATTCGGAAGTATGGACTCAGCGGCAATCTTGCCGATTCCGATACGGATATTGTATCGTTGAAGAATTACATGGATGCTCAGTACTTTGGAGAGATCGGTATCGGGTCTCCGCCGCAGAAGTTTACGGTGATCTTCGATACTGGCAGTTCCAACCTCTGGATTCCGTCTTCCAAGTGTTACTACTCGGTGAGAATCGGAAGTTTTCATTTTGGGGGTTTCCATTTTTTTTCTTTTAATGCAATTTTGGGTTGTAAAGTAGTATGAATATGAGTTTGATGGTTTTATAATTTGTGGGGTTGTGACCGGATTTGTGAAAACATGGGAATTTTGTTGTTTTGTTTTTGGATGCAGATTGCATGCTATCTCCATTCCAGGTATAAGGCGAGCAAGTCGAGTAGTTACAAGAAGAATGGTTTGTATCCTGCCTCCTAATTGTCTCCATTGCTGCTGAATTCTAGTACTTATTGATGGAAAAAAAATTTCGTTGCTGCTTTTATTTGAGTTTTTATTCTTTTCAAGAGAAAACAAAAGTGTTTAAGAGTTGGTGGGGACATGGGTCATGTTGATTTTTACTTTTAGAATGTGGTAGGATGGAGCAGTGGAACGGATTGGTTTTCTTTTTCTTGCAATGGTCCCTTTTGTTTTCTTTTTGGTCATGGTATCATTGCATAATTGTCTGCTTGATTGAACCAGTTGTTTTCTGCTTGCTGTTGGTTTTCTAATACCATCATCTTTATCATAACCTTTTCTATCGTTGGTTGTCTTCCTGACTTCTACTGGTTACTATTAAGTAGAAACCATTTTAAAGTGTGATAAGTTTCTTACTTATAGCCAAGTATAATTTGGCTTAAACCTCCTCCATTATCAGGGCTTGGGGACTGGCACATTTCAAAGAATGACACATAGTGGAAGAAAACATTGAGAGCTTTAGAATAGCAGTTGTTAAAAGAGTCATTTTTCATATCATTACCCATGTTGTTTTTGATAGTATATTATATCCTTTGGCAGTCCCTTCTTTATCATGTGTGCCGGTTGTGATCTTGAATTTCTCTGCCTACTGCTTCGGAAGTATTGTAAGCTTTGACAACTATTTTTACACTCCTTTTGTTCAGGAAAATCTGCTGATATTCACTATGGGACTGGAGCAATATCTGGTTTCTTTAGCCAAGATAGTGTTAAACTTGGTGACCTTACTGTTAAGGATCAGGTGAAACTTTATCCAACTTTTGTTGACCTTGCAGGAAAATTTTTCGTTGTAGAGGAATTTACACGGGAATACATTTCAGGACTTCATTGAAGCTACCAGAGAGCCAAGTGTCACATTTCTAGTGGCCAAGTTCGATGGTATACTTGGACTTGGATTTCAGGAAATCTCTGTTGGAAATGCTGTCCCCGTATGGTATGTTGATGCATTTTCACTCAAGATTTATTGTTTAAATTTAAATATGTTTTGATGGTACTTGTTACTTTATTAAGAAGTATTTGTACAGTGTATGAGCAGACCATGGGAAATGCAGTAGTGACTTCTTAATTCTTATTAGTAGTGCAAGGATAAATGACTGGCAGCATGTGACTTGACTACTTTGTAAACTTGATAGGTACAACATGGTTAACCAAGGTTTGGTGAAAGAACCTGTTTTCTCTTTCTGGTTTAACCGAAATGCAGAAGAAGAAGCTGGCGGTGAAATTGTATTTGGAGGGGTTGATCCTAACCATTATAAAGGTGAACATACATATGTTCCTGTTACACAGAAAGGTTACTGGCAAGTGAGTATTCCAATATTTCACACCTTTATGTGACAAGTGATAGGATGTTGATCACGATTCATATGTTTATTGTTTGTCTTTGAATTGTTCTTCTTTCCAGTTTGATATGGGAGATGTCTTAGTCGGCAATCAAACAACTGGTAATGGATAGAAGACTTTTATGTTATTCTTGTTTCATGTAGTTGCAATGCAGGCTCCTATTTTGAGGTTATAAAACCAATTCTTTGTTGTGATATGTAATATACTTCTCAATTTTCAGGGTTCTGTGCCAAAGGCTGTTCCGCAATTGCGGATTCTGGAACTTCTTTGATTGCGGGTCCAACAGTATGTATCTAGACTTGTACTTTTGTCAACCATGATCTCTTGCTACAAATATTGATATCAACACATGTATGATATGTTTGTACTATGACTAAGAGGAACCATATGCTTCTATAAGAAATGGGTATACATTGACAACCGCAATGTAAGTTTTGGTACAGATTAGAAATTGGATCACTGTATGACTCAGATCAGATTGATAATCCTTGTTGGACTGAAATGATCTTCAACCATATTAAAAAAGAAAGGAAAAACTTATCTTTTTTAACCTATGAAAAAGAAAATTGCAATTTAGTATCAATCCAATTTGATTGGTGTCAGGCCATGTACAATTACTTTTACTTTCGACTAGTGGACCTCTATTTGAGCTCACTACCTTTATGCCTATGCATTTATTCTTTCTTAGTTTCATTTTATTTTTCTTTAAATACAATTGTATGTATGTAATTTTTTTCTTGATTGTCTTGCATTTCATTGTGTCTTGAGCTTTGTCATTGTATAGTTGTTGATATACTCTTCTTTTGTGTTTACTATTTACATTAAAGGCTGCACTTAAGCTTCTATTTGAAAAACTGTTCTCATGACTCTACTGCTCTGATAACCTGTAGACAATTATTACTGAAATCAATCATGCGATTGGGGCTTCCGGGGTTGCTAGTCAGGAGTGCAGAGCTGTTGTTGCTCAATATGGTAAAGTGATAATGGAGTTACTATTATCTGAGGTATGGCCTACATTTTTTTCCCTTTCTTTTTCTAACTCGTACTCTTATCTGTTTTCTTTGGAGTCACCTAACTAGTGGTTTTACCCAAGCTGCTGATAGCTTGTTCATGGTCCCTTTAATTATGCAGGCAGAACCCAAGAAAATCTGCTCTCAGATTGGTTTGTGTGTTTTTGATGGAACTCGAAGTGTTGGGTTAGTCAATCTTTTCATTCTTTATTATTATTATTATTATTTTCCAGCTGCTTCAATTTTTGTGAATATTTAATGACTTGCACTAAACCATAGATCTAGTGATTGTGACAATGGAGTGAGTTATGGCATCTTGTTACATTAGTTGCATCGGTTTCTCCCATCATGGGATGACTTGGAATGAATGTTAATTTAATTTAAATGCTGGTTGTAACAATTGGCAGCATTGACATTGAGAGTGTTGTCAATGAGAACAATGGGGAATCATCTGTTGGTCAGAGTGGAGCTATGTGCACTGCTTGTGAAATGGCAGTTGTATGGATGCAGAATCAGATTAAGCAGAACCAGACAGAGGATCATATATTGAACTACATTAATCAGGTGAAGTTAACTTTAGATTATAATGAATGTTACTGGGAAAGATAGAATGTTGGCTCATGCTCTCAGTGTACTGCAGCTTTGTGATCGACTGCCAAGCCCCATGGGAGAATCAGCTGTTGACTGTTCCAGTCTTTCTTCCATGCCAAATGTTTCTTTCACCATTGGTGGTAAAATATTCTCCCTAACTCCAGAGCAGGTATGATGCAATACTGCATTTTTTTTTTTCATAAACTTGTTCAATATGATATTAACAATCACATAAATGTGTATTTTGCTGTGAAAATAGTCATTTTTAACCATGTTGTCCTTGTTATTTTTATAATTTTTTGTGTATGATATGGACTGGACCTCCATTTAACAATTCAGCAGATGATAATCATTTGTGATGCATTTGGATAAATAACCTTCAATTGTTACTTGCAATCCGCCAGTTTATTTACTCTTCCAAGAAAAAAGAAAAAAGAAAGAAAAACTTGGTTAATATGATTTAATAGTTTCCATTGGACGTAATCTACTTTTTGTCATTGATTTTATGGGCCTTCATTATATTCTCGCTGTCCACAGAGCATGATGTCTTTGAATGATAACTTTTATGGATGCTTTAAGTCAAACTTCTTTTGCTTACTTTTATCTGGCCCCATATGGCTTTGACATTTTCGTTTTCAAAAAGTAGAGCTGTTTTGGAAGAAATTGAGGAACTTTGCTATTGAGGAAGAGAAATTCTTGTAAAATAGCTTATCTTATAGCAAAGTTCGAAGTGCCAGTGTAAGTGTAAGAGTCTGTCGGTCTGTTCTATGAGTGAAGTGGGTTAAATTTGTGAGAATTTCTTGAGTATTGGTTAAGCCTAATGGAAGTGATGAGGCAAACAGAGGTGACTCAAGGGACATTTGTAAAACATTAATTCTCAATATGAACCTATAGCCAATTGAGTGCATTCATGCGCAGGAGAAAAAAAGACGATAGGGAATGAGGGAAAGCTCGCTCTCTCTTTAATAATAGAGTTGGCTATTTCAGTGAGATGATTGTACGAGTTCTTGAAAAGGCTGGATGAGTGGAATGAGGGGAGCTTCTTGATCGACAGAAAAAAAAAAAGAAAAGTAGTGCCGCTTAAATGTCACTATCAACGATTCACCTAAAGATCAACATGGGTAAGGGCTTTTGGTCCTTGACCCCTTGACCCTGTTGAGTGGAACTCTGAATCTCTGATATATTTGTTGAGAATGATGGGCTTCAAGTTAAAAATAACAAAATGGAAGGATTGCCCCGCACTTTGAAGTCACTATGAATGATTCAGCTAAAGAGCAACATGGGTAAGGTCCCCTTGATCATGTTGATTGGGACCCCATGATCTATTTTTTGATGATGATGGGATTCAGGATAAAATAATAAAATTCAAGGAGTGTTTTTCAACAGCTTCTTTCGAGATATTAGTTAATGGCTCATTGTTGAATTCATCTAGTGCGTATGAAGGTTTGAATGCATTATAGGTTGCACTTTTTCAGATCAATCCTTACAACCTTCATCCATGTCCTGTTTGGCAGGGGCGGAACCACTGTAGCCCCCCAAGGCCCCCCCACCCCAGGCTTTGGAAAAGCCTTTAAAAAAACCCAAATGGGCCCCCCCCCCCCCCCCCAAGTTTTGTCCATTAATGGATTTAAATTCAATATAGATTCTATTTTTTTGAATCAAAATTGAAAATAAGAATTGAAGTTTAAAGTATACTTAGACCAATGGGCGTCAAAATAGATCTGCTAATCATACAAGTGAGCCTCTTGATTAGAATATATTATTTAACCTAAAGTACACTCTAATCCAACAAACCGGATGGCCTGTGACTATGTATTAAGAAATCTAAAAATAAAAAGTTGCAGTCAATTCCAGTTCTAGATCCAAATCGAATCATATGATCATGCACACCCACTTTTTTGTTCTTTAAATATCTCTATCAGCAAATTCGTAGTTGCAAGGAGTGGAACTCTGCGGCAAAGCCCACCTATTGAAAATTCATCGCCACGAAATACAATTGGACTTATTGAATAATCAGATAATCGGTTGTCCTGAAAACAAAAGAATTTATTCTTTATCCACTTCTTATCTCTAGTTGTCTCAAGGTGAAAGCAGCAAAACTCTACACCATGAAATCCATCTATTAAAAATTTGGTTAGCTGGAGAGGATTTGGAGCTTGGGGTCTTTAATAATTGGATAATCAGTTACATCCAAGTCCATTCACATCCCAACTTGGACTGTTCTGGGGCTTGGGTTGTAACTTTGAGAAAGGTTTTAAATCCGGCAGTTAGATGCCACTGAAAGTCTATATGTAGCACTAACAACAACACTGAAAGTCTTGAACACTAATTAGTAACTGATATGTGATATGTGTCAAATTAGTAACTTAACTGATATGGTTTTGGTGCTTCTTTGAACTACTGTGTCAGTGTCAGTGTCAAATGAGTAACTGATGATTTTGGTGCTTTTTTAAACTACTGTGTTAAATTTTAACTGATGCAGATGAATTCAATGATACAAACTATGAGAGGTCAGGTCATGTATCATGATACATGCATTTTGAGCACTAATTATGCAAGAGTGCAGTTACATAAGCTTGGGATGCAATTAATCATCCTAACTGAAGAAAGCATGTTTCTCTCTTACCATACGATGACTTATGGTTGAATTAAGCTTTTCTTTTCTTCTCCTTTCTTTTTAATACCGAAATCAAATAAGTTTTTATTGGATACTAAACTAGCATTTTAATCATAAAAAAGATTTTCAAATGTTTCTGATCTATGTCAATGGTTGGTAAAAACTAGAAGATCAACAGTCTACCAACTTGTTTTTAAAGTGATTAAACTTGTGCTTACTCTTTCAATTTCTATTGCAACTACTAAACGATCATTTTCAACCATGAATATTGTCAAAACTAGGCTTTGCAGCAAAATGGAGGATGATTTTCTCTCTGGCTCTTTGATTGTGTACATTGAAAAAGAAATTGTGGAGAAGCTTAGCACATAATCAATCATAGAAGATTTCTGAGATTTGAAAGAACGTCGAGTTCCATTTTGATAGATGCTTGCTTTGAAATGTACTAAGAAACAATGATTTTACGACTTTTCTTTGCTTATATTTTGTTAAGGCTGAATAGATACTAGTTTTAATTTTTATGTAAAATTTAGTCTTGAATCGTATATATTTTTTATGCTTGAACTTACAACTATATCGAAAGAAAACTTAAAAATGTGATAGTTATAATAATTGGTGAAATAAAAATTTATTCAAGTTTTGGCCTCCCCTGAGATGAAATCTTGGCTCCGCCCCTGCTCTTTGGCTACCCTTTTTCCTTGAGGGGCCATCAACCTGTATAGAAAAAAAACTTTTCCCCAGCATTTTGGCGTCATTATCAAATCAAATTAGGAGACAACAGTCTAGTATACTTTCCTTCTTATCCTAGCTTGGTCTCTGCTACTCCATAATGTTGAGGACAAATGTTTTCCTACTCTTGAATGTGAGAATTGACGATAACTTGAGATAATGTAGATTCGGTCCATTGTTCATGCTCTATGGTGCTGCAATGCATTATCCTTCTTTTTCCAGTTACATGTACCATTCAACAGTTCTAACTACAATGATGATTTTTGCAGATATGTATTTAACAGCTTTCTTGTATATCATAAAGATGTAACCTTTGCTTTTTTCGTGCATGACAAGTTAACTGTGTGTTGAAATGGAACATGTGCCGCATTGGATCTTAGCGTGGTTTGTGAATTATGCATCAAAATCTGTTTGATTGTTCATTGCTAGCCTATCTAATATAATGACATGATTGAAATATACAATTGAAACAGAAAAAAAATTGCACAGAGCTAACAAATACAGCCATGGATTGGAGGATGGCTGGCATGTGTTGGGGGCTATTTTTGGTAGAAATGCCTAATTTATGAAAACCTTTTTTATCTGGCAGCCCCCTTAGATCCCATCAATGTCACGTCACACCATAAACTGGCCATGAGTTTTTTCCCTTTTTATAAGCTTTTAAACCGTTTTCAATGATATTGAATATCTTTTGTTGGAAGTGTTGGGAAAGTCCCACATTCCACATCTCCCGAGTAATGGATATGACAATCTTTCATAATACCTGTTTGGGCCTTCTACCTATGAGCTTAAGCTTTTAGGTTGGTACATGGTATCTTACAAGAAGAAACTTTTTCCCCACTCAAACTAGGTTGAAGAGGTGTGTACTAACATTGTGCCCGAGCTTAAATATAATGCAGAGACTTTGTAAGTAAAAAAGAAACTAATCGAAGTGACTTGCGTAGTTGCATTATTTTACATATATATCTTGTGTTGCCATAATAGAATAACATGCTCACTCAATGTTGCTGACTTAAATTTTGGTGAACAGTACATCCTTAAGGTGGGTGAAGGGGCAGCAGCTCAGTGCATTAGTGGATTCACAGCATTGGACGTACCTCCTCCTCGTGGCCCCCTCTGGTATTTGCTGCTACCATGACGTGTTACCCTTCTTTCCTTTTTTTTTTTTTTTTTTTTTGTTTTTGTTTTTTATAACGGAAGGTGTCCCAGCCCTTATGAACCAGAAAATCCATATGGGCCCAAGGGGAGCCGAGTAAATCCTCCGTGGCTCCCAGTGTGATAGTGCAGTTTTGAACCCTCAACCTCTAGTTGCAAACCGTGGTCCTAGGCCAACTGAACTACCATAACACCTTTCTCTGCTTTTGTTAGGAGTCATGACATTTATCAGTTGGATGTTAATAGTAGAGCATTGTATAATCTCAAAAGAAATGGTTTGGCCTGTGCAGGATCCTTGGAGACGTCTTCATGGGTGTCTACCACACAGCGTTTGACTATGGCAGCTTGAGAGTTGGATTTGCAGAGGCAGCGTGATAGAGCCTTGCCTGCCTCCCATCCTTACGTTCATACTAATCCATCTGAACCCTTTCTTTGGAAAAACTTGTACTTCTTCATGAACCGTGCTCCTTGTGTGTACATAATATGCTGCAGAAAGATTCTTATTTTCATCTTATCTCATATAAAATATCACGACGTGGACTTGATCCTGTAACTATTGTCTAGCCTGCCTTTCCTGCGTGCGTGTTTCTGATTCCAGTTCCTTTCACATGGAGTCTATATTTAGGGGTCATTTGTATGCAGTCATTTACTCGTAGTAAATAACATGAGGCGTAGTTTTATGTGTTAAATTCTCAGACCCTGAGAAATTTGTGAAAAGACTGAAAGAATCCATGTAAATCTAAAACCATCGGATGTACTCAATTTCTCATATAAAAATGGGAGAGCTTCTATTGGCACTGGCGGGGAGGGAGCCCAGGCTGACCTAGAAGACAAAAATAGAGAGCTTTTATTTTGCTCTCCCCACCGCACTTGAAGACAAATAAATTTTTATTTCCCTAAACAACCCTTTTGCCCTCCAGCCCCTTCCCTCATCCTCTTTCCCTACCACCCTCCAAGTCTTCAGCAGGAAGGGAGCCCCGACCGGCCTCCGTCCCTCTCCCTCTTTTTTCCTCCTTCCCCATCTATTTCTCCCTCTCCCTCTTTTTTCCTCCCTCCCCTACTATTTTCCTTCCCTCTTTCCCTTCCTCTTCTTCTCTCTCCTTCCCTCCCCCACTCTTCCTCTCCCTATCTTTCCGACTGGGAGGGAGATCGGGCGCACACGGCAGCGGCAGCGGAGGGGGAGGGAGAAGAGGAAGGGAGAGGGAGAGAAAATAGAGGGGGAGGGAGGCCCGCTGGGGGTGGGGCGGTGGGGGTGGTGGGTTTCGTTTGGAGTATTTAGGCAGTCTATTTAGTTTTTACAACCACGTGACTTTTCTGATTTCATACAACCACTTCTAGTTTGAATTTTTGATACAACTGTCTCTACTTCACTAACAATTTCAATGATTCAGTTTTAATAAATCACTCAAAAAGAAATAGGAAAAAAACTGACATTTCTTTTATTTTTATTTTTATGCACAAAACAGTATGAAGCCCCAAACAGTCGGTCTTGGTTGGATTGTTCTCATTTTTGGCCCTAGGATGGTTATAAAGCCATTGTGTCAGGCTTCTAAGTGGGCCTTGAATGATGTAAGGTTTGTCCGTTAAACAGTCTATACTAAATAAAGGTGAGTTTTACTATTCATTTGAGAAATAATCAGATCTAAAGATCATTAATAACCATCCAATTTGAAGCCATAAAATGAACAGGAGTAAATCGAACTCACTCCAGTATCTGGTAATATATTGTCATATGCAATGTCCATTTTTAACTTGAAACTTGTCTAAGTGCCTAAATCTTGTAAGACTAAATTAATGACTTTCATTTTATTCTTCTCATTTAGACTTTTATTTACTGATAATCTGATGGTAAGCCTTTAATGCAACTTCATGTCATAGGTATGTGGCATGTCTTTCATTTCACAAAGTAATCCTTTGATCAAGCTCCCCATTACAAGGCATGACTTTCATTTCATTAGGTAACCTTTTGATCAACACTCGACAATACTCGCTAGTCTCTAACTTGCCCCTTGCCCTAGTCTCAGTCTCAAACGTGAGTACCATCACATTACACACTCAAGTTCAGGTAAAAACATATTGGGGTGTTCTACCGAGCAATAGTTTTATTTATTCAGTTGGTAGTATTACTTCTCACCAGTAGGCCAATCGAGAAAAAAAACACTTATTTATTGTGCTAAATTCTTAAAATAAAGTTTTCCTTTTGTACACCTTCTTAAGCTAGTGCCTCTTTTATTGTTTTTTGTACAATGAGTCAATCATAATAAATCGAATCCCATCTCAAACGCCTGCCCTTGGTCGTACAGCTTGAATGGGTTTTTGTCACTCCTTGTCCTTGGGATGGGCCTATTTGTTTGCACTAATTAAGTAATAGTAAAAAGTGGAATAAAAATATGCATGTGATGTTATGCCTTATATTTCATTAAATTTGGATGAAAGAAGTGGAGTGAAGAAGTAAACTTATAATGCGACACTACTAATCTTTTACTCCCCTTGCTTCTTTTATTTTACCACAAAAAGGGTGAAAAATTTTGGTAATCTACACTCCCTCTTCTACACCGACCTCGTCTTTTCACTTCATTGGAGTATATTGAATCATCTTAATACAAGTCAAAAAGTGCTCCAATATTAAAAGTAGGTTTCAGAGAACTATTTGAGAAACACAAGAGTTGTGGGTCGATAGTGGTTGAAGCTTGAAACAATCTGCTAATGGACGATGTTGAATGTGTACCAATTCTATTGACCTGACCTTGTTGCCAACCATCATTAATAATCAATCACCAGCAAGATGTGTGGGCACGTTCTTCATACCTATTAAATAACCATCATTATATTGATTGACTATAGAGATGGGAGAAAATGGAGGTGGTGATTGGAGAGAACAAGGATAAATTGGAAAAATCAACGGCCCACAAACTATCATTTTGATTGCTCAAAACATGGCCCATTGTTAGAAACTGCACGTTTATTGTGCTTAAAGTTGTTGTGCATTATATATGTTGGAGACAGGTGCAGTCAATGTTAATTATTGGACTACAACAAGAAGTGATTTCGAAAGTTGTATTATTAGAGGACTATATGCCATATGGGAGGTAAATGAGTCAGATCTGGGATAGAAACATGGTGGATCCTGACCTGGATTCGTCTCCATATATTTGATTCCAAAATCGGATCAAAATCCGACAAGAACCTATGTGTTCTAGCATCAACTTAAAAGAATCTGAAATAAAATGTAGAGTGCATTCATATAATTGGATAAAAGAGCTTCAAAAAAAATTATTAAATATGCAAACATGACTTGTAAATATTATGTGATTAAAGCTAAGTAAGTCTTCAGATATGAATTTTATTCAATCTATTTAGGCCCTTTGAAGTTATACATCTTTTTTGCGATGTGAATGTAATCATCCTAAATGGAGTCTCAGTTCAAAACATAGAAGGATTCGGTTTTGAATCCAAATGTTTTGGATTGCATCCGGATCCAAATCCAAATCTCTCACAAATTAAGAAATAAGTTTCATACCCGCTTTATTCAAAGCCAGGAACTTCAGTATTTGAATAATTGGATACCTATTTGCAACCCTAATTACACTAATGCATTTCTTCAAGATATTTAAAAAGATGACCCTCTTATGAGGCCCACTTTGTTGCATGACAATGAGATTATGGGTGATCAATCGGTTTAAACGGAGAGCTAAAGAGGAGTGAACTATTACTATGATGATATAATCTTAACTCAAGATTTAAAGCATTAGAGTTTAATGGCTTGATACTATGCTGATATTTTGTAATTCAATCCAGCGGTGAATGATATTTGGCTGAGCATCAAAATGGGGCTAGTGCTAGTTAACTAGGGTTGATGCATGTGAAGTTTTGACTTAGTCATAGGTGGGTGGTGGGCCCTCTCATCAAATCAGAAGAGAGGATTTTTTTCCTTTGTGAAAAATACTCCCACACCCACACCCACACCCACACCCACACTTACTCTTTCCAAAGTCCCTCCCCATCAAGCATCAGCGCTATAGCCAAAGATTCAAAGTTCCTGCATTAGGGACTTGAATCCTTATATTCTTAGGCACTCATATTCCTTACCAGCTCAGGAACTACGTTACCCTTACAATCTTACTACATGTATGACATGATTAACATTATTGAAATAACATGCAGTTTTCAAATGGCTAGGACCCTCCAATCTCTATTTAAATACATGGTCGTTATACAGTAGGATCCACAATATACACGGTGGGGATCAGTAAATCTAGAAGCCAACAAACTCATGGACAACATACAAACCGATAATATAATCCCTGTGACTTTCCCTTCACTCCTTCTGTTTTGTTTCTTGTTTTTTTCGTTTTCTTTGCGTCTTACAGTGGCTGAATTTCTCACAAGGTGATTTCCAATTATAAAAATGTAAACGACAGCTTTTAAGGGTTATTTTGATGTGGGTCTGCTCTTCTGTCGACAAAGAATAATCAGTTGCTATCATGGTGAGGTGAGATGCACTTAAAAAATAAGACACTGCTACTAAATTAAGGAGGAAATTTCGGCGCTCGCTGCAATCTTAAAGTTGGTGGTCCAGTTCAATGGATCCACTTTGATGCATGTCAATCAGAGAGATCTCACAATGAGTCAAACGTAGGCTGTATCTGATTATTATAACCATCAAATTTTACTGTTAAAGAAGTTACAAGCATTGAATTCAGCTGGTTTTTTATGACCTTTACATCTGCATTGAGACCTCTCCATCTCATTTTTGCTGTACATTAAGGTCACGTTTGTATAATGCCCGAGAAGAACGGTTTCGTAAAAACCCTTTTTGTTAGTCACAAAAATTAAACCAATTTGATCTCTCATTTAAAATGCTTTTTCGTAAAACTATGTAGAATTTATACTTAATTCATTTTTCACTTTTCCTTGTAAAAAAAAAAGCCACACCAAGTGAAAAACTTTTTTCCCTGTGAAAAATTATTTTCACTTACTACACTTTCTCACAAATTAAACGTGTCTTAAGCGAGCAACATAGAACTAGCTCTTAGCAAAATTTTCCTCATCAGGGTGACATGAAGTTTGAAAACGTTTTGAAAACAGTGGGCGCTAGTAGTAGTTCTGGATTACACGAAACTGCGTATTGTTGGTAAAGGCAAAACGTGAGAAAGTGAATGTGAAAGGAGGGCAGGGGAAAGCATATTTACGTTCCTTTTATCATCTAACACGCAACTTACACGTGCAGGAAGGAGATATATATAAATATATATTTATTGAGTCAAGGAAGCCAATCTCAGAGATGGAGAAAGTAGTAATAGAAGACTAAAAGGGTTTGGTTATCTTTCAAAAAAGAAAGACTATGAAGTGTTTCTTTTATTTTAAGACTAGAAGGGATTGATGTAGGCAGAGGTGCATGGGTTCCTTAAATCCACCGCCATGGCCCAAAAGTCTACAGCTTTTCTTAAATTGGACCGACCTCGAGTCTACATTTAAGAAGAATCATGTAGGGCTCGTGGCCTTTCTTTTCCACGTTCTGGGTTGGCAGCCAGCCCTTGCAAACGTGGGCCTTTTTATTCCACATAAATATGGTCAAATGCTCTTTCTCAATAACCATTTAATAGTACGGTGGATGTTTCAGTTCTGGCCCACCATGATCAAGCAGTAAAAGAGTCATTAGTGATCCACCTGATAATGGGGTCTTTGGAGTCTGATATGTATAGCAACAATAAGGGAGTAGAGCAGAAATTTGAGCAATTTGTACTTAAAAACATCCCAATATGACTTATGACTAGATTTTACTCTTGCTGCTTGATTTTTTTTAATTTTCCGTACCAGCCTAGTGCTTAGGATCAAAGAAAGCTTACACAAGTGAGAAGAAGAAATCCGTACAAGTGGGAAGGAGAGCTGTACACGTGGAAAGAGTGACATCCCTAGACAGCAAGGTCAAATGTGGCGTCCCAAACCAACTTAGCAACTCCTTGTTGATTGTCAATGGGGTTGCCACTTGAATTTTGAGACATCTATTCCAGCTTTCACAACTTGGGTATAAGACTAAAAAAATTAGATGCAACTCAATATGCCTATCTGTTTTATTTAATTATCATTTTTAATTTAAATCATGGAGAAAACCTTAGACTTAACGATTTCATGATTGAGAGAACTTTGACCCCCACTTGTCATCAAAATTTTCTGGCTTTTGTCATAAAATATATATATATATATATATTTTTTAAGTTTAGTGTATATTCCAAAAATGAAGAGTACAGATGTACAAATGAAGGTCCCTGAAAGGCAAAAGATTTCAAGTGATGGACATTTATCAGATGGTGGCCCTTTTTGGCCATAAAGAAATAACAAGACTCTCATGTAATGATATACAAATTTGCTAATCTCAAGCCATAAAATTTCCAGCTGTGACAAATAGAGATGGTCCACATACATGCAGCAATTCTTAGAAAGAGTCAAAATCGTGGAGCTCAGAAGCCGTTAATTACGACTTGGAAACGAACGTGACTGGAAGAAACCTGTAACTTGGAACGTCATGCTATGTTGACTTTTATTCTGATCATATGGCAGTGGCACTATACAGCTTTATTATGCAGTATGCTATCTCCATCCATGTCAAATTGAGCCACCTAAAAACCTAAAATCTGAGTGTGGAGCACTCCTTTGCTTCAACCAGCTCTTTATTTCTAATCTTTCTTGAAAACAAGGCAATGACCCAAACTTTGTGCTCATTAGAGTGATATTTATCATTAGAATTACGTTTGAAATATTTGTACGTATAATAGATATATGTATTCAGCGGCAGACCTACCTTATAAGTACCTGGGGCGACGTGGCGCCGGGCATCTTCAATCTTAAAAGGATGACACGTCTAAAATCTCTTATTTTAATGTGTTTTTTTTTTTTTTGGTAAAACTTATTTTAATGTTAGGGCTTCTTATTTAGATATGTAATTATAATACTCTTGCACTAATAATACTGCATGGCTGACTAAGCCTTACAGGATCTAATGACAAATTGTGGCGAGGTCTAAGTAATGAATTTTTTTTTTTAAGAATATTTGTAATGCTCATTTATAGGGTATACCTTTATTTTGTTATGATATAATTAAAAAAACAAAGTAATTTATTGAGGAGTTAGCTGTTGTAGTTGAGAAAACATTTATTGGAATTGAGTTCTTTATACTTAACTTGTCAAAAAAATAAATAAATAAAATATTGTCTTTTGACTATGTAATTAGTGGAGATTATTCATCGTTAGCATTGATGATTAGTAGTTGGCGATGGTTTTGACTTTGTCAATTGAACATCTTTCACCCCATTCAAACGGAAATCCTCGATCCGCCACTGAATGTATATGCATTTCTAAAACAGTCAATATGGCCGTCTGATCACTATGCTTGGAGTGAAATTTGAGCTAGTGGGAGGTTCCATAGAGTAATTTAGATCAATTAAATATGGGCCCTACATAGGTTAAATTAGATGGTTAGCTATGGACCGACATTAAATCTATGGTTTTACATATTGGTTGATATATTTGATGTCCATTTAAGAAATTAATTCACACCCGTTTGTTTTATGTAAGTGAATATCTAGTAATTCTAAGATTCATGTTTTTAGATGCGTTATTAAAAATGAGTAAGCGAAGGTAAGTACAAATAATCTCCTTTTTAATAGAAAATGAATCAAGGGAGATGAGAAATGAATACCAAGCTATCATCATAGTAATTCAAATACTTGAAAAATCAACCTTACATCCTTGGCCCCTAACATATTTAACAATCCTATTTAGAGCCCATTTCACAATGAATTCATATATCTAAATTCATTCAAACTAACATGCCTGAGTATCAATCTGATAGCTGTTAAGAACCTTCACAGGTTATACACCAAATATGAATCACACATGTTGCCAATTTATTATTTCATATTTCTTCCAGTCAAAACATGATCACACTAGGAACAGGGCTGATATGCCAAGTCACATTACTAATTTGGAAGACTAATATGAGGTTTCTGCTGGTTGATGCAGAGTCTAATTCCTCTAACTTGTCCTACACTTCGTTGGAGACCCGTTTTTCTAGATTTGGTTCATTTGGAGAAAGACCAACCACTTTCCCTGCTGTGTAGGGAATCAGATTTCTCCAAAATTCTATCATGGATAGATCCAACAGCACCGTCTTCTTCTTTCTTTCTTTCTTTTTATGGATAATTTTGTTAACTGGATTTTCTTAATTCTGCCACCCAAAACATGTGGGAAATTCATTTCTTGGATCCATGTTTAAGGCATTATATATGTGAACCTTGCATTTTGTAGTGGGACTGAGAGTGTGAACAACATCTTTTCTTCATTCATGCTCGTTTTGAATGCTATTTTGCAAAAGGACGGTGCAGTCCAAACCACCGACGTCTACTAAAAATAGAAAGAAAAAAGGAACGGCAAAGAAGAGAACAAAAAGGCTGTTCTTTTGGGGTCTGAAGACTCCAAATCAAAAGAGAATCTGAACCTACTCAATGGGTCCCAGTTTTAAAGAACTACATTGTTGTGCTTGATGACTCTCACTCTTTCTATAACCACATTGACGTCTTGACCGTGAGTGGTGGGACACACTGTTTTTAGATCGACGGAAGGATCTAAATTAATCGATGGGGTTCGAGAATCCCGAAAGATCAGAGCAATTTGGAATGATATAAGACATTCTATAGTGTACTTATAAGTTATGATAACACGTAGAGATACATGAAGTATTCTAGAATAGTGTAAATAGTTATAATACAGAATTCTTCCAAACTAATTTGTACAAGATTCTACAAAGCTAAGATTGGTTGGATGAGTGTCATTTGGTGTAATCTGGGTCATTCATTAAACAAAAGTAAAACTATAAATAAAGTAGAACTATAGATAAGCTCTCTATGGTTATTTAAAAAAAAAGAAGAAGATAGATTTAGAAAATAATAGAAATATTTTAAGCGCTTTCTTTTGCCCACCCAGCATAGTTGGGTCAAGGCTATGATGATGATGATAAAGATGGTTTTAAGTGCTTTCTTTTCTTGGTAAATGAGTGTACAAGCCTTTAGGTTTGTTTGAAACTCTGGTTTAATCGAACAAGAGCTAATTAGAACTTAGTATAGATATCTTTATTCTTAAATTCTAATTTACCTCGTTTGCTAAAATCCTAAAGAAAAGATTTTATTTTGTAATTGTACGTTTTGGTAAACATATAAATAATAGCATATTAGAGGGGGCATTCTTGGTTAGTCTCGTTAACTAGAGAAAATGCTTGTCATTTGCGACAATTAGGAGTGTCTATTCATGGAGAACACGTGCATTTGAATGACCTCAACCTCTAAAAGGTTAGCCCACTAGACTCAATAAATTGTTATCTACATTTGACTTTCTTTTATAGCTATGGGCCATGGAACATGTGATTTATAACATACACTTCCGTTGTATCATTACATGTATAAAGCATAAGGAGTACATGATAAATACCTTAATAATATCCGTAACTTTCTTTTACATTCGATTCATTACATTCATTCATATTTAACTTCTTCCTTCTCATATAAATTTGAGTTATGATGAGTTCTAAGGAAAAAACAGAGTGAATTTTAAACTTTGGTAGAGTTTCATTACCTTTTGCCGTGTCTTAGAATAAATTAGATTCTTTTTCATTATTTAATATATTTAGTTGGCTAAATATAATCTTCAGTGACTATTATGCTATTAATTTGTTTTATCATTTTTTTCATTAGCTACAATTGACAATATAATTAAGATATTGGGGACAGCTAGCAAAATGAGGTAAAATTGTATAATGTAAAAAAAGTCGTATTATTTATTTTCTATAAAAGCTCTGAGTAACAATAACTCAAGAAAACGAAACCACTATTTACGAATATAAACTAGTTTTAAAAACTTTGAAAACAAAAGGCTTAATTATTTAGATGCATTAGACACTTATCAATCATGTCTTACAACGATACTTGCTCCTATTTAAGTAAATTTGAGGATATGTTAACAGAGGGGATAAGACTAATGTCAAATGGTTTAGATCATCAATAGTTTCGCGAGACTTGAAAAATGAGGGTTTCCACATGTTGTCGGCAACCCACCTCTTATCGGATTATTTAGGGGTCGATCTCTAATAGATATGGCCCACCCAATCTACTACAGAGATCCCACACAAGTACGACCTGCCTTGAGCGGGGAAAAAAAGGATAAAATTAGGGTTACTACAACCCAGATCTGGTAGTGATAACCCCATCAACTTGCAATCTCATTTATGAGAAAATTACGGTTACCAAAATCCAGAAGTGATAGTGATAAGATAACCCCATCAACTTGCATTCTTAATTCTGTCCTTAAAAAATATAAAAAAGGCCAAAAAAGAAGAGAGACAGAGAGAGAAAGTATCATTGATAGAAGGTCCCGGTGTGGAAGCTTCAGAGGTGGTCTCAAGTCCCAACAAAAACACCGAAAGAGTCGTCAACAGTAGCGGCGCGATCCCTCAATCACCTCCTCCCTCCCTGTGTGGCCCACCAGTCATAAGGACTGGGAGGTTCGTTGATATTTCTCCCATGTGGGCCCCACTTCTTCTCCACCTAGTCATCATCACGTGCGAGACTGTCCTGGCCAATACAACCACAGCGACAACTCCTCCTCTTCATCTTTCCATTTGAAGGAACCGGTCAATGCTCCCTTTGACTTTTGACTTCTTCCAGCAAGGAAGGGAAAGTCGATAGAAACTCTCTCTCTCTCTCTCTCTCTATTCAATCTGACGCACCATCTAACGTCAGTTGCTTCACATTTCAAACGAGTCTTCGTCCCAACAGACTCCATTTCTTTCTCACCCGCCCCTTTTTATTGGCACGAGAACTGCTCCCAGAAAAGACTTCAAAAGCCTTTCTTTCTCTTGATCCCTTCTTCTTCTTCTTCTTCTTCTTCATTTTTATGGATAGAGGAGCTGAAGGAGCTGCTGAGTCTCTTGGATTCTTTCTGACTAAACCCAACTCATTCCTAGGCGCAACAATTCACCCAAAGTGGAATTTGAACCAGCACCGCCACCACATGGACACCAACAAGCAATTCCCAGGCATTGGGTTTCTAGAGAACGAGAAGAAAACAGTCGATGAGATGGATTTCTTTTCATTGAAGACTCGGGTACAAGAGTTCGATGATGTTAAACCACCCCATCTTTACGGAATCAAGAAAGAAGATTCACGTGACGAGAATTTAGATGTCAATGTAAGTAACATAATGGGTTTTGAACCTTGGTTGATCCAAATGTTCATTTTTTTTTTATTTTTTATTTTTGTTAACTGTAGTTTGTTTTTGGGTTGCAGACGGGTCTAAATCTTGTTATAGGAAACACCGGCAGCGATCAATCTACCGTTGATGATGGAATCTCTCCTACTAAGAAAGAAGAAAAGAGTGAGGTATGAAGAAAAGGCTAGAAGTACTTAATTGAGTCTATTGATTCTTCTTTACTGTTTATTGATTCTTACTATTTATCTATTGGCACTTGTTTCAGTTGTTGGTGTTGAAAGCCGATCTGGGTCGCATGAACGAAGAGAATCAGAGATTGAAAGGATTACTACGCCAATTGAACCTTAACTACAACTCCTTACAGATGCAAATTGGTACATCAATGCAACAACATAATTACCAGAAGGAAGGCCACAGGCAATCTCAGGTATTTTACTCACATTGACTACTCATAATAACGCGCTTTTTATCTTTATAGATTTCATATATCTAACTTAGTTTGTTGCTATTGACCAAAAATAAATAAATCAGATTATGGATGAGAAAATGGAAGAGAATAAACAAGGTGTTGGTGGTGAAGCCATGGTTTCAAGACATTTCATGGATTTCGGCCTGGCCGCCACTGCTGAAACCGACGAGCCCTCTCACTATTCTTCACAGGGAAGGAGCCGCAACCGCTCCGAGTCCCCACCCAATAATGTTGAAGTGGTGTCAAGGGAATTTGAGCCACTAAACAATAGGAATAAGGGAGAGGAGAAGAATGAAAGTAGCTCAGATCATGCACCTCAAGATTGGATTCCTAAAAAAGTTGCAAAGTTAGCCACTTCAAAGGATAATATTGATCAATCTGCAACAGAAGCCACAATGAGGAAAGCTCGCGTCTCGGTTCGATCTAGATCTGAAGCACCCATGGTAACTATCTTGGTTTATTCATTTATCTAACCTTTAATCATCTGGGTATCTGACAAGGCATCATATTCCAAGGGAAAAAAAAAAAGAAAAAAGCTAAGACCAAATATCTTATCATTATTCATATTGGCATTCCATAGTATCATTCATCTGGACATTTGTGTGTTGGGATGTAAATTATGTACCTTATCTAAATAATTCATCACACATGGTTCTATAAACTCAATTGTGTTGACCTGAAACTGGGTGAGTCAATTGCAATTCTACCTCATGTGTATATATCACTAATTCCATTTGGGTGAGTTTAATTTTGAATTTTGCATGTAGTATTACACTGTTTGATTGATTAAAATGCATCCAATATCAGATTACAGATGGATGTCAATGGCGAAAATACGGACAAAAGATGGCAAAAGGGAACCCTTGTCCTCGAGCTTACTATCGGTGCACCATGGCAGCTGGATGCCCGGTTCGAAAACAAGTATTTTTCCCAACCAAACTCAGTATGATTATATAATTCCTTTCCTAAAATGAAGCTTTGAGTGTTTTAACATTAAGTGGAGGACTAATCCATTTATCAAATTGTGTCATCGAACAGGTTCAGAGGTGCATGGAAGATCGATCGATCCTCATAACAACATACGAAGGGAACCACAACCACCCTCTTCCACCAGCTGCAATGGCCATGGCATCCACCACATCAGCAGCGGCAAGCATGCTCCTTTCAGGGTCGATGTCCAGTTCCGATGGACTGATGAATCCAAATTTCCTAGCCAGAACTATGTTGCCTTGCTCTTCAAGCATGGCGACACTGTCAGCAGCAGCGCCATTTCCGACCGTTACCTTAGACCTCACCCACACTCCCAACCCATTACAGCTCCAAGGGCAATCCATCCAATTCCCAGTACCCCTCCATAGTTCCCCCCAGATCTTTAACCAAGCACTCTATAACCAGACCAAATTCTCAGGTCTCCATATACCATCAAATATAGATGCTGCCCAATTCGCTAGCCAGCAACCGCAGCCACCTTCGTTGTCGGATAGTGTGAGTGCAGCCACAGCAGCTATCACCAATGATCCAAACTTCACAGCAGCTCTTGCAGCCGCCATCGCTTCGATTATTGGTGGCTCTCCAACAAGCAGTAGCACCAACATCAACAGCAATGCCACCCAAAACAATGACTTTCCAGGGACTTGAGTCTTGCTTTGTTTTCTTATGTTTTATGATGTTTTTGTTATTTGAAATTGTGATCATAGATGTAGTAACATTCTTTCTTTTGTGTTTTACATGGAATCATGAAGATTGAATGGCATGTGAATATGAGATTATTATATTTGAACACATCCAGATGGGTGTATGGTTTCTTTATTAAATTGATGTACACACTTTTATCCACTCGTGCTCGTCCTTGCAGTGGCAGACTCAGGATTTTAGTTTGGGCGAAATACGGTTAATTGAAAAGGTTAAATCATTATTTTACTATTTGGAGATGAAACGAAAGGGGATTTGGGGTCTCAACCGGGTCTACCCCTATCAGAATGAGATGGATGGACAGCTATAAACATCCGATCAATCATAGAGAGCAACAAGCACATACATCCCAAGAGATGGGCCTTAATATGAATAACACACCTAGATCCACAAATGATCCCATGCAAGCTTACACCAATTTATCGTGGTGACCGCATAAATCACTAAAAAAGGCAAACTAATTCGTGAGATTGAATGACCTCACCTGTCGCGCCCACAAGCAACTAATGTGCATGCTAAAACATGGTCATTGCTAATGTAAACCATATTAATCACTTCTATTTTCAGATACAATCAATTGAAAATGGGTAGTGCTATTAATCCCATCGAATGAAATACAAATGCAGGTGACTAATGCAACTTTAATTAATTATTACTAAAGGTAGAACTTTTTTTTTTTTTTTTGGGGGTTGACCCAAGAGTGACCGAATCGCCGTGGGACTCGAGTTTTCTAAATTATACTCTCTTTTCCCTCTCTCTGCCGACTGAAATCTTCATCCAATTTCGTTGGGTGGTGGGGGTCAATCTCCTTGCTGTCTTTACCCCAGGTCAACAAAAATGTCTTTTACTGTGATGTGTGTGGATAGAGAAGAGAACCCAAAAAATAAATTAGTGCATGCTAGTGGCTTTGTTTTGACAAGAAAAGGACAGGTTGGGTGGACGAGACATGGTATTTGAGAAGGAGAGGTTGTCTCGTTTCATTTCCTGAGGACTTTCTAAGCAGCTTCGTAGAGACGACCAGTTGCTTTATTTATGGTCTTGGCACATGCACTTTCATAAACGAGGACTTTTCTTTGTAGATACCATCCACTTGGGATTGGTGGCCAGTTAACTCTGACCGTACACATTGAAGTCATTTTCTTCTGGATATATACATGGGCTTAATTTGAATCCTTTCTTATTGGTCATGCATTTTCTGGGAAGCCCACCAATTAATGTCTAACGCTCCACTACACTAACAAAATTAGATAATGGATCTCTTATAAATGCCAATGTCTCCGTGAACTTATCTGATGTGGGACTAATATAAAAGAAGACAAGTTTCCAAACAAGAAATGGGTTTTCAAAAAGGACTATTTTCATGAGATTTTTAATAGTCTATCTATATGAAAATCCATGATTGATAAAATGGATTTCCAAGAAATCAAAATCCGAACATCGAATTTTTTATTTTTTAAAATTTCCAACAATAAGTGATAACAATAGATGTGAGGGAAATTACTTGTCAGCTAATAACATAGCTCGGATCCATGGGGATTGCAGACATGACTTTACACTTTTGAAAATATAAGAAATGGACACATATCCCAGTGTCCTAATTCATTTTCTTTAAATTACTTTTGAATGAATGAAATTTTCAATACGAGAATCATATGAAATAGTAGACTTGGGAAGTAATATATGTTAAATCCGTAACCTAGAAGTATCGGTTAGCACTACGTGTGTGGTATTGATCTCGTAAATATATGTTGGCCTTGCATATGTACCCGAGCATCATAGCTCATCTCATTAGATGCCCCTATGAGATCAGGTGATTGCTGTGACAGATGGTAAACATCCTTCCCTACAATGATTTGTGGTTGTGGCCATTCCAGGTTTACCTTCAACCACCATGCTATCTGAACGATCCGAAACTGTAACATTGACTTCTACTTCCTGGAGCTCTCTTTTAGCATAAGAGCTCCTGTGCCTATCAGTCCTACTCCTCCATCCACGTTCCTCTTCAGAAGAGCAATGTTGCCTATGCCTGAGATGATGTCAATGTTCCCTGTCCCTCCTTGTATGAGAAATGGCTTTTCCTGTGCCTGTGGTCATCTAGCTCTGCCTTGGTGAGGTGAAAGATCAGAACAATGTTTCTCCCTAGAGTGCTTATAACCTTTACCAGAGTCTTCTTCATGGGTCCTAGATCTAGAACTGTGTTTCTTTCTTGAACTTTCATTGTAGTTATATCATCATCATTGCCGCGGTCTCTCTCTTCTGCTCAGAAGTTCCCCAGATTCAGAACCCAAGAGACCAGAGGCAGCAGCAGGGCCAGAACCAGAACGTGCTAGCACCTTGCCAACCAGTACTAAATACTAAACCAGAAAGGTACCGTTCATGAGCTAGGTCGGGCCGGGCTGAGGATTTTGTAGGCCCGCCCGCCCGGCCTTTGAAACACAGACCCCTACCCGGGTACTGGCCCAACAGAGTCCGTAAACGTCGGACCCAAGCCTGCCCATTTAGTCAATTGGTATGGGCCATTTTATGGGATTTCTAGGATATTGTTTGGACAAATCATCATTAAATACAAGCAGTCCTAATATGGGCAGGGCTGGGCTGCGCAGGCCAAATATTCAATAGGGCCAGATTATATATCCAACCCCGGCCGAGAGAAGTGGCCTAACCCATGAACACCCCTAGAAAAGACTGAATCTGGTGCTTCCATTGATAAGTGAGGCAAGATTTCACTTGCACAATGGCCACTGCCCTTTATCATCCCTGCAAACATCTTGGCGCATCTCAATGGTTCAGCGTTCTGCTGCTGCTCTTCTTGTTAGGTTGGCTTCAGACGAGTCTGCTTCAGTGGCAGCTACAAGGGCCACTTTCTTTGCAATAGCATTCACAGTTATTACATCACTGCTTTTGCTACCTTCCTTTGATTGTTAAATGCATTCAGGCAATTCAACAGCCTTCAATAAACATTGCTCCTTGATAATAGACAGAGAATTACCCCATTGATTAGTCCTACGCACTTGATAAATGGGCACCTGAATTTATGGATCTTTCTATTCCTCTTTGTCTGATTCTCAAAATTAGAAATGATAAATGATCAGCACTATAAGTAGAACTACTATGGATACTTGATGGTAGAATAAGGTCTTTGCTTGCAAATGGATAAAAGAGAAGCTTCATTTGATAATCTTAACCATCTCAGGGAGGGCCTCCAGATTCCCAAATAAATGGTTTAAACACGTGTATAATAGGTTCATTTTGCAATTTGCATGCACTAAATTCGAAGGTCATGATCATCTAAGCATCTGTGCATTGATGGGACTCCACTCTTTACAGGTTTCCATTTCCATGATGGAGAGGAACTCTACGTTCCTAATTCTCACATAGGAAATCAAAGTTATTTTTATCGAATAAAACCAAGTCATTTTTCCCTTTCTTGCAAAGAAAATGTGTTGCGGCAAACAATAAGAGCACGTTTGGTAAGAATATGGGGCTGAGCGGACGGATTCCTCTCACCCAAATTTGGAAAGCATGGTGACCATCTCTCCTCATGGTTATGGGCCATTTAGCACTCAGTCCAATTGATCGTTCCAATTTTAATTCTTAACAAAAAAAAAAAAAAAATTTGTAGTGGACCATACCATGAATGGCCAACAGACCTTACAAAAATCACTCCACTCCACTGTCCCTTTCTCTTTCCACGCAGAAAGCAAAAGCAACAAATAACAAACAAAAAGGAAACAAAAGCTTCAAAGACAGAATCCCGCCTCTTCTTTACACTATCGGCAACAGCAACAGCATCTCCCTCTGCCTTCTCTCTCACGAAGCTTCATCTTCATCTCTCTTTTTTAACCATAACAGAACCAATGCCATCTCTCTTTCATCTCTACCATGGCTTCTCTAATCAATCCACCAACTGGGTCTTCTTCCCTCTCCCTCTCCCTCTCCCTCCTCACCTCTCTCCTCCAGTTCCTCCTCCTCTCCCCCTCCACCACTACAGCTCAATCCACCTTCTGCAGAACCTTTTGTGGAGACATCCCAATCCACTACCCCTTCGGCATTGACGACGGCTGCGGCAGCCCATACTACAGGAACATCCTCGTCTGCCACCCCAATTCAACCACTCTCGAGCTAAGAACACCCTCTGGTAGATACCCAGTTCGCAGAATCCGTTATGACGACCCCCACATTGTGGTCTCAGACCCATTCATGTGGAGCTGCCGAGACGGCAATCGCTTCCGTCCATCTCGACCTTTCAGCCTAGACACCAGCACCCACTTCACCCTCTCGTCCAAAAATGACTACCTCTTCTTCAACTGCAATCCTGACTCGGTCATCGTCGAACCTAGGACGAGTTTCTGTGATCGGAATCCGGACCGGTGTGACTCGGCTTGCGATAGCGCAAGCTATCTTTGCAGGAACATACCTGAGTGCCCCTCTGCTCTGGGGCAGAGGACTTCTTGCTGTTCATACTATCCAAAGGCAACTGAGTCTCTGAGATTGATGCTGGAGAGGTGCGCGTCGTATGCTAGTGTGTATTGGAAGGTGGTGGGAGCCGTGCCGCCATATGATCAGGTTCCTGAGTATGGAATCCGGATTGATTTTGAGATTCCGGTGACGACGCGTTGCCTACAGTGTCAGGATACTAGGAAGGGTGGAGGGACTTGTGGATTTGATACAGAGACGCAGGGCTTCTTGTGTCTCTGTGATGGAAGAAATGTGACTTCTTATTGTGCAGGTAAATTGGTTTTGTTTTGTCGGAGGTTTTATGATCTGTTTATCCATCTGCCTTGGGCGTTTGATGTTGTTCTGGTGTCTGTTATTTACTTGGATGTGTTCTGCATTTGGGTTGGTGTTGAAATCGAAATCAGAAATGGGTTTGTCTGAGAATTGAGATATTGGTCATCTCTGATCTGATTCGTTTTCCGAATGTGATGATAATGTGTGGAAGAAAATGCACATTAAGGAATGGTTGATTTCGGTTTCTGCATTACCCCAGGTGGTCTGGGACCATCTGTTTTCGAATCTATACAAAATACTTACAGTTCGGACTGCATGGAAATTTACACTAATGGAGATGAAAACTGGGGGTTGATTTGAAGACCAAGTTGAATATACTCGTAAGTTTTGTTAAATGTTGATAAAAATTTGTAATAAGGTTATTGCTCTTGTGCAGATCGTTCCATTTCTCAGCATAGAAGTAGTGTTGGAGTGATTGCAGGTGAGAGAGAACATGCTATTAAACAACCAAAATATACCTATGAGGATATATTTTGGACTGGGGTTATGCTTGGGGTTCTTATATATTCTTCTAATGGTTTTGCAGGAACAACTACTGCAGTTTCTATTGGAGCCATTGCTGTTGGAGCTGTGATATGGTATTTGAAAAAGGTGAAACAAAACAAGGTAGTAACATGTGGGGTTCAGAACAATGAGAACAGGCTATTTTGAGTGGTATATTGCCAGTTACTAATGTAATTCAAAATTATAATTTCGTTCAAGCTGGCTGACAGCATTTTGGTTACAAACTATGATAAATTTACTGTGAGTTTTATAAGTAATATTTATTATTGGAGTTTTGGCATCTTCTAGTTTTTTCCACTGGTCCTTACCTATCTCATAGAACAACTTAAGAGTAATGAAAACCATTCTGATCCATTATCCTTGTTTGGGCATTCATTAATCGAAGGTCAGTTGTCACACAATCACTGCAGGTAAAACATGAGGCTTTGAAAATGGACCTAGGTTTCTCTAAAGATGATGCACGAGAAATGATGAGGTCCAACTGGTTTAACCAAATGCTGAATAGCTGGTGGATAGGGACATAGTCCAATCATTTTACTGTTTGCAGTTCATGTCTCATTTTACCGCCTGCAGTTCATATGTCATCCACCAAGATCAGCAATTGGTTGATTGGAGAGAAAAGGGTAGTCAAGATCTTCAGTAACTCAAAGAGTCCATCAGTCTAAACCACTACCTTATTCTAAACCTTGTTGGCACAATAGAAGGCCTCAAAGTCGAACAATTTTAAACCATTAGACAAGTGCATTTATTGTATCTTGATCCATCAGCGAGTAAAGATGAGATATGTGTCAAATGGAGCGATTGCCAATAAGAGGGAGGGCATTATGGTGTTGAATTGATTGTAGGTGGCTCCATGACCAGGACCTTTTTTTGCTCTAACACCATCAGGCAGCCATATTTGAGTGCTTAAAGACAATATACATATCTATGTGAGCTTCCATGTAACTGGTAGAAATAAGCTCAACCAAATTAATTATATATATATATATATATATACACACACATGGGAGATGCTCTTATGAGAGATATCTCTCACCTTATATGAGAGATAGGGGTGGGGGCCCTCACATTTAAGTTGTTGGCATTAGATATGGATGTGAGGGCCCCACCTTATCTCTTATAGTAAGGTGAGAGACGCTCTCAAAGGAGCATCTCCATATATATATATATATATATATGAGCAAGGCTCTCCTAAGCTCAAGCTCAGGATAAAATTTTATAAGCTCCATGCTTGTGAGGCCCATCTTTGGTCTATCCAAATATACCAAACATATGACCCCCCTAAATTGCACATGTCCGCCAATTTTCGGTTAGATCCGAATTATCCGAACCGTTGGATCGACTATGTATCGATTCAAATGGACCGTTGACCATTAAACTTTTGGGCCTATATGGAAATGATAAAAATCACGGTTGGAGTTGATTTTTTACAGAGAGGAAGATCCCACGGAATCCTTAAAATCCCCCCACCCCCATCCCCATGTGGGTCCCTAGGTGGGCCCCACCATACACTTGAGCTTACCTTATCCTAAACTTGAGCTTAGGAGAGCTTATATATAGGTCCTAAGCCCAGGGGAGGCAAGGCACCCACATAGGTATGAGCCCCAGGAAAGATGTCGGCCATTAATGCCTTAAATAGAGTATACTAGAACAAACTCAAAAAAAAATTATATTATAGACAAATCAATGAACAATTCAAGAACTGAATCTGCCATCTAAGCATTTTAGTTTCTTTAATTAGAGAAAGATGCAAACTATTTACCTGCAACAGTTTCTAAGATTAGAATTACTTACACTCATTATTAAAAAGTATGTGGTCAACTCACGCCAACATTGGTGACCACCCAGATCATGCAGATTGGGACCTCTGTATCCACTGGAACTTTTTTTTTTATTAGTAAGATTATGTGACTTGAACCCACGACCTCAAGATTGCAACAGTGAGGACCTTCCACCATGCCACAGGCTCTTTGTCCACTGAAACTTCTTACTAGTCCATGATAAGCAGCAAAGAGGTGAGACATCCGAACTATCTCCAATGGAGGACAAGGAAAGGAACTATCTGCTCTGCAACAATTAACAGTACAAGGACACCTCAATCCAACTACCCAAAAATGAAATGGAAAACAAAAAAGGAAGAAGCCACAGCCTACCTCAATCCCTAAATCATGGGTGGACGAGTGGTTGTCGGTTGGAAATGATAGATCGATTCCTCGGAGATGTGGACAATTGATTATCCAAGAAATCCACCGTGGATTGGAGATATCTGTTGTTGGCATGCAAACATGACTTCGCAATTTCCATCAGTTCTGTGCAGACTACTGATATTTCAGGACTTGCCTGCAGAAAACAAATGTGCGAAATGAATAATCATGATCATTTGCAGGTGTAGATTTATTATTAGATGATTAATGTAAACTTTAAACTTTAAATTAGCATCTATACTGTCAAGCTACAATTCATTAATACAAGGAACCTACTTCGAAAGATGATATTATACAATTGCAAGCCTCGAGAGCCAGATTCCCACGAGCAACCTGGTTGCAGTCATTATCATTTCCAATGTAATTAGGTCTGCCTATTATATATCTTCTCATAACAAGGGGAAAAAAGAAAGCTCACATACATTGACTGGTTCTTGTTGGAGGGCTTCAACAAGGTCCTGAAGAATGGAACAGGAAATAGACAGAAGTTGTTGATAGTAGGATGGCTCACCAAAGAATAGTTCATCATTTCCCACTACCTGCATTCACCAATTAAATGATCATATGCAAGGAAATGAACGTTTTAGAAAAGAACATTATTGATATAACCTAAGAATAGTAATCAATTTAGAATCCAAGTCTTCAAAAGCTTCCCATCTCTGTAATGCAATTTTATTTCTCTTATTTCTTAGTGGTTGGTATAACATAAGAATAGTAATCACATTTACATCTCCAGTTTTATTCCCAGTGCAAAAGGTTTCAGCATGCTGACACAAACACACAAAGGTATTCTTAAAACACTGAAATACTACAAATTACAGACAAAATAAGACCTAAATTACAGTAAGTCATCCCAGCCACAAGAACAAAGCTAAATATAGCCAGTATCTTATAATTTCTTGACTATAATATCATTTCAATCATTGTTCTGAAAATCAAAATTGTATGGTAAATTATTCAAAGGGATGAATAGAATTGTCTCATCAATGTATCGTGAATCATAGGATTTTTATTTTTTTTTTCTTGGAAAAGTAAAAACAGTTACAAATTAAAAAAGAAGAAAGAAAAATGTCAGCTATTCAAAATCCATCCAGTTTCCATCTATAGAGCATATATACAGCCACAAATAAGACTATAATACAATCATTTAAAGAACGTCATTAAAATATATTACTATATTTAAAAGATGTGTAAATAGTTAAATAAGTTTAAGATATAAATGTTATTAAAAAACATAAACAAGTTGCAATGTTTTCTTTTCTTTTTTTTTCTGTTCTCTTTAAATAAAATAAAATAAAAAATATCCAAATCATCAATCTTACATGTTAGGAAGTCTCTTCAAGTTTAAAAAGTGTTCATTACCAATTACCAAAAAAACAGAAAAATAAATTAAAAAAAAGACTAAAGGACATAATTCCATATGTACAATCAAAAGCTTTAGCTTTTTTCGTAAACAAACGCTTCGGTTGAATGCTTGTTCATTATTCAACTCGAAAGCATTCTCAAAACCGCAAAAATTCTAAAAAGGTTTCATTAACCACTAAATAACCTTTTAAAAATAGAAATGCTAACAACAAGAAAAGAAAGAAATAAAAAGTAAAAGATTATGATTCACCATGTAACGCCCCACCCTACACGCAGTCATGATATTGTCCGCTTTGGCCCACGGGCCTCACGGTTTTGCTTCTGATGGACCAACACCCATCAAAAGGCCTCATGCAAGGTAAGGGTGTAAGCTCTACATATAATCCCATTTACTTGCCTTTCTATAGTCGATGTGGGCGGGTCTCCATATTGTGACACCCCGGCGTCCCACATCGACTATAGAGAGAAAATTGAATGGGATTATATGTAGAGCTTACACCCTTACCTTACATGAGGCCTTTTGATGGGTTCTGCCCCGTCAGAAACAAAACCGTGAGGCCCGTGGGTCAAAGCGGACAATATCATACATGCATGTAAGGTGCGGCGTTACAAATGGTATCAGAGCTGACTCTCGACTAGTTTGAGTGTGGGTCCCCTGCCGTCGTCTGGTGCAAGTGGGCAGGCCAAAAGGGGAGGCAGGCTATAGGGACTGGCAGGCTACTGCACAGGGATGTGCAACCCTAAGGGGGTGGATTATGACGCCCCGGAATCCCACATCGACTACAGAGAGGAAAGTGAATGAGATTATATGTAGAGCTTACACCCTTACCTTGTATGAGGCCTTTTGATGGGTTCTGGCCCATCAAAAACAAAACCGTGAGGCCCGTGAGCCAAAGCGAACAATATCATGCATGCGTGTCGGGTGGGGCGTTACAAATGGTATCTGAGTCGACTCTCGACTAGTTTGAGTGTGGGTCCTTGCCGTGGCCTGGTGCAAGTGGGCGGGTCTCCATGTGGGCAGGCCAAAAGGGTTGGTAGGCTACAGGGACTAGCAGGCTACTACACAGGGACGTGCAGCCCTAAAGGGGGTGGATTGTGACGCCCCAGAGTCCCACATAGACTATAGAGAGGAAAGTGAATGGGATTATATATAGAGATTACACCCTTACCTTGCATGAGGCCTTTTGATGGGTTCTGGCCCATCAAAAATAAAACCATGAGGCCCGTGGGTCAAAGCGGACAATATCATACATGCGTATAGGGTGGGGCATTACAAATGGAATTGTGACGCCCCGGAGTCCCACATCGACTATAGGGAGGAAAGTGAATGAGATTATATGTAGAGCTTACACCCTTACCTTGCATGATGCCTTTTGATGGGTTCTGGCCCGTTAGAAACAAAACCGTGAGGCCCGTGAACCAAAGTGGACAATATCATACATGCGTTGCGTGTAGGGTGGAGCGCTACAAATGGTATCAAAGCCGACTCTCGACTAGTTCGAGTGTGGGTCCCCTGCCGTCGTCTGGTGCAAGTGGGCAGGCCAAAAGGGGAGGCAGGCTATAGGGATTGGCAGGCTACTGCACAGGGATGTGCAACCCTAAGGGGGTGGATTGTGACGCCCCGGAATCCCACATCGACTACAGAGAGGAAAGTGAATGAGATTATATGTAGAGCTTACACCCTTACCTTGCATGAGGACTTTTGATGGGTTCTGGCCCATCAAAAACAAAACCGTGAGGCCCGTGAGCCAAAGCGAACAATATCATGCACGCGTGTCGGGTGGGGTGTTACAAATGGTATCAGAGTCGACTCTCGACTAGTTTGAGTGTGGGTCCTTGCCGTGGCCTGATGCAAGTAGGTGGGTCTCCATGTGGGTGAGCCAAGAGGGTGGGCAGGCTACAGGGACGTGCAGCCCTAAGGGGGGTGGATTGTGACGCCCTGGAGTCCCACATCTACTATAGAGAGGAAAGTGAATGGGATTATATGTAGAGCTTACACCCTTACCTTGCACGAGGCCTTTTGATGGGTTCTGGCCCATCAGAAACAAAATCGTGAGGCCTGTAGGCCAAAGTGGACAATATCATGCATGCGTGTAGGGTGGGGCATTACAAATAGAATTGTGACGCCCCGGAGTCCTACATCGACTATAGGGAGGAAAGTGAATGAGATTATATGTAAAGCTTACACACTTACCTTGCATGAGGCCTTTTGATAGGTTCTGGCCCATCAGAAACAAAACCGTGAGGCCCGTGGGCCAAAGCGGACAATATCATACATGCGTGTAGGGTGAGGCATTACAAATGGTATCAGAGCCTACTTTCGACTAGTTCGAGTGTGGGTCCTTGCCGCGGCCTGGTGTAAGTGGGCGGGTCTCCATGTGGGTGGACCAAGAGGGCTGGCAAGCTACAGGGATTGGCAGGCTACTACACAAGGACGTGCAGCCCTAAGGGGGTGGGGTGGATTGTGATGCCCCGGAGTGCAACATCGACTATAGAGAGGAAAGTGAATGGGATTATATGTAGAGCTTACACATTTACCTTGTATAAGGCCTTTTGATGGGTTCTAACCCATCAGATTCAAAACCGTGAGGCCCGGGGCCAAAGCGGACAATATCATGCATGCTTGTAGGGTGAGGCGTTACACGCTGAAACAAGTATCAAATAAAAAAAAAAAAGTTAAGCTGAATCTAAAGATTCACTTGTAAGTGAGATTCATTGCATAGATAGGAATTGTTTTCCTCACAATTCGATATGAATAGTAGGATTCTGACAACCATGCTTCCAATATGTTGTCTGTAGAAGTCTGTTCTATCAAGAGCTGTTTAACTAAGTCCTTGATTGCATCCTACGATCCTACAATATTTGTAAGCTACTTTCCTTCCAAAATGCAATTGGAGGATTTTGCTAAAGTTTCGTCCCAGAAGGACTTAACAGGTTTGTCTGTGCAACCATCACGAACATCACTAGTTGATCCATTGAGTAAAATTTTGAATCCAGAATTTCCTAAAGTAGTTGTAAGTCCACAATTTGTTTTCTTCTCACAATGTGAAAATATCTACCACACAGTCCAAATGAAAACCTCTATACCAGGTCATATAAATTCTTCCCGTGCATTAGCGCAAGAAAAGCATTACTTCCAATCATCAAAGCAATTAACATAATTGGCCTTTCAGATCATAAGCATACATTTTACGTCAAAATAATTAAGAAATTTATATATATATATATATATCATCTGCATCCTCTACTCAATAATAGTAACCACAGTCCTACAGGATATCTGGAGAACAGAAGTATTAGCAGGTTTCAAATTCCTGATGCAAGAATCAAGAAAAGATTATGCTATAAAGTGACTCTAAACATTGCTCCATATGTTTTTGGTTATTGAATCTAATTAAAAACACATCAAGGAATGTGCAATGACATGTATTTAATATAATGCAGATATAACATGGAATTTATACCTCACTATTGCTTGCTTGGTATGGAAGCTTATTTTGGGCCAGTGTAGCTGACAAGGAAACAATGGCACAAAATACCTTTATCCTGATTCCGGGTGTCACCCTACATCAATGTGTCGAAAAATAAAACTATTTCTAAATTAAATCACACAAAGGTCATTAGCAAAAGTTGTACTGAAATGCTTACCATGAATGAGACTTAACTAGAGATAGTATGTTCCTTGGCATATAAGTAATTCCTTCTTCAGGATTACCTTCATATACAGAACAATTTCAGAGAATGACATGCAAAAGATAACAGAATAATGAGATTTTTTTTTTGGTTTCAATGTAAGAACTAGAAAAGGATAATGAAATTTCTACCATACCAATAAAAAGCATAGTGATTCAATAGGCAATTTTACTCAAATTAAGGAAAAACACTTCATTACTAGAAAGGGGAAAAAAACAGTGCACCCATGGACCACTCAAATACCTGGAACAATAACTAATAGGCCGCACAATTTCCGTATTGAGGAGAGAATCCCACCAAAATCAATTGGTAATCCACAGCCTGAATAAAAATAAAAAAATCATTTCAAACAATATTCATTTCTCTCTCAGGGAAAAGTATATTCACCAATCATTTTAACTTAAGAGCGTGCATGATAATGGATGTAACTCATCATGAATGAGGTTATACCAAGCAAATAGATAAATACAATAACAACATGAGAATAAAGTTGACAGCATTGTGAGAAAGAAAAAATCTACTGATGATCCTTAACATCCCTTCATATAAGGAATTAATTTCCATTCAGTGCCCACAAACTAATTTGATGTTTACCAATTAAGAAAAACACTCTTTTGAAGTTTCTGGCCTCATCCAAACTCTGATAGATCCATTTTCACCTGTGCAATTGTGATGACAAGATATACAAATTCGAAGGACAGGACAAGCCTTTTTATCTTCATCTAAAATCTTCTCAGATTCACACATTTATCCAAGCCTCACAATCTTGTCATGTTTGTCAAGCCATGATTCATATGCATCTATAAGGGATCATGCCAGATCTAGTCTAGTGGGCCACCGGCTGTGACGAACTCAAAATGAGCAAGATACGACATTGATGGATGCTACAGAAAGCGGTGATCACCAAGGAAGATGGGACGTTTTGGGCCTTTTGGCAGGACATCAACTGAGATCAAGGCATTATATTTACTGTGACCAATCGCATGATCCTTTTTCAAAAGGACCATGCAATTGTGAGGGGAAAATAAAGAACTCCGCTTGAGTAAAATCAAATTGTCTGTTCAGTTTGGTCATCAAATGTGAATCACGCTTATTCTCCAGTTTGGCAATTCGGGTTTCATCTGGGCTCAAAATTGGATTTGGGCATGCCCACAGGCAACTCAGGCTGAGTTGGGCATCGGTAAATATTTTTTTTATTGGTTGGGCTAGTCAATATCTGGCCTAGCCTGTCCAAATTGACCACTATAGCCCACATTGTATTCATAAATAAGATCTTAAAAAAAATTTTGAACAATGGGAAATTACAACATCCACAAAGGAGATAGAATAGCTGATTGCCTGTCAATCCTGTACATAAATCCCACTTTCCTCAATGAGGTCAAATTATGTATGGCTCAAACTCAATCCGATTACTCAGTTTTAAGGACCCATCCAACCCAAGAAATCCAGGTATGGACCATACTTTTAGATCCGATTGACAATCACGCCTAAGTCCAATTGGGATCATACCCGAAGAAAAATGTACATGTACCAAGCAACATGCATAAATATAAAATTCATTATACAAAATATAAACTAAAAATATCTCATTAAAATCATTATATACAAAGAAGAAAAAAAGATTGGAGTACAGTTGGTTTGTACTTCGTGCTCAAAAACTTAAGCTTGTGAGTAAAATCCTACTACCACGCCCTCCATTATTTTGACTATAATAATTTTGAGTCAGGTCTAGGTCCAAACAGGTCCCCATGTCGATGATGAAGGACTAGCACAAGCTTATAGTGACCTGGTGAACAAAGGACTACAACTGAATGGTATTGTCAAAAGAGTGGCGATGAGAAAATCAGCAGTGTTTTTGTTTTTTTCCTAATATGCAGCCCTATGCAAACCAGAAAAATCAGTAAGAAACAGAGACAACCTGACACAACCAAAAGGAAAAGAAGAACAAGCTTGTCCAAATTTATTATCCATTAAGTTAGAAATACGTCATTAAGCCTCTATAGTGCAGAACCCCTCATGCAAGTTACTCTTTTGAGCTGCAATGCACTCGCATAGTAACCAGCTATGATGCCCAGATAGTATACAAATGCAGATGTGGACATGGATATAGGGATACAACTACACTTACAGAAATGAAGAACTAGATACAATTATACAAACATGGCTACCCTATCCATAGCATGAACTTTTTCATATTTTATGTGGAGATTTTTATGTTAAGTAATAATTTTCTTCTTTAGAACATTTCTAAATTAAAGAAGTTTTCACTATTTACATTCCTAACATTTTTTTTGTGGAAAAGTACGAAAATTAACAGAACTATATAAAATTATGGACTTCGTACAGCAGGACATCAACATGCTAAACTTATAACCTATAAATATTGATGTGGTATTGAGCACCAGTAGCAGTATCATATCCTTTGGATACAGGTAGACAGACACAAGTATCCAGGTAGCATAGGTAACCAGCTTGACAAACTACTGCATGCAGCTTGCCAATCTTTTGTTACTGCACCAGAAAAGCATTACTCGAGCTGAAAAAAAATTCTAAAGCATGTTCATTATAGATCCACTATCCAGTGACAAAGATGTTTCAAGAATTGAATTCTAGAAATATCAAATTCAATTTCTCTATCATCAAAGTTTGAATACTGAGGGCAAAACTAACCATCAGATAGCTCTAGACTTTGTAAAGTGCTGATAGCTGAATCAATGAGTCCATCGGCATGGGAAACTAATCCACATATCAAAGCAACCTGGCATCTTAGAGAGAAGGATATTCTAACAGGTGAGGATAAGTTGAAGGTGATGGCAATAATATATGAGAGAGAGATGGCAATAATATGAGAGAGAGAGAGAGAGAGAGAGTCCACCTCTGCAGTTTCAAGATAAAGACTCATGCACCCAGTAATGGCTGAAATTGAAGGTATTGTGACTTCATTGAACGCTATACAGAATTTGACAAAACCCAAAGGCTTGGCATCTTTAGCAGCTTTGATTGCTAAAGAATTGCCACAGTGCACAAGAGTTTCCTGTCAGAGAAAACGCCAAATTAGAATACTATAAATAAATGTGATAGAAATTAGCCTGTAGCCTAACTAGAAGATATTAAGTTTTATACTTTAAGAAACAGTTTCATTTTTCATTCCAAGGTCACCTAACATAAAAAGACATGGATTCATAGGAAAACATAGATACAACAGGGAGTTCGTGAATAAAAGACACAGTATCAAAGCATCCAAATTCCTATAATATTTCAGGTTTCAGGAAAGGAGCAATATTTCCAGGAGACATGGGATGTATGATGTAAACAACGCTTCCTTTGATCCTTCTTTTTAAGAAAAGTTGCAATATACCAACAGAACAGGATAATAGGAAACAGTTGTAAATTGTAATATATCGCCAGAACAGGAAAATAAGAATGGGCAACATAAAATCGATGAACCATTAGGGAACTTCATACGACCCTACATCAAGAGAAGCTGAGGCATCAAATTCCAACAGACCCAGAGGAATACCCAACTGGCCCAACATCCAAACTATCCACCACATCAGCGGAAGAACCACAATTGATAAGACTTACACCAGGACCTCCTTTAAAAGGAACCCAAGCAATGCACTGGTTACTTCATTTGAGCACACCAATCCACTAAATTGAGCATGCATATTTTTAAGATATAGAGTTCCATGCTCTCTCATATTTATAAAAATAGAAAGTATATAAGCTTAAATATTTCATCTGATAGGTAAAATTAAAAGTTTCATTTGCAAGATTGAATTGATATGGAATATAGATAAGCTAAAACTTACATCCTTTGGAAAAAGAATTATTAAATAGAAACTCCAATTCAGTTCTTGAACAGTGTAACATGCACTAGTAAGGAAAAGGTGGAAACATGCTTATCTTTCATGCTTTCCAGACAAATGAAAAAGTAAGAAACTTAAAAAATAAAACACAATTAGTAGTGAAATATATAATGCTGGGTCTGAACAAATCCACTGGAGAGTATCAAGGTATATGTGAAAACAAACCTGGATTTCATTAATACTACCAAAAGCTCTGCGGCATTCAATCAGAAAAGTCAAATGGCGTTCCAAATCAGTACCAAAGTCAACCTAAGTAGTGCATGAGCATCTATCACTCCATGAACTTTGAAACTATAACATTGTTATTAAGTGTAGAACAAGCATTTACCATCTGAACAAAACGAGAAATGAGGTGTGCCGACTGTTGATGATCATCACCTTTAAGGCTTGAAAAGTCTAAACTATCATGAAGAGCACGAGAGATTTCAAAAAGCAACTGAATGATCGTGGGATCACGAAAGCATCCATTCCTGTGAAATAAAATTTGGACATGATAGAATTGATGGAATACTTACATTTTTAAACCATAAGAATTATTTTCAGAGACAAAGTAGGGAAACTAGATACATCAACTCTTAAGTCTATAAATTTACAGGCATTGAGGATCAATTGGTATCAACAATTTCATAAATAATTCTTCTACTCCACCCAAACCTTGCCAATCAAACTAACAGCTTCCTTCCCTCAGATTATTACCATTCAAAGCTTCTATTCTATGGCTCTCAAACCTATACTCATTTTCCTGAACTAACAAAGGAGTAGCACCCAGATGGTTACAAGATCCTCCAAAAATACCCTGCCTGGCATTCACTTCGTAAAGGATAACTTCATTTCTGAAAAGGCATGAGTAGGACCTGACAGAAGACTGACTATGAGCAGGGAAACTACTGGATATTAACTTACAAGGTACAGCAGCTCGGTGAGGTGGCCCAATGACTATGATATGATCAAACAACCATTCACGATGTTGCAAATAAACTTGCTTAAATAATTAAGCATATTAAAAATTGATTTCAGCAAATAAGGGTTGGCTTTCAAATGGTGGGGTCCAGCTCTGATTCGGTGGGGCCATGTGGGGCCCATATGCATAGTCGTCCAGAATGTCTGGAATGACTCTGTTTTTGGAAAAATCATCAAAACATGATTTCTAATTCCAAGTAAATGCTGGATTCTCTACATTCATACATGAGTTGGAACCTAAAGATCTTAGGCAAGATAGATGGATTTGATTGCTTAGTGGGGATCTTTCCAATCTATCTTTTCTTCTTTAAAAGGTGCAGTAGAGAGGATAGTCGATGGCATGTTCTGGATGACAAAAAAACAAAGACAAATTCTGTTTCTTTATGTTTTCTTCCATTCCTTAAGTCGCCGATGCATGGTGTTGTCAGTCCTGTTGTTTGTCCATTGAAGGTGTGACAGACACGAAATACTATCAGGCAGCAGCATAACCTGGTCCAAATCAGTCTTAAGATTGGATTGATACGCTAGCTGCATCAGCTGTGGATTAAGGTTCTAGAAAAAACTCAGCTCCTTTGGATATTTTAAGCTGTCTAATCCAAGGCACCCATATGGAGAGTACAAATGGTTTCCTTTCGGTCATCACTTTCATGATTCATCATATTAGATTGGATGGCAAGAGATGCCAAATGTTGCTTACTTTTTGGTACACATAATCCATGGCTCACTGATGTATTTGGTAGGGTCAGTGATACCACTATTATGCTACATTTTTCAGCTTCACCTAGCAAGATTCATATATATATTTTTTTTTTCAAGAAAATTCTTGCATCTTTTTTCTTGAATGGTAACATGTCTTGAATCTGCAACCTTGCAGTTGCAACTTTGAGCACTTTCCAATTGCAGGCCCTTGTCACTTTTTGCAATATTTCAAACTTTAAATGAACTAGTCTTTAACATTGGTTCTTTTAGGGTAGCAAAATTGATCCACAATAGTCTTTAATAACTAATACAAAGTTATTTTTTTCAAATGGTACTAATACCATGCATATTACGCTTAGTCCTGGCTATGTCTACCACAAAAAAATGGAAATTGTTTCTTTTCCTGTCTCAAAAAGGTTAGAGTGGTCAAACAATTATTTCAATAATGCACCTTGTTGCCTTGGTAAGGATATGCATGTTGACAATCTTGCGAGCACTTCCATACATCACATCCAAGATTTCTATAAAATGGTTCTGCAAATAATTAACAAGATCACATCAAAAGACATTTTCATTTTGTTTAGGAAAACAACAATGTATGTATAAGTTATCTTGAAATATCACATCAAAGTGATGGCATAGAATTTGAATAGCAAAATTGTAAGTTATCTTGAAAATTACTTTTTGATAGTTCTCCATCTTAGGCTACTTCGTTATGTTCATCTCTCAAAACAATTAACGAAGCAATTAGGCACATATATGCATTTTAAAGCATATTTATGAGTAAGCATATTATCCCTTTAAGCTATGATGCCCGGATACTACATGGATACAACAAAAACACATAATTGGTATGGCAGGGACATGAATTTTACACATAAAAAGTGAAGTATGGATAAATTATGACACGAGACATTGCCTATTTTGAAGTATCCAAGCACCATAGCCAAGGATGAAAATAACGCCCGCCGCCAAACCGCTACGAAGCGGGCAATACATAGCGGCGTAGCGGTGTGATTTGAAATACTCACCAAAAAAATCTGAAAAAATTCCAGAAAATCCAGAAAATTGTAAAATAAAAGAAAATGTGGTTCTTTTGCAAAAGTAAGTAAGAAAAGGGGGTGTAGCGGTGCCCTCAATATATAAGGTCCTGTATCGCTATATAAATAGAAAATAATAGTAATGATTAGTTTCTTCACATGTATTCATGTTCTTTAGTCATGCTAACTTAGAAAGTAATGAAAAGCTCATTAAAAAAAAAAAAAAAAACTAGAACATGAAATAAAGGCATAAGACTTAAGAGTTAGGTCATTAGTGAACATTGAACAATCAATAGTCAATACTTTAAGCCTCAAGGTTAAAGGTTCAAATTCAATCAAGTGAATGAAGTGGTCAACACTCAACAACTCAACATTCAACACTAATTTAGAAATGAAGTGGTCAACACTCGTCCTCTCAGAAGATGACACATCCGATTAAGAGGAAGACTCCAAGGTCAACACATAAATCAATTACATCTCCTACAAAACAATGATGGAGACCGTGGGAACTTAAGAAGTTCCCTCTCGGGCCTCTCCCACTTAGTTATTTAACAATGAGGATTCTTTTAAAACATTTAAATTAAGACCAGTTTAAAATTTAGTAGTAATAAGTAACCATATCTATACTACTACACACATTCCAAATATAATTAAACATGCTTAATATCATATATTAACAAATAATGATAATAATAGACATCCAAGCACAACAAAGAAAGACAACCAGTAAAAGAGGCCTAGCTATCATGGTCAAGTAGGATCCTTTTGTTTTCATGATTGCCACTTCTTTAAAACATGCGTTTCGAAAAGGGGTCCGGGGGTATCCCCCGGCGGGGATCGAGCTGACCTGTCAGCTTGCTGGGGCCCAGGGGGCAGCGCCCCCGGACCAGAAATTTTTTATGAATTTCTTCCTTTGAAATCGAATTTCTGCTTTCAGAACCTGTGCCCCTCCTTAAAAGTTGTGATTCATAGTAGTTAGAGAGTGATAATCTCAAAAGTTGAAAAAAAGTGAAAAAGTCGTGAGGGGGGGGGGGGGGGGGGGGGGGGTTTGTTTAACACTGCCGCTATGTATCGGCCGCCACCTGCTATTTTAATCCATGAGTCCTAGATGATGAATCTTCTTTAGATTCCTTAGAATAGTTGAATCTCTTGATTTTGTAGCAACAAATCTTGACAAAATGGAGTTGAGACCACTAGGGGGACACACAAAGGGTTCACAGCAGTAAAAATGGAGAAAAAAGAGGAAGGAAGATGAAAAAAGTTGAAAATGTAGAACGAAAAGTTGTCAGGGGGGTTTTATTACCCCCCAGCGCCACGTAGCGGCCGCTACGGGTGCATTACACGCTAAGTTCAATGTAGCGTGGCGGCAGCTGCCGCCACGGCCGATATTTTCATCCCTGATCATAACTTTTAAGCCGAGAGGGTTTAAAGACTTAACCTTCATTTAAACATTAACGGGAGGGTTTAATGTTGGTTTCCTACATAACCTTACCATTAAAAATAATAATAATAATAATAAAATAAAATAAAAAAGATAAATAAATACATAAATAACTCCAAAAATCTGTTATTCAGCAGAAATGGGGTCGGATCCAACTGGAACAAGTCAGAAAGGCTGGAAATCTAGAGAGATTTTTTGTTTTCTTCTCCTTTGGGTGTGATGATGCAGATTGGCCCACATACACTGAAGAACAAGAAAATTTCACTAGACCAATTTTTGGCTGGAGGTGTATGATCGCATGTGTGGGAGTTGGGACCCATTATGAATGGTTTGGATTGACTCCTTTGTTAAGACATCTGGATGAGTAACATGGATTTACTTTAGGGATGGAACCTTTTCGTTTAGCAGAAAAAGAAATAGCAAGCAGGGCCTCAGCTGTTTTTGGATGTCTTGCAGAAAATCAGTACCCCAGGGACATGTATGTGAAGAAAGGGTAACATTTGGGTTCCAAACCCTTTCCTTGTGATCAGAATGGCCTGCAATTTTCTCTCTATTTCTTATCTTTTCTACCCGTTTCTCTTTAAGTTTTCAGCAGACTGTTGCACTTCTTTTTGGAGCATTCATGACTAAGTGGAACATTTTGGCCTTTCCGGCCGAAATGGAACAAAATTGACTAGTACCATCTTATTCAGAATTTTGTGCCATGGTGATCCCTTTTTCTATAATATTGCACGGAAGTTTTCTGTTTCCAAGGAGCTGACTTTTAAGCAAAAGATGGTGTGACCAGAGATCTCATGGACCTCTTTCAGCTTTAGAGCATATTTTTCTTGATAAATACTAAGTTGTGCACCGAATATAAGATATTGCATGCTCAAAAGATGTGAATGTTATCTGTTGTTGCTCAGCTCAGAAAGAATCTTACCAAAGCAAATGCATCTTCCAAACAATTGAAGTGAGAGAGAAGCTTGATTAAAACAGATTGCAGACTGCCCAATTCATCTTCTGTGACTTTCTTATTGCATGCCCGCAATGAAATCCCATCTAGTATCATACTAAGGTAGTTATCCTGTAATTATGATAACAACTTTTAGGTTGAAGGAGCACTGCAAAAAATAGTAGGATAGCATAATGCTGTCTAACAAAATGGTGAGGCATTATAGTTTTATAAATTCACAGTGACTACTGCAACTGCAAGTTAAATATCAGGTATCGTTATGACACTGTTCAAATGATCACCCATGAGGTAGAAGATGCTGTAAAGAAAGAGGGCAGCCAGTAAAAAGAACAGCTAATCTACCTTAAAAATATAGATAAAATTACAGAAATTTGCAGCTAAAGCAAAAGAACTTAAGCCATATGTTCACTGAATAATGCTTATTTAATATGCAACCAAGTTAGGTGACATGGCAAAAAGATATTGAGCATCCCATGAATGGGGCCCAGACCATAGTTTCACCGCCCAAAAATCCAGATCAAATTCTCCTAGTATCATGAAAGTGGGAAATTACATTGGCCAAAATGCAATACCTTAAGAAATGCAATAAATAATCATTTATATGAAGAGAGACATTTTATCTCCCTTTAAACCCTCGTGTCCTTAGAAATTCAGGAGGGACGAGGCAACTGGGCCCTTAGGGATGCACAGAAGAGGAAATGCTTTTTCCGCTTCTATACGTGTTGGGATGTTTGGTGCATGCCATTTCCACTTCCATACATGTGCTTCCTCTTCCACGCAGCTACACAAATACGTCCTTAATGTTTTACATTCCAAGGACCAAATAGAGTCAACCAATGAATCAAACATCACAATGCTTGACTCTGTGTGTGTGTGTGTTTGTGAGAGAGAGAGAGAGAGAGAGAGAAAGAGAGACTCAAATATCCTGGAAAGAAAAATACAAGATAAAAGGATCAGCTCAATCTATTGAGTACTCATTCTAAAAACAAATGTCAGTAGAGCCCAAAACATATAAATACAGCATAAAACCTAACCAAATATAGAGGATATGACAACTTGACAAGACAAAACCTAAGAACTAAAAAAAAGAAAAAAGAAAAAATAAGAGACAAGATAACACCATAAAAGGAAAGGGGGGTTCCACACAACACTTCTTTAAAACTTACCATCTGATATTGAAGGACAATATCCAAGTAAGCATCAACAACTTTCAAATACTCGTCAAGATTGTTATATTGAGTAACTGCCTGCAATCAGTACGAACCACTCATGCACTCTACAAAAAGAATAACCAGAAACAAATGGAACAATAGAGATATGTAACAAAGGGTTCACTAATGCCACGAGCCACTTTTCATATGTTCTTATATGTGAAAATGATAGTACACCAAAATATGTACGCAACAAAAGTACCATAACAAAAATGGAGGACCTCACAAGAGGGCAGTCTCCAAGACTACCAGAAGCTCGAACATACTGTTGTAATAGTGTAGAGTATTTAGCCATTTAGGATTTGATTAGATAGCTGATTTCCTGGATTAAGGATTATGATTGACATAATTATAGGATGTAATTATTCTTTTAAAGAGGTATATATATGGATCAACCCAAGCACCTGACAAACTCATTTCACTCCATTCTCTCTCTTTTCTATTGCTTTGATTGAATGCATATGGGTAGTTATCATGGTATCAAAACCCTCAAAACACTAAAGACATCACTACTTCACTGTTCCAAAGCTTACTGGAGTTCTACTGCAACATCACTATGCATGTGATCATCTGATCACGGTGGGCCCATCTCAGATCAACATCATTCCAGTCTTCTTCCTGCAGAAAATCTGACTGCCCCAAGCAAGATTTCTGATTATTTTTGGAGATCTTTTGGAGCTCACAGAGGATGATCTTTCCCAATGGATTTTCTCAGATCAATTTGGTCTAAGCCATCCAAATTCTGTGATTCTTGGCTGTTTGTGCTGAAACTCTGGCCCTTGGTGCATATATTTGTGTTCTTTGAGCCTAACATCTCTGATCAGAGAGATCATCTTGTTTGGGATTTTAGCCATTTCCAAACAGAGTGTCAGGGTTGTCTGACTTTTTCTGTTTCAGAACCAGTTCAAGATGTTTCTTTTGGGCATCTGGTTTGAGATTTTTACCTGAACTAATGGTGGATAAAAATGAAATCGTGCCTGTACAATTCACAGGCATATTATTTCTCTAGAAATTCCATTTCCTTTTTTTTTTGTTTAAGGAAAAAAATTATGGGATATTTTGGATGGATCAGCAGAGCAAACTGAAAAAAATACGTCATCTGACAGTTAGAAAAACTGGGACGCCCAAAAGGCTCAAGTAATTAGTTGGCTTTTGAGTCCTGTTACTCCATCAATTACTCTTAACCTACGATTACGAATGCATGAGCAAGCTCATGATATGAGGAACTACTTGAGTTGTATCTTTCACCAAGACAATGACGCTCGCTGATTCTATTTGGAATCTCAGATTGCCGAATATGCAGAAGGGACTAAAATGCTCAAGATTATTACTCGAGTCATATAAATGGTTTGACCCAAACAAGGACGAACAACCCATTTCAACCATCTCTCTGAGATATTTACATATGGGTTTTTCACAAAGACTAGAAGTAACGAAATAGGGGGAAAATGCATTTACTACATACCATAATGGAAGAAACATAAAATAAAATACCTGAAAAACCTTATCCAGTAGAACACAAACAGACTTCTTTGGGGGTCCACTTTCATAGAGTTTAAATCCAAGCAACCTGTAGTTCAGATACTGCACTATAAAGTATCAAAAACTGCTTTTAAAGGAGAAACTAAACCTTATGACCTTATCAAAAACTGCTTTTAAGGGAAAAACTAAAACTTATAACCTTTGTTACTCATATTTAGCAAAATAAAATAATTAGCACGAATGGCAAGCAGATCATGTGAATCATACCTGATCAAACGAAATATCTTTACAGTCCTCAATAAGTTGCATAATGTCCAAAACATTAACATTAACGGTTTCAGCAGGCAGTTCCTTTAAAAGATGATGAAGAACTATAGAAATACATGGGGAAGCCCAGTTCAACTTCAACATATCCCTCCGTAGCCCAAGCTCTAAAAAAATATCATTCACCTTCCACTTTAAATAGAAATCGCAACCAATGGAATGTCAATATTTTGCAGGTGTACCTAATGTATGTGCGGTAAATACTAACAGAGGAATTATATCAAGTAAAAGGCAGCAATTGCGAAGATATATGAGTTAAGTATTCGTGCTAGCAAATGTATTCAAATTTTTTTATTGTACTTTGCAAGTTTTCAAAGTCAATGCTAGTGGCAACATCCATCATCTACCATAGATAATACATCGCTTCAAAGAAGTTTTGGTATGGCAATCTTCCAACCAATGTACAACTCCTCCAGCTCAACTCCAATTTCATGGCTGTCGTAGACTCGTAGTCCAGCCACCAGCTACTGTTGGCTTATTGACTCCTAGTCTAAATCCAACATCCTTCCACAATTGATTGAACTCAACCAAATAAGAAGAAAGAAAATGCCAATAATAATGGTAATGTCCTAGCAGTTTGATATTGTGGGTAATAATTACCATGGCAATTGCAATAATTTCACTTCCATAATACCATGTTAGTGTGGCTAGAAAGCACAAGCATATTAAGCCCATAAAAACTATGATGCATAATACAGATAATTGAAGGATATAGGAAACAAGGATGAGTCATATGGCACCCCATTTCCCTAAATCCAGAAATGGTCAAAGTCTTGTCCCAACTATGTTGGGGTCGGCTAATGAATTATGGTTCTCCACGCCAAGCAAATCTAAACTAAATCCTTAGATAGGTTGCACTTTCATATCTATCCATACTACTTCCATCCATGTACTCTTTGGCCTACCTCTTTTCCTATGTGGGCTATCAACCTACATAGAAAAACTTTTCCTCAATGGTGTCATTGGTGGCCTGCATTGGACATGCCAAACCATTTCAAACGGGTCTCTCTTAATTTATCCCCTATTGCAACTACCCCTTAATACTCCCAAAAGCACTCATTTTTTATTCTATCTTCCCTAGTTTTACCAAATGTCAATCTCAACATTCTCATCTCTACTACACTCATTTTGTGCATGTGTTGCTTTTGGCCAACATTTTGCTCGCATATCATAGTTGGTCTACCAATTGTCCTAAAAAAATTCCCTTCAATCTTGTTGGTACGTGCGGATCACAAAGCACTCCAAAAGAAAGTCTCCTATTCCTAACAAACTATTCAGGTATATTTTCTGATTTATACAGAAGGATATACATATGCTTTTTTCTGTCATTTAACAAAAGTAGTAGTTTTTCAAGCATGCTATGTGAAACATGACTTCATTTTATAAAGTTTTTTTACAGTAAAGTTATTTCCATAGCATTCTATATTTCTTGTGCCACAAGTATAATGAGATCATTATGAACTCAAATATAACAAACATAAGAAAGCATATATTAGCTAAAGCACATTCTATAAGTATCCTATGAGTATCTAGTACTGGTATAAAAACTATCATGTCCAACACAATACACTGATAATATACAAGTATACTGTAACTTAGAATAGAACTGGTAATAATAACTTTATTAAAATACAATTTCTTGAATGAGGTTCCAACGCACCACTGTTTAAATGACAAATCAAAAGACTCAAAATTGACATAGTTGATACTGATACAGCAATAATGACACAACATTTCAATAACAATGCATAGCAAAAAAAAAAAAACACACAGTTTTAAAGGATCGAGCTTTTTTTTTTCTTTTTTGTAAGTTTTATTCATAAAGACTCAAACATAATGTTAAGTAGTTAGTTCGCCGCACTTTTAGCACCTGGGCATTTTGGGTGTACTGGTTAGCAACTTGAGGTGGTATCAGAGCCAACACGTGTCCCGGGTTCAAATCAGCACAGGGCAAAAAAGGCCCCATGCCGCGTTTTGTGTGGGGGCATATGTGCGCAGGGCAAAAAGGCCCCATGCCGCGTATTGTGAGGGTGTGTGCTTCGAGTCCAGGCAGAACATGGGGGCAGGGGGTTGTTAAGTAGTTAGTTTGCTGCACCTTTAACGCCTAGGCATTTTGGGTATATTGGCTAGCAACTTGAGACAAAATGCATCCCAATTCCCGAAGTTTGAAAGGTAGACTGTTATATTAATCAGAAATTAGAATCCTGCAATATTCTCCAGTACAGCAATAAGACAAAATAAAATGATTGCACGAGATCAGCAGCAACTTTCACATCTAACTCCATTACTAACTTCATCTTCTTTTTTTTTAACAGTAAAATTTATTAATCTGAGCAAAGCAGTACAAAAGGGATAAAGTGAAAAGCAAACAAAAACAAAAAGAAAACAAAAAACCTATGATGCACAGATGATAGATACTTCGATATGGGCAACGTATCGTTTCCGATACTTCACTTTTTATGTGTAAAATCCATGTCGTTGCCGTGTCTATGGCGTATCCTGCCCGTATCCATGCCGTATCTGGGCATCATAACAAAAAAACACCATCCAAAACAGAGCAAAAAAGGAGCCAAGTTGGCTCCTAAGCAGGCCAAAAGCCCAAAAGAAAGATAGGAAAAGCTAGGGAGAAATCACTTCCCTCCACTTCAACAAAATAACCTCAACAGGCACACCCCAAAAAATGCACTTAATAATTCTTAATAGGCACAACTCCAATACTAACCTTTGAAGCATCCTTGAAAATGCATTTCATAGTCCACTCAATCGTAGGCTCCAACAAGGTAATAAGAAGTTTCGATTTAGCCTGACTGTTCCCCTTACTGTTCCCCTTCCCTGAGATAATCCGTGACAACAGAATGGTGATTTCATTGAATGAAGCAATGAGAAATCCTGTTGGATAGAGGGGAAAAAACAGAAACAAAAATGAGTGCTAGACATGAATCATTTGATTCACTAAAATAAAGAAAGAAAGAGATTGCTAGATAACCCATGTAGATGGCAAGCAATAATACACCTATCAACATAAGCTAACTATCAAATGGCCAAATAGTTAGTTGGTGTACCCATATCCCTTAACGGCAATGTCTGTGCACACTGTGCCATATATAGATGGCAATAGGCAGAAGCAAGTGGATCAGCTAAACCTCTCATCATCATAGTCAAGCGGTGGATAACAGCAAAAGAATTGTCTTGCATGAAACGCCAACATCGCAAGATGGCTAGCTCAAGATATCTGAAACATGAATGAAACTGAATAAAAAGGAAGGCAGAAAAAAACCATGTCAACCATATTTACAAATTCAATGATACAAGCATAAAGGCAATCAAGTATAAACATTTTGACATACAATTCAAAGTATTTGGCACAAATTTTGGAATTTTTTCAGTCTTACCGATGGGATTTTCTAGAATGTCCTAGTAAAATATTTCGCAATTAGTATAAAGACCTAACGATGCATCAGCACCAATAGCTAACGTGAGACACACTCGTGGCCATGTGAGACCCATTGATGCTCAAGAGATTTTCTTAATTGTTCTTAGTTTTAATTATACACAACGATGGTTCAAATCCAACAAACTCTTGCAATGATGGAAACCCAATTAGCCAATTTGGAAAATAATCGGAGTGAGGATAATGACCAAGATGATGGGGACATAATCGGAATCAACGAGATCCACATACAGTCAATGTTGATCATGACTTAGGAATTAAACTCGTGATTCCCGAATATGATGGAAAGTTAAAGCCAAATGAATTCATGGATTGGTTATTATGTGTTGAAAATATTTTTGCATACAAGCCAATGACGGATGGTCATAAAGTCACCCTAGTGGCAACTCGATTTGGCAATTATGCTGCAATATGGTGGGTCGAGTTGCAAAAGAAGAGACGAAATCAAAACATTGACCCTGTTGACACATGGGCTGAGATGAAGAATCCGTTGAAGCAAAAGTTCCTCCCTGTGAATTATGCAATAGATCTGCGTTCAAGTTTTCAATATTTCAAACAAGGATCTAAAACAGTTGTTGAGTATACTGAATAATTCATGACCATACAAGCTCATTGTGGCTTGAATGAAGATGATGATGTCTTGGTTGACAGATACTTTCATGGGCTTAGACTTGACATACAACAAATCCTCACATTCAAACATTTTGATAATGTTGATGAGATCGTCCAGCATGCTATCAAAACAGAGGATATTGCAAATGATCAGGCCAGGAAATTTAATGCGTCTAAATGGGTTATGCAAAAGAATTCATCACTACAAGATTCTAAACCAAGTGCTTCATTGGAGAAAGTTTTCACCAAGACCTAAGGCCAAAATAGGATCAAATGCTTTAATTGCAAACAACAGGGGCACCGTGCAATGGAATGCCCCAAACGCATTCACATCATTGAGAATGAAAGTGATGTGAAAGATACTCCAGATCCTAAAGAGGATGAAACAGAGGAGGTGGAGGACATTGGGCCCGAGGAGGGTCTTGAGTCTCTCATGGTCATCAAAGAGACTACATCAACTACTGAGAAAAAATGGTTGTGAGATAATATTTTTCGCTCAAAATCAACAGTCAATGGTCAAGAATGCATGGTAGTCATTGATGGAGGCAGTTGACTGAACATTATATCTCAAGCTCTTGTGGATCGATTGGAGCTGAAAGTTCGAAAGCATCATTGTCCTTATTTTGCTAGATGGATAATGACAGGTGATGAAGTGCAAGTACGGTATGCATGGTCAGTTACTTTTTCTATTGGTGAAGATAATATAGATACAATTTAGTGTAATGTGGTACCCATGGATAGTGGTGATATCTTGTTGGGTTACCTGTGGATGTATGACAAGAATGGAACTAATGGCATGCATGACAATACATACACGTTCATGCATGGTGAAAAGCAAGTTATACTCCGTCCTATGAAGCCGGCACCGTCAAAGAAATGATCAAGTTCTCGTTTCACCAAGGAAGCACTTCAAGTACACAATGTATGCAAAAGCAACATAAAAAAGAAGAACCGAGTTCGAGGTCGAACTCTTTCCAACTTGGGGGGAATGATGCAACAGCACCAATAGCTAACGTGAGACACACTCGTGGGCCACACATGGGACCCATTGATGCTTAAGAGATTTTCTTAATTGTTATTACTTTTAATTTTAGCAAATATTGTAATTAGGATTAGTTTCTAATTTGGATAGGATTCTTATTTTGGTTTCCTAGTTTGATTGGGATTGTTTTTTTATCCCTTAAGTTTCTTTTATCATAAATATAGCATTATAGACATCCATGATCTCATATTGGAGTTAATAGAATTTTCCCTTTTGTGGGTTTATCGTTGGAGAGTTATCTTCTTCGTGTGATTGCTCCCTAGGAACCCTAATTATGCTCTGGCACTTGCGATCCTAACCCTAGGATTGCATCACCTTTCCTATTGGTGGAAAACCAAGATACTATTAAAAAAAACAATGAAATCTCAATAATGTGCTCAAATACATGTATGGGATACATATTAGTAATAAACTAACAGGCAGCAAGAACAATGTCCCATTTATTTTCCAAGATGAAAATATACTAAATTTTTTTAATGGCTCTTGTTTGAACGAAGGTGAAGGAAAATTTACTAAGATGAAAAGAAGCACCCGGGTTTAGGACAGTGGTTGACAAAAATTTAACAGTTCTCGCAAACAATGCCTTGCTGGAACTAAATGGATGACATCACAGGAGAAGACAAATTTATTAAGGGTTAAGAAAAAAAATAGTGCAGGAACTTCACATTCGTGGAAGAAGCTCGCGTATAGAACCAATTTTGCAGAACCAGTTATTACAAGTTTCCTTGGCTTCATGGCAAACATCGGTGGCTTTAAAATTTTCTGCAGAGAGACAAGCAGGGTTTCATAAGAACCAATTCAAAAGAAATAAGTAGACCCAAGTATTAGTAGTATTAGCTGCTTCATAGAGATTTCAACCACAAACGCTGAAAATAAAGAGGGCATTGAAAACTCAAATAGGCTTCAACTCCTGCATTGCAAATAAATCAACAAATTAATTTTTACACAAACATTCAAAGAAAACTACGTTGGTAAAGAGATTATGAAAAAAGGTACAATCATATTTAAGTATGTTCTGTAAGTTGCTCAAACTAAAGAACAAGAAAGACACCTGCGAAGAGAATGGAATCTGATCAATTTGATCACACAGCCGCCGTTTATATTGTTACCTTTCCTTGCAGATATGAATTTTTTTTTTTTAATGGCTACTTGTATCCTTGCAGATATGATTTGCACAGCATATCTTCATTACAATTAGAATCACAAAAATATGCGGAAATAAAAGAGCTATTAGCGGGAAAAATCCTCATGATAGAGTGTTCTATGGGAGAAATGAAACTGTTATCCCTTTGTATTGGTATCTGTACAGGAGGACCAAGTAACGTAGCCTCTTTACAATACACCTACCCCCAAAAAACAAAAAAACAAAAAAGAGGCCCCCCTTATCCTCTCTTCATCTTCCTTCTTTTTCAACCTCATGGTGCAGAAGGTAAGCATTGAGACTTGAGAGTTGAGAGACAGTGAACAGGAGGAAAGAACCACCACGAAGACAAGTGATAATTGCTGACGTAAGATGAGTGATACTTTGTGGAGAAATCAGCGAGATGGTCAGTGGAGCGAAGAAAGGCCGGACGAATAATGTTGATCCAAAGATGGTAGCAGTCAATTTCAATATGTTTATTGTGCTCAACCATAATGTAAAAATAAAAAATAAAAAAACATATTTATTTCACCTTCATTTTTATTTTTTGCTGGTACTGTGGTTTTGTTCTAACAAGACCAATCAAGGTACCAGTTTCAATTCAACTGGCCGGTTCAATCCAAGTTTTAGAACATTGCAACAACCCACACATGACAGGACCCATATCGGCTCTCATCCTAATGCTCCCCACTCTCCTTCCCAACTCACTCTTTGTGATCTAGCACCAACAAGGCTTATGAATTAAAAATCCTAAAAATAGAGTAATGATGTCCAACGAATTTAAACCACATCATTGTCATCATCACCAAAGCATTGTCCTAACTATGTCAGGGTCGGATACACGAATCTTGTTTCTCCAATCTTGCACTTCTTCAAATCTATCCTTACTCCCATTCATGTCCATTTGCCTACCCCTTTTCCTTGGTAGGCCATCAACATACATAGAAAAAATTTTCCTCGGTGACACCATTGCTGCTTACATTAGGTATGTCCAAACCATCTCAAATAGGTCTCTCTTAATTTATCTCCTATGGAAAAACTACTCAACAATACCAATCCTAGCCTATGTTGGACATGTCCAAACCATCTCAAATGGGTCGATCGCAAAGTGCTTCAAAAGCAAGTCTCCACTTTAACCATCCCACTCTTATTCTAGTTTTGACAACTTCCTCAATGTCTCTATCTTTACTAGTTATCAAGGAAGGTATCAAAATGAATCCCTTTGTGGTATCTCCTAAGCTTCAATTCTCATTGGAGTTTCAGCTCTTTTCACATCCCCACTGAAGTTGCAATTCATATATTCTGTCTATATATGACTTATTTTAAATCTATTGAATTTACATTACGGGTGTTCTAATTATTTATAATGATTTTAAGTGATAAAAAGCGGCCACATTTGGAATTCATTCAGTTAGATGAACAATACCTGCAAGGCTTAAATGCTTAGATCTTCTTGAAAATGTGATTTCGATCTTCCAAAATCAATGTAAAAGGATCCCAAAAGCCTCCTACATTATCTGACAACAAGAAATAGGGAAAAGTACTCCTTGGACAGCCAAACTCAACTCGAGGTAGGCACCAAGTCCAAGTCACCAATTTTCAAAACCATGAACATCAAACTTAGTTCGAAATTAATCCAAGCTGTGAGCCGTGATGCTCATCAACCACCATGACCATTGCCTCGGGAGATCACCTCTCTCTATATGTGTGTGTGTGTGTGTGTGCGCAAGTGCGCTCGTGCATGAAACCCTCATATTTAGGCTGTTAGCAATGGATATGGATGCAATAGTTCCCCCCCACTCTCATAGTAGTGTGAGAGTTACTCTCATAGGAGCATTTTCATATGTGTGTGTGTGTGCGTGTGTGTGTGTGTGTGTCCAGATGCTTTCTTTTATATGACTGCTAACTTTTATTAACATTAACAAATCACAACCATCTACAGCTAAAACTTCAGGGCTGCCGTGCCCATACTCATATCTACATCCATATTTGGAATCAAGAAAATCCATCTTATAGATGCAACTTGATTGCTTGAAAAGCATATATATTGAAGACAAAGATGTATGGCAATCATAATAGAGCTACAGATATATACCTGGCAAAGAGTAAATTAACGCTCCATCATCAGCATATTCTGCCTTTCTTTTGATGCGATCCCACACCATATCACCAAGCATATCCAAAACCTCTGTAACTAAAATAAATATAGTAGGATAAAATTGGGAAACAGATGTGTCCAACAGAAGTCTTGCAACCTGCACAACTGAAAACAAAGCATTATTTCAGAGGAAAATGCACTGTTCAACACTTATATACCCATTCTTGTATATTAGCAGAAGGTACCCGGAAAAACCTAATTAAAAAGAAAAACATTAAAGACCAAATGAACTTAAATACCCATGTTTGTCTGAATTTTACAGTCATTCACAAATCATAAATTTATTAGGATGTCATGAATCTATAATTGGTATCATATGAAATATAACTAAATTTGGAGACCATGCATGTACTGACTGATGGACAACTGAAGTAGGAAAGACCATCTTGGCAGCATATGTAAAGAATAAGGCCCAAAAGGATGAATCTATTACACTGTATTGAGGGTATCCTTTAAAATTAGGAACTACTATTCACAAGGAAGGCATTGCACCTATCACTTAAACAAGCATTGAAAGATAGAACTGGCAGTTCTCAAATTTGAGTGTTCCACTTCCGGTATTTCTCTTTCTTTCTTTTTTCTTTTTTCTTTTTTTCTTTTTTTTTTTTCTTTTTTTTTTTTTTTTTTTTGTCATCACTCCAATGGAATTATTAGCATTGCAAGGTGATGCTAACTGCAGATGCTTGAAATCAACAATTACAGCTTTCACGTAAGAGAAAAGCTCAGTCTGAAAATATTTATGTAAACATCCATTTGGCAAATGCCCAAATGCACTCAATAAATTAAAGCAAAGATAGTCCAACCGACTGAACATATCGTGTCAACTGACGTGATACTATGATACTTGGATACTTCCAAATAGGCAACATATCGTGTCCTATTGTATCTTCATTTTTATTTTATTTTTTTGTGTAAAATTTGTGTCCCTACCATATCCATGGTGTGTCCCGACAATATCCATGCCGTATCTGGACATCATAGATGAGCAACCATCAAAATAGTACCAACCAGACAATACTATCCACATAATATGTACTAGCACACTGACCCTTGCTAAGCACGGGCATACTTATCAATAAAAATCAATTAAAAAGAAAGCCAAACCACATAGAATCATCGTCAAACACTTACCAACAGAAAACAACAGAAATGAGGATTATGACATTACCGCTTTCTCTTTTCTTTTTAATCCAAGAGTTTGTGGTGCAGAAATGGAGTAAGAAAAGTTGGGTGGATAGGAAAGAGGAGTATACATAGAGCAAGCATATATAAGATTTGGGATGGAAATGAAGTGGTTGAAAAGAAAAGAGTGAAAATGGTTGCATGTGGAAGTGGGGGGATAATGTGGGTCAGTTACAAAGAAGGTATATAACTCCCGGTCAAAATCAATGGTTATAGTCAAAATTGGCTTTAGAAGGCTTGGCTTTAATATAGTATAATTGCTTTAGATGGTGGTATAACAATCCATTTCCCAAGCTCCAACGGAATTATGTCTATGATTGTATGATCAAAGTGTTTCTCGTAAAACATAAGCAATCAGCAGCCCAAAATTTGATTTTTGCACGGTGCTATTTTCCATTCTAACGTCTATCCATCTCAAAATCGATCTTTGATCAGATGGATCAGAGTATTTGAATAGTGTGTTTTCATGACAGTCTCTCATGGAAAGTTACCAATATTTAATGGAGAGTCCAAAGTGCAGACCAACCAATTGGACAGTACACATGTCCAAAATGCACCACAATATACTCCAAGAATAGTGCACTTTTACAATATCCAAAATAGGCACCATATTTGCACTGTGTTGTATATGGTACTTCATTTTATGTATAAAATCGTATCATTGTGGTGCTTTTGGCGTGCCTTGTCATATCCATACAGTATCCAGTTCTGGACCACATATGGACTCAAGTATTATATATTTAGCAACTGAAAACCACAAGGAACTGGCCCTGGTCTTAGCAAAGTAATTGCCTTCAGATGGATCGGCAACATGAAAAACAACAGAAGCAAATAGGAATGAAGCTTAGTTAAAGCAATTTTAGCAAAAGATTGAAGCTCAAACAGAAGTTCATATTCTATCATATTCAAACTTAGGTCAAACCTCAAAGGGCATAGATATGTTCACAGATAATGATGTTCTCTTCAAGCATATGCAATATTCAATAAGCTTAAACCTTAAAGCGCATAGATACATTCACAAGTAATGTTCTGCACAAAAACTTATGCAATAAGCTTAAACCTTGGACATTGCTACATTTGCAAGTAATGATGGTTTCCTTGCCTTGATGGTTAACCTAAGAGATGTTACACGATCTTCAGCTTGCCATGCACAGCGTATTTCATCTTTAAGTTTATGTAATCGTGAAATATACTCCTGTCGTGTAATAACTTTGACCTCCTCTTCAGCAGTTTTTTGTGAATCATCCAACTCCACTAGGTGCAGGCCCGCCAAAGATTTTTCTGATACTGCATAGCTCCTCATTAAGTATATGAAGAAAAATTTTCATGGCTGTATCTGTACAGACTGTACTAACCAACTATTTATCAAGCATCAATAAAATTAAAATAAAAGTGTAAATGCTAAACTTCAAATGCCAAGATACTAACAAGATATACATTATACATATCATACCTTTACCACCTTTTACTAAAACATCAGACATCTGCAAGGGCAAGTGTGATTGAATTACATAATGGTCACGGCAAATTCAAGAGTTCTAAAATACTTAGAATATGTACCACCAAATTCTCAATATGAAACACCAACTAGCCATATAGCTGGACTGCTATGAGGTCAGCCCCTCAGCCCTACTGGATTGGTATAAAGCCAGCTTTCATATGGCTGAGCAGCGACCAAGACACCATTGATGCTTAGTGGAGTCAGGAGTGAAATAAAAATTGCAGGAGGGACAGTATATAGAGGTGGCATGTAACAGACTTCGATCTTCCTAATGGCCCTAACTGATAATGCACTCCCCCACAGAGGGAAGAGAAGAGGGAGAAGTCCTTGAGATGAAGCAAGGAAAACTACCTACAGATATCTTTCTGAGTGTAAGATGATAAATCCACCCAATAACTAAATATACTAGTCAATTAGGACATTACCAAAAGTAATATAACATTTCTCCGTAACGCAAACAAAATCAACCTTTAAAAAAGGATCAACTAAAACAAGTGAGAAACAAAATTGTCTTAAAGATCTGTGCAATTATAATATTGAACTAAAGCATTTCTTTACATCATTAACTAAAGAACTGCATTCAATACCCTCATCATGTCTAATCAGGCCATGGCGTAACAAAGCGAAGAATATTGAACTTCTAAACATTATTGTTTGAGAGAGAATAATAAGCTCACCGAAGAAACAGAGACTGTTTGTGTGAAGGAGAATTTCTGCATTAAAGATCTCTTAAAAATAGCCCATTCTTTCACTGACAGAGTAACTTCATCACAAAGCCCTCCTATGTAACTTTCACTTGCATTCTGCACATCCTGGTTAGAAACCAAAGCCACAGTAGGTGCTCTTAAAGGATCAGAGAAATCAACTTTCTCACTGTCCACGACATCAACCTAACATAGCATCCAAGCAAATTCTCGTCAAGCAGAGCTGATTTATATATACATAATTATTCATTTGTATTGCATGTATGCATGAATGCAAATTCTCAAAAAATCCCAGGCGGAAGTATAAAAGTTTATGCCCCTCTCAATTTGGATAGTGTAGACCATGTATTGAATGATGACGAATGCAACCCAATCACACTTAGTGAGATCCTATGAATTGGCACTCACCCCATTTTTACATAAACATAAATACTACTAGTGTTAAAACCATTAAATTTTGAACCCTAAATCAAGACCGCTAACTGCTAAGATAATCCGATCAATCCAATATTTGGCCAAGCCCTACATGGCTCCATCAAATCATCCTAACCTTTTGATCTATGGCCCTTCAAGGCATTTGTTTTTCTCAACAGTGAGTAACAACAGAATGGCTGCCAAATTGGGATGGTGCCAATTGAGGGAAAAGGAGGTAATGACAGTGAGGGGGCCGATTCAATATAGACGGGCTTAGTGGCCTGAGAGAGGGAAATGTGCGTTTTCCTTATGGTGCCAAGGGCGTGCACCCCATCATGAGTGTGGGTGTGTGTAAAATAATAAAGTTTTCAAGAGGGAACCCTTACATACAGCTTAAAGGGAGGTGCATTTTCAAGACAGAACCCTTATCAACCCCTTATACACAAACCCCGCCCCCAACATCCAAGTCCCCCTCCCCCTGGGTGGTATTGGCAAATCACCCCAATTTGACACCAATTAGACCAATATAACTGTTTATATATATATATATATATAACTAGACCAATATAAACGTTAGATTTAAATAAAGAAAAAATGCACTCCATCTAACAGTTCAAAATTTCCACACCACTAAATCAAGGGTCGAGTCCAATATTAATCCCCATGCAACCCTACCCACACTCATTCCCCTGCAAAAAACCTCGTTGTTTTAAAGTCAGTTTGTGCATGTGCATGAAGTGGCCAGAATGATGAACCCTCCATATACTGAAAGTGTCTTATAAGGTCCAAGGATCTAAGCAAACTCATTGCTTATATATCAGTTTACTTTTCAGTCTCAATTATGGTTACCTAGTTCGCTCAGAAGGCCTTCAAACCGCAAATAGTTCACTTCAAACAATTCACAGTTTGATTCAATAATCATTAACAAACTTAAGTAGTTCTCTAAGTCAAGTCCTATACAACCACTAGTGGTGCCTGCCTAAAACTTCAAGCTACTCAAAGCCCTACACCCATATATATGTATTAGCACTAATCCATATCTAACCTCAATCAAAGTCCGTCCTCCTTAAGATTGATCACCAATAAAACATGGATTTTTACTTTGATTTTTATTTTAACCATGTGCTTTACACATATCAATCTAATTGTGGGCCCAACAATAATTGAAGTAAAACTACACCCAGAGTTAATTATTTTAAGCAATTTGTATATTAGATGTGGGCCCTAGTTTTGAACTTATACCAAGGGCACAGACGAATTAGTTGATCAAACTTTTTGAACTCCAACTTCGAATCAGATGAATTGAGAAGCTACTCAAATGAACCTACTCCATCAAAGTTCCCAAGTTAAAGAAAACCAAAAAAAAAAGTTGGGGGTTGTGTGTTGATACAGGATAACTGAAAGGAAATCAGTGAATGGGGTTAGACTGACCTCTCATGAAAGCCAGCCACTTAAATCATCATCAACTAATGAGACCATCAATAAACATAAACACCCCAAATATCAATATCATCAATAAACACAAACACCCCAAATATCAATATGGGCAATCCACCCGTTGGGTCGAATCACAGACCCAAAAAGTATTAAACATCATCAACTAATGATACCATCAATAAACATAAACACCCCAAATATCAATATGGGCAATCCACCCGTTGGGTCCAATCACAGACCCAAAAAGCATTAAACTTTCTTCTTCCTAAAAAGCTATTCATTCTAGTGTATAACCACTTGAATCATCATCAACTAATGATACCATCAATAAACATAAACACCCCAAATATCAATTTGGGCAATCCATCTGTTGGGTGCAATCATAGACCCAACAAGCATTGAACTTTCTTCTTCCTAAAAAGCAATTCCAGTGTATGAGATTGCTGGGAAACCAAACAACGCAAATTGATGGAATGAAATGGAGAGATTGAGAGGAGATTGGTTGAAGAAGGCGTTTTGATTATGGGAACCTGATCATGTGTGGAACGACGGGTGGCGAGAGGATGATCGTATTCGCCAGTAGGTGTGCGTGGGAGCGAAAAGGCTGCTTCTTCAGCACTGTAGTCGCGAGCTCTGAATCTCATGGTGCCGACGACCACCGTCATCTCTCTCTCTTCTCTCGATTTTTTCGATCCCGGTTTTGGCGTCTAAAAGAATTTAGAGTCGGCGGTTTGAGGTCTGATATACGTGTGAGATCGACTGAAAGAGTTTTTGACATTTCTGGTCCATGAAATTGTTAGATTTAGGCCGAATTGGCGAACAATCGTTAACCATGGCGGCAAAGGTATCATCAATTAAACTGTACAAATATTCAGCATCCATTCTATGTCCGCTTGTATTTACAGACCCGATAAAAACTGTTCCCGTTACACAGTAAGTCATGAAATTAATAATGTGCCGCCTATTGTTGCTTGTCCACCCATCACACATAAGCGTGCACCCATACTCCTCTCAAGTTTTGAAGTGATCTTCTAAGTATCTCCAATAATCAGAAACTTCCATGTCAAGATACTTTCCGCCAATCTCATAAGCGAATGGAGGTTTAACTCTAGGCCCCACCTCAGCTATAGTATCAACCATGGAGCGATGGTATGATGAATTAGCAACATTAGGTGGAATCCGATTATAATAGAAGAACTTTGAGATGGCTCTCCCCATTTTCTTGGCTCTCCCCACCTCAGCTATAGTATCAACCATGGAGCGATAGTATGATGAATTAGCAACATTAGGTGGAATCCGATTATAATAGAAGAACTTTGAGATGGCTCTCCCCATTTTCTTGGCTCTAACTTTCATATCGCCCATGATAGAGCTACTAATCTTTAGTTGTTTTGTACTTTGAGACCGATGTAGGAATGGATCTATTATCCCTTTGCTTGCTGTATCTCGATAAGGGTTAGAAGGAGCTCTAGAAGAACCAGCCCCAGCCCGTGTCTCATCCATACGAGCCTGCTCAGAAGCAAATTGTTCACGGCTCGCTCTCAAAGCCCTTCTTAACTCCCTCGCCTCAACATCACCATCACTGTCATCCTCAGAAGTGTCAATCCTCTGCATATTTACAACCCTCTCATCAATTTTTTCTTCTTTTCTTTCTCATTCTTCTTTTCAAGCAACATGTCTCTCATTTGTTTCCTCACTTCAGTGGGGACATTTGCACATGGTTTAGCTTCCCCTTGTATGCCTGCTAGGTGTTGTTTAAATCTGTGGATTCCACCACTGAGAATCTTATAAATCCATTTGCATTTGACCTTATGATGGTCTCCTGCAACCATCTCCCCATGTTCCCATCCGGGGTCAACTTTTTTCTCTTTCTTTTTTGGGGCCATTTGTGATATAATCTAACTATCTGAGTGATAGTAATCTGCACAATCATGAAAATCACATTCTTTTAACCAAACAATAGTTGAAATTTCATCTACAAACAATCCACACATGTAATCATCTACTCTACATAATTTAAGAAAGTAAAATGTAAAAAATCCATATTATTAATAATTATTTTTACAACAAAAAGTAAGGAAAATATTATTATTGCACATATATGCATAGATCTAGTGTTAGAACCATAGATCCATGTTATACAAACCCTAAATAATAATTTCATACAAAGAACATAAGTAAATAATAATAAAAAATTTGGATTTCTCATTATTTTTTTTAAATTACATCATAATCATAAAAATCACATTCTTTTAACCAAACAATAGTTGAAATTTCATCTACAAATAATCCACACATGTAATCAACTACTCTATATAATTTAAGAATGTAAAATGCAAAAAATCCATATTATAAATAATTATTTTTACAAGAAAAACTAAGAAAAATATTATTATTGCACATATTTGCATAGATCTAGTGTTAGAACCATAGATCCATGTTATACAAACCCAAAATAATAATTTCATACAAAGAACATAAGTAAATAATATAAAAAATTTGAATTTCTCATTATTTTTTTTAAAATTACATCATAATCATGAAAATCACATTCTTTTAGCCAAACAATAGTTTGAATTTCATCTACAAACAACCCATACATGTAATCATCTACTCTACATAATTTAAGAATGTAAAATGCAAAAAATCCATATTATTAATAATTATTTTTACAACAAAAAGTAAGGAAAATATTATTATTGCACATATATGCATAGATCTAGTGTTAGAACCATAGATCCATGTTATACAAACCCAAAATAATAATTTCATACAAAGAACATCAGTAAATAATAAAAAAAAATTGGATTTCTCATTATTATTTTTTAAATTATATCATAATCATGAAAATCACATTCTTTTAACCAAACAATAGTTTGAATTTCATCTACAAACAACCCACACATGTAATCATATACTTGACATAATTTAAGAATGTAAAATGTAAAAAATCCATATTATTAATAATTATTTTTACAAGAAAAAGTAAGAAAAATATTATTATTGCACATATATGCATAGATCTAGTGTTAGAACCATAGATCCATGTTATATAAATCCAAAATAATAATTTCATACAAAGAACATAAGTAAATAATAATAAAAAATTCAGATTTCTCATTATTTTTTTTAAATTATATCATAATCATGAAAATCACATTCTTTTAACCAAACAATAGTTTGAATTTCATCTACAAACAACCCACACATGTAATTATCTACTCTACTTAATTTAAGAATGTAAAATGCAAAAAATTCATATTATTGATAATTATTTTTACAAGAAAAAGTAAAGAAAATATTATTATTGCACATATATGCATAGATCTAGTGTTAGAACCATAGATCCATGTTATACAAACCCAAAATAATAATTTCATACAAAGAACATAAGTAAATAATAATAAAAAATTCGAATTTCTTAATTTAAAAAAAAAACGAACCAAAAATTAAAAAAAATACATTTTAAAAAAAAATAATGATCCTCCAAACCATCTTCAAGCAATATCTTCGTCTTAGCATCTTCTCTAAACCATATATGCATGTAGAATCAAGAAAACAAACCTCAAAGTTGAGAAATAAAAAAACCCTCTTTGATGTGAATAGTGGTTGGATTCTTTGGTAGGCTTGATATTCAAAAATGGATGAATTTGATGATGTTTGATGCTTGAAACACAATTTGGAAATAGTCTCCTTCACTCTCTATCAAGTGGAATAGAAAAAAAAAAAAGAGGATTTTAGGGTTTTCGTCAGTGGGGGGACTTGGCTCGGTCTAGGCCCAATCCGAGGCGACTCGGACACGGCCGATTTTTTATTTCTTGCTATTATGTAATCAAAATATAAATTCATTCAATAACATGATTGATTAAAAAAATTACCGAATTATCCTTTTTATAGACCAAGATAGCTATTTGAACAGAATGAAGGAAAAGAAAGCATTAAAAGAGCCCTGCTATCAATAGTCAGCAGTTTCTAATATAAGAGTTTATAATGATATGGACAGATAGCCTTAGGTAGGTAGAACATTATACATACTGCCAACTTGTATAAAGAGTAAAATCAACAGAAGCCCCAATAACATCAATGGCAAAGCTTCAATAGAAGATCTTGGTGTGGGGGCAGCGACACTTGTGGCACACGCTCTCTCTTCTTTTTCATATATATCAACCGTTGCAACCTCTTAAGACAACAACAACATCAATTGCACTGCACCCTTCATCATTTGCAGCCGACACTGTTTTGAGTATGCAAAGAGAGATTTGAATCTCAAGCTCGGCCAACTCATCAAGTGATGTCAAGTTGAGGCCCAAGAGGATCTTGCGGATAAGAGAATGTCTCATAATGGAGGGAGACATGAGGTGCTTGGCATTATCCGATTCAAATGTTGTAGCGATCTGAGATGACATTCCATCAGTTGTAGCTGTAGTAACTTCTCCATTAGAGAACCAAAAATGATGGTGCTTGTTTTTTAAATCTATAGTGATAGTTGTCTTTGTTCCCCTAATGTTCTCGACTTTGTGGGTCATATTAACAATGTGCTGTTTACGTGTGAAAGGTCTGTCAATGTTGAAAGGGAGGAGAAAATTAATTTTAAAAAAAGTGAAGAAGAAGAAAAGAGAAGGAAGAAAGATAAATGGGTGAAGGGTAGTATGCAATGTTAAAATGAAGACAAGATGTCACCTGTGATGAGGTAGAAGGTCATTCATGACTTCCATGAGATCAGTCTTGTCATGCGGGTCTTCCACGATATCACGTAGGATATCACGCAGAAGCTGATCTGGGTCTTCCATAATATCAGGTAGAGGCTGATGTGGGTCTTTGTAATCGAAAGTAGCACCTAAAGAGGGAGATTTGTATCGATTATTCAGCACTAAAGAAAGACACAGAACAAAAAGTTCTTTTCAAAGACTTCTCAAATGATGATGCAAGGGTTCTTGGCCTCAGGTTATTCCCAAACAGGGGAAACATCTCACGTAGGATAGGATACAACAAATCCCATATATATGCAAGGATGGACATTGGACAGTGAAGAGCTGAAACTCTACAAGAACTGGACCTTTTTTAAAGATGCCGCATGGCATATTTGTGTGGCCCATCTATCATGCCCATAAATCTGAATCACTCGAATTTTAAATTATGCAGCACGAAATCACATATTGAATCCACAATGTGAGAGATTTCTATTAAACCAACTATCATTTCATGATAAACAGAGTATAAACTAATTGGTTCAATTTTAAGTTAAAAAACAACCAATAATGTTGAATAGTAAATCTGATGTGAAGGCATTACTACAAAATTTTCAATTAATGATGTCCAGGATCTAAATAAACAAAACAAAATCAGAATATGCTAATCGATGCTTCTCATCTTGAGTTCACATCTTGCTCTTTCTTTTTTTTTCCTGTGTTAATATCATATATAGGCACTTCATCATTTGTCCACCAAAACAGATTAGGTAAGTCCCAATATAGTAAGTAGATAAGTTAACACTATTTTTGCATACATTTTATAGAAGAAAAGAGTATGGTGAAAAACAAGTTCTTCATAAGTATAAAAGTTTTCAAAAAAAGAACAGCACCTTAATTTAAGGATTACCAGATTAAGTCTCCAAAATCAAGTACAAGGATTGTAACCAATTATAAGGTAAGTCGATGTGGGATTAAACAATATCATTGGGAATATAATCACGATCAATCGAGATTAGGGAAAACTATTCATGAGTTTAGGAATTATGTCTAACAAGTTTGGAATTACAAATTCATGCATCTAACAATTTAGGCACATCTCATATTCATGATCTTTTCCTTCCAAACCCCCCCCTGGGTAGGCAACATCCATGCCAAGACACGATTTCAATCCTAAAAGATCCCTTCGACTGCACAAGGCTACTCCGTGGGAAACACCAATCAAGTGCATAAGATCCAGCTAGCTGCTGTTTGTTTAAACAATGACATGATGGAAGATCCCACCTTCCATGATGGAATGGCCCTCTAGTATCCACTTAACAATAGAGTCCGGATCTGGTGAGGGAAAACCCCAGGGTGACTATGAGGGGACCATTCACGATCTGCCACATCACCGCAGGTAACCTGCCATGCATCCGGATAGGAGTTGCCCGTGGTGACGTGGCATATTCTGAGTGGTCCACTCAGGGTCACCTGTGTAAGGCCACTTAAGAGGATCCCAATTCCTTAACAATACTATTTTAAATGACTTGATAGTATCCACTTCTCAGTACCATTCCAAATCCGACGCCCTTGCTTGGTAGTATCCACTTGAACATACCATTCAAAATGGCTTGATTGCATCCACTTCTCAATACTATTCTAAATCCTGTACAATCAATAGTATCCACCTCCCAATTATTCGATTCTCTTTTGATAGTGCTCTAACAATTTATTAGGTTTCCATGTTCAATCAACACAAGTACCGGATTTAATCATTACTTTTGATCATAAAAATATCACGTAATTTCTCGATCAAATGAATCTTAAGATGAGTTCTACATGAAAGTTAAAGTACTTGGATGTACAACATACTAGTTTTCTATTTTTGGGGAAAACATTTACTATTTTTTAAACCCATGCATTCAAATAAGATTACCTTGCGAAAACCCAAAAGCAATGTAAACTTCAGATCGAGCTACAGGCTGCTTATAATTCATCCAACATTTTAAGAACCAATTATCCAAACCTATAATACCACCTCATTCATTACATCTTGTACTCAATGACATGATCATGAACAATTTCATATAAGATCTCAATGAATGTTCTAAAAGACATGGACTGCTACAAGATCCCCTGGTTGACCATAATATGCTTTCGAAACATTGACAATAAACCATATCACAAGTTGGAATTTAAATTAGGAATACTAGGATTGATTTCTACAATTAATCAATCAACAGACAACAACCTGAAGAAGAAAATCCATCAAATTCATGAACCATTAAGCTTGGTCAAACCCCAACAATGTGAAATCCGGCTCCACGGCCATGTGGTAAAGGACCCATGGTGTGCAATCGATAGGATCTCATCATGGCCCATGGCAAAGATAAGCCTCCTTGTTATGGTGGATTTGATCCAGTGGAGAGGGTCACATGGAATTTAAAGTAATCGCCTCATGATAAAACATGTACTTTAAACAATGTGTAGATTATCCACTCACTTTGGTTGGTGCAAACCTGGGGGAGATGAATGGCTGCAATGAATGCTTCGCAGTACCTCAACCCCAAGTCCTTAGATCACCCAAACTTATCTCTCTTCTTCTTCTTCTTCTTCTTGTCTTTCAACTCTGTGAGAGAGTGGAAATGCTTATATAGATTTGGTAGTTGGTTAAATTAGAAACTTTGGGTTGGTGCAAATTTGTTTTCCTAATTGACTTAGGAGTCTAATCATAGTCATAAACAATAAACTTTCTAATTTTCTTCACTAAGATACTTAGGCTTTCCTAATGATGCAAAGGATCCATGTCCATGCATAAAACGTTCCTAGGGAACCACTCCAACCCCATGCGGCTCAGGTGGGCCCCACACTTCCCGTCCGTTGGATTTGCAGTAATTAAAAGGTCTTTCCATAATCGACTAATGGAAAGTTCGCTGTTTGGGGTGTCCTGATTTAGTAACTGAGAATCATCAAAATAGAACCAATACTTGGGATTTAAGTAAACATAAGTTTAGTAATGCAGTATTTCTTCTTTTGTTTTCCTTATTATGGTATCTTTCTTGTATTTATGAATTTATTAATTTGAATTTGATTATCATGAATGCATGTGCATAGATGTTAATATTTTATAAGTATTTGATTCAATTTTAGATATTTTTAAATATTTAAAAAAACATATCTCTATCAAGTCTCAGTGTTGACTTTGTCTGAGTCAAATCTTTTCTGCACAACAGAATTGACCTTGGCCATGTTTCATACTATGGGTTAGACCTTTTTCTCCTTTTTTTTTTTTTCTTTTTTGCTACATTAGTGGCTCGAATTCACCCACTCTCACTCATATATCATGTCCCTCACAAGCTTAGCTACAACTTGAGGGGGAACTATGGGTCATACTTTATCAAGTAAATTGGGGAAAGGAGATGAAATGTGCGTGACGCATTCAATATCTTTCTTCCTCTTGAAATCATCAAAATCAATTCAGACATGTGCCATCCACTTCATGTTGGATTTGACATTTCAATACCTCTTTGACATGAAATTTTCAACTTCATGACTAAACTTCAGCAAATGTCACCAAAATCGTTTGACTCTAATCAACTATTTTTCTTTTTCTTTTTCTTTTTTTTTACTTTTTTGCCTTGAATCCCATGATATCATGGGATCTAAATGTTAAAAGTTAAAAACCTACTTGAATCCCCTGATATCTAGCATGGGATCCAGAAAAGAAAAAAGAAAAGAAAAAACAAAAGGTGCACCAGAGTCAAAGGACTCTGATGACATTTAGTGACTTAGGGTCATGAAATTGGGGATTTAAAATCTAAGGTGCATTGAAATGTTAAAACCCTCTTTTCTTTTCTTTTTTTTGCTTAGTTGGCCCAGTGGCCGAGAGAGGAAACTGAAAACCACCCTGCCAGGGATCGATCCTGACATGATGTATGGGAGCGGGAGTTGCTATCCCCAGCAATCCTGTGATTCCCCTTCATGGCTTTGATCATATTAATTGCTTTTTGATAGATTAAAAAACCCATGCTGTTTGGGCTTACTGGGCTACAGGCCTCCTGGCTGGACAAGCCATGTGTCCTATATTTTTTGGGGTCCAGTCTTAAGTGGTGGTGGTTGAAGATGAGGATCTCAAATCGCACAAGGCACACTCAAAGTCTCCTTAACCATGGCTTCCTCCATTTGATCCAGATTTCTCTCTCTTGCATACCATATGCATGTGTGCCATTGTAGGAACCACAGAAACACCACCAGTTGGCCTGTTTTAATCAGTAGATCAGTAAACATAAAATGCAAAGATTGAACACATGATTAATTTGTTTTTAATTAAATATAATAGTGCCACACTAGCATGCACGTAAAAGCTAAACAGGCAAAATATACAAGCAAAAGCCTCTCACTCTTCAGTTCTCACCTCCTATGTGAGCTTTTATTCCATATAAAGGAAGCATCATCTCTCAAACCCTAATCCATGTTTCTAAGCATAACTACACAGCCCATAGGCACAAGAACCCTTTTTGCTGCAACTACGGCTGCATTTCCCACAGTGTTCGTCGTTGTATGACAGATTCACACAGTGGCCTTCACAACATGTCTCTGCATACTTGCACTTGTTCCCACACACCCCACAGTTCAGGCGATCCGTCTGCACATCAACGCATTGCTTATTGCAGCAATCAGGCCCTCCACTTCCCTTAGCGCGACAAATCCTTGGGTACTTATAAGTAACTGAGGCCTTAGGCTTCCTTTGAGCGAGAAAGCGACCCATGCCTCGACTAGTGTAAGACTGGAACTCCGACAATGGAAGCTCGTCCGAGGCGGTCAAGGAATGTTCATAGGCATCAATGGATGCTAATGTGAGATTTATGGCTGAGGACAAGAAAATTGCTACAATGGTTATGATGTGTGTAATCTTCATGTTGTCAACGCAGTCAGGAAGAAGTGATCAAGATGGAGAGAGGGAGGTTTTGGTGCTGTTGGATTGAGTTGTTATAGGTTTTGGTCTTAGGGGATGAGTTGAGAAGGGGAGGGGGTTTTTATAGGTGTGGATCGGTGGGAGAATTTGTGAAGGGAGGTTTTAGTGGGGTTGGCTATTTCAGTGGCTGCCTGAGATGGAATATGTTGAATAGTTCATTCTATTCAAGTAAGAGGAAGTTCGATAGAATTCCAATAAAGAGGAGATTAACTGGCTTATAGTAAACTGAAGTGTTATTGCCAATACGTTCACTGACCCTAACAATAAATACATTTTGAGACTTGTGAGAATTACATGAGATTCCCCAGGTCAAAATAAAGTGAGGGTTATTTAGAGAACTCAGCCTTCTTGTAACCTTATGATAACTTTCAGACATGTCAAGTAAACTACGTGTTGTGAGGCCTAGTTCTTCTCAAGGCAGACCATAAGATAAAAAACACAGATCATGGACTGTCATGCGAATTGGAGTAATTATATTGAACAATGCATTGAACCATTGCAGATGATGGGAATGAACCCTCTTTAGGTTTGTGCAAATGGATTACATATACTAAATGCCCAAAACGCACGAGTGGTAAGTGTCTCGTCTCACTCAACTGCGGATGGACCGATCTAGAGTTGGTAGGTTATCCATGAGTACCGTTCCTTGGACCCAGTAGGCAAAGAATAAAAATGCATGATCCAGGTATGGAGTATGGGCCCTTTAAGTTCAGGTGTGGGTCCCCTTCGGCAGTTCAGGTTTTGGTCAAAATACACTATCGATGCAATGAGAATTAACCTCACCTGTTTTCATCTCTAAATCTAATCATGTCGTATTCCCTGTCTGTGAATGTAACTCTTATGGTCCCCGTTTGTTGCTCAGCTGATTATAAACGTGGTAGATTCCGTATGGTTAAGTTATATATAAATATGGGAGGTGCTCTTATGAGAGGCACTCTCACCAACTTAGTGAAAGATGGGTGGTGGCTCTCACTTCCATATCCACTCTCACCAACTTAAATGCAAAGACCCCTGACTTAAATGTGAGGGCCCCCACTCATCTCTCACCAAGTTGGTGATGAGAGTGCCTCTCATAGGAGCACCTCCCTATAAGTATATATATATATGTGTGTGTGTGTGTGTTTTTTCTCATGAAAGTTGATATGCGTCCACGCACAACTTAGCACCTCCCTATAAGTGTGTGTATATATATATGTGTGTGTGTGTGTTTTTTCTCATGAAAGTTGATATGCGTCCACGCACAACTTAGCTCCAAAAGGCCTATGTACTGTACAGACTTAAATAGGATGGCTAGCTGAAATCGATCCATCCAAGCATTTGTAAACAGTTAATTAATACTCAAACCACTGTAATTAATAGGGCCAATGAAAGTATCCCATTTTTGCATACTTCATGATTCCAATCTCAATGCAAATGCACGCACTTGTGTGTGCCACTTGAAACACCAACTTTCCAAAGACTGAGATTCATATAGTGGCCCACCAATGATCAAATCCAGTTCCTTCACAAAATACCTACCTTCATTTGAATTACCATTTGACACTCTTCAAAGACACTATTAAGTGACGCTGAGTTGAGATTCTTGCAGTCAGATTAGGGAGTATTGAAACTTGGATAATACTGCCGAACTCTGTCTGACTTTAAACACCTATAAGAGTTTCGTAGCAGTGTCCACGAAAATCCCCTCTCTAAATTAGAACCATTCGATACGTAATAGTGCTTCAGCAACTAAACATAGGCCCACCACAGCTGTCGAAACTGGAGGCTGAAAATCTGGCAGAAATTGGGAATTTTCCATGGATGAAGGCACCATTTGCTTTGAATATCACGAAGGGAATCTTATCTTTTTGCAGGGAAACAATGAAATACTGTGCAAATGTGATACTATTAGGCCCCGTTTATAAGAAAAGTCTTCTAGGGGACAGGTGCTGAAGGGCGAAAAGTGAAGGGTTAGGCCAGCTTGGGTGTTGGAGCTTTGGTATGCAGATGATTCTCTTTATTCTTTTCTTTCTTTTTCTCTTTTCTTAACTTAATAAGGGACTTGAATTCCTGCACCCAAACAAACATTACACATGTTCTTATCTAGTTGAGAGACATCATATATGCAATTAGATTACCCTTAACTGAGTGAGCCAAATGTTTCAAATGAACCCTTAAAAGGGTACATTTGCGTAGCAGGCACGGAAATGGAACTTCTCTAATGCCTTTTGTACAATTTTGCTGGAAAAGCAGCTATTTTTTATGTAGGCCTTGGAGGAAAACGACATGCGCCAAATGAAGGAAATAAAAGTACGCCAAAAACTATTATGTATTTTTCGTTTATTTACAAAAAAAAAAAAAAAAAAAAAAAAGTTACACAAACGTGCCTTAAATATATAAATTTAAATAGGGACATAAAACTTATACGATTTAATCTCACGGGTAAGGTGAAATGAGATGTTTATATCAAACTCAAAATGAGGATACTTTGGCAACTCTCTCATATGATTCCACAACTTTGACAGCTAAAGCCAAGCCTCTCATCCACGTTTTTCCCCTGTGAGATTCATGATTTAATTTGGAATTGCAAGGTCCCCTTTAGAGGCATTGTCACTAATATCATTTTCAAAAAAGTTATCAATTCATAAAAATGTTTCTGACACTTGTCGAATTTAGGGTTTTTCTAGGGATGTTGTCAAGAATGCATGCTCCTTGTGCAGATGTCTTGCACAGGAGACCTTGTGAGACAACTTATGGGCATAATTATCTATTTAGTTTCGTTTTGGCCGAAATGGCTAAAGTTTTTCGTTTCGGGCATGAAGCAAAAACAAAATGCATGACATAATTTTCCAGTTTGATGTTCGATCAATATTAGCTGAAATCCATGTTTTCGGCTGAAATTAGCCGAAATGACCCAACTATCTAAAATTTTCAAAACTATCAAACTGTTTTGGGCAATGTTTCCAAACTTCGATTTTAAAGATTATTAACTTCTATGCTTATGAAAATTGTATTTTAACTTAATTATGGTAAGAAATGTGCTTAGATTTTATACCTATATTAGAATACGGTATTATCATAATGAATTAAATGCATAAATTATATTATATATTTTTTAAGCCCACCCAAAGTTCCACCCCCTATGAAAAATTGCCACTCCTCCAGCCTTGACTGACCCACCTAAAGCACATTCGTCTGCAATGCAAGCAAGCATTCTCTTGTCCTTAAAAAGCTAGTGGAACAGAATGTTGGGAATCAGGACTTCTGTAGGAGTTTGTGATGGTTAGGCGCGCATTATATTTGTATAGAGTAGGTTGTCCTAGGGCCTAGCCATCCAAACTTTGGCTCCTTTTTATTATTTATATGTGTTCTCTCTAAACCAACCAATTCTGCCACCAACTGGAAGGCTAGGAATCTGGGTCCCACTTAGGAGGTCTTGTATGGGGCCATTCATGTAGTCTATGAAGATATCTAGGTTCCACAGGGATACGCTCAGGGCCAAATCCAACTAATCCGGATTCAGAATGTTAATCTTGCCCAACCGACTCAAAGTCTGAGGTCCCAAAACATTTTGGGAAGATCTAACCCTAAGACCTAAGTTCAGCACTTAATGGACTAGGGCCTTTGTTGGGTGGACCCCGATCTAGTCCCAAGATCGATTTGGATTCATATTCTAAGGCGTCCAATACTCAGTTTTGAATTGAGGTCCTATCCTAAAAACCCTTATAAGGCTCAAGAACGGCTTCTAACTCCAGTGATAAAAGGCACCCAAGCAATTACCTTCCCTCACCTGAGGACTATCCTATTTCATGTGAGGTTTACTTCTCTCACCTAAGGGCTCTCTTACCTCACCCAATGTCAACTTCCCTCACCAGAGGGCTGCTCAAGCCCCCAAGCTAGGTACCAAAAAAAAAGGAAAAAAAAAAAGAAAAGAAATCCTTATTGGGCTCGGGCTGCGCTCAACTAATCTCCAATCTAAATCTATCCTGTCCACTATTTGGAAAAGGCTCTCATGAGATCAATTTGTACGGATATCTAGAGTATTGGCCCCACTAGATCAAACTAAAAACGAGAGAAAGCCAGAGCCCAACTATAAAGGGTAGCTTCTATAATATGCATGAGGAATTGATATTCGTAGCGTGTTAGATAGCAATACAAGGTTGTCAAAGAGGGAAAAGGAAAAGAAAAAAATGATAGAGAATCTGTTGATTTCCCAAGAAAAGAACATTCACTGACACGTGATAATCTATACGGGAAACACGAGCTACTGACCTTTTACAGTTCTAAATTCAGAAAAAAAAAAAAAACGCACGAGGATGGAATTGCTTTGCCTAAAAACATGTGTTTTTTTTACTGATAGCCATTCATGCAAATGTGTGATCTCAACCATTGAATGCATAAGCCCCACACAGTGATGATGAGATGCTCTCTCTCAATCTCTCCCTGTCCTTGATATGCTAAGTACCCCTTTAACCAATTAATTGTACATTCTAATCTATTAGGAGGGGTTCAAACCAGTGTGAAAAAAAAAATCTATGTATTTGGCTTCACAAAAGGAGTGTAGTTTTCATTGTAAGCAGTTGTTCTAAAATGAAAACTCAGCTATAATCTGAATGAATAATACATGAAGTTGATATAACTATTTTCAAAGATAACAGCAATCACTGAGTACCTTGAAAATTTTATCTCCCACTACCTAGAGTCATCTCCACCTTAAGAGTCATAAGAGGTACTGATTTCAGAGCCTTAAAATTTCCAACCCCTGTTATTTAGATAAATTGAGATTGTTGTTGAATTTTGCATGACTAATTAAGGAGCTTGCGTATCTGAGCTGGTGGCAATTGGAGATCAGGGGGTAGTGTTTGTGGAAGTGCTAAGATAGGATTAGAGTGGATGCTTAGAACCTGCCTGGTCATTCCTTGCAATTTCTTCTATATGAGGTGATAATTTAGGCATGGATAGGTGACATGACAAACTTTAAAACGTGCAAGGAGAAAAAAGGATTCTTACTAGTTGAACTGTAACATACAGTATGGTAGCCTAGTGTAAGTAGCTTGTTAGAAAGTTTGACAGTATTTCTGAGACAAAATACCGATATTTTTTAGTTTAACTTTTGCACGGATTTCTGGTTGGTAGATGACATTGATAGCCAACATTTAGTATTTTGGGGAGCAACAAGGAAAGAAACTTCAACATCAAGGGAGCAAACAGCTTCAAAATTACAACAATGGTGTTACACGCGTTACTTTGAATCATGCATTTATCCATACAAGTAAAGAGAGATGCAAAATCATAATGTAGGCCTCAAATAAGTGATCTTTACACCACCTTCGTGCATTTAAAGTATCCTGTACAAGTGAAGAAGCAGAGAAGGTTGGGTTTATGATAGGAACTTCTATCTGAAAATGCCTTCTTCATATGTGCCTGCATTCTTCATTTTTCTATGCTTGTTCTTCCTTTCTATCAAAGCTCAAACTTCTCCATGCAACAATGAGACCTTCAATTTCGCTTTAAACGGGAGGAATATGACTCACTGCAAGAAATTGGGAGCCTTGGGGGCCGAATTGGGATGGAACTTTGATAACATCCCACGAAACGCGGGCAAGACGGTGGACATTCTGTTCGGTGCAAGCCTAGGAGGCCCGCAAGGATGGGTGGCATGGGGGGTTAACCCGTTTCGCCCACAGATGGTAGGCACCAGAGCCTTCATTGCCTTGAAATATCGGAATAATTCACTCCATCTAGATAATTACAATGTGACTGAGGACACCAAGCATGGATGCCGGTTCCAGCCTTCTCCGATTGATGTGAAATATGAGAACATGCACGTGGAATACTCTAGGGAGACCCACTTCCTCACCATGTTCGTGACGGTGACTCTTCCATCGGACAAGTACAATGCAGAAAACTTGAATCATGTGTGGCAGGTCGGTTCGCATTTGGAGGACAAGGAGCCTAAGATGCACGCCACCTCACTACAAAACTTCGACAGCTGTGAGGCAATCAATCTTACTACTGGTGTTGGTAAAGGCCATCACCCTCGACACGTGAGAAAGGTAATTTATTGGGACCATTATTTGTGCATGAATTGGCAAACAGGTTATTTTGGAAAAACAAAAAGAGTCGAGTTCTCAGCATCTAACTTTGTTTTGTAAAATCTCCCATAGGCGTTTGAATTATAGACTTGCTAGTCATGCATTCAAACTTCAAATCTGTGTTTGATGTTGCAGATAATTAAAAAGTACGTTACTTTCTGTCATACTTGATGTTCGTTGGAGGTGGAGAAGGCCATAATGGATTGACAACAAAGAAAATAGCATCCCACCTAATTGAGATTAATTTCCAACATGGACAGAACATCTAACAATCCATTCCTAATCAATGGCTTTTGTGATTATGTTTGGGACAGGTGCATGGGGCTCTAAATATTATAGGATGGGGGACTCTCTTGCCTGTTGGAATCATCTTCCCAAGGTATTTCAAGAAGTTCCCATTCGCAGATCAACGTTGGTTTCGGGGACACTTGACATCCCAATTGCTTGCATTTGTAATTGGCACAATTGGTTGGGCACTTGGGATATCTCTTGGGGGTGCTTCTAAGAATTACACTTTCAAAACTCATAGGATTATTGGCATCACCATTTACAGCCTGGCGACATTGCAGGTAAGCGGCATACAAATTTTTGCTTTTTTTGCTCTCTCGGGGTTATAGTTTCTTTCAACATTCACATTGATTTTATTCCTTATCGAAAAGAGAGTGAAGAATACATTTTCTCTACTCAGTTTCTATGCTCAGAACAATATTCGTGGTGAAATGTGTTTCTACCTCTGTGGTCCCAATCAGAATTATGCAAAAGTTTAAGAAAATTCTTTTACCTTAGAAAATGAAAACCATGGAAATGTTAACAGGGAACAATGAAAAATCATTAGTGCTTCGAACAAATATTTTCATTAGCTGTTTGTTTGATTGCAGATTCTAGCATTGTGGCTGCGCCCGAAACAGAACGATGATTATCGCAAGTATTGGCACATATACCACCATTTCGTAGGTTATGCACTGTTTTCACTGATAATAGTGAATATTTTCCAAGGAATAAGCATCCTGAGGCCTGCCATAATCTGGAAACGGGTTTATGTTGGGATCCTCTGTTTCTTGGGTCTTATAGTACTCTTCTTGGAGCTCTGCACTTGGGGTAAGTTCATCTATGAAACATGTATTAAAAAGGGGAAGAAGCAGCAAACTACTCCTTAGCCATGGAGAAGAGAAGAAAGAAACATAGTGCGCGCAACTGCATCCTTTGTTAACTGTTTGTGCTGGTGTTTCTTGAGTGTTCAATCATTCACCTCTCTGATGAAGGCAAGAAGAGTGACAGAAGTAGAATGCATGGATTTCAGTACTTCAACAAGAATAAGAAGAAAGAAGAGAGAGAGAGAGAGAGAGCGCGCACTGGTATATGTTTTATGTTTAGTTGTGGATAGAAAAAGTGTTGTATTGTAGTTATTAACTGGATTGGTATAAAGGGTTTGGTGGTGATGTAATGGAACCAAAAGCTGAAATAGTTGTTTTTTGTCTATTGAATGGTAATTCTTTGAACGCGACTATGAATATATGAACGTTGTTCCTATGTTTGTTCTCTTTTTTGCAAAATCTTGGTTGTAGGGCGATCTTTTGATGAGCTGAACCATTTTCTGTCAAACCCATTACCTCTAAAATGGCAACACTTGAGTATCACTGCTTTGGGTGATGTCATGTATTGCCATGCATCGGCTTAATTTAAATTTAACTGATGATTTGGCCCAATATTGAATGATGGAATGTGAAATAGAATTCATGTAGCTGAGTTTGATGATAAATAAATCAATAAAATCTCACCACTTCAGTACCAATCGCTTGCCTAAATTTATAATATAAAAATAAATAAATTACTTAAACATATAGGAGGGGTCTTCTTATGCATCTATCCCTCACCATTTTGGTGAGGGAAACTTCCGGTAAAGGAAAGTTTCAAGTACAAAATGTACTTTTCAATATATAGGGTGAAGTGCACTTGTATTTAAAATTTCCCTTTTATGGAAGTGTCCCTCACAAAAATGGTGAGGGATAGATGTATAAGAAGACCCCCAAATATATATATATATATACAAGTACTTTACGTACTAAGCAAAAAAGAGCTATAAATTAAAGAACTAAAAATGGATCTCTATCATCAACAAGTTCCTAAAATTCAGGAACTAAAAAAAGAGAGAAACTTAAACATCCATTTTAAAACTATTAAGAGTTTTATATATATATATACACCCTAAAAGCTTTTAGGATTTGTAAATAGACTCATTTGATTTCAGTATTTAGTGATTTATGCTTGGTTTTTCTTTTAATACAACCGTCATAAGTTTTAAGAGTGAAATGACACATTCGCCCATATCTTTATCCCTTTTTGCATGAGCTTTTCTTAAAATCATTAGCACCAACATTACTCATTTTATTAATATTGGGCCTATTTTATTAAATCTAAATTAATAATAATGACAATCATCACCCATACCTATAATTAGTTATAATTAACCCAATCCATACACCGCCCGCGTGGGATCCACGAAAGTTTCAAAATACATTATTAGGGTTAACACATCAAAATACACGATTAGGGTTAACATTGAAAAAAGTTAGTGGAAGATAGGATTTGGGTGGTGTTTTTACCGCCCTCACACTCTCTTATCCCTTCATTCATTCTACCGTATTCAAAGATAACGCACTTCTGACAATCTCTCTCTCTCTCTCAAATCCAAATGCAGATGCAAACGCAGTTGCAGACCCAAGTTCATTTTCGATCCTGTCGTCTCCATCGGCCCTTCCTAATCCTCCCACACAATCGCTCTTTGAGGAATTCCATCGGCTATTTCAGTCTCCGAGTCTCATATAAGAGATTGAACACAACCATCAAAAATTGCATCAGAAATGAAGAACATGGGGTCGAGAATCATCATCAACAGCAGCAGCTGAGAAAGGCGTATCCTTTTCACGAAATCGAGCCGCGGTGGCAGCACTACTGGGAGGAGAATCGGACGTTTCGTACCCCGGATGAAATTGATACGTCGAAGCCCAAATTCTACATGCTTGATATGTTTCCTTATCCTAGGTCAGTTCCCATTCCTCCAAATCTGGTTTTATTGTTTGAGCTGGTAAGAGTCTGTTTATTTTTATGTAATTGAATACTAGGATTGTATTTCTATGAGTAGTTAGAAATGAAGAATAAAAGGTGGTCACCCCAACTTAGCAGAAAAGAAAAACCTCCCCTTTAATGGAAAGTGAATCAATGGAAGACGGATCACCTTAGAATTTCAGTACCTAGGAAAGTCAAAGGTCCCATCTTTCCCTCAACTCTTTAATAATTCTTGGGTGGAGCTCATTTCACCATGAACTCCCATGTATTTTAGTTATTTTATGTAATTGAATACATAGGAATTGTAAAACTTCTGTTTCTGAAATTGGATAAAATTGAAGAAATAAAGGTGAGTTTCTCAAAATGACTATCAAGTTGTCTCCTTTTAGTGGAAAATGAATTAAAGGGAGATGGAAAATGAATGCCCATTCACCAGCCTAGTAATTCAAATCCTAGGAAAGTGAGGGCTGCTTCTACATCTCCACCTTATATTATTCACCCTTCTCTTTAATAATTATAGCTGGAGCCCATTTGACCATGAATTCTTATGTAGTAAATTTGCACACACAAAAAAAAAAAAAAGGCTCTAAGTGAATTGGGTCTTTTTTCATGTTATCAAGGCCTGCAACTCGTTTTGGCGGATTTCATTACAATTGATCAAGTACCTTTGAGTTTTTCCCTTCTGGAAAATCATTTTTGTATTACTTATTGCAATGAAATTGTGGGTAATAAGATGCAAATGTGTTTGACTGGCTGCTGAATTAAATTCCTCAATTAGTATTCTACATCATGGAGATTTCTTGGTTCTTGATCAATCTACCATTCCTACTTCATGGGTTTCACTTTTGCAGTGGAGCTGGATTGCATGTTGGTCACCCCCTTGGTTATACCGCCACGGATATTCTTTCCAGATACAAGCGCATGCAAGGTTTCAATGTATTGCATCCTATGGGTTGGGATGCATTTGGTTTACCTGCAGAGCAATATGCAATTGAGGTTTGCTCGCCTCTCACTATGTTAAATATGTGAGATATTTGTTAATTATTCTGCTGGATTGTGTATTATTAATGCATCATGTTACCTATTTTCAGACAGGGACCCATCCCAAAGTCACAACAATGAAAAACATTGGACGCTTCCGTTCTCAGGTCCTGAAATCTCCAATTCTTTCTTGATATTCAAGTATCATCAGTACCAATTTAGAGGATGTGTGTGTATACATATTGTTGGTATCTCTCTTCACCTAATCTGAATTTAAGTGGATGCACTCTTTCATTACAAGTGTCATTCCTAAGCAATTTTTGTTCATGAACTTTTAATTTGTTTACTAGCTGTATCTTTTTGCTACATGGACAAGAGTGGATATGCATATGCAAAGTTGCAAGTATGCAATTGAGAATGGATGAAAAGAAGTGGAAACACATTTCTTGCTCCTACGAAAGTGAGATATCAAGGAATGACATTTGAAGTGATTGGGCATGTGCATAGTGGATCAAAAACAACCCTGAACACAAAAGGTATTTCAGGGAGTTAGAGTGCGGAGACTGATAAAGACTTAAGATATAGATTGCACAATGATAGATGATTAAGATGATGAATATTGTTTTTTCATATCATTGTTTCCTTGATCACTTATTATTGTGCAATTTTAAATACTACATGTAACTTTATTAGTTATGGTATGATTTGATTCTTTCATTCATTGGATGATTGGTTTTAGTGCTTTTCAGCTTAAATCATTAGGATTCTCATATGATTGGGACCGCGAAATTTCTACTGCTGAACCTCAGTATTACAAGTGGACACAATGGATCTTCCTTCAGCTATTGAAGAAAGGACTTGCATATCAGGTTATAAATATTGTCATATATTTTTCACCCATTCGTTCTCAGCTCGTCAATACATTTTTTATGTGTCATCTAAAAATTACTCATATGTGACAACTGAATTTTTGTTTGTATGCTATTGCAAAGTCTAGTTGCATTTATTGTGTCCTGATTTCTTCTTCTTTATTCTTTTTTTTTTTTTTTTGCATATTTAATTATTTCATTGGCTATGAGTGGTTATTACTTCTGATGATCTGAAGCATATGTTTTTAGGCTGAAGTTCCAGTTAACTGGTGTCCGGCTCTCGGCACTGTTTTGGCAAATGAGGAGATAGTAAATGGTCTTAGTGAACGTGGTGGCTATCCTGTTATTAGAAAGGTATTTGTGAATTCTGGGCATGATCTGTATATCTTTAAAATAATAATAATAATAATAATCTCTGAGTACTGATTAATGACCTTGCCTGCCTTTTTCCTCAAGGACATAGCACTTCAAATTCTTACAATTTTTTTGTTGATATTTATTTTGTTCTCTCTTATCAACGCAGCCAATGCGCCAATGGATCCTTAAGATTACTGCATATGCTGATCGTCTTCTTGAAGATCTCGATGAGCTTGATTGGCCTGAAAGTATTAAGGAAATGCAGAGGAATTGGATAGGTCGGTCAGATGGGGCTGAGATGGAGTTCTGTGTGCTTGATTTGGATGGACAGGAGCGAGGTTTAAAACTAGCTGTTTATACTACCAGACCAGATACCATCTTTGGAGCAACGTATAGTGTGATTTCCTTTTTGATTGTTTATGTGGCCAATAAACATTCTGTTTTTACTGCATATGCTAAACATTGCTGACTTAGTGACCTTGATCTCTTCCAGTCTGGACTAAGATCGGCATTTTTGTCCTTACATCACCGTTTATGTCAGGCAGATATCTAGTTGTGGCGCCTGAACATCCCTCGCTATCATCATTGGTGTCCGAGGCCCAAAGCAAATGTGTATGTTAATTGGCTTCCCTTCTCATTTATTTGGATCAGGAACACATGTTTTGTTGAAACATCATGGGCAAATAGAAGAGAACTAATCTGTAAACACAGGTGGAAGATTACAGAGAGCAAGCATCAAGGAAAAGTGAGCTTGAGAGAACCGATCTTCAGAAGGAAAAGATGGGGGTTTTTAGCGGTTCTTATGCTAGAAATCCAGCCACTGGGGAAGCAATTCCCATATGGGTGGCAGATTATGTTTTGGGGAGGTATGACTTCACCTGCCTTTGAAGGTTTCCATGTTTCTTCATGGTTGTAAATTATTGTATTTCTTGTTGTATATTTGAACTTTTATGGAAATTTAAATGTTGTGAAACCCCATGATTAGCCATTGGCCATTTAAGCAGAATGGGAAAAGGGACTGCCCACTAGAAATCCACTTTTTCCATCCAATTAGGATTGTTATCAGGCTTGACTTGAAATATAAACCCGATCTTGAGTGGGAATTGGGAAACCCTTTAAAAAAAAAAAAACGAAAAAAGAAAGAAGAAAGAAAGAGCCTGCCAGGAAAATGTACAAAAACAAATGTGACCTTAACATTATCTAAACTTCCCTTATGATGAAGAAATTACATTTTGTGTGTAATCATGTAAGACACATATTGAGGGTTTCCTTTCTTCTTTTCTGGGTCATGCTCATATTGCTTTGCATGGTCAGACACAATCATCAAAATTGTTTTTGCAAACGCATCCTTACCTTTGATGGGATATATAAGCAGCATCATTGTGGTGAGAAGGATAGCATATAAGGACTACATTGTATCTATGTCCCATGTCTTAGAGAAGGAATCAACACAAAGTTGTTTATAAGTTATAACAAATGGTAAGGCTGCTTGTTATGGGTCGTGTCGGTCTTGATTATGGTGAATTTTTGACATGCTATTGATGGAGATTGTGGACAAAATTACATTACCCATTTCTTTAGGTATCTATTGGCTAATGCAATTGTATCAACAACACCAGATGTCCGCCATTGCTTGACTTCAGAATAAAGGTCGTGGCTTTTTGTTTCATAAATTTGGACTGCAGATGGAATATCATCCTTGATCTTTTTGGTACAATATGCATTTTCTTAAACGGTTGCACCAAGAAGCATGCAGCTAATTGCAATATGACCATATTTGAATTTTGGTATGCTATATTCTTGCATCAATTTTGCTTCTATCTAACCACATCCCAGCTAACTGCATTCATGCTCCATTATCTGTTTTGCTACCCCTCTACAATTGATGTGCTTTGCTGCTTTGGCATACATTTACTAGTAAATAACAATGCTTCCACTTTATATAGCTTAGTCATTGCAAACTAATGTTACATCTACTTCATGCTAATAAATATGCCAAATAAATGAATCACTCATTCTTTTTTGTTTGTGTTTGCAGTTATGGTACTGGAGCAATCATGGCTGTACCTGCACATGATTCTCGTGACCATGAATTTGCTTTAAAATATGGCATTCCAGTTTGTTGGGTTGTAAAGCCAGATGATAATCATTACAATAGCCTTCAAGAATCATATTCTGGAGATGGTATCATAATAAACTCATCAAACCCGGAGTCTGGGCTGGTTATTAATGGCTTACCTAGTAAAGAAGCTGCCTTCAAAGTCATTGAATGGGCTGAAAGTACTGGGCATGGGAAGAAAAAGGTGCTGGGATTCTTAATTGATCTGGCAATGTTGGTGTGCAAATATTTCTTCATATATTATAATTTTGGATCTTTTTTATCCCCTTCTTTTGGATTAGGTGAACTACAAATTACGAGATTGGCTTTTTGCAAGGCAAAGATATTGGGGGGAGCCATTCCCAGTGATTTTTCTAGATGATACTGGTGAAATCGTCCCGCTTCCTGAGCATGACCTGCCTGTCACTCTTCCTGAATTGGATGATTTCACTCCTACTGGAACAGGAGAACCACCTCTAGCAAAAGCAGTGGATTGGGTATGGCCGGCTATTAAAGTTGCCTGTTTGTTTATGGTTTAATTTTTATGGTTGTGTATATTCTTTTTTCTTTTTGTGTTTTCTTCCTGCACATGAACCTTTTGATACTACATGTCCTCATGGTGAAGATACTATAGGCATGAACCTTTTGATACTACCTGTCCTCATGGTGAAGATACCACAGGCATGAAACTTTTGATACTACCTGTCTTCATGGTGATGATACTTTTGGCCTTTAGGGACATCCATGTATTTTTGTCTTCTTCAATCATAAGACAATATAAAACTCCTTATTTACCAAAAAAGACAATATAAAACTCCTCAACACATCTCTTCTGGCTGAGAATCGTAGTCCATGGGATCATACCGTTGATGGACATAGGTATTATATTATGGATAGTGCATCTTATATTTTCTAATAAGCTCGTGAAAGACATTGAATCAAGAAATATAAACATTCATCAGTTGTATATCTTTTGTAACTTTTGACACAAATTTTATTCCTTTAAACTATTTGTGTTTTAATATTTGAATGTCCATTTCAAACACATTTGTGATTTGACTGTAGTTATGCTGATTGCCAAAGAAGTTTCTATCATTTGTAAATTTACTGAAATGGGACAAGTCTTTGATGATGATGATTTGCGTGCTTGCATTAATTCATTATTCTTCTAATCTCTTACCTTATGAGTTTGACATGAGTAATCGCTCTTGGTTTACAGGTTAAAACAACAGATCCTTCTTCTGGAAAGCCTGCAACACGAGAAACAAGTACTATGCCACAATGGGCTGGTTCTTGCTGGTACTTTGTTCTTTATTCCCTTAAGTTTCCAGCATCCTGATAGTTTGTTTTTCTCATTTGACCTTTATTGTTTTTTCCGTTGGAAACATGAAAAGCATACAAGAAATAAAACCATTGCATGACTTGAGCTAAATGATTTGTTGCAGCCTTATATACTTGAGCGCTTGAGGGATTTCTATCTGCCTAGTCTCAATTCAAAACAAAGAGATAACCACCCTCCACAAGGAATAAAAAAATAGCTATAGAGATCAAACAAAGCAATAACTCACATGTAAAGTTACTCAAACGAAGCCTTCATTCACATGTCCCACCTGGGACATGATTTTTTCCATGGCTTGCATAAACCCAAGTGGGAGTCATGAAAACAATACTTCCAAGGAGGTATTCCTCACATGACCTAATAATTTTGAGCGGAAACAAATGGCAAAGCATAATTTTTGTATTTTAATAATCCAAACATAAAGAATAATAGCTACAAATCTCAATAAGATTCTTAATCATCCATGTAATGCTAGTCATGGTTGGTTTTGAAAACAACTAAAACAAGGAATACAAATCGATGAAGTTCCTTTCTACTTAACTAGAGTTCGAATAAAAAAGAAACAATTCGACAAGGAAAAATTCCTTTCATGGTTGGTGGGATCAATCAGATGTCTGCTTGTGTCAGTGTTGTATCGGTGCTAAATAAATCAAGCTACCAACCAGTTTCTGGTACATGGTTTCATTCTCTAGAAACTCCCATCCTGTCTCAACTTACTGTTTACCTCAGCCGGTGTTGAAATCGGTTTGCATGCCTCCATCCCAAATTTGCAGGGCAAGTCTATGGCATACTTCTTGTCTCAAGGCGAAAGAGGCCAAAAAGAGAAACTCTTACTTTATTGACCTTTTATTTGATGAGTATTAATGCATTCCATTACATAAGAGGAGCCTCCTTTTTATATGCAAGTAATCCTATTTAGATAGAATCTCCTTAACAACCAAATCAAACCAAGTCTTATTTAAACTAAGAAAGGAACATCCTAAAAATATCCTAACCTAGTTGGTATCTACTTGGATAATTGTCACTGGCCCTATCCCTCCAATGATGTGAAGCTAGCAAGACTCTTTAACAATTCCAAGAGATCCCACCTTTTAGGTACTTCTATGGGGTTTTTTTTTTCTTTTCTTTTTTTTTTTTAAACAAGATACGATGGGAAAGGAGTGAAAAAAGTATTGTCTAGTTTTGTTGCGTCTATTTCATGCTAGGGAAAAGGTGATGAAGCTCTTTTAGACAAGGATATTTCTTCGACTTTTTTTAACATGTTGATGGGGAAATTCTGTGCACAAATCTTGGATGGTACAGCAAGAAAGAAATGAAAAGGTGAGGGCTCTTCTTGGGCTTCCAATCTCCATATTCATGAGGATTAAAATCTTCCCTAATTGAGTAAGATGGCAAGTAAAAATGCTCAAGGAGCTCCTGCTTTTCCAACTTTCATGTCAATTAGGCAGCTTCAATTGGTGGATAAGTGGTCTTTAATGAAAACATCGTGTATATTTTCTTAAGCTAGCTGATTGACATCCATGGAAATCTTAAGACTCACTTTCATGTTTCCAAGAAGATTTAGAATGGCAATGCTTCTGTGATAAGGCATTTAAGCTTCAGTGAAATGTTTTATACAGGTATTATTTGAGATTTATGGACCCAACAAATTCAAAGACATTGGTTGATAAGGCAAAAGAAATGTAAGAGCAGTTTTTTAATATTTCTATTTGTTCTTTAAAACTTCCATAGATACATCATCAGCATTTGTGTTTTCCACTTATGTTTTAGCCAGAAGTAGAATGGAAGTACATTCGAAGTCTATGTTTTATAGCTAAGCTGCTTCTTGCCTGTATTCATCCGCAGGTATTGGGGCCCTGTTGACATTTATGTTGGTGGTGCTGAGCACTCGGTCCTTCATTTACTTTATGCTAGGTTTTGGCACAAGGTTGTTTCTGTAGCACAATCTCATTTTAAAGTTAGGAGACAATCATGGCATAAGAATCCATCCATTTAAATTTCTCTTTGACATACAAATTAATTGGAAAATTCTTAACAATTGATTTTCTTCTTATGTTGGTACTAGTGGAACTTTTCTTTGGTTTGTATGTATGCGTGCTATGTAGCTTACGGTTCTATGTATTGATGGTTCATCAAGATACATGTTATGCTATGAAAATGGTCCTTCAACGATTCATATCCTTGTGGAAGATACTCTTGATCAGTAAGGGATGCAGCACCACTTCTGCAGGGCTCCTAAACCCAGATTTAGATAGAAGAAACAACTAGAAGATACCAATACCATCACCTCAGAGCTGTCACAAACATACAGCAGCAGCAACTTAGAGGGATAAAAACCTGAAAATTGAGTCCTTTCCAGCCAAAAAACAGGCTGAAATGAATCCTGAATGGCCTCAGGTCTCTCAACTTGAAACAGAGAAGAAACTCTCTCGTGATATTCTACCTGGAAAAACAAAAAGGGTCCCCTTGACAAACTGCTGACTCCATGTCATTTCTTGAAATAATCCTAGCATCATATTTTTGTTATGTGTCCATCTACTTGATCTAAAGCTAACTAACTAATATCTCTTGGTCCCACAAATAAGTATAAAATAAAGCAAGAAAAGGGAAAGAAGCATCTCAAGCTCCCAAGGACCATCTAGCTATTCCATTGCTGAAATAACTAGTGCCCCGTTGGAATGGGGTTGTTTCTAGTGTTCTGGGCTGAATTTGAGATTGTTATTGAACTCGGACCAGATTGACGATCGTTCTGGTTGCTCTTATGAGAACTCTGCCAGATGTTACCCACAGGCTTTCAACTGGGGAGTCTCCACAAGTCCCCCATCGGAAATATCCAAGTCTTGACATGTCAGGACTTAAATGTCAACAACGCACATCCCACCCCATAACTTGACATGACGTGTTTTAAAGCCATGCGGCCCTGGATCCCATAAGAACTCCGAAGTTAAGCGTGTTCGGGCGGAAGCAGAACCAAGATGGGTGACCACCTAGGAAGTCCCCACGCGTGCACGTGGGCCAAACCGGACAATATCATGTTGAGTTGGGCGGGGTTGTGGCAGTTTTAGGCCTAGTTTGGGGCCTAAACTAGATCTGGGCCTGTTATAGGGGCCTGGGAAGTTTTAAAAGTGGGCCACATCAATAATGTTATGAAACTGGTAATGGCATACATATCCCATGTGAAAAATGAGATTCCTTTGAAACTTGTACTGGTGGTTATTTTATGTTACCGAAATTTTTTTTTCTTTGATAGCTGCCGACACACACTTCAAAATGTATATATCTGCATTACCTAAATACTTGGAGTTATAATTAAAAAGGAAATGTCTAATTTTTATTTTTATTTTTTTCATCAGCTTTATACTGTTAGCATACATACACACTGATAAATTTCATTGAGGGGTAGTAGGAGTTGTGCATTCTTGTTCAAAGTTGATAGATCCCTTTTCTTTTTTATTAATTTTTCTTGCTTTTTTCTTTCAGGTCTACGAAGTTGTAATACTTTCGCAAATGGAATTATTTTCCATAATCAATAAAAAAATATATTAAGATTAATTCAATTGATCCAGGCCATTATAGAATACGGTTTTAATCTTAGAACTGACTAATCAAAGTTTATAATTAGTTCGATACAGATTTGTGTTATTTTCATTTACAGAGAATATGTAATGTATACTGTACAGAACAGCAAAAGGCACACAAGAACCAATCTGAACTTATGATGGCAAAGATTCATTACTAAGTTCATGTTGAGCTGAATGAAGTCCAGTGTTGATGAGTTCTTCCTCATCAATTTATTTTCTTGCATTTTATTTTATTGAGTTTGGAGATATATAGAATTTCAATTCTATAATCTGCATTTTCTTGAATTCTAATAAATTTTAGGTTCAATTTTATGGTATTTTACTTCATAAATTCCTCAAAGACAGCTCATTTAAGCATTTGATTTCAGGTCCTATATGATATAGGTGTTGTTTCCACCAAAGAACCATTCAAATGTCTCATAAATCAGGGGATAATACTTGGGGAAGTAAGTATATTTGCTTGCCTTTATTGAGTTCATGTAGTTGTCCACTACAAATTTCTCATAATTATGAAGTGTAGGTCGAGTATACGGCTTGCAGAGACCAGGAAGGAAGATTAGTATCTGCTGACTCTATCAACATTGTGAATGAATATCATCAAGAGAAAGTACCAGAGGAAAAGGTGTTTTTATTTTTTATCTTTTTTTACAGAACACTTTCTTTTCTTTCTGCCTTGTGCATTTCAAACTAACGGTGATGGGTTTCGAAATGGCTTTAGTTTTGGCATCTCAGACCATTGTTGTTACTTTATCATCCCTGAAGAACTAACACAGTGGTCTTTTAGGTCATGAAATCTGGCGACTCCTATGTTCTGAAAGATAATCCAGGCATTCGTTTGATTGCACGAGCTCACAAAATGAGTAAAAGCAAGGGAAACGTCATTAATCCTGATGATGTTGTAAATGAATACGGTGCAGATTCTCTTCGTCTGTATGAGATGTTTATGGGGCCATTAAGGTAGCTTTGTGCTCTATTTTGATATCACGACACACTGATTCCTTTTATTTTCTATTATTTTTTTAGAATAGTTACATTTTATATCTCCAAAAGAATAACTCCAAAGAAAACCAATGCAGAAGCACTGCCAACACACTGATTGTTAAGAATAACACATTTTTAATTCATTCCTTCTTACCATTTGCTACTTAACATTTTCTTTGTAGAGACTCAAAAACCTGGAGTACTGGTGGTATTGAAGGAGTCTATCGCTTCTTAGGGAGGACTTGGAGGTTAATTGTGGGTACTCCTTTGCCTAATGGATTATACAATGATGGAACAGTTGTTGTGGATGTTGAACCTTTGGAGGAGCAACTACGTTCTCTTCACAAGTGTATTGCAAAGGTCATAACCTTTTCACCCTTCTCTTTTGTCAGTAATATTAATATCTTGGCCATATTTAGAACACAGTCACAACTTACAAATCTCCTCAATCGTACCATTTTTGGAGTATTTTAATTTTGAACACAATTAAGCTGCAACTTTCTCTTCTTTTTTGTTTCCCATAAAATTAGATGGATATTTACTAGAGAAATTTACCTTAGTCATTATCACCATCTTATCCTTACCCTCATCAAGTTGGGTGGCTTAAAGAGGTTTACCATTTATCTAGGAAAACTAGTATCTCATCATTATCCTAACTTAATAAGGTGCAAGAGCGCTCTCTCTCTCTCTCTCTCTCTCTCTCTCTCTCTCTCTCTCTCTCTCTCTCTCTCTCTCTCTCTCTCTCCCTGCGCGCATGTGAATAAGTGCACTTTGAGGTTTATTGGTGGCTATGAGGAAAGGAATGTAACTATGGTATGTAGTGTCACTCCGCATAGAATACTAGATTGAGTATAGCCTTACAAGTTGATTGAAACTCAATTTCTTCTTGCAACAAGTAACTTTGAAGCCTATGTGAAACATGTTCACCAATTTCACGTGTCAGGTTGCTCATATTTTCAGGTCACAGAGGAAATCCAAGAAACAAGATTTAACACTGGAATTTCTGCGATGATGGAGTTCATTAATGCAGCATATAAGGTTTTCCTCCAGTGCCTTAAATGTCTCTAGAATGTGTGTTTTTCCATAGGCACTATTTTTTCATCACTTAGTGGTAAATCCTAATTACAGAAAGCAGATCCTTAATGTGCATATAGTAGCGGTTATAAATTCATAGTCATAATTTTACACATTTTGTTAGCTTGGAAGTGTTGGTGCACTGGAAGCCGCTTTTGAGTTGGTAACCTTGATTAAAATTGTAGTCTTGCTAGTTAAGTTGCTCCATGCATGAAGTTGCATGACATGAAGTGTATGCGTTGCTCTTCTCATTGTCCCACACAAGGGTGGTGAGGGATTGAAAGCTGGACCCCCCAAGTTGTAGGGAGCAAAAATCCCTCACGCCTCCCGTATGAGACTCCTGTAGGAGACCAAAACCCATTTGTTCACTTGCATTTATATTACTCGCATCTTTGAATTCAAAACTGAAAAAAACGTTCATTTTCAAACAGTTGAAACAAGTTGTCATTACTCAAATCTAATTTCCAAACATGCGTTGCTGGCAGTTTACAGGTGATTTTGACTCAAAAAATAAACGAGAAAACCTCCAAGTATTTCATGTATTTTGTTTCCTCGCCTAAAAAAAAAAAACCCACAAGCAAAAGTCGTGTATCAGCTTTGATTCTTGCTTTAGATCTTTAAATTGGTGTCTTTGAAGTGATTTATTGTGCCAGAGAACCCCAAACCTCTTTTCATTCTTTTGTTCTATGGAGTGGACAAAGGAATGCCAAAGAAGAGAGAAAAGAGGTTACCCAATACATAACCGCCAGTCCAACCAATGTTATCAGAAATTGCCAATTACATATGGTATGTATCGGCTGATATTTTGAACTATGGTTCCAAGAGTAATTTGAGGAGCAAGGGCACTCCAAAAGTAAAAGAAACTTAGAGTCTAAAAGTTAGGAAAATACATCTAAAAGAAAAATAAAGCGAGTCACTTGGATATGTTAAAACCAAATTTATTTTTGCAGAGGCTAAATATGCTCCTATAACTGAGTTTGAGAAGGGGAGAGCTAAATGAGGTCAGTGTGCACTCCAGAAGAAAGAAGAGGTTTCTGCTATTAAACTTTTGTTCATTTACTGCATGAACCAAAAAAAAAAAAAAAAAAGCTTGATGATGATGACAACTAACATGAAATGATGAGCTACATATAACAATAAACTAATGTCCTACTACCTACTCTTGTGACTGAAAGCAAATGAATGGAAAGATTTTTGGGCATCCTGCTTGAGAATCAAATTAGTGGAAACTTTGCGTCCCTCCACTTTTCTGAAAAGCTGCTCATTAGAATGTGAAAAGCATGCCTAAAGATTGGATAAGATTTACTATTCGGGGTTTCCCTTCATGGCCTGGTTACTCTTAATTGGCTACTTGTACCCATCCTTGGGGGAAATAAAAGATGGTAATGGGGATCTTTGCTGATCTGAAATTATCTGTATTTTGACCAAAATTGATTCTGTTTATATTTCAAGAATTTGGGAATGAAGGTGCTGCTTCTGTATTGCATCACTTCTCTGTTTGGATCTTTGGCTTTCACCAGACTACTGCTTCCATCAAGACAATTCATGCTATCAGAAATATTTAATCATTTGTGGAATCCATTAGCTTGAACGGATAATACTAGATCTAGATCCTGTTATCCTATGGGGAGTACCTTTTTTTGTTGTTGCTGTTGTTTCCATATTTGTGTTTGTGCAGATGTTTAGTCAGTCACTAATTATTCTTTTTTTTTTTTTCATGATCATATATCAATATATCAATTTTATCTGCATACCTATTTAAGTAACCTAGGCCGCCTCTTGTCGTCATAGAAGCCTCGTCCAATCTTTCTGCGGATGCTCACGAAGGCTTTCTTGAACCTTTTTGTGTTATGAAATGAAAGAAGTGCACCTTCATTGTCATGGTTGATTGAGTTCTTTGCTTAGTTTCCATTCTAGGTTCATCTTTTGAGTTTTAAGTACAATTTATCTAATCAATTTTTTTTCATATATATACATCTATTTTTCCTTGCAGTGGGACAATCAACCAAGATCAATTATCGAAGAATTTGTCCTGTTGCTTTCACCGTATGCGCCCCACATGGCTGAGGAGCTTTGGTTTCGCCTTGGGCGCTCAAACTCCTTGGCATATGAGCGTTTTCCTGTGGTATGTTTTCCCCCGCCTTTTCTAAACAGTACGTGTGTTCTTATCAATGTACATCACTTGAGAACCAAATGAATCAGGGCCCTCCACAAATTTATTTAAGCAGATGCCAGGGCAGTTGTATTTAAGCAGATCTCTCCAAACTGATGACTGATTTTACCACAATCATTAATTATTCTTTTTTTTATATTTTTGAAAACCTGATAAGAGAAAATTTCCTCTTTTAACACAATGCTGTCATGTTGCTATATATACTGAATGCTGAATGCTGAATGGTAACAGGCCAAGGATGAGTACTTAAAAGACACAAGGATTGTATTGCCCGTTCAGATCAATGGCAAGACCAGAGGTACCATCCATGTGCAAGAAACTTGCACAGAGGATGATGCTTTCCGATTGGCGTCATCAGATGAAAAGCTCTCAAAATATTTGCTCGGGAGGACAATAAAGAGGAGAATTTATGTTCCCAGCAAAATCTTGAATGTTATCTTGGAGCAGCAAAAAGTAAGCACATGATTTCTGTCATTTTTCCCTCACCATAGAGTTGGGACGTGTATTCTTACCTGGTGAATCAAGCATGAGTGAGATTAGGCTCATCTATGTATTTGGTTTTATTAACAGAGCCCAAGGTTTCAATTTATTTTTCCCTTACAGAGTCAAAAGCTTATGTATATGTTGAGTCACTGTCTGGTGATCCAAATTGTTAATCTGGTAGAGAAAACATATGCGCATGAAGGCTTCAAAAATCTGAGGAAGATCACGACCCAGATCATAACCGTTGATCCCTTGGCCCATTTGGCTGTTGAATGTGAACCTCTGCTGTGTTAGTTTCTTGTTTATTTTTTGTGCTACCACAACTGTTGAGACCTTTCCAATCTAGAAGACTTTAGTGCAGTCGCCATCCAAAATGGGGCCATCATATAAACAGTGGATGGGCTCCAGATGCAAGGAATTCAGCTGCTGAAATATTACTATCAAAGAAAGATACAGTTGCTACCTACATAAGAGTAATCATCTGGTTCGGCCATCTACTGTATTGATGGCAGCTAATCAAGCTGTGGGGTCTACCTTTTTATTGGTCATATCAAATATGTCCTTATGCTGCTAAGAATTTATAGGATCTTTATTACACAGTACAATGGCTGTACTGTTGGGTGGTCAGTCACCAATTATATAGTGACAGTGAATATAGGAAGGCACGTGATGTGTAAGTTGGACCATGCAAAAGTGGCCTCCTGAGAGATTTAAACCAAGTTGTAGTTGCAGGCAACAGTCAACACCATGCAGACAGCAGTATGTGATCATCAGATGGTGCCTCTGTGGCCCCGTCACCTAGTCCATGAGATTACCTTCACAAACTCCTCCCAACGCAATTGGTATGCATCCAGGGGAGCACATGTATGGTTTTGCAACTTTTGAAGATATTCCTCCTGTTATATTCTTAGGTGCAGGTTGGTAGTTTTCTCTTTCTGAGCTTCCCCGTATGAACATGAGACATTGTCATGGTCAGTGCTTGTATGGGGTTTTTTCTCTGCGGTCACCATTAGCTGTCGATTTTCATGCCTTGTGATCAAAGTCGAAATGCTTTCCCATAAGTTATCCTGTATGATATCGCAAAAGTTTTATTGAATTACTCAATGTCGCATAAAACTGCACTTTTTTCTTTGTATTTCCATGCCCGTTTCTAATAATCCAATAAAGATTTGATATATCACAATAAAGTTTCGCCATACCGCAAAAACTAATGATGTACAGACACTGTCTGGAGAAATATCTCGACTTCAGTCACCATTCACAGAAATCAACAATTAACATTCCCACATGTGAATGTTTTGCCAAGATGGTTATCTTTTATTTTCTGATAAAACATGGATTAGCTCCTAAGGGTAAAAGGTGGAGATGTCCATGTCTCCATGGAAATCTTGGGGCAGAGTTTGTCCCTTTAGATGATGTAATCATGGGCATGACAGAATGAGTAAAATGACATGCGAGAATTGCGGTTGAGTAATTAAGATATGATTTATTATTAACTTGAGGACTTTGCTTTTTGTAACGTGTAGATATGAAAGGTGGTGAGTCTTAGAAAAGTACTTGTTTGACCAATTCAGAGAATTTGTAATCTCTCTCCCCAGACAAACAGGCAGGTTTAGCTGAGGAAAGAGTTTTTTCTGGTACCCCAGCTTTTTAGTGGCCGGGACCCTTTTTCTTATATATATATATATATATATATATTAAAATATATAGAGCCTAATATATTCGAGAATGAAGCCCATCGAAGTGGGAAGAAAGCTTGGCACACCCGAAAAGGAAGCCCACCAAAGTGGGAAGAAAGCCCGCATATACACATATAAAAATATATAAGGAGGGGGTGGGGGTTGAACCCCTCACCTCCCCAATAAAAACTCAACTCCTTACCAGTGGGGTAAGGAGCGGTTCTTGGCTAAGGAAAGAGTTAGGGCTATCAAAAGGGCCGCCATGGTGGTAAGTCGTTATCATACTCTCGACTCCATGCTGAGCCTACAATATCGAAGTCCTTACTCTACCCCAATAAGTTAGGGTCGGGCCAAAGCCAAAAGTAATGCAAAAGTGAGTCTTTTTATACCGCTTTACAAGAATACACAAAATAAATTACTTTGTCCTTTTATAAAAATATTATTTATAGTTAAATGAGATAAACTAATTTGATAGTTTTGTAACATGAAATTAGGATATGGAAGACACTATTAAACACCTCAGCATACTAGCACTAGTTGCATAGTTTAAGTAATTTATGGATTTTAATTTTTATGAGGCTATTAGTAAAATTGTCGCAATTGAAGTTCTGCTAGTTATAGCCTGTTTTACTAGTTTATGTACTCTAATTTTTTTAAAGCAATCATATGGACCATCATAACATGTTTGACAAGTCTCATCTAATTCAATTAGATTTACTTCAAATAGGCATTAAACCATTTTCAAATAAATTTTTTAATATATGTGGTTCAAATAAACATTAGACCACTTTTGAATTGGCATTAACTTAACTTGTAATTCTTTGAAACTTCACTATTGGATCTTATAACAAGGCAATTAAACTTTGGCTACTAAAGATGAATGACGAAGATAATTTGATGCACAAGTCATAAACTTTAACTCCAAATGTGGGATCCACTTGAATGAAACAACAAAAGTTATGAAAGTAAGGGCCTAAAAGAAATTGGGATCGATTAATGGGTGAAACTCAACCCCACTCAATTATGATGTTGATAGCCATCCATCTAAACCCTCAAACTTAGTAGATTACATTGGTGAAAATGAATTTGATGAAAACAACTTGAATTCTCTTTTCATTGAAAAAATACGTCCGTATTGGGCAAACATAGAATCAAACATACCATTTAAAAGAAATGTAGAATCAAACACAGGTGGCAATATTGTGATCCATCAAAAAACTTTCTAAGATTTGATTATTATTTTTGACAAAATATTAAGTCTTGACCAATAATTGCTAATTAGAGAAATTCTTTATACATTTTTTTTTTGTAAAAGTCCCTATTTATATTATATATTTTATATATTAATAGACAAAAGGACAGACTAGGCCCCCTCAGGCCGGCTACATCAAGCATTAATTCGGCCTTTAAGGTTGTTGGCTTTTCAAAATCAGGCTCTACCCTACCCTCGGGCTTTAGGACAAAAGAAAACACCTTCACTTTGAAGGGCTTTTACGGGCCGAGCCAGGCCGAGGCCCCTCTTCGAAGGACCAGATTGACAGCCCTAATTTTATTATTTTGAATTGACTCAGTTAAATGTCTATTGACTTGAGATTTTCTTTGGCCAACAGGTCTAAAATCACTTACCTTGGCCAGAGTAGGGTTTTGGAGTTGCATGTTTTCTAAGAGGAAAACGATTCCCTCTTCTCTGTTGTCCCCAACCTTTTTTTCTGCTTTTGTCTTTTCTAATCTTTGCCCTATTCTTAAAAAGAGGCTTTGCCCCTTCTCTCTCTTCATTATAAGGAAGAACAATACAAATACTTGCAAGGCCCATCCGGCTGTCCCTCCCTCCTTGGTTCTTATAGATGAGAGAGAAACGCAAAGAAGAAACCCAATGTAAAGAAGAAATCTCCCCGCAATCACTTTATCCGAATGTGAAATTTACTCAAATTTGGCATTGATAATTTCAAAAAAAAAATTTATTATAAATTTTATTTTGTCAACTCTAATCATATTGTAACCATGATTACATATAGATTTATTTATAATTAATTATGCCAAGGATAGCTAACGAAGGAACTGCGCGCAAATCAAGTCTCCAACAAACGTGCCCCAACAAACGTTTGCGTTACTTTTGTTTTATAGGTAATATAACACTCAATATGGTTAAGCGGTGTTGGCACCTTAGTTTCACACACATATTTAGGGATTGATCTCTTGGGCCTTCGAGACATTTTCTCTTTTATTTTTCCAGAATGAAACTTTTCATAAAAGGGAGAAGATAGAAGCCACGTCTCAAAAAAAAAAAAAAAACATCAGAAGTGTAGAATTCATAAAATTCCTTCAAATGTTTATAATACAAAAACATGTGCTCATGTGAGAGAAAATCACAGATTTTGATACAATAATTTGAAGGTCAGAGATGCTGGGGTCATAAAAACATGTGCTTAGCATGTGAATTGATTTGAGTAGTGGTCCTCCTTGACCCATCCTTGTGGCTGTCTTCTGGTTCAAGTTTGGACTGATTCTTCTTCTTCACCTTAAGCGGTGTTGGCATCTTAGTTTCACACACATATTTAGGGATTGATCCCTTGAGCCTTCAAGACATTTTCTCTTTTATTTTTCCAAAATGAAACTTTTCATAAAAGGGAGAAGATAGAAGCCACGTCTCAAAAAAAAAAAAAAAAAATCAGAAGTGTAGTAAAACATAAAACTCCTTCAAAAATGTTTATAATACAAAAAATAGTTACTTTGTCTCATGTGAGAGAAAATCACAGATTTTGATACAATAATTTGAAGGTCAGACATAAAAACATGTGCTTAGAATGTGAATCGATTTGAGTAGTGGTCCTCCTTGACCCATCCTTGTGGCTGTCTTCTGGTTCAAGTTTGGACTGATTCTTCTTCTTCACCTTCCTCAATATCCATAGTTTTTATTGGGCCTAACCGGATTTCCACTTCTTAACACAAGATCAAGTCCTCACAACAAAAGGATGTGATAATCACATCTGGTTAGCAGGGATCTAACTGTTTTTTCATTGTGCGATCCATGTCAATTTCTAATCAGAATTGTAATGATCCAAACCTTCTATTAAAACTGTGGTTGGATGGGCCCATTTGACCATGCAGAAAGAAATTCCCTGCTGCATTCACACAGGACCCGAATTCAAATCACAATGTTGATTGTTTTCACATAGGACCATTCGAAAATGGTATGGACCACAGTTGACTATTACCAATTATCTGTCCACGAGCACATGGGATGGGCTGAAGATAGGTCCAACATATGTTATCTTGGGGGCAAATAGATTGATCACTGGCCCTTAGATCAAATTAGTGTGGTGTTATAGAAAACCGAATCTGTAGAGAAGCTTTTTCACGTTGTGCAGAAAATCAAATCCGAACCCCATGGAAAATGACTATAGCAAACATTGTGGAAAAGTCAGTTCACTTTTCTGCATTTTATATCGGAAGAGCGGCTGCACCATATATGAGAAAAACGTTCTCACCTTTTTCCACTCGTTTTGGGCCGAAAATCAATTGCACAAACTTGTCCTCTTGCAGAGTTGGTACTGTAGGATAGGGTGATAGAAACCACTTCTTCAACATATATAAGTCATTTGGAGGCATCTATCAGCTCTACTTAACTAATGGAGGACTCATCTGACACGCGGATTGGGAAGAGAAGATGGGAAACAATCTTTGGGAAGGTCATCAATGACCTACCTACTGTCATATTTTACAGTCCGTTCTAATATCTAGAGCAACATGTATACTATATAGTTAAGAATAATGTCTTTTTGAGGCTGATTGTATGGTGCGTAAACATCAAACAACTTAATTTGTGAGATATACCTTATCATTATAAAAGTCTTGTCCCAACTATATAAAAGTCAATTAGATAAATTTATCTGCTTCTTCATTTCAATCTATTCTATTGGTTCCACCCAAATGGATGAAAATTCATATAGTGCGGGTTTTGTGAGTTCATCTCATGGCCTACCCTATATATCGTGAAAAATGGTAACCAATCCATCAGGGTAAGCACATCATTTTTTGTCTAGATGTTGGCCTTTAAAGAAAGTTGGATTGATGTCAAATTTGTATGCGAATTTTAAGAGTTCATGCCTTTGATAAAATTCCAGAGTGAAATTTTGGGCAAGCTGGAGATTTCAAAAGTTCATCATGCCTTGTCTCTTAAATTTCTCAAATTCTTTAATTTGTGTGATAACAAAGATTTTGAATCAACTTCATTAAAGTGGCTAATGCACTGGTAGCTCAGTTGTGATTCATTTCGTGTGTGAGTATCTACCAAAGAAGAAAACCATTAAAACAGCTAAAAAATACTACTTTCAAAAATGCTTCAAAAATTCTATTTTACATGCGTTTCAAGAATTGGCATTTGAAATCTAAACTTGCAATTTCATAAGAATTTTTTAAGTTATAAATTGACATTCTTATGATCAATTAAACAAGCATTAACGGCTTTGAAAATTCAAATCAAGAGTCAAAACATTCATTCAGAGGTCCCGCTTTTGATTAAAAAGCGCACCATAAGAATGTCAAACTTTGAGGGCAGATGATGATTAGCAAGAGGGTTTTACATAATTACATTACATGCATCAAAGAAATCATTGGGGCTCAAATTAAACTAGTAGCAGATGTTTTTAATAAAAAAATGAAGAACCGTTTTATCTTCTTGCCATCTAATTTTTCCTTTTCTTTCTGAAAAGGATCACACATCTATTTCATCTGATGGTGCTTGCAACTTATGACACGTGCAACACGTGTAAATCATTTTCATAATGGTGTAGTAAACTCAGCGTCAGCGTTGGATGACAATGATGTAACTGGAGTGTCCCCGTCAACCTTCCCTCAAGTTAGATGTGTGGAGCTCTATCATGGGGTTCTATCTATTGATCAATTTGATGGTGGGTTAAACTCTAAAATTCATCGAAGGCTCATACAAAAGTGGGATAGTTATTTTGTTTGGTTCAAATTTTCAGTATTTATTTTCTTCAATTCAAACATTCAAGATGCGGATCACACTCTGGAGACTCATGAGACTGAGTTCGAACAAGGACGTGATTAGAAAAATCATCAAATTCTTTTTTTTTTTCTTGTAAGATCACATTTGATAATAGGTGAGGAAGATATTTGCATATTTGAGAATCCCTTTTACTAGTTCTAAAATGTAGATCTCCTCACATGTATGGTAAGGAATCCACATATTTCAATTGAGGCTTCGTATTTTATGCTAGATGGGACCTGAAAATCTTTTGAAAGGAGGATATCATGTGGACCAAATCCTCAGAATTTATGATTCACAAATATAGCTTTTTTCAACTCTTTTGAAAAAAAAGAAGAATCTTTTCTTTTTTTTTCTTTTTTCTTTTTGAGAATTATGTTGCAAAACATGACTTCAATAAGGACATATCTTTTACATGTGTGGTAAAGAAGGTGAAAATGTAGTGAAGTAAAGTGAGAGAGTGTGCTAAAGTAGTAAATTTGTTTTGATTTCATTTTTATTATGCTTTACATAAGTTTAGTAAGATAAAGAAAATAAGTTGTCTCTGATAAGATCTGTGATAAAAAAAAAAAAGTCGTGGGCCTAAACTTTATCTTTCTACTCTACCTTTTGGTAGAGAGAATATTTGACATTGGATTTACTTTACCTTTACCGTGGCTAAACAAACCCACCCAAAGCCCTACAAAATTCAAGTAAGGAGTCAAACTTGGGTGAGGGGTGATGGTAATAAGAAGCTTTTACGTTTATCCTGGTAGAACTGGTTCAACTTCGTTCTTCTTCAGAACCCCTAATTTTTATCCCCCCCACACAAATGTCTCTTATCTGATTGAGCTTCTAAATTCATGCCACATGCAAGTATGCAGCAAGTCATTTTGATAATGTGGTTGAATAAACCCAGACACGAGCTATCAGATGTGACACATCACAGAAGTGTGGGGACCTGTCATGAGGCTTGTGCCGTGCTGCTGGGGGTGAGGAGAGTGGAAGTTGATGGTGTTTGGGAAGGAGGGAGGAAAAGTATGGGGAAGGAAAATGGGGGTAAAATGCTTGTGGGCCCACCTTAAAATTTTTCCCTAAAAAATGGGAGGAAAGTGTGAGGGGAAAGAAGGGAGGGGACGAAATTTTACTAAAATGCTCTTCTCACCTTTTCACTTTTTCACAAAGTAAGGGTAAATTGGTAATTTTCTCTCTACGTTACAAACAAACAAAACCCTACTTTTTCACTTTTCTTTCCCCTCATTTTTTACTATCCAAAGAGGGAAAATTAATTTTACCTCCCCTCCCCTTCCCTCCATTTTCTTTCCCCCTCAAATTTTCCCTCCCCTCCCCTCCCCTCCCCCCTTCCCAAACATAGGGTTATTGTATTTATCCTACTTTGTGCTAGAACTTGGTCTAAAAGTGATACTTTAAATTAACCACTATGGCTAGTTTTCCTCTCCTTTTTGGTACGTGTGAGTTTCTCCCTCGTCGCATATAAGAGATTATTTTCACATTCTTCTCCTCGTACGTGCGAGTTTCTTGGTGTCTAAAAAAGAACTTAGTGACTATTGACTTGACAAAGGATTGTTATTCCGAATATATACAGAAATAATTCAGTATTTAAGAAACAGGTTTATACTACAGTGAAACAAAACAACCACTAAACAGAATTATAGAGTGTAATCTAGAAATGTAAATCCACTTATTGTTTGAAGGTAGAAACAGAGTTCTGTTGTTAAAGTTTTAAAGTCCAGAAACTCGCAGAAGAAAGCTGATTAAGGCTAGTGTTCAACACTATGTTTTTAAGACAAATTTAGCCCCCGCAACGGTGCTTACGAGTCTTCAGTGGCGTTTGTCTTTCAGGATATAATGATCAATAACATACAGGAGCAGCACTACAACCTGTATGACAGTCGAACCAAACAGTGCAACAGAACTCTCTTTTCTTGACTCTCAATGATGACCTAAATACAATGCTGCAGCAGTGAATGGAATGAGCAAAAATGCATGGACAAGATGATATCTATAGCCTGCTTCAGGACTCTTTCATAAGGTTCCATCTGTTCAATGAACAGATGCTTCTCTTTGGACATACCCTTTCATATGCGATTGAACACACCCTTTCACATGCAAATGGACACACCACTTTGGACACTCCTTTTGGAAAAAAGAAATTTCTCCAAAAATATATAAATGGGTAGTGGGCCGAGTTAGGCCCAACTTGCGAGAGCCCAGGCCCAGGCCCAAGCCCGAGTCAAGTAGTGGTGTTTAGGAAACAATTTATCATTCACTTCTTAATGGATTAGAGCAACCCAATACATGTCCTTAATCTACTCATAGAGTATATTATATTCTCATGTATTCCCACCTAAAAAGATAAGTGGGTTCCACTTTTATTTTGGCTCAGAGATGACCAAAATAATGGTTTTCTATCCATTTTTTCCAACACAATCTACATGTATTGCCAAAACCACAGTGCCAATATCACCTGAGGCCCATTTGGTGAGGATCTTGATAGTATAAAAATAACTTATCCTTCTTTTATTTCAGTCCTCCAAGTTTTGGACTACCATCATATTATATTTTATACTAATCTGACAGTGAGTGTGAGTTCAATTCCAAAATTTATTCACACCACATGTAACAGTGTGGGATTCATTTTGTACTATTAAGATTTTTGGCATTTATCTCCAATGATTCAAATTAACGGCCGGTAAGTTCGATTCTAAAATTCTTCAAAAATGCCATAGAAGAGTAAGGACCCATTTTGTACAATTTGGATTTTTGGCATTTATTTTCCAATAAGTCTGTTTCCTTAGTAGAACTCATCATGTTGATAATTCAAAGACCACGATGTGATTGGTTATCCCCTTGAAATTTCCAAATACAACATCTTTTTACTAAATTCTAAGTTCCAACCACGTGAGAAGTCACAAATACCATTTGGAGTTCTAACACCCTTTAGGGGTTGTTTCTTTACTAGAATTTCTGATAAAAGTTTACTGTACTGGATTTTTTTTTTTTTTTTACATAATGTGACATATTGTCCCTTAACATTTTCAAATGTCTTGTTTATTTGAAGGCATTTCAAAATTTTAGCTACCTAAAAGGTCTCAAATGACCTTTGAAATTGCAAAAACTCCACCATCTTTGCTTTTTTGTGGAACTTTTGGATTATAATTGTACAAGGGAGTATTAAGGAATTCTGCCATATTTGAGAGTTTCGAAATTCTCCAAATAAGAATTCCATAAATCCCACTAAAGAAACTTGCCTTTACATTTTCAAATTAAGGAGAAGCGGCTTTGGAAATTCCATCAAGTGACTACAGCATTTACAGAATTTTCAAAGTCTCCAATTTTACTAAGGGCTTGTTAGTAACTATAATTCCTAATAAAAATATAGTGCGTGAGAAAATTGATGACATGATGTAATGGCTTCTCCCTTTACTTTTTTGTGGTATTTCTCCATGCTGAAGTACAAGAAATAAAAAGATTCAAATTTTCCACTTTGCCTAGAATTTTAGGAAATCTCCAAACAAAAACTCTCTTAATTCAAGCAAAAAAATAAAAAAAATAAATAATACAAGCCCAAGATTTTCAACATTTGGGTCTCCGGCAGTAGCCTAACCGTCACAACTTTACTAATAAAGTAAAGTGAGGTGAATAGTAAGATTATAAGACAAATAAAAAAAGAGGGGTCAAATCAAAAGATAATGACCTTTTGTCCTTTAGTAAAATGAGAATGTAGTATCTTTTTTTACTTTATTTTTTTAAAATGATGGTTTTATCATTTAGTGACATGAAAAATACTTTTTTATCTTTTTTTAATAAAATAAAAATGTTTTCTAAAAGGGACATTTACCAAATAATTAAGCTTATAGTGTAACTAATCGATTTTATGAACAATAATAACAAAACCACAATTTAGTTGTTTGTACATTTTATTTTGACAAAATTACCTCAGTCGAAGATATCGCCAACTAAGTTGGTAATATGTTTAAACCCACGAATTTTCTTTTTCTTTTTCGTGAAACCCTCATCTCTTTTATTCATTCCTTTGTTTCATGGATTAACCTGTTATGGGATTTTTTGGTTGTATCATTGAATAAAATGTGGATTGAAAATTCGGTTGGATGGTGAGTTATTCGTGGGTTTCACAAAGAAAACCCAAAGAGAGAAGAGTGTCTCACAAAGAAGAAGAATAAGAAAATTCGTGGGTTTAAACATAGGCAGTTGGCGATATCATCAACTGCTTGTGTTTAAATCAATGAATTTTTTTCTTCTTCTTTGTGAAACACTCTTACAGAATTACAGAAGATATTGTTCATTATGACATTTTGTTCTCTTTTTGTTGTTGCTCTTGGCTGTTGATTGAATAATTTTTCAAGCCTAAATTTTGTTGTCAAAGAAAATCCCCCAAAGATCCAAAGATATGAGAAAAATTAGTGGGTTTAAACACAGGCAGTTAACGATATCGCCAACTAAACCCGCGAATTTTCTTCTTCGTGAAATACTTTTACAGACCTACAGAAGATGTTGCTCATTGTGACATTTTGTTCTCTTTTGGTTGTTACTCTTGGCTGTTGATTGAATGATTTTTCAAGCCTAAATTTTGTTGCCAAAGAAAATCCCCCATAGACCTAAAGAGATGAAGAAAATGTATGTATTTAAACACAAGCAGTTGATGATATTGCCAACTTAGTTAGCCATATCATCAACTTCCTGTGTTTAAACCAAGTTGGCGATATCGTCAACTGCCTGTGTCTAAACCCACGGATTTTCTTCTTATTCTTCGTGAAACACTTTTCTCTCTTTGGGTCTTCTTCGTAAAACCCACAAATAACTCACCATCCAACCCAGTTTTCAGTCCACATTTTATTTTATGATACAACAAAAAAAATCCATGATAGGTTAATCCATTAAATGGAGGAATGAGTAAAAGAGAGAAGAGGGTTTCACAAAGAAGAAAAAAACAATTCGTGAGTTTAAACACAGGCAGTTGTCGATATCGTTAACTGGGAGAAATTGGTAAGAAAAAGTACAAATAATTAAATGGTAGTTTTATTATTATCATTCTTGATGAAAACAATTAATTACACTGGAAGCTTAATTATTTGGTAAGGATCAAACTAAAAAATATCATATATCTGAGAGGGACTTATTATCTCCTTAAGTCGTCTTTATCTCACTAAAATTTACCAAACAAGAACAGTGTCTTCTGGCAATCTCCAATGAGAAACATCATCATCAATCCCTATTTTTCCTCAGAGACAGGGGGCCCCACCAGTTCGAGATATCATCTGACTCTTCCCAACATTACTGTATCCATCTGACTATCTCTCTTGTATTAAAGGCTATTTCTAGGTCCTTTCAAAAGACCCCCACTAGCCACACAAAGAGCATCTCTCTCGCTCTCCCAATCAAATCCGCTCAGTAATACAGAGAAAGAAGCCAATGGCTTCTGCAATTCCAGCCACCACCTTACCTCTCCGAACCATCCCAGGCAGCTATGGCCTCCCCGTCCTCGGCCCCCTCAAAGACCGCTTCGACTACTTCTGGTTCCAAGGCCCCGAAACCTTCTTTCGCGACCGCATGCTCAAGCACAAATCGTCCGTCTTCCGCACCAACATGCCCCCAACCTTCCCTTTCTTCATCAACACCAACCCCAAAGTCATTGCCGTCCTCGACACCAAGTCCTTCTCCACCCTCTTTGACATCTCCCTCGTTGAGAAAAAGGACGTCCTCGTCGGTGACTACATGCCCAGCACTTCCTTCACTGGCAACCTCCGTGTACTCGCCTACCTTGACCCCTCTGAGCCCCGCCACTCACCCATCAAGTCCTTTGCCATGGATGTTCTCAAATCAAGCTCTCGTGTCTGGGTTTCAGAGCTTCAGAACAATCTCCAAATCATGTGGGAGTCCATTGAGCTAGATCTTGCTAAGAATGGTAAAGCCAGTTTTATTCTTCCTTTGCAGAAATGCGTCTTCAGGTTCCTCACCATAAGCTTGGTTGGTGCTGACCCCAATACCCGACCAGAGATTGGTGAAGCCGGGTAGGTAACAGTAACACCATTTTTCATTCTTTTATCAACCGTGCGTGAACAAGAGATTGCAGAGTTTTTGTATCTCAATATTTATCATGTCAACATATCAATGCAGAACATCATAAGCTAAGTCTGGTTTGATGTGTTGACAAACATAGATAGGCGAACCCTGTGATCTGTGATCATTTTCTTTGTGTTTTTTCTCTCAAGTTGCTGATGAATACACGCAAAATGCATAGCCTTAAAGGTGCGGCAAATTAGGGATTTTTTTTTCTTTTTTTTTTTCGCATGCACGGACTCGAACTCGGGACTTGTTTGGCTCTAATAACATCAAATTGCTGACCAATACACCCAAAATGGATAGGCATTATGACAGGTTTTGTGACTTCACATCTCAAGCTAAGAGGAACCCTCATCTCTAACAGGTTCGCCATGCTTGATACCTGGCTTGCTCTGCAGCTGCTCCCCACCACCAAAGTCGGGGTCATTCCGCAGCCTCTGGAAGAACTATTACTCCATTCACTCCCATTCCCATCTTTTCTGGTCAAACCTGGTTACAACAAGCTCTACAAATTCATAGAAGAAGAAGGAAAGGAAGTAATTCTCAAAGGGCAGAAAGAGTACGGTCTAACCAAAGAAGAAACAATCCACAACCTCCTCTTCGTTCTGGGGTTCAACGCTTTTGGTGGGTTCTCTGTTTTTCTCCCAACACTGCTTTCAACAATCGGCAGAGACAAATCTGGTCTGCAAGAAAAGCTCCGAGTCGAGGTCCGTGAAAAGGGTAAGTCTGGTCTGAGCTTTGAAACAGTCGGTCAGATGGATCTTCTGAAATCAACGGTCTACGAGGCCCTGCGATTGAATCCACCGGTCCCCTTGCAGTATGCAAGAGCAAGGAAGAATTTTATGCTCAGCTCCCATGACTCATCCTATGAAATCCAAAAGGGAGAGCTGCTTTGCGGGTATCAGCCGCTTGTAATGAGGGACCCCGAAGTGTTTGTAAATCCTGAGGAGTTTGTAGCAGATCGGTTTACAGAAGGGAAGGGAGGGAAGGAGCTATTGAACTCTCTCTTCTGGTCGAATGGACCGCAGACCGGAACGCCGAGCGCGAGCAACAAGCAGTGTGCTGCCAAGGACTATGTGGTGGCCAGTGCCGCTTTGCTGTTGGCATGGATTTTCACCAGGTATGATGAGTTTACTTGTGATGACTCGTCACTTACCATAACTCAGGCTGTGAAAGCCTCTTCAACTGTAGGAGTTTGAGTTTGTGTATGGTCTGTTACTGTTCATTTATGGTCTCTGCCTGTTGTGTAATTTGAGAAAGGTCGAAAGGTAATAATTTCGTATCGGAATAATGGTTGTTACAGCGACAAAAACGGTGTTTATGTTGGGATTGGTGATTGTATTTTATCGTTTAGTATTTGGTTTCTCTCTCATATCACTGGTGGATTGGGGTTCAAGTGTCTAAATGTTGTTGTTAGGGGGTAGGATTTGACCAAGCTAGTAATTAATAGGTTAGATATGGGGTTGGCCCTTTACTAGTAAATGAACTTTTGTTGGGCTGGATTGTTCTGTTGTCAAGCAATTGTTTGTGGAGGAAGGGGATTCCATATATTTAGGGGTTCGTTTGTGTAGCCACTTTCTCTCCGAGAAAATGAGAACTCTTTCTTTACTGAACTCTTTTTTTTCCGCAGCTGGCTGTCTTAGAAAAACATCATCCACTCCACTTGATTTTTCTTCAATAGGTCGGATATTTCTAACCAGCAGCAGCAAAGGAATCTCTCTTGATCATGTCACTTTCCAAATATTGCTAGTTTATTAGTCTGGAAGTGATTTGGAGTATGGCCATGGGTATAATCTGCTCATTTCAAATTTTACCTGTTTTACACGTCTGAAAGGGATTGTCCCCAGTATGTTTGAAGCTTGTTTGGTTTTGGTTTGGACCTGATTGTATTGATAATATTTGATATTGATATCCTGTAGATTAACATGTAGGATTTACACATTAGCAAGTAATGAGAAGTCATGACCCCAAATCCTGAATGTGCTACGGATATACACCAATTTTGGGTGCTCTTCATTGAGGGATTTTGGAAGATTTTTACATCTTGTTATTATGGATAGAGGTAGATAAAAGGAAACAAGAATACAAATTATCTTTAGATTATTTAAATTGTAGTTTAAAACCAATGTTAATGACGATCTTGGGTTATATTTTCAGATGGAAGTATTGTTGTTGTCATTAATATGTTGTGGTAGATAACAAATCTTTTCTATACGTTTTTAATCATTTCTAAAAAATGTTAGTTTATATACATTTTTATAAAAGCTTTAGAGATTTTTTCCAATGTAACAACATGTTGCACCAAACATCAACACATAGGAATCATCAATTTTTCTGTTATTGCACCAAACAACAGCTCTAAGGAATTGGGGCAGTTTCTTTGCCGCACCAAATTGCCACACCAAACGTAGGAAAGATGATACCACGGATTACTGTTTCCATGGTTTTCAAGTGCCAATAAAAATAAGGCTCTAAGGATTCCACTCTGGTCGAGATTCCGCTCACTATACAAATATGTCCTTAGAGTATGCTTGTGTAACTGCATTGATGTGGAAATGGTATGAAAGGAGGTGCTCAATTTCCAGGCCTAGGAGGGACTGTTTGATGCACATCTCTTTCAGTGATGAAATTGGGACTTTGTGCCCTACTTTGAAAATTGTGTTGGGAACTCCTGGGTAGGATTTGAAAAGCCACGGAAGAAAATGGGAGTTTTCGTCTTTTGCGGCAAATTTCTATTTCCATGGGGATGGGAATTTGTAATTTTTCCGAACTTCTCTATTGGGAAAATGAGTCTATTTTTTTGTAATTTTTAAAAAGAATGCATAGCACTAAGCGATCAAACAATTAGTGTTTAGAAAAAGCAGTAGAGTAAGGATTAGATGTTTTAATTGATTGTTTCAACCATGTCTCATGGTCTGATTTTGTAAGGGAAAACTGAATTTCTTTAGAACACATGATTAATATGAGATTTACCCACAGTTTATTTTTATGCATATTTCAAAGGTGCAGTATTTTGAGAACTATGAGTTGCAAGTTGGCACCTCTTTCTCACCTAACTGGCTAGGATTTGAATTGCCCAATTGGTTGGGTGCCCCATTTAACTGCCTAGAATTTGATTCCTTGACACCCTTCTGGTGTGAGCAAGTAGAACTGGTGCAAGGTGTAGGTCCATGGCAACAAATTGGATTATGCAAAACCAGATTCACAATGAAAACCAGAATAGTTTTAAGTTTTGAAAGAGTCTACAATGGGCAGATAGTCCAATAAAGACAAGAATTATATGCTACCTATTTTAATATTGTTATAGGAAATAAAAAATTTGTATTAGAGGAAAGAATACGTAGGATAGACAATAATATCATATGATCAAGTAAAGTAAAGTAAAATGAAATAATCCTCATGTGTGGGATCTTCCTTCCAAAGATCTTAGATGTGACATTTTTGAAACTGCTCAGTTTTGTCTGGAGAGGGCTCATGATTTTCTCAGTAGAATGCATATTCATAAATGAATTGAAGAAAAGATGAGATTGATGCACTGATTATATTAATATGTTATTAATCTGATAGTGGGGCACACAATTAGATGAACCGACTGCCCCTGAAATGCATAATTTACTTCTGTTAACTGCATTAAATCTCATCTGCATCAGAGTAATATCTTCCCAGTGAATAGGAGAAAGGAGATCTAGCCACTTTTTAATGTGTGTCCAGTTCAGCAGTCAATATTACTCCAATTCACATAAAAATTTGATGGTTTTCCAATTGACAGAGTAGGAATTTGTTAGATGGTTGGGTTGATATTTTAGTGCCAATATCAGAGTGTAAAATGATGGGCAATTTTTAAAATGTTTGAGCATTATTACTGTGGGGTTGTTACACTCAAGTGGGAACCTCAAGCTCTGAACAAACAACATTTGGGTTTACCGAATACACCCTGTACCTTTGGGCTTATCTGTTGAACTCTTTACCTCACTAATATTGATCTTATCTAGTGGTAAAAAAAGATTAAATAGTACAGCGATCGCTGGTAAATCATATTGATTTGTTATCTATGAAAATAAGCAATATTACTCATAATATGCATTTATTACAGTTACTGGATAAAGTTTTTAGTGATTATTGTTAATCCCCAGCCTTTGCTGGTATGAAAAATGAGTGACCTCTCTGGCTCTCCACATCCTAGTTTCCTACTATACAAACTGTGACCACTTGCAGGCTCAGTTCAAGCATCAGATTAGGAAGCCTATGTTCTCAAGCCATCTCCTCCGTTGCTCTCATTCTAGGAGCAACATGGCCAGTGCCTGTGCGCCACTGCCATCCTCATCTAGCCCCTTGTGGCACCACCTTTCCATGGTCCAGGCAAGCTGCTGAACCTGTCTGGCTTCTTCAAACAGAACCAGACTTTTAACTTCCAAACAGATTACCATCTGTTTCTCATCTAACCAAAATAAAAATTTTTTGTCTGACTTGCTTATGTTTTGACCAAGGCTTACATCAAATTATGGGAAGCTCTAGGCTCATCTGGCATGTGATCTTATTGATTATGTGCTGAGATTGGGTTGTATTGGCGTTGAGAACTTATTTGGCAATATTTTGTTAAATTGCTCTACTAAGAATAGGTTGTGCAGGACTTATTTCATAACATTAAGAAGTTTGAATGTCTAGAGCTTAAAATCTGAAATTCATTCTGTGAAAATAAAAACAACACTGAAAGTTCTAAAAGAAAAACTGCACAAATAGGATCAACCCAAAATTTAAAACTATCTATGTCAGGAATCTAAATCATACACCCAACATAAACTATCCTTAAAAAAAATGCAAGCATGAGATCAACCAAAAACATCAAACATTTAAAAGTGCACGTTCCAATAATTCAAGCCATACACACAACATATAATAATTATTTTCCTTTTTTTAATTGATATGGGAGATTTGACAAAGAGGATGAGAGTTTTAAAATGGCCCTAAAATCACCGTCGTTCTAATATGGTCCTGTAATCAACATGTGGTTATATCTAATGACCTACCATTACTCTAGCAGGATTTATTGTTACATATGGATGTTTACAAACATTTCGCTAAATGCACACATTGTGATGTGCAGAAGTCCCAGGCTTCTAAATTCTAGCCACGAGTACTATTAAGTTTTTTTAGCTAATTATTTCTACCAAAACCTCAAGACATTAGTAGATGCAATAAAAATACTTTTCAATACTCCCTCTCCAGTGGGGCCCACTCCTCAACAAGTTCGAGTGATCTTAGCACCAGGCCTAGTAATGCTACAGACGGAATAAAATAATAGAACTTTCCCTGGAGGTGTTTTTTATTAGATGCAAGTGAAAGAAGTTAAATTGTTAATAGATGAATAGAAAATGAAAATAAAGGTATTGATGGTATTGGTTTTTCATAATAGAACGTTCCATGTGGGATGTTATCATTTATGTTTATAACATGAAAGATCAACTGAGGGTAATGGTCCAAGTTTCCAAATGAGCACAGATAGTTGTTTTCCTTCTAAACAGTACACAACTGGCTCAGAACTGGGCCTTAAAAAAGCTATAACGCCAAAACAAAAATGCAATGGCATTAACAGGCACAGTAAGATAAAAATAGATATGTCAGAGAAAAATAATTTCCCAAACTCTGCAAGGCCCAGGTTTTATGTGTCTTGCAAGGGGAGGGTTTGAACCTGGCATTGAGACCCATTGAACCCAGCTCGAGCCCAATATTTTGATACCCCTATTCTTAATTATGGTCTGAACTAAGCTACAATGAGGCCCTTATGATCACTCTAATCTTGGGTTGCATTTGAACTGATCAAACTCTTTGGGTCAGACCTTAACTCAGTCGGGCCTCGCTCCTATTTGTTTGAAGGGAGGAGTAGAATGAAATAAAATTGAGTGTCAAATCAAGATAAAAACAAAGTGGAGGGATGCTTTGGTGGACGAAAATCATTAGTTCACAATGGAGCTGTTGATGGGCCTGGCCCATACTCCTTCAGTCTTGGATTTTGAATTGGTTTGGGCCAAACTTATTTACCCAGTTGATTCAGTTGCGCCCTGGCCCAGCCCATTGACAATCCTAGTTCAACCTACACTAGCTATTGGTCAAGAAAATGAGGTGGAGATTTGGAAAGGACAACTGGATAATGGGTTGGGCCAGCCAGACTAGAAACCACACTTCATGTAAGAGGATGGGCCCCAAATTGTGAAGTCAAGCATCTCATTTTTCTTTTTTCCTCTTCCTTTTGTGTAATGGAACACGCTGCTAATCAAATCCATTTCAGAGAAAATATTAGCTCTAGGAGGGACAGACAATGGGTGCTGGGCCCATTGGGACAATAGAGAAGGCTATCACCCTCTTTCGGATTGGGAGTCACATCACAAGAACTGTGGATCCTCTGGTTGGGCCCCATCTCTTAATTGATAGTGCCACCATTTTCTTTCATTTTTTATGATGAAGCTGACCACTATACTCTTGACCTGATCCATTCAATTCTGGTGTTCTCAAATAGGATCAAAATCCCTCACTCAGGTGTGGACCATGTGACCCATGAGGCCGGTCCCACATGGGAGTAAGATTAGAAAAGAAAAATATGAATTAAATTTTTTTTAAAAATTTAAATTGTTATCATTCTTAGTTTTGAAATTTAAAAATATAATTTTGTAGCACTTGTTTTAAAATTGAACTAATGTTTTCCATTCTTACAGTTTTCATGTGATTCTTTTTATATTTTTAAGGACAACTTTTGTTTTGATTGATTTATTATATTATATATGTAATGGTTTGATATGAATAAACCACTAGCCAGACGAAGTTTGATTGAACATTAGCATTTAGATCTTTTTTAATCATCCAATCCAATTTTTAAAACTTGTCCAATGGTTGGTTTTTTTTTTTTTTTTTTGTGTGTAAAAAAGGAAATTTTATTAAGGCAGCAAAGTAAACAACTATAGGTGGATGGGCAGACTCATTGAAAGTTCTAAGAACAAAACAAAACTCAACTCTCTCAAAATCATGACAGTCTTAAAGACATTCATAATTATTGAATTGAAAGACTACTCCTTGCCACCATTAGAAGCATTATCACTTCAAAAGTGTCCAAGAAAATCTGAGATCAAGAAAAATTCATAGCAAAACCATCAGCTCCTCATTTTCTTTCCTATTATATCTCGCTTTTTACATACTAAGTGCCAAAGTTAATCATATGTTTTAGATTCCACATTACTTAAAGTTTGAACATTTATAACCCAATTAATAAATGAGTTTAGTGTGATTCAAAACATGGTGGAGCTCACAAGAACCATCTCAAACCAACCTATTTGTTTCCATGCACGCTCTCAATTGAACCCTTCATGTTTGTTCAGTAGCAAGTAGAATGGAATGAGGGTAAAAAAAAGTGACCGATGTGAAATAAGGTTTTACTTTTTAGAGGTGTTTTGTGGAAGAAATAAAAGAAGAGTAAAACAGTGACTATTTAATTTATAGGTGTTTCCATGTGGAATAAAGAGATTGGAGAGTAAACTCTCGATGTGACATAAAGTAGGATAATTACCCCACTTTATCACTTTATTTTACTTTACCTAAACGTAACAACTTGGGGAGAAGTGGGATTTTATACTATAGTGCTTGTTACTTTAACCCCCTCTTTAATTTTATTTTTGATCTGACCTACTTCTCCTTGCTACTACTCTTATGTCTTATGTAAACAAACAAGTAGAATGCTTGGTGCCTATTTAACTACGTTATAGTGCATAAAAATTGAATACATATCATTCATATCATTAGTGGTTAAAAATGAAGATCAAATGTGAATTGTGAAAAATAATTATCAAGTGACCTCTCTTTTTAAGGAACTAGAATCAAAAGAAGATGGAAATGAACTACTGAGGTGATCGTTGGTAGTTCATTTCCCATCTTATTTTGGTTCCATTTCCTTAAAAGGAAAGGCTATTCAATTCTCATTTTTGAAAATTCACTTTTGATCTTCATTTTTAACTAATAATTGTATGGGTTTTATGTACCCAATTCCTATATATGTGTTTCAATGCAAAAAAGTAAGCCCTTGTTGACATTTCTAAATGATGAATAAATAGGATAGGCTTAATTGCACCAATACTGGGCATGCTACCTTCCCTCACCCGAGGTCTCTCTCACCTCTCCCAAGTTCTACTTCCCTTACCCCCAAGAGCTCTATCACCTCACCCGAGGCCTACTACCCTCACCTGGGTTCCAAAAAAAAATGCATCAATACTGGTTACCATAAGAGGTCAACTCAATCCAACTTGGTGCCACCCTAGGTTAAATGTTCATCACACAGTCATGAGGGAATAGAAAACCAAATGGCAGAAGGAAACTTTATTCTTACTAATAAAATGAAGCAAACAAAGTTTTATGGAGGACAAGTGATATATGGATGGAACCCACAAATCCTACCATATCAACCAAGACTTAAAAATTAGTTGTTTTAAAAAATCACCTTCATTAATTGTTGGTAGCTAGCCATCCAAGTGAATTTGTTCGAAGTTGTTTATTGCTTTATAATGAAACTTCATATTGGCACATACAATATATCAATTGGCTAATAATGTATAATATTATAAATAATCTTCCCTAGAGTTCAAGAAAATCAATAAATTAGTGTGAAGTGCGTTATGCCTTGCTTTTATTTTGCTATAAACTATTTCATAACTTATAAATTAGTGTGATAAGGTTTTGCATGTGCTACTAATGCTAACAATGCAATAGCTTCTCACTTTAACTTGATTTATAATGTCATACTCACTCAATGAAGAATGAATTGTCTGTTTGAAATGGACGTTTTTGGATGGATGTTTTTGAATTTCAGATAGATAAAAAATCTTAGAGTGAGGACAAAGGATCTTGTCATAGGGCTTTGTTGGATTCATTTTTTAAGTATGGAGATGGTGGAAGGGTTGTTGTATTTGATGAAGGAGTTTGGTTGTTTTAAATTATTATTAAATGAAGGGCGTTAAAGAGGATTGGAAAGTATTGAATGGTGCTCTCTGGAATGGAGAAAATGAAGAGCCTTAAATGATTTATTTTTATAAGAACTACTCTTTTTTTTTTTTTGTTAGGAAGGTTGTATTTAGATATTCATTTTTTTTTGGTTGCGTGAGTGGTTCATAAGATGTGATACAACCCACCAGCCCGTGGGTCAATTCACGTGTGAGATGAGACACCTTTGACATTGGGGTGTCTCGAATTTCTCTAGATATTCAGTTCATGAAGGTAGATTTTATATAAAAAAGATAGGTGAATCAACCAAATATTAATTTGATCGTATAATTTTTACTCATTTTAGAGCGTCAAAATTTGATGATTTTATAAGTGTCCATTTTTGTGACTCAATTTGAAAGTGACTAATGATCAAATCTATGTAAAATTGAGTTGTATGAGTGGCTTGGGTCTACTATACAAGGAAATAAAGTAGCTTAAATATAAAGGCTTTTTAAATTGAAAAAACCCCTTATATATATATATATATAACAAAAGCATTTTTTAAACTTCTAACTTTATAAAAAGAAAATGGTGCACTAATACATCAAAATACTATGGTAACCAGCCCTCTTTGCCAAACCTCTGATAGCTCATTGGCAAGGCACCTTCAACCACTTATTATGGATAGATGTATGATCCTCATCACTTGCTTTTCTAAGGTCACCTATTATTTTACTTATTTATTTGACACATCAAGTGAGGGGTATATTACACGATGAAGAACCTACCTGCTTAGGATCAATCCATATCCTAACAGCTATGCTAGGGATCAATCCATGGGGGTTATCTCAGATGAAATACCCTTACTACCGTTGTGCCCTTACTACTGTTATGCCTTAGATTTCAAGCACATACCTCTTATGCCTTGTTTGGTAGTTCTACTCTTATTCCGACAGAGTCAACCAAAATAGAGCAAATAAAAAAAAGAAAGTTTAAAACTCAAAAAAACATGTTTTATCTTAAAAAAAAAAAAAAAATCACCTCTGCACTTTTAAGGCTTTGCAACTCTTATTTTCAGAAGCTCAAGATTAAGATTTCTCATTTTAAGAGGATTTGTCTCTACTGTTTTGAAGTCTGTAGAGGCTAGATTTGTGTGCCAAACACTTTTATTTCTACACCTACACCTACTTTAGACATTGAGAGCATGTTGGTAACAACTAACAAGCGAGAAATTCATAAATCTAATGATTATTCACTACCACGGGAACAAGGATTCCTCATTGCAGATTTGTATAGTTGATGATTCCACATTGGTAATGGTGTGTATCGATGCAGATAGCTGAGAAAAATAATGTTCAATGTGAAAATCCACTTAATTGAAGATTTTCAAATCTTATGAGGGTGGTCGGATCTGAAAATCGTAATAAATGAAGATTTTCATTCGCCCAAATTCTCAGAGATTTACAATTGTCAAACATAAATTTACTACAATTTTAGAAAAATCAAAAATCTTTTTTCCTAAGATTTGATTGCCAAAGGTGATTGAAAATAAATATGGGTAACGTGCACTTAACATGTGTCCTTCCTGTCTTTGCAATCACAAAATTTGAAAAAAACAACACCCCGCAACCCCAACCCCCCCCCCACCCCCCATGTCCTTCGTGTCAACGCTTGTTCGTCTATTGCTGGGCATATCGTAAGAAGATGGAAGTAACAAGAGTACAACACCAGTGTAGAAGCCATCTGTAGATGATGACCCGTGAAAAGAGCTCTCGACAGTGGGAACTTTATGGACCTGCAACAGAATCCTTTTATTAGCAGGCTTCATAGAATTCATCTGCTCTAGCCCTTTAAATCAACCAGCTTTCCCACATCTGTAATCCAAACCAACCAAATGACACTTATATTGGCAATGGGGCTCAATTTCTGTCGAAGCCTTTGGATTCCCGCTAGAAAGGCATTGGGTTAGTGGTGCATAAGTCTCATATCAGAAATATGATAGTTTTGGTCTTGAGTATATATATGTGTGACCTGACCTTAACTCCACATGAGACAATTTAAAACCGTAAGGCAAAATTTGGTTGAAATCACATGGGTCAAAGCGGACAGTATTATGTGGACAACAGGCCTAGGTCGTTGCAGATGGTATCCGAGCCGAGGAAGGCTCTGTTTTCTGGTGAGGAGTATGTCACACCCGTGGCTCTCCCACGTCGCAAACAAGCTAGTCCCGATATATAAATATATATATGAGATAAGATTGAGTTAGAATGCTACGAGCTAAAGCGGACAATATCATACAGACAGCAAAACCGGGTCAGTACAATTTCAATCCAATTTGGGTTGATCCCACTTTAAAATTGGTCATGGGTTGTGCAAAAGCAAAGAGAGTATAATCATAAGTTTTACAAGATCAATTGACAATGGGCCACACCTCAACTGTAGTGAATTCCACGCGGAGCTAAAACAAAGAGAGTTACTTGGATATGTTTGTGTAACTATTTTTTATCATAGAAGCAGAGAGGAGAAGCACAACACTTTTTCAATAGATAATTTATTTTATCATTTGGTGCAAACACTTTAGAGAAAAAAAAATTGTAAAAAGTAGTTCAGTTTTCCACGATTTCGCCAAAAAGTATTTGCAATTGGGGGGAAGGGTATCAATTCTACAGGAGAAGCTCGCAGAAGTTCACAAACTTTTGTTTCTGTAGATTCTGTACAAACGTGCCCTTAAATCATTTTAGCATACTGAATTTCAGATGTAGACCCTGTTGATGAATTTAAAGACTAGTTAGATCCGAAACCCGCTTCACTTTACTGAAGTGCATGGCCAACCTCATCATTGGAAATGATTTTCTATAGACTTAAAAGAATAGTAATTTAAGTTTTGTCTCTTTCTACATTAAAAATGTGTAATCCACGCAACCTAAAAGAGATGCCCATAAAAAGTTGATGCATGATTTGCTCTGTTAAAGATTTCTCTACATTATATAAACTTTCACTTCTGGCAATTAAATTCTCAAGCATTTCTCATCCATTTTCCATAGAGTCCTGGGGATTCACTACTTTTGGCAATTGCAAATCCCTGAAGATTTAGACAAGTGAAAATCCTCATCAGGCCGACCTCCTTCCATAAGATAAATCCTCATTTTATGAATTTATAAATCAATTCCAAATTTTCTCATCTATACCTATTGATATGCACTAATATCAATGTAAATTCCTCAAAGAGGAATCCCTTTTCTATGAACAATGAATAATCCTAAAATCTACAAATTTCTTCCCCTATTGTCAGACGTGCCCTAAAGGAATTTTCTCTTGTGCGAGCCCCGCACCTATCAGATGATATTTACTTTCCCCACCTTTTAAATCAAGAGGGCCACGCTCTCTAGTCTATAAAGTTTCAAATTTCAAAATCCTATGTAGTAATTTTGTGGGGCTGCCGCTGCAGTAATTATTGAACTCATTCACTCTCTTAGATGCAACCATATCCATTTCTAGCTGAACGATAGATTGGGAAACACCACTGCCTTAAGTTTTGTAGACACCCAGTCCAACGACAGTTGGCCTGATTGAACTTATTTGCAGTGGCCAATCCCATGCAAATTGAGCTGATGGGCCTCACAACACTGCCATGCTATAATTTATATTTGTGATAGATTTCCGTGATTCCCACCACTGTTTACTCTGAAGGCTAACGATGCAAGGATAAAAAGCCCTGTCTCCAGATGTGATATTCAAAAGCAGTTCATCCACCCATTGATGTGATCCGATCACAAAAGCAACCTGTAGGACAAAGGCAGGCTACAAAAATCTAGGACACTGTGCCAATTCTCTAGCCCAGAAAATACAACTAACTCTCACAATACACTTTAACCAAAAAAAACTCTCACAATACGCTTCCTACTCTCTCCCTGGATGGCGTTTTGCTAAGTTAGAAAAACATACCGGTTTTAGAGCAGAAACCGCCAAATGGATTCTTTAACTTTTATGACTGTCTATAACAAGTTAAAAAAAAAAAGTTAGACAGGATATCAACCAAATAGATCCACTACTTCTGACTTTATTATAAAGAATTACAAGGTGCAGCAATTGTTAAATAATGCATCCGACGAAATTAGTCTCCTCCAGTAGCTAAACGTTGACCAAATCTGCTAAGATTGATGATAGAATCAGTCTGGACGCTGGAGTGTTTTTGTGTTAGTCTTTCACAATACATATATACCACATGCATTGCATGGATGGCCCGAAGCGAAGTTTTGGAATCATGGACTTGAGGATGATCGAACTGGGGATTTCAATGGCAATGTTTTATCCTACATCCCTTTGGTGGCGCTTTTTTTTTTTTTTTTTTAATCCTAGCCAAGGGAGCTGAGGCCCGAGAGAGCTTTCACACACAGGCGGAAAGAAAGGCACATAAGTGGGAGGGGAGCCCGGACAAGTGGGAAGAGGTGGCATACCCATAGCCTATTTTGCAGTTGTTTTAGTCATTTCTTTTATTTCCTTTATCTAATAGTGTTTTGCAAGTGATTTCATGACTCGAGAATGGCCACTTATCTCACTGGTAAGTGGCGGCAGTTCTCACCTGACTATCCAAGGTTCAAATCCTGGGTACGTCTCTTCTCACTTGAGTGGACTTTCTTTATGCTTGTGCGGGCTTCTTTTCCACTTGTGTGAGCCCTCTTCCCATTTGTGTAGAATGTCATTCCGTGTGTGCACGGGTTCTCTCTTGGGTCCCACCCCCTGTGGATGGGTTATCAAAAAAATAAATAAATAATGTGAATTCATTAATCATGTTGATTTTGGTAGTGAAACTTCTTGTTGGATGTAGATTGGTCTAGATAGCTACTTTATGGGATGGATATAATTCAATATACGAGATTTTCATGTTTACTTTTTTGTTTTACTTCCACTTTTGGATGAATAAAGTTATTTTTTGAGGAATTTACGGTGCAGGTCCCCGTAGGACTCCATACCACTCTTAAGGTGCTAGTATCATGCTGGACACGGGAGGCGTCCTCATGTGGCCCCTTTAATTTCTTTGTTCCTTTTTTTTTTTTTTTTTATTTAGCGATTGGTCGATATCGACCATTCTGCGGTGGTTGCTCTCGATTTGCAGAACTCAAATAGAAATTGGGTTTTTCTCTCTTGGTTGCTGGTGTTGCTCTAGAGCAATACCCTACAAATGGGTCAAAACCATCAATTTGCTCATTGTTTAATCACTTGAGGAGGGGAGATGCAATACCCATTTCCCCCAATCTCTTTCTCCTTTGGTTTATTCCGTAAGGTCTTTCTCAAGAACATGCTTTTCTGCAACTCACTTTACAAAAGAAACGGTCAAGGAAGAAGAGAAAACCCCATATGCCCCAAAGTCATTAGATCCCATATCTGGGTTTGATTTCAAGAGCTACATGCTCTAGAAGGCGAATTCCGTAAACCAGGCCCTAGACAAAGCTGTTGCTCTCAAGGACCCCAAGAAGATCCACGAGGCGATGCGCTACTCACTCCTCACTGGTGGGAAGCGCGTCTGGTCGGTGCTCTGCATCGCCTTGTGTGAACTTGTCGACGGGGACAAGGCCACGGCCATGCCAACAATGTATGCGATCGAGAGCAATTACGGTAAAATGGTAGATATCGACCAATCGCTAAATGAAAAAATAAATAAATTAAAAGGGCCACATCAGGACCCTTCCCATGTCCAACATGATACTAGCACCTCAAGAGTGGGATGGGGTCCTACGGGGACCTACGCCGTAAATTCCTCTTGTTTTTTCGTTAGATTGTGTCTACAACATTCCTTTTCTAAGTAGTATTTATGTGGGGAGGATGAGGTTTGGATTTGTTGCATTAGGGAGTGACAATAGAAAAGGATAGGAGAAGGGACTATGGTGCTGTTTACAAGGCCAATGAGATTGGGTGCAGTGCTAATGAGAATATTTTCCAAATTTGACACATCTAATAACTTATGAGTCTCAAATTATTATGCAAAATTTAACACTCATTTAGCTTTATATATAACTACTAAATATCACACAACTTTGAAACCCTCAAAATTATTTCGAAATGGGATTGTATCATTTTTTTTTCTCTCTTTTACATTGAAACGGAGTGGAGGCAGACGCTTCAAATCTGTATGCCCTCGTGATTGTTATACTTTTAGGTGGGCCTTGTATAATGAATCATGCCAGAGCTATGAACATTTGGATGTTATTGGGCATGACACACACACGCGCACTCTCTCTATATATATATATACACAAGTATAATATTATATTTCATTTTCTTGCACGGCCATAAAATAAGTGCACTTTATTTTTAGAGGATTTTACTAAAAACTCGCATTATATGGCCATTGCACGAAATAGTGCCTCATAACTTGTGCAACACAAACGGGGTCCGTCAGACCCCGTTTGCAATTTTCTTTTAATATGAAATGAGTGACACTAGTGTCTCTCGGTGTTGTTAATAGAGACGCTAGCGTCGCTCTTCGATTGTTTTTTTAATCACAACCCAACTCCGTTTGTCTTCTCGGATGACCGAACCCAGACATCCTTTGTGCTTGGCCTGTCTTCTTCTTTGGTGTGGTGACAGAGAGGATCGCACGACCCAATGTCTGAGCAAAAAAACCAGTATTTTCATAGGATATGCTCTATTTTGTTTGTGTGTGTTGTGGTTTGTAGCGCCTGGGAGAGGGGGACTAGGATTTGGGTTGTGCAAGCACGAGCTGAGGGTGTAAGGGGAAATGACACCTCTGTTTGCGCGGGATCCCCACCTACACCGTCAATGTCCTGAATATGTGCCATACCCACTGCGACATTAGCGAGATCCATCTGCGTTGCGGCTAGTTCAGCTTTGCTCGCGTCATCAACCCCAAGGTCTTCGGGCGCCTTTGCCACAATGACTGCCTCGTCAACGATGGCAAGCCCATCCTCGTTGGCGAGAGGGTCCTTTTTTCGCATACAGTCTGATGTGCAATGGATCAGATTGAAGGAGGGCTGCCGAGTGTGGATTTTTGGGGACTTCATGTGTCTAATGTGTAGTAGTAGATCAATGTTCTAGATATATTTAAGGGGTTTTGACATTTCAATGTACCTTAGATTTTAAATCCCCAAATAGATCCCATGATAGCATGGGTTTTTAAAAACCCATGATATCATGGGATTCAGGAAAAAAAAGAAAAAAAAAGGTTTACTAGAGTCAAAGGACTCTGGTGACATTTAGTGACTTTGGGTCAAGAAATTAGGGATTTAAAATCTAAGGCGCATTGAAATGTCAAAACCCCTATATTTAACTATGAGAGTTCCATGCACATGTTCAAACACGTGGTACTGATCTCCAGTTTAAAACTTGCCTGGCTGGCACTATGTAAAGCTCACCTCAAGACCTTTCATAGTAGACTTGGATGAGGAAGAGACGAGTAGCAATAGATGGGGGATTACGAGTGACGATAGCGACATTGAATCTCATATCAAGTGACGCTATCGTCGCAATGGAAAACTACTAAAAAAAAAAGAAGAAAAAATGCGAGAGGAATACTTCTATGTTGCACGAGTTATGAGGCACTATTTCGTGCAACGGTCATATAATGAGAATTTTTCAGTAAAATCCTCTATTTTTTATTTAGTTTTGTATATAATATAGGTGAATTATATATAAAAACGTTGTGTGGGATGGGGGAGGAGGGAACCTAAGATGGGTTTACTTGACTTAGTTTATTTAAACTCGAGTAATGCTTTGCATTATAATTGTAGCAAAAGGTTATGTTGGCCTTTAAAACCCTTAAATATTTTTAATATGTGAATGTAACCGTATGAATACGAATCCTCAGCTCAAAATAAAGAGACCCGGTTTTGAATCCGAATCTTTCAGTGTCCCGAATATGAATCCAAGTATCTCCTAAACCAAATACCTGCAATCAAACTCCAATTTTTTCTCTTTTTTTTAATCTAGCCAGTGGGATTTGGACTCAAAAGAGAGCCCCCTACATAAAATTAGAGTCGGCAAAAATAAGAAGAAAGCTCGCACAAATGAAAGAAACCCTTACAAGTGGACAAAAAAGCCCATATAAATAGAAAAAGGTGAGAACTGCTCCGGGCGTAGTCGTTCTCAACCCAACTCCTGCTTAAAAAGCTCAAGTTTGGCCCTACTTAGATGCGTGCAAGACTCGTAACATCAAAACATAATTAGCCACACGAAGATTTTGAAGTTTTTCCGTTGGTGAAGAAGAAGCCGATATAATGGGGCAGCTGAAAAGAACGTGGACGTCGTGTTCATTGAACGCGTGGCAGACTAACCATTTGGTATTCAGCTGGACCATCTAATTAGTTACTCCCCCTCCTTAGCTGGTACTCAAATATAGAGCCGTTGAAAGAATAGAGCCGTTGGAGTTCTTCTACTCTAACAGAGACGCGTGATTGTAATTAGAATTTATTTCGGATGCAGGCAGTGGTAGGCAGACCCAGCAGTATGCTTTTCTTGGAGGGGCCGATTTGTAAAAAGGCAATAAAAGTAGGGGATCGGGTTCCATTCTGGTTGACCACTGGGATTTGACTCAATGATTCTATGACTCGTAACTTCATCATATTAGTGGTTGGCCACTTATCTGAACCTTGGATGTAAAAGATGATGACGATACATTCAAATTTACGGGAAGAAAGAGAGGTTTTTTGGGAGGCTCCTTTTCTCTTTGGAGCCTGAATCACCTATAAAATCACCATGTTTCAACGAAATAAGGGATTTGGGACTCTTCTATTTTTTTTTTATTAACTTTAATTGGATTTAAGTGCTGAGATAGTCAACCGTCACTCTCTCTTCCATGTCTTAACTTTTTAATTTATTTGGTGATAAAGCTTTTAATCTGAATTTGAATAAAGAGATGATAAAGATAGAAGGTGGGAGTAACTTCAAAATAATTCTTATATCTGTCACTATACAAAAATACATCCTTGTCTGCAACAATGGAGACTCCTTGATGAATTTGTTTTCTTCCTTGTGCAGATGACACAGTCACCTGTCCCACCTAACATCTCCATTTGTCAATCAAATCGGTTGCTACCCTACTAAGCCCATTTCCACCCACGCGGCACCATGCTGTCTGCACTCTGCACGCATGTGAACACCAGCATCCGTGGAGCACCTAATAAGATGCTCCAGCATTGTACCAAACCAATCCCCATCTCTATCTATATCTGTATATACCTATAAAAAGAGTCCGTATCGCCGCTATCACCTGTCGGCAGTCTACTTTCGTAATCTAACAGTCGTCGGCGTGCCACATGCCGACATCTCAGGGTCACACAACCCCCTCTCAACTTAAAAAAACGGAAAAAAGAGTTTTATTTATTTTTTGTTTTATGCACCCCCTACGCTTTATAAAATTTGTAAATAGACCTTTTTAGAAAACTTCAACACACCTTTTAATTTTAATGCCTCCCGTTTCACTAAGATGTGTAGCCTTCTTGACGGATGGAAAACTCTTGGATCTCCAGCAATTGGATATAAATAAAGATTTATGTGTATCTCAGTAAGGGCCGCCATCTTCCTTATATAGTGATTTTAATGAGTAACACTTGCTAGAGACTTTTCTAACAAATAAATAAAAATCATGTCCCATAAAACCTAATAGGATTCTACTACGTGGGGATACTATTTGATTATTGCGGATCCCTATCTTATCTATAATAGATCAAGTCTTCCGTTGGACTAATTTTTATTGACAATTGCCGTCTGCGCTTTACTTGATGTGAAACCCATAGCAATGGGCCACACGATTTTCAATAATTTTATATTTAAATCCACTAAACAGAAACAAGTATTCAATATTTATAAAAATATTATTATTTTATTCCACGTCCCAATTTTCTCTTTCTCAGTAACTCTCTTATTTACATTAAGTATGATCATGCATTTTGATAGTCTCATCGATCCAATAGTGGGCCGTACATGAACGACGCCAATTAGAAGTATATGTCTTGATTATCATCATGCCTGATTTGGATTTCATCAAAATTGGCTCGACATTGATAAAATGGGTTTATGTAAAATCACTGCCCCCTAAATATCCTACAGTAATTATCCAAATTAAGAAAAAATCAATATAAGATTTTGATATTATATATATATATATAGAGAGAGAGAAATAAATAGATGGGCAAAAGTGTCACCTCACTCAAAACACTTATAGCCCCCTAAGCCTACTACTGTATTTTTGGGACATGGATGGTATAAAAATAACAAAGAAGGGATGTATTAACAAATATCAAAAGCTAAAGGGCCTATCTACAAATTCTAAAAACCTAATGAGTATACATGCATATTTATTTAAATTAAAAACTCAAAAGAGAGAAAGAAGAACACTCACTTTAACGCACACTGAAACACGAAAAGGCCACATACATTACACGGAAAACCGTTTTTTCCGCCTGATCTCTTCGCCTTCCCCAAACGCTCAAATCTCTCTTTCTCTCTGTCTCTCTCTATCCGTTTCCTTTCTCCTCTATATATTACACACATAGACAGGTTTTCAGTGTAATCTACTTTCCTTGTCCAGGAATCCAGCTTTCTCCGTCTTGCATACGTTATCCCTTTCATGCTCATCTTCTTCAGATCTGTATCCGCTTCTCAGAAGAATTCGTTTCTTAGGGTTCTTTACTTGTAGAAGTATGTATGATCACTCTCTTTCTCTCTGATTGTTCTTTACTTGAGTGTTATCTCTTCATTTTTTAGTGTTTTCAGTGGATTTTTTTAGTGGGAAAACGTTGATTGCGTTTGGAGATTTTGTTAGTTTCTTGTTCTGTCATCTATGAATGTTTTATAAGTTTGAGATCTGGTTCCTGGAGTTGAAGATTTAAGCCTCGTTTTGAGTTCTTGGATCTGATTTGGTTTTCTTGGCAGTGGTTCCGAAAAAAAGCATCTTGCTTGGGCTTTGGAGTTGAAGATTACGCTTTCTTTTGTATTCTAAGATCTGATTTGGTTTTTCTGGATGTGTTGTGAAAAAAGCTGCTTTCTTGTGATCTGGTTGATTTTTGTTGGTTGTAGCTTTTCAGTTCTGGATGATGTTGTCTGTTTGTATGAGGTATCGGATTCTTTTGCTCTGGAGGATTGATTCTGATTCTTACATCTCTTGTTTTAGTAAATGTCACTTTTACTGCACCGATCTTTGAAAAGGAAGGTGGTGTTTGGCTCAGAAATATCTTGCATTGCAATTGGATGAGAAATTACTGGAAAGGGAGGCTTGATGAGGGATACCTTTGTGATTTTCTGTGATTTTGCGGATGACTGGGCCGCGAATTGCGAATAAGGGAGTTTCTGAGGATAGTTTTCTTGTAGGAATTTTGGTTTGTAAGGGCCGGTGGAGTGAAATGAAATTGAGGGGGTTCAGGTGTCTCTGATCAGATGAGGCCTATGGAGTAGGGATTCAATTGTAGTTGTGGATTGCGATTTTAGATACTTTCAAGCCAGGCACAACGTTCGGGTTTTGGGGACGAAGAATTCTCACTTATTTTTTGTTAAGTAGAATTTACTGAATCAGGAGTTAGGATTTAGCAGAAATTCTTTTCTTTGATACTTAATTTTAAGACTTATTTAGTAGAATTTTTTTTTTCCTTTTTATTTGATACAATTGAAAGATTTAGGACTACAAAGGAATGGCAATAGGCAGTAGCCAAAGTCTTTTTCTGTCGTTTTTAGCGACCAAAGAAACTTGATTGTTCGTAAATTATACAACCTTGATCTGGGTTGCCATATCCATGATTTAAAATCTTCAAGATTTGATCTTGCATGCAAATTCTCAATAAGCAGCATAGAAGATGAGAGGAGAAACTTTCTTGAAAAACTTAATTGGAAACTTCAATTGGACTTGGTATCTACCTGGAAACTTGTTTGTCCTCAAGAAGCATTCTCGAAGTTGATATAATATATGAACTTCAGTTTATTTTATTTTATTTTTAAATACTTTGGATCCCATATTTTGCATGTACACATTTACATTGCCCACGATTGGTCACCCCTTTGCAATTTTCTCCCATGTATGGCGCGTTAAAGCGAGGCATCCTAGTAGATTATCATTCAGTGAAATTGGTTTGGTACAAGCCATGAAGTGGAAGCTTCATTCAAGTTAAAACAAGGTGCTTTTTAGAAGAAAGACAATAAGCATCTAGGCTTGATAGTTGAAAGCTTAGCAAGCAGAGATACTATCTTTATGAGAAATTTTAGCAAGTGAAAGAAACAACGAATTAAATCATGACATCAGTGGCTGAGTTACCGGCTGTTTCTAGGCAGTCTTCTCAGCTGACTTTGACTATTATACACTAGTACTTAATATTAATATTATGAGCATGGACAATAATATTAAAAAAAAAAGTGTTATACAACAATAGGACAACTTAAAAAAAAATAAAATCTACACACTTACAATTTAAGGACTTCATATTTCTCCTATTGTTTGTGAATCTAAGTACTTGCTAGTGGTTTTCCCGACTGTAGATCAGTGTGATAGGGCCACAAATACTCACCTTGAAGGGCAAGAGTTGTGGGAGTTTGAGTCTCTTCTCAAGCACAAGAAAAACCAATAAAATTTTTGTAACTAGCAATAACATCCATGAAAAAATCATTACATTTATCTGCAGTGTATGTATTACACTATTAGGCTGAGAAAGTTAAAAGTTTACAAAGTTTACCTTGCTTGACAAAAAAACGTTGGTTTTGGGTCAGTAGTGAAAGGAGTGCCTAACAGTGGTTGCTCTAGCTTTTCTTAACTTCTCCAAATGAGACCAAATGGTGTAAAAATGGGGGCTTTATAGTCCCACTTGAGCATGTCTTTTCAATTCCCAAGTTGAGTAGACCGAGTCCTTTAGTATATTATGCATATGCTATAAGACTTGACTTGTGTGGCACTGATACGTTACTGCCTCGAGATTGTCCTGGATGCCTGAGTCCCTAAGTCCCCTAGTGTATTCGGTTTTTTATTTATTTAAAGTTTCATGAGAGTGTGAGAGTGTCGAGCTCAAAATGCAAAATACTCGGTTCTTCCCATAGGGCCTTCCATCTGCCGCTTGACTATTTTAATCTCTCAGAAGTCATCTTTGGCTTTCAGAATTGATGATGTAATCGTTACTACTTGATGCAAGGAAAAGAATGCCATATGTTTTTTCCATCAATTATTCCAAGCGCAGTCACTAAAATTCTTTTTTAAGTATATTTTCTGTATCACATTGGTTGTTATTTGATTTACACACCAAGTTATAGTGCTTGTATATTTTAAGATACTGGTAGCATATATAGGTTGCCTTCTATTGGTTTCTGTACTCTGAAGTTACGCTTGCTCCTTTTTTTTATATATATGCTTGCTCCTTTTTTTTTTATATACTTTTCTTTGGAGGCATACATGTGGCTCATAATCTACATTTTTGTCTTTGCTCTGTAGGGGAAATCTTGTTGTTTAAGCCATAGATGGCTACACTAGGAGACATTGGGGTAGCGGCTGCTATCAACATTCTCAGCGCACTTGCATTTCTTGTAGCTTTTGCAATACTACGACTCCAACCTTTCAACGATAGGGTATACTTCCCAAAATGGTATCTCAGAGGTCTAAGAAGTAGCCCTGTTCGCTCTGGGGCATTTGCAGGGAAGTTTGTGAATTTGGACTACAGATCATATGTGAAGTTTCTAAAGTGGATGCCTGATGCATTGAAAATGCCTGAACCTGAGCTTATTGATCATGCTGGACTTGATTCTGCTGTGTACTTGAGGATTTACTTGCTTGGGTATGCAATAATTTACATTTTTACTTTATAGCCTCATTATTGTTTACTTTATTCATGTGCATTTTTTTTAATATTCTTCTATGGTTCTACCTCGGTAGTTGTTCTCATTTGAAGTCATATACCTTTGCACAAACCCTTTGTTGTGTTTCTCAAAGAATGGATGTTGACACATTGTGGAAGAGGGAAAGGTACTAATAGGAACAGTACGTTTTGTTTGAGACGCATGAATGAGAAATGGCTAGACTTGTAGAAAGTCCTGGTGGCCTCTCCCTCCCTCTCTCCTGCTTGAGAGAGATTATTTTTAGACATTGTATCACCATGGATGAGATGGAATCTTCACAGGTCAAATAGTCCAGAATCTTTGTAAATGAATCTACCGTGAGTCTGTTTGGTGAACAAGATGCAGTCCTTAGTGGCTGCTCGCCTGCTCCAATTGTGAATCCTTGTGCAGTGGGATTGGATCATTCCATAGACACTGGAACTACAGTGCGCTAAGATATGGACTGGGCCATGTGCTGTTACAGTATCAGTTTATGGGACAATCCTGTTTGTAATTTAGGTTACAGATCTGTGAGTTTATTTATTTATTTATTTTCTACACTTGTTTGGTATGTAGCATGCACATGACTATAGGCAATATATGCAGTTTTTTTTGCAAGGAAAGTCATGGAGAATTTGCATTGTGGTCCTGGAAAGATGAAACGATTCCTTAAGCTGTCTTGTTCTGTTGTTTTCTAGCATTCTAGCAAAACATTAAGAAGTGCAGTTATAAAAAGAAATAAAAAAACAGATAGTGTCTATTCAATAGGCCAATTGAAAAATTCTGATTTCAAGATGCTTTGGATTACGTTCACAATTTTTATTTGCTTCTTAGAACAATGGAGTTTTTAATATGTTATGTTTGCTTTTAAGGTCACTTTAGAAATCCTCCTAAAAAGTCACTGGAGTTTATTTCTTCACATCAATCTACCACAGTGAGACTGTTGCTTTGAACCGATTGTTATTAGACTTTTTTGGCTTACTTGTTACAAATTTCTCTCTGGTTGTACCTGGGTTGTACATGAATTGTTCAAATGCAGGAAGCCTCTTCATTCGGGTCATGCTTGCAGAACTGGTCTTATGTTTTCCCAATTTTCTCGATTTGTCCACATCCCTTTTCTAAAATTTCCTCTTCATGAGTATTATCTTACATTACATCGATGTTGTTTCAAATGAATCTCTAAACCAATCTTTTTAAGTCTTTGTGCTTATCACTCTAAAACACATATATTATTCTGTACAGGCTTAAAGTCTTTGTGCCTATCACGTTTCTGGCTTTTGCTATACTCATTCCAGTCAACTGGACCAATGCCTTTTCTAAAATTTCCTCTTCATGAGTATTATCTTACATTACATCGATGTTGTTTCAAATGAATCTCTAAACCAATCTTTTTAAGTCTTTGTGCTTATCACTCTAAAACACATATATTATTCTGTACAGGCTTAAAGTCTTTGTGCCTATCACGTTTCTGGCTTTTGCTATACTCGTTCCAGTCAACTGGACCAATGCAACGCTAGAAGGTTCAAATGTGACTTTCAGTAACATAGACAAGCTTTCTATTTCAAATGTTCCAAATAAATCACAAAGGTGAGCCATGACCTACCTTTCAGCTAGAATTTAGTCTGTTCTTTTCTCATGTTTTGTTCTGGAAATTGCTTGAAATATAATGTTACTGACGAAATAGTGCATGTGTCTTTTCTCTTGATGATCTCTCCATCTGTGGTATTTTGTGTGGATTTTCCTGTTACTCCAGTTATCACAACTGATTTTATATGCTCTTACACATTGTGGATTTGCATCAACATCCTTTATATGAACATAGTTGCAAATTTCCGCCTATTCTGTAACTTCATGGTTCATGCACTTGACTTTTTATATGTGCTTGCACAACGTATCAACATCCTTTATATAACATAGTTACAAATTTCTGCTTATTCTAGAACTTCGTGCACTTGACTTTTCTCTTCTGCTATTTTATTTTTAACCATTTTAAAAAAGTTGATTGACCATCAGACTGACCTGCTAGGTAACAGCAAAGTAAGCGGTCTTTTACATATTTAAATGATTCACAAATTACGCATCTTTATATGTCTTTGAGCTCATTTGTGCATGTGATGCATAAAAAAGGAATAGTAGAGATGCGAAGATGGTGTAAATAAGGCCATTGACATCAAAATTTCCACACCTTTCACACCTCCTCTTGCAAATGGTGATTACATTCCAGTGGGCCCCATCAACCACTATTATTTTTCTTCAATCCTATGGGCCCCATATTTGTAATCCAAACTGTTCAATTTGTTTCTTGGACTAATATACCCCATGATCTTGGAGCTAATTATCTTAAAATCTTCATAGATTTTGAGTAATTTGTGAAAAAGCACCAACCTATAGATCTAGTTTTCTGCTCTACTATGCCTGCACCCCCCCCCCCCCCCCCCCCCCCCCCCCCCCCCCCCAATTCATGATCCAAACCCTTCAATATTCTTGCATAATTGGTAAGTAACAAGACATTTAGTTTAATGTCTTAATTTTTCATGGATTTTGAGAAATTTGTGAAACACATTTGCATATGTTACATGTCATTTACATATGTGAAACTCATTTTTGTATTCTATGCATAAAAGGCAAATGGACCCTAAACTATGTATCAAACCATAAATTGCCACTATCTCCTTATTACAAACCATGGCTCACACCTGCAACTCCTACCCCACTAAGGAGGAATTTGATGTCCATTACCAGCTATTCCTGAGCAGGTGGACCTCTTCTACATTGATTTTGATTTCACAAAAATGCTAGTCCATTGTAAAAACCAGTTATGTCCATTTAAAATAGGTCATAGAGGATCTTTTTCTTAATCGTACACAATTTGTTCATTGTCAACGTGCAGGTTCTGGACCCATTTGGTCATGGCTTATGCCTTTTCATTTTGGACATGTTATATGCTGTATAAGGAGTATGGGATAGTAGCATCAATGAGGCTTCATTTTCTTGCATCCGAGCACCGTCGGCCAGACCAATTTACAGTAAGTTGAACTAAATGTTTCTTCTCGGACTTATATACTTACAAAAGTCAATATAGGGTTGTAGCTGTATTAATTATTAATGTTTTGGTTGTTAATTATCATCTTTTTTTTCCCGCTGAGATGGTAAATGTAAATGGTAAATTTGAGCAAATATAAGAGGAAGTTTCACATCTTCCTCTTTAGCCAACTGATGAATGTATCATTTGCTTGGACAATATGACGTGAAAGAAAAATTACCTGGCGTGTATTTTAGCCAGGTCCTTGGATTTAGCACTTATTACTTTCAACTGCATGTGATAGGGGAGATCATAGGAATTATGACCTAAGAAATCCGATGAAAAAAAGGAAAAAAGAAACAAAACCATATCATTTGCCACTCTTTCTGACAATATGATGAGAAAGAAAAATTACCTGATGCAGTTTGGATCCTTGGTTTTAGCACAGGGTACTTTATTTATTTATTTTTGTTATTTAGCACTAGGTACTTTAACTGAGTCTTTTTGTCACGACCCAAATTCCGGGGCCTTGTCGGATTCTGGATCGATCATAGGAATTATGACCTAAGAAATCCGATGAAAAAAAGGAAAAAAGAAACAAAACCATATCATTTGCCACTCTTTCTGACAATATGATGAGAAAGAAAAATTACCAGATGCAGTTTGGATCCTTGGTTTTAGCACAGGGTACTTTATTTAGTTATTTATTTATTTTTGTTATTCAGGACTAGGTACTTTAACTGAGTCTTTTTGTCACGACACAAATTCCGGGGGCCTTGTCGGATTCCGGATCGTGATCATTTAGCAAATATTCACTACGCATTCATCAAATAACTTCCACAAGGAATCAGGCATTTAGTTCAAAATTTAATTCTAATTAAATTATAATTGTCAAACAAATATCAATAATCTTTGAGTAATCAAAATTCCATATTCTAACTCAGTTCAAAGATGACTTAAAACATTTAATAAAATTCCCTAAACAAGGTTTAATCTCTTTATCAACTAATTGAACTTTTCTCGTTCTCTCCTGTCAGCCACACATGCCAAAATCTACGTACTGGACGTTGTTCTGCTTTGTCCGACCCACAACATGATTGCTTGAAGGGGGCAATACAACATCAGTATTACTGGTGAATGAATATTCCTAATTACAGAAACATAATATCACATAAACAAAACAAGTCTGAATCAATAGATCAATTACCATTACAAGTACATCTATATACATATTCGTGCCCATGCACATTACCACGCTACCAAGGCTTATCGTATACATGTATATCGGTCACCATGACCCTGTCTCATCAGACATGTCCACAAGGACTAGCCGCTATAACGGCCACCATGGCCAGAAGCCATCAATCATTCGGACACTAAGTCGAACATCCCAAATCTGGGACCCAATGCGCAATATCTCATAATCACATAGCAACCAGATTAACAATTTTACACAACAGTAGTGTGGGACCAATCCCATACTAATCCCCATTAGATTAGTGCCCCACTTTTGATCATAACAGTTAAGGGATGATATAAGAGTGGCCCACCTTCATAGCATAATACACAAATTACAGAAACATGCCACATAATCAAACGGTCCATACAATCAATCATAAAATACATAAAACCCTTAATTAATTCAGATGGAAGGGTCATATAGTAATTACATACCCAACCTAGGGCTATTCCTTAATTATAGGTTCCATCCAGCACTTCTGTATGTACAGGAATCATCACAAAAGGTAGTTCTTGCCTGAGTTTCTCTAACATAAAATCCAGTGGGTCCCACTTAGATAATCTAAGATCTAACCTAGTTGGTCGCCCAGGGTCACAGTTCCCTCCTAAAGGATTGGGTTCATCATCTGATCACACCTTGGGGCCCACCGTTCACAACTGATGTTTGTTGTTTTTTCTGCACTGAGCCACGCCTGGCTGTATTTGAATGTATTGGACAGTGGGGCCTATTGATCAAAAACCTTGATGTCCCACTTCTCTATGGTCGCCCAGGGATAAGTGTTCACACCCTTGGACCTGATTCATCATCAGATCATATCCTAGGGCCCACAAGTCAGAAGTAAGTTCTGATAATTTCTGCACTTAGTCATGCTTGGGTTCCTTGAGTCTATTTGCACAGTGGGACCCAATGCTCCAAAACCCATATGCCTTGCCCCTTCAAGATGTGGGGTCCTGATCCCAGATCAGGCCTGGCAGTGGGTCCCGGTATAGATGTCGACCAGCTGTTCTCTTTCCATCAATTTCACGCCTGCATCATCAAAATCAAGTGGATGATGGTCCAAATGGGGCCCACCTCACATGGGTCTCTAGGTTCTCCTTGGTTGACCATGGGTCTACTACAGGATCTGTGGACCAGATCTCCCATCTGGGCCATGGGGTCCCACAGCCTTCTAATGTCAAAATACCACTCGTCGACAGGCTCTGTTTCAACCAGTTTTTAGACCTTCTCCATGAACTTGCATCCCCATTCTATTTGTACCATCACACATCCATTAATATGTGATTCCTAGATCCAAAACAGATCTCCTTTTGTCTATTTGATCAAAACAGATCTCCTTATATCATACACATACCAAGTCACTGTATGTCTATCAATACAACATATTCGAATCACAACGCAATAACAATCATCTTGATTAATCAACTAGTTAATTAAGAAGATGCACTCACCTTTGATAAGCGATCGTTGCCTTTGCAATGTGCGGTCGCGAATTGGACATCCAATGATCGTCTCCTCACCGATTGTCTTCTTCTTCTTCCCCTGGATTCCAGTCACCAACTCTTTCTCTCAGATTTCTCTCAAAGCAAAGAAAGAGAAGTATATACGACAGAAGAGGTCATTGGTTGTTTATATATACAAGGATGTGGTAGATTCCTAATCCTTCTCTTATACTTCCTAATTCTAGTTATTATACAACTCCTTCCCTTTCCAAAAATCCATTCACGTGGGACACTTTTATTTGAATATTAAGTTAGACAACTAAGGCCCTACCTGGGCCAACTAATCCTGGGGCCAGGTAACTCAAGATATTACACTTTTCCACCAAACAGTCTCTAATCATAACCAAACCCATGAATAAAGGAAAACTATACACAAATCTGCATCCCATTAAAGTGCTGTTCAACTTGTATCTAAAGATATTATGACCCAGGATTCAAGATACCTAACTTTATTGCAGTTCCAACCATAGCTTTTTTTGACATTGACATTGACTCTTGTCAAACTAAAATACGACTCTTATTAATTTAAGAATTTCATGTTCCATAGTAGGAATATGCTCTCAACTAGACTCTTATTAATTTAAGAATTTAACATTCCATAGTAGGAATATGCTTTCAACTAGACTATATTGCTCTTAAGACTCGGGACTACAAATGAGCCATAAAACCCATATCTTTGTCAGCACTTGTTAGAACCGCGATGTTTTGGACTCATCAGTTGTTTATCGAATAGTTCATGAGCACCTAATTTTTTGTGTCCATTCTGGATATTTTTAGCCAGGACTCGAGTCAAGATATCCTTTACTGCAGCTCCGACCATAGCTTCTTTTAACAGTGACATGGACTCTCTTCCAAGTAAAATGACACTCAATAACTTCAGATTCTCAGTACTTAAACTACAAAAATAACCGTAATAGAAATATGCTCTTGACTAGGGTCCATGACTCTAAAACTCAGGACTTCCTTAGCACCTGTTAGAACCACAAAATATTGGGCTCGTCAGTTATTTTGGCAAATGGCTCATCTATAAAGCACCTAACTCTGTATCAGTTTGGATCTGTTATTATTGCCCCTCGAATAATATTTGTGTGAATGATGAATGATTCTCAACTATATTTATGTTAAAAATCAGTTTGTTTTGTTGCTATTGTTGTTGTTATTACTATAATTATTAATTTATTTTATATGAAGAAATTGGCTAAAAGCAACTCTCTGTTGTTGTGGTCTTGTGTTTTGATACTCAACTTTCACTCATGGGCATCCAATTAAAAATCAAAACTTCATTATCTAAGCTATCAAAGTGAGGATTGTGCAGCAACATGATTTATTTTTTATAGTTTCGGATATAGACTCTGATGTCAGTCTTTCTCACAGAACATTGTTCTGGTTTTTTGTCAACTAAATCAGTCCATACTGGAACTCATCAATTTTTTTACTGTCCAAATAACAGGCCTTGTAGGTAGGTTGTAAGCTAGAGATATCTGATTAAATGTCATGAATGATCTGGTTTTCACTTGTTAAATATTGATTTTTGAGCCCGTTTTCTTGAACACCCATTTCATGATGGCTCTGTTGACCATTTCGTTGATTAAAATGGAATTTTTGTTGCCATCCGACCCCTCTAAAAAAAAAAAAAGAGGATGATGACTTGAGCGGTCAAATAGTTTGATCAGTTTGAGTTTTTGTGCACTCCCATCTTAAATTGACTCTTTTGCCGAATAGTTTGAATTGTTACCATGGTGGATAAGTAACTGCAGAGTTTTTGTTTGGAAAACTAAGAGACTGGTCTGTACCTGGGCTTCACATGTAAATAGCCTCTTTGCTGGCACTAAACATCTGGTGGACTAGTAACCACAAAGGTTTCTGTATGGAAACTAAAATCAGATTCTAGTACATACTGTTTGTTTTGGGCATCACATGCACTAGAGTAGGAAAATTGTCTCCATATAAGTTAGGCCTTCCAATAAATGGATAGCATGTATGCGATGTATATAAGGTAGATATAAATATTATGAATTGGCAGAAAAAAAATGGTTCCAACCATGAATAGGCAATTTTTATACATGTTTTACGGTGCAAATTTGAAAATTTTGCTGTAAAATAACTGTATATATTACTACGCACAGTTTTCGTTAGGAATGGTCTAGCTATTCCCTTGCAAGGTATGGTCTGTCCTGTGGGGCCCACTTGGAAGTGACAATCAATTGGGACCCCACTAGATGGACCATTCCAAGTCAGGGAGGTCCAGACCGTTGCTGAGTTTTTTTATATAGCTTTTGTTTGATGTTAATTGGAAAGCCATCCTAGTCATATTTCCTGTTTCCTTAGCAAAAAAGGCTTCTATTTCTTTCTTTGCAGGTCCTTGTGAGAAATGTGCCTCCAGATCCTGATGAATCTGTTAGCGAGCTTGTTGAGCATTTTTTTCTTGTCAATCATCCTGATCACTATCTCACACATCAGGTTGTATTCTAAAATTTCTACCAGATAGTTTTTATCCACTGTTTGAGATGCTTGTCAATGAAGCATAAATTAAGAAAATTTTCCATTCCGTTTCTCATTTTTTGTTCTTCTGTTACTCTTGGATGAAAACAATAGCTTGACCTTTTTTTTAAAAAAAAACTAAGGCTCCAGATCACCATTTTTGGGTAGAATTGCCCCAATGGAATAGTTTGATGCATTTGCCGGTATTAGCGTGTGCTATATATGTACTTCCAGAGTGTGAGATGCTTTATTTTATCTTAGTTTTCATAAATTTTGTAGTAACTTAAGCCACTAGAACAAAACCTGGTTTGTGAATAGAAATATGAAGATGTGCAGCGTTTTCTAGTTTGATATCATTGAAGGAAAAAAAATTATGAAAACAAAGAGCAATTTTTCATGAAAAAGAAAAGGAAGGTGAGAACCATGTAGAGGTCAGAAAATGAGCACAACAGGAAATGCTCAGTTATTAGTCAGTTACCTATATGATAAAAAATGCTAATTCATCCTTGAAGGAGGACACTTTGTTATCCTCAGTGCAATATCCAATGATATCTCCCACATATAATGTTATATGACACTTGGATCTTTAGTTAGCTTTGCTAGAACTTTTGAAATTAATATGGATACTTTTGGACAAGGGGTCTTAGTGCAACCTTATTGGGAAAAATGTAATTCTCAGTCACAAAGGAACTTTAGTAGGTACAAAATGTTCCATCTAATAGTCCTTGAGATGACAAATACCGTTGTATAAATATTTTTATTGTGGCGTTCATTGTTATTGCAGGAGATTCAGAAATCTTTTGCTCCCCTACTAAAGAGAGTTGTTCACTCCTAAAGGAAAATTATAGTAAAATGTCACTTTTATTTTGATTTTGCAGCAGAACATGTCATACATTTAACTAGCAACTGTCAGTAATTACCTTAGGAAGGATACTAATTCGAAAAAAAAAAAAAAAGAGGAAAAAGTGTTCCTTGATTATGCCTTACTGCCTACTTCCCTGTTGCTGATTGGGGATGTTATTGCTGAGCTGCTCCACGAGGATGGATGTTGAGTACAGTCTCCTGAATATGTTGTGATACCTGTCATCAATCTCCACTCTCCAGAGATATCTGCCACCATTCACTAAATTGAAGATGCCGCTTGATCTGAGCAATGCTAATTACTTGCTCGTGAGTGGTGGATGACATTTAGCAACAAGAACATATCTTAATCAAGCACAATCAAAAGCGGACTTTCAACAAGATGTTTCACGTAGATAACTAAGATGCCCAATTTCTGCAATGGACTAGACTAACTACCTAAAGCAGACAACTAACAACACAAAGGGTATTTTAGGAATGTACATAAAAGCGGACAACTAAGAAAAGATGCTGGCTCTTTTCTAGGTTATCCTACATCGCTTCTGCTTTCTGTAGTCGCCTTTGAAAATGCTGAAAGTCTTAACTGGTGTTGAACGTCCTGATGTTGGTGATCTTGTGTCCTTGCTTCTTTGGAATTCCATGGTTGTCGTGTACTGATGTTCTTGTATGTCTTCATGGTGTATCAAACGTTGGATTTGATATTGACTGGAAGTTGGGAATGATGGCATGATGGAATGGTTACAGTAATTCCCTTCGTAAATGAAGAGGTTTTTTTGGCTGGATCTGAGTTATTGCTTTGATTATGATGTGTAATTCTATTACATCAAGAAGATTGTCTTGATTATAATGTGCGATTTTATTAACATAAATGATCATATTCCTTTTTCTAACATATTCCTTTTTTCTTTGAAAAAATGGAACAATAAATATGATCATGTTGATATCTTCCTTTTATTTCTGGTGTTGATATCTTCCTTTTGTTTCCGATACTGTTCTATTGCCTTGATTTCTTTTGTATTGGTAGTAACTTATTTGTTGTTGGAACTTTTTTGTAACTTGCACTGATCAAATAAAAATGACTTGTAGGTTGTTTACAATGCCAACAAACTTGCTAAGCTGGTCAAGAAGAAGAAATCAATGCGGAACTGGCTTGATTACTATAAACTCAAACAAGAAAGAAGTCCAGATCCATCTAAAAGGCCTACAAGAAAGGTACAGCCTTGATTATGCCGATAAATGCGATATGGTTTTCAGAAATTTTTAATCTTTTCCATATGAGCCTGTAATATTTTTGAAAGCATGCTATATTTCTTCTATAAAAATAATCTTTGACATTCTGCCATATATGTATCTTTTCCACCAAACAGACTGGTTTTCTAGGACTTTGGGGAAAAAGAGTAGATTCAATTGAATATTACACGTCTGAGATTGAGAAGCTTTCTGCAGAAGTAAGTACTACTTTTCAGATTTCTTGTGTGTGGCATATGGTTTTTAATTTCTTTATTGTATTAGTTCCATGGTTCTGAAAATGCATCCCTGCTTACTTTTATTCCATGATTATTTCAACAATTTACAGCTGGAAGCCATCTATTTTTTTAATCATCGCTATCTCCAATACTGATCCTTGAGTTTTAATGTCTTTTTTTATGGATTCTATTTTTCTTACTTACTATTGTATATCATCTCATATTTGTTTAATGTACCTTTGAAAATGGAAACAAATCCCTGCTTACTTTTATTCCATGATTATTTCAACAATTTATAGCTGGAAGCCATCTATTTTTTTAATCATCGCTATCTCCAATACTGATCCTTGAGTTTTAATGTCTTTTTTATGGATTTTATTTTTCTTACTTACTATTGTATATCATCTCATATTTGTTTAAAGTACCTTAGAAAATGGAAACAATTATTTTGGCAAGTATTTCAGCATTGCATTAGCGGTTGTTGTTGTTCCACCAATTAGTGGTCAAAGCACGTTGAGTTGAGCCCGTTGGACGTCCGGATATGTTATCCAGCTCGATTCTAGATCAGTAACAACTGCATAGTCAGTTCCCTAAAGCATTCATGGTTCAGCATAGTGGTATGGAAGGGCATATTGGTCTGACTGGAAAAGTGATAGTTGATCCATAGTGGTGCAATTTTATTCCCCCTAAAACAATATGAAAGAATATTTGACCCAGTTAGTAAAGAAGTGTTTTTTTTTTTTTTTTTTCATTTTAACATAGTATATGAGTGTTTATCATGTAGAAGTACATGCCTCTGGAATTCTCCATGTATGAGGGCTGTATGACAGTTGACAATGCGGCCAAATGCTCTGGACGAGCCCATTTCAGAACATGGCAGTGGAATTGGGGATACAAACCTTTTAAGTAATGAGCCCAGATCTGCTTTAATTCCATGTGTCATTGGCGCACAGTCAATGTGTTACTGTTAATCATGTGGCAATGGCCTCACGTGTGTGTACCTCTACAAGGTGTCAAATACTGTTTAGCCTTTAATGAAAGTTATCATTCAAAAAAAAAAAAAGGTGTCCAATCCTGGTGGGAAAGTAAATTTATTTAACTATCATAAACCAAGACCAGACTTGCCAGAAGAATTTTCCATTATCTCAAGTTGGCCCCACGAAAAAAGGACTTCTCTATAAACCCAAAGGTCATGAAAACCTTCAGCTTTTTTCAGATGCAGACGGCGGTGAATCTCCCTCAGGTTTGCCATTCTTTTTCTGGATGCACATGTATTCTTGTAATCCTGCAGCCATCTTTTCTTCTGGACCTGGTGACTTGTAGGTTCTCCTTAAACTGATACACCTGCAAGAGATGATGTTCTGCAAGAGTAATGTTTCTTCCCCAGAACATTGAGTCCTTCTAGGTGTTTACCTTCAAACTCATCACAGCAGCACTGCCCCTACTTTCACCCATGTTAAGCTCATTGCAAACTGCAAATGAGTCTCTTTCAGTTCCTACTCCAACAAACACCCACATTGCTTCCCATGCGGTTTCTTTTTATCCAAGAGGTAGTTGTAAACTGGCAAAACATGTCGTATATTCTCCTACCATGCATATCTTCTAGTTTCTACAAATCAAATTACTTCTAATCTATACACGACTGATAAAATTAGTCATTCTATTCCACATCCTCCCATGAAAAGAATTGCCGACACTTTTGTACATTCACATCATTTTTTCCATGGAAAGGACCAAACTATTGTACTTTAGAAACGTGAAAATAGAGGCTTTAGCAGCTTCAAAAGGGTTGCAGATTGTTCATGTTTTAGTGGGAAGTATTGTGGTTTTTTAGTTCCAAAATTTTTTATTGCATAACAGGGGATTTGAGTCATGCCTTGAATTTGGATATTAGTCTATTTCCATAATTTCTACATATCAATGTTGTTGATTGGTGGCTTAACGCTCCAAGCATGTTTATCATTTCTGGGCTTGTGTAATGTACTCTTATATATTCAGGAGGCTGCAGAGAGAGAGAGGATCATAGGCAATCCAAAGTCTATTATGCCTGTGGCATTTGTTTCCTTTAAAACTCGATGGGGAGCTGCTGTTTGTGCACAAACTCAACAATCTAGAAATCCCACCTTATGGTTGACTGAATGGGCTCCAGAACCCCGTGATGTATATTGGCCAAATCTCGCGATTCCATATGTTTCACTCGCAGTTAGGAGGCTGATAGTTGCTGTGGCATTCTTTTTCCTTACTTTTTTCTTTATGATCCCAATAGCTTTTGTACAGTCCCTTGCTAATATTGAGGGAATTGAAAAGGCTGCTCCGTTCTTGAAAAAATTGATTGAAGTGTGAGTATATTCTACTTCCAAAGCTTTTTTACTTTTTTTCCTGCATTTTATTATCATGAAAAATCTGGAACATATCATTTGTTTTTTCCAAGGATTGGAAACTCCCCCTTTTCATTTAGTATTGTAGGTGAGATCATCTACCTAACTGTGCATCAGTTCGGTCCTAGTTGCATACAAGGCTAACACCTCTGCATATTTCATTTATCCATACAAATCTTCGTACTTGTTGCCATGCTTCTGTACTTTAGTATTGTAGGTGATCATCTACCTAACTGTGCATCAGTTCGTTCCTAGTTGCATACAAGGCTAACACCTCGGCATATTTCATTTATCCATACAAATCTTCATACGTGTTGCCATGCTTCTGTACTTTAGTATTGTAGGTGATCATCTACCTAACTGTGCATCGGTTCGTACCTAGTTGCATACAAGGCTAATACCTCTGCATATTTCATTTATCCATACAAATCTTCATACTTGTTACCATGCTTCTGTACTTTTAACTTCTAGAAGCAATAAATGGATGGAATTAAATGGTATTTGTTGTAAACATAAGCCACCTGACCCAAGTCTTCATACTTGTTACCATGCTTCTGTACTGTAACTTCTAGAAGCAATAAATGGATGGAATTAAATGGCATTTGTTGTAAACATAAGACCCAAGTCCACCTGGCCAGGTCATGGCTCAGGCCCATAACCCATGAAGACCATTCCCAACCTATGTAGTGGTGAATCCTCTCCGCGTAGGAATAGAAATAAGAGTTGTATATTGTTTTGAATCTTAGCCATAGGAAGACTCTTTGATTTATTAACCCAGCTGTAATTTCTATATCCTATAGCCTTTGCTTGGTGAGTTTATTGTATATAAACAGATCATCCCCAGAAGGGAGAGCATCGATACACAGCAGTATATCATCTCCAATTTATCAAACATTGGTAATATCTGTGTGTTCATATTTTGCCATACAACGTCACACCATTATTTTTTTATGCATGTAAAGATTATAATGTGATCTAGTAGGACCTTATCATAGCGCTCTCTCTTTATGAAGGCAAAAGTGGTGCTCGTGTCGAACGCTCGAACTAAGATTTGTTTTTTCAATTTTTATCCTACACGTGTATTTCTTTTGACCGTGAATATTGAATCTCTAGCCCTTCAAATATAGTAGTATACCTGTGGGTTCTTTCCAAGTGATTCTGAGTTCTCCAAAGGACCCACTATCCTCATTCGAGGTATCCTAGACTGTTGACACAGTTGCCAACCTCACCCTGTTCTTCGATTTTATCAATCTATTTATGTGCCTTACCATTTGATAACTAGAGGACTAGAAACTTTCTTCACTATGAACTTTGTGTGTTTGGGTTTGGTTTCGGAATTGGTCCTGTATTTGGAATCAGATCCAATTTTGAGCTGGGTCTAAATGATATGTCATCAGACCAGATCCATATGCAGCATATGGGTCCCGTTCTCCAACTCACACGCTCCCCAACAAAAAATGGGCTGGGTACACCATGACTCAACGTGTTTCTATCCAAGGGTTACTTAACTATATTTTGCATCACTCATCAGGAAAGTTTTGGACCTATTTTGCACATAGTTTTTGTGCATTTCCTTTTTTTTTTTTTGGTGGGGGGGGGGGGGGGTGTTGTTGAATTGGTGGATTATGAGCTAGTATTAGTATTTATGTATTTAGTGAAAATTATTTGATCATCTTTCTTGCATGGATGCATTATATAAAAAAAAAAAAACAACAAAAAAAAAAAAAAATGGTGATCCTCGTAAACACAAACCTGTATTTTTTTTTGTGTGTGTTCTGGCAATTTTTTTTCAGTGTACAGCTCTACTTTAGTTTTGATTTTCTTAAGAATCTTTAAACAAAAAATAAAATAAAATAGTTAGATTATGGTCATGGTATTTCTTAGCTTGATCTAACCTATTTTGCTAAATTCTATATAACTTGCACCAAATACTTCTCACATGTTTTCCATTTGGATCCGGCTGCGGGACCAAACAGGTGTCTTCTTTTATAGCATCATCCTCCTGTGGAAATTAGTAGTTGCAAAATTTGAACAAACAAAAGTTTGCATTATGAAATAGTTTTTAGGGGAGGTCAACATTATAATACTTTTAGGTTTCTGCTGCATCAACTTTGCTATAGCTTATTTTATGTTGCATGTGTTTGCTTTTGACTATCTATATGCTATTCAGCCTATTCAGTATCCAACTGTGATTTTCTCGGATTTTCTATGCAGGAAGATCGTCAAGTCATTCATTCAAGGCTTCCTCCCTGGAATTGCTTTAAAGATTTTCCTCATCCTTCTACCAACCATATTAATGATAATGTCTAAAATTGAAGGATTTATTGCCGTATCATCTCTGGAAAGAAGATCTGCATCTAAATATTACATTTTTCTGCTCATCAATGTATTCCTTGGAAGCATAATCACTGGAACTGCATTTGAACAGCTGAATAATTTTATCCATCAGTCTGCAAATGCGTATGTTTCCTCAATACCGTGGCATATTTTACATACAATATAGAAATATTCATATGCATCCATCCCTCATCACTGGGTGAGGGTCACTAACGTGGCTTTCCCTCTTTGCACATGAACATTCCTCATATATATATATATATATATATATATAGTACTGATCCAGTGCGCGACTGGATCAATATAGAAATATTCATGTGCATCCATCCCTCACCACTGGGTGAGGTTCACTAATGTGGCTCTCTCTCTTTGCATATGAACATTCCTCATATATATATATATATAGTACTGATCGCGCACTGGATCAGTGTACACACGTCAATGTGGGGCCCACATGGGGCCCCACCTCGGACTGGGATCGGGGGGATTGAAAGATCTCCCTTGGCCCTTCATCTTTCCAAAAAATCAGCCCCATCCCTGATCATCATCACCTCCATTTGGGCCTTACAAATTATCGGTGTACAGTTCATCGGATGGGTGTCCAATCGATCAAACGCTGTACAGTACTTCGGATGGGTGCAAAGGTGGGGCCCCATGTGAAATTCAGGGTGTGTGTGTGTGTGGTCCACTTGGATGGACCATCAAGTGGGCCACACCCCCGGTGCACAAGCGCACCTGATAACTCCTCTATATATTTATATATAAACGCTTCGCCTAATATAACCCACCGAGATGCATGATGATTATGGAAGTCCATTGGATGGAAAGATCTATATGAGACCTACCTATATGCAAAATTTGGACTCTATGAGATCATCCTAACCCTTTGATCCATTGCCCCAAAATTTAATGGTTTTAGATGCATCATTTTCTAAGGGTCATGCTTTGGTGCAATGGTAAAGTCTTTGGATAATGCAGGTTTGAGACCTGCGAGCAACCACTTTGTGCAAAATTGCCAAAGGGGTTAGGTTTGTCTCCAGTCTAGACCCTCCTAGGACTCTGCTTCGGCGGAACCGCACTAGGTGATGACCTTTTATTGACCTTTAGAGGCATCATTTTCTTATGATTTCTATCCAATGGTGAAGAAAAGTTGGATGAGTGTCAAATTTGGACTTATGACTATTCATGGTGGGGTGTAGTGTGTGTGAAAAGACTAGACTAACTCAAGGTGGGCCCCATGACCAAAACAAGAGGGGCGGAAGAGTCTTACTCCTCCAGATAATCAAGTAATAAATACTTAAAGGAGTTAGTCAGATTTTCAGAGGAAGAGAACATGCAACAATATTTTATCAACTACAGGGGAATGTTGAAATTAGTAATAGAAGAATCCATGAACAGTAGTCCTACACAGTTCGTGTTGTAGACATGTGACATGGGTGCATTGCTCATTTCAAAGAATCCGTGCTACTTTGGACTTCATTTTTGTTGACTTCTTATCCTATATAATATGGCTATCGGAATATTTTCCAACACCATCTGTTGTTGGATGCTATTCCTTTAATGACTTTTGAATCCTTATTTATTTTATTCTTACCTTTTGATATCCCAATCGTAAATCTTCAATGGTGGTGGTTGTGCAGTATTCCTAAAACAATTGGTGTATCCATTCCGATGAAAGCAACTTTCTTCATTACTTACATCATGGTTGATGGCTGGGCTGGTGTTGCTGGGGAGATTCTAAGGTTGAAACCATTGATAATCTATCACTTGAAGAACTTTTTCTTGGTGAAGACTGAAAAGGACAGGGAGGAGGCAATGGATGCGGGAAGTATTGGTTTTGACTCAGCAGAGCCACAAATACAATTGTATTTCTTACTTGGACTCGTTTATGCTGTAGTGACACCCATTCTACTCCCTTTCGTAGTTGTGTTTTTTGGCTTAGCGTTCGTTGTTTTCCGTCATCAGGTAAAATAAGATTCGGAAAGTATTGTTTGTAACAATTTCTTAAAAAAAAGTCGTTTAATTTTGTGCTGCTCTTTTTAGAGTACCTTCATTGAGAAATTATATCTATGACCATTTGGTGGAGATTTTGCATTGTTCCCTGAATCTAGAGAGAATCTGTTACACTTTGGGGTTCATGCTTTTGTCATGCAGACTTAATATGATGGGTGCTCCCATTGATTAGACTAGCATGATAAACTAACCATAATGGAAAATCGAAAATGTCCATCACTTGGCCTTTCCCATTGAAAGTGAATAGTTATCAATTTCTTGCCTCTTCATCTAATAGAAGGTTTAATGAGCAGATTGGGGGCTGTTGCATCAGCAGTCTGGATCACTGAAACATGACCCCACTTTTAATACGCAAGGCCTAAAGAGCAGATTTAAGGAGAAAATAATTCCTCTATACCTTGCATCCTTTCCTGAAATTCTTTCTGGAAGAAATTGTTTCCTTCAGAGTTTGGATTTGTTTGATATTCTGTGAGATGCATCTAGATAAATTGTTTTCTAATTAAAATTTTCATATGATGCTTACATAGATTATAAATGTCTACAATCAAGAATATGAGAGTGGTGCAGCGTTCTGGCCAGATGTTCATGGGCGTATTATCACTGCAATGATTATCTCACAGCTGCTTCTTATGGGATTATTAAGTACAAAAGGAGCAGCCCAATCAACACCTTTGCTCATTGTGCTGCCGGTATTAACCATATGGTTTCACTTATTCTGCAAAGGCCGTTTCGAGGCTGCATTTATTAGATTTCCATTGGAGGTTTGTTCAATTTTTTTACCTTTTAATTTGTACTTTCTTCTTTTAAGAATGTATGGAAGTAATGTTGACTGATGATTATGCTTAAATTAAATTCATTAATGTTCGGCTGCTTTGGGCTTCATGTATGTGTATATTGTAATCGCTGTTTATTTTTGGCATTGTGTTCCAGGAAGCGATGCGGAAGGATATACTAGAGCGTGCAAAGGATCCAAATTTTAATCTGAAAGCATACCTTCTCAATGCATACATACATCCTGTGTTCAAAGATAGGGAGGACGATGATGGCAGTTCAATTCATGAAGACTTTGAGCAGGACAGTGTGTTGGTTCCCACAAAACGACAATCTCGTAAGAACACACCATTGCCCAGCAAATATGGTGGTTCATCATCACCCTCGTCCTTGCCTGATGTTCAGGAAAAACCATAATTTGCCTGGCTTGCATTTTGTTGTGATGCCTCCCCGGCTGTACAGTGGATTTACTCGTGCACAATTACTGCATGACAAAGAATCTTGTGGTTGGAAGAGTAATTGGGATGATCACTCTTGTCGGTGACTGAAGGCTTAATTAAACAAACAAGGACACAACTCAAACGGTTGGTTTTCTGTGAGATTGTAGAGATTGTTTTTCTCAGTAAACGTTGTCGAAGGAATTATAATGGCCCAAGTGCACCCAGAAGCAGAGTCGTGCAGCACCTCATTTCATTACTTTGACCAGTTCTGGAGAATGGTCGAGATGTTTGTTTGGTATCTCAAAATATAGAACTTTTAACCTACTGGAACTTGTTTAGCGGAGTGTAAAAAGCGCATTTCTTCAGACATTCTGGACCCATGTCCCTTTAAAGGTTTGTGTTGTGTACTAAGGTCTGTTTTTTTTTTTTTTTTTGTTCAATATATAGAATCTGAATTTCTTCAATGTAGGATCTGGTTAGGGAAATTAATTTCCAAGTACCTTTAAAGGTGTATTGTGTACTTAGTTTTTTTTTTTTTTTCTGTTCAATATAGAATGTGAGTCTTCAACAAATATAGGATCTATGTTTAGAGAAATTTTCAAAGGTGTGTTGTGTACTTAGTTTTTTGTCCAATATATAATCTAAATTTCTTAGTCCAATATATAATCTAAATTTCTTCAATGTAGAATCTGTCAAGGAAGATTTTCCAAACCCTCTTGAATGGATCTCTTCTGGTGGGTTCACTGGAATCACTTGTTATGACTGAGCTGGTGCGAAAGAATTTAAATGTCTGATCCCTTTAGAGGTATGTCATGCCAGCGGCGAGCTCCAGAGGAGGTGGGTTGGTTAGGCCGTCCTCTTCTCTTCCTTCAAGGTTTGGGGTTCCACCAGACAGTTAATATGTAGCCCAATCTCAGGGGCAACAAGGTGGGTTGGCTGGTGATTGATCCAATTTGAGCCCGGCCTGAAATGAACGGTAAACCCAAACGGCAAACCGGGCCTGAATGAACTTTGAACGAACTTAACTGAACCTGAACCTGAACACGACCTGATTTGTTACATGTTCGATTTTCAAGGTCCATGCGTGGGCCCATCCTGAATCCAAACGAGCCCAACCCAAATTATGCTTATGGTTAGGTTTGGCCCAACTCAAGCTGCAACCCCAGTCTGTAAAGGAGGAGGAGCAGCAAAAGAAAAATGGTGAGGAGATTTTGTCAAATTTGTAGTTAGTATGGTACCGACAGGGCACATTATTGATGTAGCCTTGACTCACCTGATGCATGATTAAGATCTTAGGTAGGTGAAACAATTCAGTGCACTTTATAGAAACGGCTCGACAGATTTTTCCATTTCGGTGAAAGAAGCTTGTTCTTTTTTTCTTTTTCTTTTTCGAAAACCCTTCCACCAAATTCAAGCATATTTCAGCATTTTGATTGAAACTGACTACTACTTCTACACCTCATAAATGAGTAAGGGTAAGAAATCATTGTTGACAAAAGCCCTTGAAATGGGCAGTTCCAGATAAATAGATACAGTATTTATGTAGATTGCCAAACAAAATTTTTTTTTTTAAGGACTTCTAAGATCTTCTTATTTCTATAAGTGATATTTAATCAAAGATGATATTAAAAAAAGGAGGTGCTCCTATGAGAGACACTCTCACCAACTTGGTAAGAGATGGGTGGAGGTCCTCACTTTTAAGTTGGGGGTCCTTATATTTAAGTTGGTGAGAGTGGATATGGAAGTGAGGGCCCCCACCCATCTCTCACCAAGTTGGTGAGAGTGTCTCTCACAGGAGCACATCCCATTAAAAAAATGACTATCTAATAAACTCCTATTTAATGGAAATTGAATGTGAGGAAAATGAAAATTGAATTCCTAGCAAACTAGGAATTCAAATCTTAGGAAACTCATGATCCCATCTACATGCCTACCTCATATCCTTTATTGCACTAATGCCTATATATTCAATGCATACAAAAAGGCTCATGTAATTGAATCCCTTGCATTGGTTTTTCTTTTAAGTAGTTACATTGAATCCCTTGCATTGGTTTTTCTTTTTAGTAGTTACAAGTAAAGAATGAAAAATGAATACCCAAAAGTGACAATCAAATAACCTCTCTTTTAATGAAAATCGAATCAAAGGGAATATGAAAAATGAATATTAAGCCATCGCCCCATCTTACTTCATATCCCGCACCCTTCAACTTTCTACCAATGAGCCCATTTCACCGTGAATTTCTATATATCCAATTCTCACTTATTTTTTAGCTTGCAAGGAGAAAAAAGTTTCATTGGCCAATTATAACCAATGTGAGCCATTTCATTTTAATAGCTAGTTAGTTTATGGAAGCTCACACACCATAGAAGTAAGCTAATCCAGGGGAATCCACACCATCCAAGCATATTTCCTCCCCATCAGGATCTTCGCTGATACGAGCACTTGGATGTCTGAAGATAGTGGCATCCAAACACGCAAATGCAACGTGCCACATGAGATGGTTGGGATGGCCCCCATCCACCACATTTTTCCGTACAAGTTGATGACCCACAGCAGTTTCGGGCATGTTTTTCATTGATTGGTGAAAAGTAAAATTCACAGTTATTTATATATGGCCGCTAAGATTATTTTTTTTTTACATGGAGCCCCCCATGGAAATTTCCTGGTTTCACCCTGGACCAGTCTTTCATTTATTGGTGAAAGCCTACATATCTTCCTTAGTTCATAATCTTCTTCGATTTTAGTATTGTAATAACTAATTTGGGTCAGAGTAAACTTATCAGAATTAATGCTTTTAATTAACTCAAACCCAAGTTAGATGTAAGAAAACCTCACTCTTATATGATAAATATCAGATTTAAAAGAAACTGATTATTCCTACTGGCTCATTTGTTTGCATGACATCAAGTTTTATAGGAATTAAAAATATATGTTACTAAAAGCAATCAAAATTGAAGAAAGGTACTTGAGTGAAGTTTCATACTATACCATCAAATGGCAAAGTGATCGAAATTGAAGAAACATAAGCAAAGTTTCATAGTATACCATCCAATGATCTCCTCTACCTCATGAGTGAAGTTTCATAACATACCATCCGCTCTTTCATGAAAAAAATGAATTAAGGGTCCAATAATCTCTGCTTTCATGAAAAAATGAATTAAGGGTTGTACTACTAAATTAAATCCTATTCACCCCGCGGCCATATAAATCACTCTCAGTACTTCAAACTCATTTTACCATGAATTCCTAAAATCCGAATTCCATGCAAGCAAACATACAAATGTGATTAATTGTAAGTCTCAGTAAATAAAATTGCCAATACTTGAAAGCAAGCACAGACCCCACAGACCCCATCTACCCCTCTCTCTCTCTCTCTCTCTCTCTCCTTCCCTGATGTGATGTCATGGGACTGACTTTGGCTGTCTGTTGCTGTTTCCTATATCTTCCTTCTGGTTGCAGGCTTAAGCAGATCCAGGATTCAATTCAACTATCTCTCTCTCTTATTTGTATCCAAGTTCCATTCTTTTATTATCTTAAGAGTTCATGTGATTGAATTCAGAAGCCACTGATTCAGACCCAACGGCTCTTATTTGATCTGGGACACAATAAAAGATGTCAATGGCTGTTTATCAGCCCTTCTGTAGTCCGAGGCTGTTGAAGGGAGTGGTGGCGGTCATGGCGATCGGCATCGCCGCCTACATCGTCGTCCCTCCTCTCTACTGGCACTTTGCCGAGGGTTTGGCCGCCGTCAGCAGCTCCTCATCCACCTCCTGCGCCCCCTGCGCCGCCTGCGACTGCTCTTCTCAGCCCCTTCTCGCCCTCCCACATGGTATTCTTCCCACTTCTTTCTCTCCACCCCAGATCTGGTTTTTTTTTTTTTTTTTTACATGCTAATGATTGGATTTGTCTTGTGGTTTAATTCTGTTGAATTCTATCTGATCATCGAAATAATTGAATAGGATTTGTATTAAATGAACTTGAATTGGATGTGGTTTTGTCAATAATTAGATATGAGAAGTGATTGCTTTCCTTTTTTTTCATCTGAAAGGAAAGTGTTTGATGGCTTGTAATTCGAGCTGAAACAAAAAGGGGGTCAAAAGATGGTTTCTGTAAATATGACCCACTTGGCGGTTTTTGATTCTTTACAGGCATAACTTGTTTGGGGGGTTGGTAATGGTGATTGGGTGTAGTTTGGAAGGGATAAAATGAGGTTTGGTTTTATCTTTGTAATTTGGGTGATTCATTTGTCCTAACTATTGCTTCTTTGTGACCATTGGATTGAGAAATTTGATAAGGGAACTTGTAATCCGAGCATCCCAGATGTAAGTAACGATACTTCTCCACCGCTAGTGTTAAAATGATTCATTGAAGTCTCTCAGACCTCAACGGGACAAAACCAAGAAAAATGATGTAGCAGGTTATAGGAGTGATGGTCTGAAAATTAAGTCATAATAGTGCCTAGTGTAAAAGGGATGATGCTGTGCAATAATTGGATAGTAGGTTACTTGAACTTCTACCAAACTGATCAGTTTTGTTGTCTAGATTGTGGGTCTTGCCATCCAGATTCCAGACTGAGGATACCTAATCAATGGATAGTTGTAGGAAGTTGGAACACCGAATACTGAAGCAAAATAGGTGCTCATATGAGTTATGGTTTACAACACAGTTTGTCAACAGTCCTACCATTCGTCGCTGGTACTAGTCTGACCATGGAATAAAGCCTACCAAAGAGCACTTGTTATGAAGTATCCCAAAATCAAATATCTTCCTGAAATCTTATCCTTTCCCAATCTTCAATTGTAAACCTTAAACCCCATTTGGGAAAAAAAAGGAACCTTGAACCCCTTTTAAGTTTTAAGTAACTCTCCAACTTCATTAGAAGGTGCTTCCACTTTAGAGATATCTTTCCATACCCAAATCACCCAGGAGTCAACCCCCTTTTTCTCCCGTCCCCTATTTTTTATTTTGTTTAAACTTGTATTTTGCTATAATACTTTCCTCCATGTTTCTCTCTTTGTCCAAAATCTCACACTGCCATTTGAAATGAAAAGCCGGCATTTCTCTTTATGTTTCCAATTCATAATTTCCCATGTTCCATCTTCACTGTTCGAATTTGTTAGGTGAACTTTCTTCTGTAAAGTTTCTAGTCCTACATTATGTTTTCCTTAATTGGCAGTCTAAAGCAGTTGCCTTGCTGCATAGACTACTATATTGTGGTTCTTGTAGTGAATGATTTCATTTTCCAGTTCCAGTTCTTGAACTTATTTTCTATTTCTAGTAAATGCTTGCAAATTATTTAAAGTCTTTCAAAGTTGCACCCAGATTCCCAGAAACTGTTTTGCCATGCCATTTTTGTAGCTTTTGCTTCAGCTAGTGATTGTGTATAAGCATATCATACATGTTGAAATAACTAGAATTCCTATACGACTATAATAGAGAGTTACATGGCTTTTGAGTTTTGGAGTGAACTATATCTGCTGCATTTTAACTTTCTTTGTGTTTCTCAAAAGAAATAATTTTGCACCCCAAAATATGAACCCATCTTGACCCTCTAATCAATTGGGTTAATAAATGGGTCCATACCCGGATTTTCAGGTCAGGTTCTTCAGGCAACTGGACATCCATTGACATCCCCTAACTCACATAAATAAAAGACGCACCTTTACTCTCACATAATCGTGAGAGTTACTCTCACATGAGCATCTCCCTATATAAAAATATACATAATATATCCAATGCCAACGGCCTAAATGTGAGGGCCCCCACCCCTTACTCTGACAGTACCGTGGGTGTTACTCTCCCAAGAGCATCTCCCTTTTTATATAATATATAATGATGTATCATATATTTAATATAAAATAAATATATTAAATACATTATACATTGGCATCCAGGTATTCAAGTTTAGATCCAACTGGACCCAAAATACGAACCCAGCTTGACCCTCTTATCAATTGGGTTAATAAATGGGTCCAGACCCGAATTTTCAGGTTAGGTTCTTCAGGCAACTGAACATCCATTTACATCCCCCAACTCACATAAATAAAAGAGGCCTCACAGTATTGTGAGAGTTACTCTCATAGAAGCATCTCCCTATATAAAAATATGCATAATTGATAGAGTCACATTTTTCTAAGAGGTACCTCTCACAGGTTGCATGAGAGGTAAAACTCTAAGCCCCTTGCAGGACCCACTTGGATGCATGCCAATCATCATTGTGGGTATGATTTTGGGCAAAAATCAACTCAATCATATCAGCATAACCATTGATATATTGGCTTTGGAGTTTAATGGTTTCTGAAGTTACATTTTTTTTAATGAAGTTTAATCCCTGATTGGTGTCAAATTAGGGTGAGTTTTAAATCATGGGGCATTAGTGAGTGTGAGGGGGTTCGATTTATCATGTGGGGTCCTATGTGGCAGTAAGAGAGTTAGCTCTCCCACAATCTGTGAGAAGTACCCCCTGGCTGAAGGAAACCATATATTAATAATATATGCAATTATCATTATTATATGTTAATATGATTATAGTATACTTTGGCTTGAGTTGGGTCCGATGACCCGGGTGCAGGTTCCATACATTACACATGTAAGTTTAGGGTCTGGGTACAGGGAACACTAATTGGGTATTTGTTCAGCATTGACCTGGCCTGTTTACATCCTTACATTTGCTGGATTTAATAAGCTCAGTTAAAGCTATTATTGTGTCGCCACCACCCCCCCAGCCCGCACCCCAACCCCGGCCCGCCCCGCCCCGCTTCTTGGTTCTGATACATGGTAGTCAACATCTGGATTTCTGCTTTTTTGTCTTTTTTTTTAACAAAATGGTTAACTAATTTCTTTATTCTTTTTTTTTTTTTTGCAGGATTAACCAATGCTTCATTTGCAGGTTAGCTTTTCTTAACACTGAATGCTTTTAATTTTTAATATATTCTTAAGGATTGTGATCATTGTATCTCACGACAAAGTCATGTCACAAGAATTTATGCATGTAATTGAAGGTGGATATACCATCACTCTTGGCAGGGTGGCTATTACCTTTTACAAGTTCTACATGGTGTTACGGAAGGTGGTCTTGTTTAGATGGAGATTCATGTGGCAGTTTGCATAAGACGAAGATTGTTCTGTATCACAATAAATACCAGATACATGAACATGTATCAAATCATTAGTTAAATATAGTGTCCATGCCATCTCACTGCAACTGATTTTTTTATCCTACCTTTTCTGATTGTTGTATTTGAAATTTTAACTTGAGTACTTCATGGCATCTATGAATGACCTAATGATGGAGACAACATTCTCCCCTTTAGTTCTACCCTATGAAACATGTTACCCATTTACTCAAATCATTAGTTGAATATAGTGTCTGTGCCATCTCACTGCAGCTGATTTTTCTTCCCCCAACCCACCCCCCAACAACACCCCCACCACCCCCCCTTTTCTGATTCTTGTATTTGAAATTTTAACTTGTGTACTCATGGCAACCTAATGATGGAGACAACATTAAGCTCTTCCCTTTAGTTCTACCCTCAAGTCATCCATTACTCAAAAGTTGCCTTATCCAATTACTCATATAGACGCCCTCAACACTAAAGAAAAAAAATTCAAAAAATCAATTTCTATGTCTGATCCTCCATCTAGAAGCATTGTTTTCTGATGCTCCATTTTGTCTAAGGACCAGTTCACTCGGCTGAGGTCTGATGAGGATATCCATTTGCAATTTTTGTCAAAGGTTAGTGCTCTTCTCCGAGGCTCTAGGAAACTACCTTTATGACTCACCATAGAACGTAGCATATGTTGTATCCAATATACTAGCAATCCTCAAAAGGTTCTATTGTTTTGGTTGAGTCATTGTCTTGCTCTTATGTCCAAGATTTGTGGAGTTGTCTCAGCACGTGAATGTCATAATATGAGCAGTAACAAATGACCTTGTTATGGATATTGTGTTGACTACCAGAGTACCACTAAAATGAGCTCATAATGAACATAGCTAGTTGTATAATGTTGGGCGTTTGCCATTATCGGCCCTTAATTCTTCTTAGATAAGTCCCCATACAATCAGTGCTGCGCATCTTAGTGTTTTTGAGTGTGGCCCAGGAGTGTTATTTTTTCTTCTTGTTTCTTTTATCAATAACATGATTCAAAGCCCATGAACATTTCTTGGCAAGTCTTATTTGGCTTTCTGGGAGTCTTATTTGGTTTTTGGGTTTCATGTCCCTCTTTATGCCATATAATCCTGCATTATCAATGTTCTGCACAGATTGTGGAAAACGTGACCCAGAGGTTAGTGAAGAAATGGAAAAGAACTTCACAGATCTCCTATCAGAGGAATTGAAGTTGCGCGAAGCTGAAGCTTTGGAAAGTCAGCGACGTGCTGATATGTCATTGCTTGAGGCAAAGAAGATGGCGTCCCAGTATCAGAAGGAAGCAGATAAATGTAATTCAGGAATGGAAACCTGTGAAGAGGCCAGAGAAAAAGCACAAGCTGCATTACAAGCCCAAAAGAGGTTGTCAGAAATGTGGGAGATGAGAGCCCGACAACGAGGATGGAAACATGAATCTCCTAAAGTCTCTGTTTCACGAAGAGGTCTCCAGGAATTGTAAGGATTGCAATCCAACCAAATGTAATCACCAGTGGCCTTCACAATCCTGCGTCATGTACTCTTATCTGTTGCAGAAGGAGCAGGACAACCAAATCATTCATGGGTGTGCAACTTAAGGATGATGTTGATGATATTAATGTGAATGTTGGTGGATCATAGTAACTTCTGTCCTGTATTTGGATCCTTTTTTGTCATGGATCAACTTGCCCAGTGCAGTCTGATTCATTTGTTATCCAGTCTGACAACTTAATACCACTTATTTATTCATGTAAGTATAAGATTTTGAGAGTTTTCTTCCGTTTAGTGAAAGAGAAAAAGACTAGAGTTCGTGCATTGGCCCTATTGAAATATAGGATGTTATCTTTGCCATTCAATTCACACTGCTGTTAATTTAAGTTTTTCCAGGAACTATGTAGTTCCTGCATGGATATTGTGCACAAGTAAAAACCTGGCTTACATTTGGAAGAAAAAAAAATGCTAAGAATATGTTATGCTCAACAGGTTCAGCCATTCACAGTAACACAGATCGGTTGAAGCAATGATGTTGCTATGGGCTCGACCACCCTACCAAATGGTTGCTGCATATTTCATGATGGTTATAGAAGTGATTGTACAAATCTGATTGTCTGAACCATTAGAATTTTCCTGTTATGTACTACTAATTAGTTCTTTCGTGAGTCATGCATTTTGCAAGATACTAATCAGAATGTTGGGTTCATTATGCAACTTTTGTGCTGTAATCCAGACTGATCAGCATTTAAACTAATGGTGGCAAGACCTGCAGTTTACTCCATTATTTCCTTATAATAAAGTCCATGGCTTGTAAGAGTGTCTCTCTAAACCTCAACAGGTCAAGCCTAATGTTTTGCCCGTCTATATACACCGCCCTACTCACCTTATAGCCCTGCAGGTGGATAGAGTAGGGATCAACAAAGACAGGGTGGTTGGGTGGGTATTTCTCAGACAGCGAGCTCTCATTAGGTGTGATCTTGTATTCCAGGTAATTTATGCCCAGTCCACGAGCAGGGTCACCATAATATGTTGTTGAAGGCCAGTCTAACCCCACTGGCACCACCTGCACCACCACCGCTCCCTCTGAAAGGAACAACATGTTTGCTATGCCTGCTCCATGAGCCCCTACCAGCACATCACAAGAGTGCACTTCCTGGGAAAACCTCTCTAAATTAGATGCGCGCTGAGGCGAAGACACTGTTACTTGAAAGCCCAACTCTTTGGCCATTTTGATCAGTTCATCCTCATTTAAGATCATGCGTGAATTGGTTCTTGAAATCAGAATTAGGACAGGCTTCTGAGCTTCAATCAGGGCTCCTGTTCTGCTACTCGTTTTAAGGGAGAATGAGTCATGGAGGAAATGCCTGAAGTCAAATATGGAGTAACCGCTGGGAACATCAGAGGCGTTACAGGTGAGATCACCGTGGTACTTGAGCCCGACCACAGCTGCAGGAAAGCAGTGGACTCTGCCATCTTTGCTCGAGTCTATAAGATCATAAGCTGAGAGGTGGGTCAGAATCTGGCGGTATTTAAAGACCCAATTGGGTTTGAAGTCGGTGACGACGAACTTAAGCTGGGACTGGAAATGGCGAGATGTGAGGTAGAGTGGAATTATGATGTCATTGATGTCATGGAAGAGATTTGTGGAGAACCCGCCGGTGGAGAAGACAATGGCAGGGACGGTGTGATTTACTTGGCAGGAAAGGTAGCTGGTGTCTGTGGAAGTCAGCAGTGTAACTTGAGTCACTTGGTCCATACACACACTATCTGTTTTCCTGGCATATGGGCGAACTGTATGTTGTTGGTTGGGTAGATGGTTGCTGGTTGCAAGGTATACGCTTGTTGTCTGGGCATCGATTTTCACCTTCTCCTTCACGACGCACACATCCGTCAAGGGGTCGGAGACACATGAAATTCCAGTGGTTTCAAGCTCCAATCGATCTCTACCTGTGCAGCAAACAGCACAAGCCACCACCAGAGGCTTAAGTGGGGTGACCTCCCCTTACAAAAAAAAAAAGAAAAAAAAGAGAGGAAGGTCGAAGACTTTGAGTAAACAGAGGTGCTAGTAGAATCTCCAGCACCCAGATTATAAACAAGTATCGATATCACCCCTGCACTTACTGACTTTTTCCAGGTATTCTTAGGCAAAGAGCTTTTTATCAAAGATGTGCATGGGACCATCATTTCCTTGAGATTTAATCTTTCCTTTTGTTAAGGGTGCGAACCTACTTCGTATCAAATGAAGGATGTTTTAATGACCCCTTGTAGATCTTCTTGGGTCTTGAGCCTTTTCATCCAAAACCCTGGGAATTTAGTTGGGGTAAGGCAAGTATATGATACACTTGTCATTGGTGTGTTTTTTTTTTCCTTCCTTTTAGAGCAGGACTTGGGGAATTCTGTGTGTCCATTTTCTACAATTCCATCAGTGCCCCAATCATCTGGTCGCCTATCCACTGGTAACTCAGTGGTGAGGCGCAAAAACAACTCTTGATCAATCTCTGGCAGTAGTGCTGATGATGATGGACATGGTTGAGTGCGTGAATATTTAAGAGAGAGAGAGAGAGAGAGAGAGAGAGAGAGACCTCGTACGAGCCTCTTCAATGGAAAGCTCGGAGATTCTTCCATTCCTATTTCTATCCCATTACGCGCGTTCCTGCTGCTGTTCCGGCCAACTCTCCAATCTGATGATAAACGTATTCCAAAATCCTTCATGGTGCAACTTCAAATAAACAACACAAAAAAGAAAAGCAAGGTTTACAACCCTTACATAAATCAAGCGAAGAGACATCGAACCACCGAATAAAAACGTAAACCAGCGCCAGAACCAGCAAAATCTTCGTGACTGCACTCCTTCTCAACTCCTTCCCCATTCTCAGCTCTCTCTCTCTCTCTCTCTCTCTCTCTGAGTGATGTTTAAAACTGCTTGTTTTATAAGAACACACTTCTATTCCCATTTGATATCGCTTTTAGTATTAGTTGGAGAGTCTACTTCTCTTTCAATACCAAAGCTGCCCATATTTCGCGAAGGGAGGAAAAAAAAACGTCTCCCTCATCTGTTTGCATCTTACTATCTGAGAATTTCTCATCATGAACAAACAAACGTCATTTGGGAATAGAGAGAAAGTGTGTGAGTAGGAAAATCGATTTAGGAGGAAGTTTGGAGGTCGACTTGCTAACTAACTAACTAATCAAGACGTCTTCTTTTTGCTCTGTTTAATGGACTGCGGGCTGCAAAGCATGATTTCCACTATACTAAAAACATGTGTGGCAAAAACTCTAGTTTCTTGTGTGGGAGAGAAATTGTATGATTGTATATAATTTACTATAATAATGGGGTTTTGCACATATGGTTGGTTGGCAGTTTCATTGGTAAGCACCCGGGGACGTCAATAATTAACTGACAATCACTCACTTTGAATGACTGGATAGATCGTTAATTTAATTTTTGATAGATGTTTAATTCACTTTAATCAATTAGTGTCAAATGAAAGTCATATTTTATATTAGTTCTGTAGTCCTCTCTTTATTACCAACTTGGATACGTGGTTGATGTTGAGTGTTATATATAAATATATATATATATATATATGGGGGGATATTCATGTGCATTCTTCTTTCACCATACGGTGAGGGACAAACTTAATGGGGCCCACTTAAGGACCCATTGATCATAGCACTTGCGGGGAATGGAAAGAGACATCTTGAATGTACCCATATATCAAATTTGGGTTCAATCCCATGCCTCTAACCCCTTTATCCGCGGCCCACAAATCTAACAATTTTATCTTAAAAGAAAAAATTTGACCCTCAATCTAACGGTCCAATACATTTGGATAGGTGTGAGTTCAATGAGTCTAGTGTACTTAAGGGGGTCCATGTGTGTGGATGGTTCAGATGTATTATAAAGTCAACCTTACTATGTTATCCCTCACCAAACATGGCAATGGATGCACATAAATATATCCCTATATATATATATTCCAATTCAACAGAATTTTGTCTTTAAAATCACCTTTTGTTTTTTTATGAAGTGTATCACTTGCCTTACTTTTCAAAATAGGCTCCTTTCATTTTGGATTTTTTTTTTAATTCTTCCTATGTGTGCCCTGAGTGTTTGATGTTAGGAAATCCACTATGGGCCCACCTATTGATATCTTGAACCGTTCAAAATTAATGTCGTCCTTCAATGATATATATATATATAAATTTTGCTTCGATAGGAGTGAGTCCTACCGTAAAATTGAGGACATAACTGACAACGTGATTAGCCCAATCTTTATGCATTGTTTATATGAATCGATCACGTTATTAGTCATGTATTTAGTCTTACGATGGAACCAACTCATATTGAAATAAAATTTGAGGATATATATATATATATGATATAAGGGTTTGACATTCATTTTAAATAATTCATATTATTAATAGGTCGGCACTGTGATGGAGTTCCACACATCACACATCCTACTCAGTTGATGCATCTAGGAGGGGGGATCTAGGCTTCCATATTCACACCTGCTGACATGTTATCCAGTCTCATGGATATGTGCAAATTCAATTTAACTTTCCCAGTTGAGCACAAAATCACATTGCTACAGCTGATTCATTGATAAAGTTGGCCATATCAGTGATATGTATGGACTTTTGCTTCGTTAAAAATATCGTTAGATATATATATTCAATTGAATAATCAATAAATATCAAATGAACGTCAAATTAATAAAGTGGTCGCAGAAAGGATAGTTTACATAAAATAAAATGTGAAGTACAAAGAGAAATGCAAGATATTGCAGTGGCCAAGATGTCTCATTTCACGTATCCGTGAAAATCGATCCCTGAGTGGTTGGTTGTCTTGTAAGTACTGTACCACCTATCCAATGTAGGCTGGAAAAAATAATAATAATGAAATTAAAGGAGGAGAGAAAACAAACAGTTACATCAACCAGGATTGACAAAAGTTTTAGCAAAATCTTAAAGGCCTACAATTTAATAGACTCACCATCATGCCACCTGTCTACATTTATTATTCCAAATCAGCATTGGAAGGAGATTGTCCATCATTTTCATTCTTCATATCCTAATATGATTGTATTCAGTGGTTTGCAGGCTGCTGTATTGTTACTAAATGAGTGCCTTCTGCAAAAAGTTGATTACTCATTTTCCATGGTGTGCAGTCGGCACAAGGAATGGAAACTGGGCTGCACAACTTTGAGTTGGGCTTTTCCTGGCTAGCGAAAATATCAGAATCTGGAACCCAAGATTCCACATATCCAGCTCCAATGCTCCATGGGCCGTTCACAGAAACATAGGCCCGGTAATTTACTGGACTGGTCTTGTGGGGCATCTCATTTTAGTGTGTATACTATGCATACACATTTACATAGAGTTGTGTCTTGCATGATGGAAATTGGAAGATCCACTGGGGCCAGTGCTGATTCATGTGGGTTGGTGGAATATGTAATGGGAAATATGGATAGAAGATGGTTCATTTTTATCCATCCTCCTTGTTCTTTGATTTCTGATTTGATGTGATCACTTCTAAAACACATCATTTGCAAGTAATTTAGCTTTGGGTTTTTTTTTTTTTTTTCCAATTATGTGTTTTCACAATCAATCAATCTGAAAATGGGTTAAAATCCAAATCAGGTGGAAATCTTGATAGTTAATTTTAAAATTTTAAGGGGCTTGGTTATTTTAACACTGAGAATCTAAGCACCAAAGCAATCTGATTCAGCATCGCGTGGAAAACTACACCCCTTACCCCATTACGGAAATGCTTTTCTTGACATATTGAAAAATTAGATCAAATTGTTTGTCTTTTTTACACGGAAAAACATTGTACCAAACAACGAAAAATTGAACTAAGCAAAAAAAAAATAAAAAAAAATCGAGCATTTTCCATGCTATTCCCTCACCATGCACGAACTTACCTAAATTATTTAGTGATACTTTTTTTTTTAAATCAATTTTTTATTATCTATGTTACCAACATGATCACAATGCCAGTGTCCATCTTAGCACAAGTTTTGTTGGCTCCCCTTGCAGTAAAATTTCTATTTTCGTCCATCTATATATTATAGATAACATAATAAAGGTCTGGTGGATAGGGATGCTCATGGGCCGCACCAGCCCTGGCTGACCGCAGGCTTTAGCATTCCGGGACTGGATCTAAAATATGGGTCTTTTTAATATCCAGGCCGGGCTTGTATTGAGTGATAGAAAGGCTGAAGCCCAGCCTGACCAAGCCCGAACAATTAGCTTGTGGTTATTGACAGATTTGCCCAACTAAATGATAGAAAGTCCATCCTGGCCCGGCCCCATTGAATAATTGGGCGGGCTTGGGCCTGACATGTTTAAGTGGGATGGGATCAGGACAGGAATTTGCGGGCCATGTCAGGCTTGGACCGGATATGGGCTTGTGTTTCTAAAGTCAGACCACGCTAGTAGCAGAGTTGGTCATGGATTGGCCTGCACTGGGCTACAGATTATAAAGGGTCAGGGATCTATTTGAAGTTCATTTGGCTTGGTCTCCACAAATTTTCTGGCTAAGGATATGCAAATTTGAACCCTCAGCATTACAGAAACATATGCAAATTTGTAGGTCAAGATAAGGATATCCATAGGCCTTTACTGTATGATTTTGTTTTAATTTTTTGTTTATATTTTCGAACCCATTTACGGGGTGCGTTTGGCTATTTTATGTTGAGAGTAGGCTCAAGAGGAACTTTAGAGAAGTTCAAGAAAGCCTTCTTCAATGAGAAGACACACTCTATAAGATCTCCTCTTTCCAGTCAGTACATTCAGGCTATAAGATATCATCACTTTCACAGATAATAGGAGGAGAGCAAAGAGAGAAAAAGGCTTAAGCCCAAAGTTCAATCTTCATTGTTGATTGTGGTGTGTCTCCATCACCATTCAAGATCTAAACTATTGAATTATTCATGCCTTTTCTTTACCCCGAGCTAAGGAGGCCTGGGACCCAAATGAGCCCTTGGGTGAGGGAAGAAGGCCTCAGGAGAGATAAAGGATCCCTTGAGTGAGGGAGGAAGACCTCGGGTGAGGTGAAGATCTAGAGCCCTCACGTGATGGAAGGTGGCCTTCCTAGGGTTGATCCCTGGTAGTAAAGTGAGAACTGTCGCTCCTTACCAATGGGGTAAGGAGTCATTCTCGTGTCTTTGCTTATATGAGCAAGGCCATATTTCCGATCAATTTTGCGTATGATGATTGGATAATTGACTAATTAGATGTGGTCATTCTTTAAGGCTGGCCTCTGAATCCATAACTGATTGATACCTTGACAACAAGGGGTTGCTCAGTTGGTTGGCAATCCTGCATGTAACCTAGATGTCCATGGATTGATCACTGGGTATATGCCACTCTTCCCACTTGTGTAAGCTATCCTTCCCATTTTGTGGGCTTTGGTCCCAACCCCTTAGGCAGGGGTAGCCAAAGATAAAAACAAGTGGATGATACCTCTAAAGTCCAAAAGAATGAAAATTATTGTCTCCTATTATTGGTTCTTGGACAAATTTCAGCTCAAGTAAAATGACATTTTATAACACATGATCAATCTATAGATGGACCAATTTTAATTTGAGTGAAATTTGGCCATGCACAATATATGGAGGTGTTAGATTTGACATGAACTAATTCAAGCTCCATCTTTGAATCCGAATTACAAGACAGCCGTAAAGTGTGTGTATCTTATCAAGATTGTGAAGTAGTACGGATTGCTTGAATAATCTCAAACTAATTGATCATACCTTGGGTTGATTATATTCTTCTCACTGCACGTTTAATGTGCAATAATGTTTCTATTGAAATATCGTGAAAAGCGAAAATATTTTTTCATGATAAAAAAGTTTTACGTTTGGTACGACCTCTTTTCCCCAAGGAATACCAGAATAATGAACTAAGTTTTCTATGATTCTACGAAAAAGCATTTTTCATGGCAGGGTGTAGAAATGGTTTTTTTATATTTTTTTTGGCAGAAAGAGAAATGTTTTATGTTGAACTTATTTATGCGGTGCCGCACAAATGTGCCCAAAGGTGTCCTTCCTGTGCCAGTTCTTGGTAGGAAGAATAGCGACAAAAAATGATATATGAGCATCAATTGCATTTCTGATCTTATCCAGAAGGAATCCTAGGCAATGGATGATACATTGATTCAAACAAGGTAATTGCCTTAAAAAGAGGACTTGAAATCCCAAGCTTTTTGAGAAGAGAATCAGATATCAATTTTGACTGAGCCCCATAACAGTTCAAACTCGTTCTGCATGGGCTAAAATGTACGCCCATACTAAAAGGGAGGACATTAATTTTGATTGGTCTAGATTTCATAAGTGAGCCCCACTAATGAATTTGTGTGACTGGCATTTGAGAATTGTTAGATGCATGGCTTTAGAGAATCCTGACTATGCAATATAGCGACAAGTGGTCAGAGATTTTTAGGCACATGATCTTTATGTATGCGTAAGACAACAAACCTTGGATTTGGATCATATCTCCCACTTCAATAGCAACATGTTTGTTGCTTTTCAAAATAATACACATGACATAGTATGCAAAGTTTATTAGTCTTACCAAATAAATATAGGGATTTGTTCTAGTGAGAACTGTTCTTATATAGTCATTGTGATAACTTTTTATGGGGCCTATTTGTGGGTCCTATTTAGGGATGGGACCAGTGGGGATAAAAAGATCTATGTGAAAGCACTTCAAGTATCAAGTTTGACCTTAATCACATGCCTCTAGCCCCTTCATCCATTGCCCACGAGTTTAATGGCTTCATATTAAAAAAAAATAAATTCAATCATCTATATATCCAACGACTCAGTCCATTTGGATGGGTGTTAAACCTCAGGATAAGTAACTATCAAGGGAGGTCACTGTTTGTTTACAGTTTGGATTGGTTTCTAGGTGGGTCTCACCAATAGTTCTCACGGAAGTATGGTGAGAACTAGTTCTCACTTGAATTTTTCTCATATATATATATATATATATATAAATAAAGAAGGCTTTAGAAAAAAAGTCATCTACATTGAATGTTTAACCATCTTATCCATGTCCATGAAATAAGATATGAACAACTGAAATAGGAGCTCTGTCCCCTATCCGAAACCTTCCATTTTGTATCCTTGTATGTGCAATTTATTACATATCCAATAGACTTGAGTTTTAGGTATGTCCTAATGTTAGAGCTGTATAAGGACCTGTCAAGTTTCAGGAAAATTACTTCATTGCAAATTTGAATGAATACATGTTACCTTACTGGCGTGGCCATTCCTCGGCTAGGAACATTATGAGGTATGCATGGGTGCTTTGAGTTCGAGTCTCTAAGCAAAGTTTAACGAAGAAGAATAAAAAGTAGAACTTTTGGGTGCTTTAATTAGTTTCCAACCATGAACTGAAATGTGTGCCTTTATACCTCGTGTTGTGCTTGTGCTTCACTTTAGTGTTACATATGACTCGTGATTTCTCATAAATTTCTCATACTAGAACATCACCGGATCCTTTTTTGAGAGAGAGAGAGAGAGAGGAGGAACTTAAGACCAACAACAAAATTATAAGACACAAGGTATATCATTGAAGCTTACCATTCTTAAAAATTCAAAGGAGAAAGCGAATGGTAGATTAGTCATATAGAAAGTTCAACGTGGAAAGGAAATTATTCATAGATGGCAGAATAGTATGCTCCAAAGAATCAGCTGTGGGCCCTATTAAGGAAAAAAAAGAGCATAAAGCAGCTTCAGAGGATCTGGATCAAGTATAGAAGCTAACACTGGGTGTAGGTGGAACCCTTTACGTGTAAGATCAAACGCTGCTAATCCAGTCACACCTTTGTTTCCTCTCTGCGGCTGTAATTTAGATACATAGACAGGACAGCTGATATGATATGAACCAATGAATGAATGACAGCCATATAAAGTATGTTGATGTCTGACCCCAGAAGCAAGTAGCTCATGATGATGTTGCTCTCACCTTGGTGCCTTCGTGTATCATGTGGTGATTACTGATTACAACATTTTATTTGACGTGGTTGGACTACAAAAGGGGAAAAAAATCCTCTCATCATCTATAGCGTCCATATAAAAGGGTCTTGACATAGACTGCTGATAGATGCTTAGGAGGTGCAAAATCTCTGAAAGGAGGGAAACTTCTGCGAACTTACTCATACATGCCAGAGTGAAAGAAAGGACATTGTGGAGCACCTTATTTTTGCAACATGTTTTGTTGTATTTATGTGAAATCATGAAATGATTATGTAAAACAAGAAATGTAAAGGAATGAGAAAAGATTTTCAATAGAAATAAATTTCTCAGGGACTATAATCCAACAGCAGCAGGTGTACTACATAAAAAAGAAGAAGTTCGGATCACTGTACCAAAACAGGAGTAGAGGTGTAGTGTCTTCCTTGCTAGCAATTCAAGCAACTCTCAATACATGTAGCTCCAAACACTTTGGACGGCAAACAGGAACAAAAGCTCTTGTGGAGGCATTTTAACCCTAGGTTTGTGATGCAAGTCGAATGACTAGAAAAGAAGATACAGCAACTGCCTTTGATTTGATTTCATGGCTAGGATTCTAAATAGAAGACAATATTGTTAATGGGCTTGTTTGTTTGCATATATGAGGTGCATGATATATATATATATATATATATAAGATGATGAAATATACGGAACCTGGACGGTCTTGGGATTTGAGTTATTAGGGTGATTGTTAGACATTCATTTCTCAATCTTCTCATTAAAGGAGAGATTATTTGATGATCATTTTTGGATATTTACATTTAATTCTTCGCTTTTAATCACTTGTAGAAATACATTACCTTAGAAGGCACCTAATAGCACAAGGAGTCGAGGACAATTAAGATTTTGCTTTTTGTGTCATTATCCTTAATAGAATTAAAGAATTAAAAAAAAAAAGTCATTATGAAAAAATAGATTATCCATAGGTTTCATACTAAACATTTACAAATTAGACAACTTACAGGCCAATCCAAGTGCATCCCTTCCTTTCTGTTCAACGAGACTTATGATGTGGTTATTACCTTTTCCATCTGCAGTGAGGCCCACGAATTTTAATGGCTTGCCCAAGCCAAATGGCTTAATGTGTGGTGGAAATAAGCCTGTCCAAAAGGAAACTTCATGAGTATAGGCACCCAACAAGTGCACCGGCCCCCTAAAATATGCCAGGGATCATCCCCTCTGATTCTGTCTACTCCATAGATTCCCTCACAGAAAATTACTTTACTTTTGCAGGGAAAAAACCAAATGTGGTGTGCCCACACATATTTAAGAATATTGTACTACAGTTGGCATCTAGCACTGGATTCCCATGTGAAAGTAATGACATCAAGAATAGGTAAAGGGTTATATCACAACAATTTGGGGGACCAACTCATCTTTGGATGAGAGCCTCAAATGAGGAAAAATCTATTATAACTTGTTATTTTATTTCCATAGTCCGGTCATCATGGCCTACTCATTTCTTTAATTTTAAATATCATTAGCCATCTTTGACCCTAATCCTAAAAAGTGTTAGTTTTTCTCCAAAGCTATATAACAAAAGTTTGCAGAAAAGCATGTGCTCATGAGCAGCCTCGTTTGTGCATATGTAAGAGCTGTGAGTTGTTGAATCTGACACCCTTATATAAGCACCTCGCAATGTGGAACCTCTTATGATCAATCCAAACTCTGTCACTCGCCACACTCTTCCAAATATTGCCAATCCCAAGTGTTTATACTGGTCTTAATGAAACTAGCAATTTTGATTGAAATCCTAAAAAACTGTTTGTGTCTTCCAAAATTATTAGCTTGAGGGCCATAGATTGAAGAATTAGAATGATCTAACAGACTAACCCACTGAATCGGGTGGGTCTTACCCACTGAACATACCTGTGACTCAAAATTTGGCCATCCATATCCATTTGATGGTGTGCATCCCCCATGAGTTAGGGACCCACCTTATGAATGGTTGTGATGTCACACTGGTGTATCATATGCTGTTATCTGCAAGAAATGTAAGCCATCAAAAAGCTACATGCCTGGATGTTTCTTCTAGAACTTAATATAATTTTTTCATAGATAAGATCATGTTTTAGTGATTCTATCCATTAGCCTAGTGGAGATTGTTTTTATGACATCATGATGCATACATACTACATAAAGACAAGCTAAATGAGGTTGCTTATAGCAAAATCAATTGATAAACAATTAAACATGATTGGTAGCTTGTCTAACCACTCAAATTAGTGGGTCACTTAGTCCACATAATGTACATGTCTTGTATACAGTGATCTTAATTGTTTATCAATGGGCTAAGTTCTAGATAGGCTGCTGGTCCAAGACAGACCAAAATAATTGAGTTTGAATTAAGATCTTTTATTTTTCACTTGAAGAGAAACACTTCAAAGCATTTGTATGCCAGTATTATACATCAATATTAATAAGGGCAGAATCTGCATGTTTGAGATTCATTTGAGAGATTTTAAATGAATCGTGATAATTTATCTTGATGAAAGGAAGCCCACAAAATTCAAATATTACTCATTGTGATGGTCTCTCTTATTTTGAAGTAAAGAAGATGATTCCAACCCAATGATGAACGCCACTGTGTTCCTGTAAGGATTTCTAGTCATTTGAATGGCCGAGTCATTAATATGTTACTCCTTTCCATTATAGGGGACCAGCTGCACAAGAAATGACTCCTTGGTGTGCCATTCTTTCCTGTTTGTGTGGACTTCTTTCTCACGTATGCGGGGTCTCTTGGTCCTGACACAATTTATTGGGGCACCAAAAAAGTAAATATTTTGACTTCATAAAATGACTTTTTTACTTTGATAACTATAAGATTCGGTCATTAAATTACTGATTATTGATAAAACATCGTCAAACACTAGCGATTTTTAACATTATCTCATCTTCCAACCTTTTTGGTGGTGCAAGGATATTTCTTAGCAACTGCTGTAGAATTGTAAGTGATCTAAGAAAAAGAGTAAAATAAACTAAAAGGCTCATCTTTAAGTAAATGGTTGATTTAACAATTCTTTAAACCAATTGATTAAGGGATTCATAAACGTGCCACGAGTGTTATTTAAAGAGTTTTTTTTTCACTAAAAGGCCCCTATATTTTCACGATACGTCAAAAAGGCCCCTCTACTTTGTGTTTTTACTTAATAGTCCGTTGACGAACGGTAAGATTAAATGGAAAAACTGCCGTTTCCATTCTCCTCTTTTTCTTTCCCGTCCTTGTATTTATTGGAAAGATAAAATGACTCTTTTAACCCTAGGTTATCTCTCTCCTCTTCAACTAGGAATTTTTCAAAAGAAACTTATATAGAGAATGATACTACTCGTCTTTGACAGTACGTCTTCATCCTATGACCATCTCAGTTCATTTCTCTACACCTTAAAGCACAATCCATGCCTAAAATCTGAAGCGAAACATGTGGAAGACAAGTAAGATACATCTATTTCTTTTTAATTATTTTAAATTGATCATATAAAATTTTCTCTTTTATCATCTAATAAAGAACTATATGAATAAGCAGCAATGAATGTGAATGTATAAAGACAGTTGTATTAGGGCATTGAGTTTCAACAACACACGCACAAGATACAAGTGGTTTTTTTGTTGTTGTTGACACTGCATGCCCTTAACATGTGATACAATTGCTCCCAATGTGTGATATGAGTGATCTAGGGTATTCAATATTGATTGACACATGTCAAAGATAAGTGATTTTGTGATGACATTGTTTGCTCCTAATTTGTGATACGAGTAACGCAATGCACTAACTCGGTAAAATGGGTAATGCACAATGAATCTTTCAATAAGAGCAAATTGTGATTCGATTTAATTTGTAGTAGTCCCAAAATGGCTAAGAAGAATTTCTCTAGAGTCATACAACAATGGAGTATTAGAGCGAAATAGGTGAGATGGATGGTTTCCTAGCAGCCCCCACCACCACCACCACCACCACAACAACAACAAAAATAAAAATAAAACTATATATGCACTTTGACAGGTCTTAAGAATAATTAAATATTTTTATTTTTCTAGCCAACCTACCACCCAAAAAAAGAAAAAAACTATGCCTCTTGTCAAATCTAAAAGAATAATTGATTATTTTGTTTTCCTTGCTAGCCCGCAAAAAAAAAAAAAAAAAAAAATGAAAAACCATGTCATGTGCCAGGTCTTAAAGGATAATTGAGTATTTTTGTGCGCTTATATGAATATTCCTAATTGTCAAGTTAGCCCATGAATCATTACAGACTTAGAACTCTTGAATTTTATTTAAAGTCAAACTACAAATGAATTTAAACTTTGTTTATCATAGTAATTTGTTAGTATATGGCTACCTGAATGTCACATCCGGGTCCCGAAATTACCTGGCCAAGGGTAATTTCTGAGGTGTGACACACGTACTCCCGTGCCCATCACACTTGTTTCAGGTCAAGTGTGAGTCACGAAGGAGATAATTCCACTTTGCACGTGTGAGACATGCTCATAGATACATGTCTTTGTATATTTAATAGCGGAAGCATCGAATCAATCTCAATAATAGATATCAAATCATGAGTTGTCTATAAATTCAAATTCCTTAAACCAAAAGGTGATTTCATTACTAGAGAGAAGTAGAGAGTTAAAACATACTCCACTTCATAATATAAAAGTATATATATATATACACACAACAATACCAAAAGTAATATCATATTCAATATTCACACTGGTTAGTTCACTAAACAAAAGGTATTTTCATCAAAAGCAGGGTTCATGTCGCTCTTCGAGAACATAAACTAGATAGCTCTCTCCGCTATCCACTCTTCTAGGCCTGGAGGTACCTCGAGGGCCTTCTCCTCTCCCTCCGTGGTTTCCTCAAGACCGGGAACAAGATCTATGTCTGTAACACCACAAAATAACTAATGAATACAACGATTCAGCTGAGTATAAGCAATAATTCATTTTCACATGCTGTATCAATTTCAGAATCTAGGACAGAAGATTAAAAGATGTCATATAAAGTAAAACTAGGCAGTTGTGCATTCAGAGTTAAATCATGCTTAAAGAATCAATAATGATTGAAAACTTATACACACTACTTGGTAACCACATTAGCTAAATCCCTTCAAAGAGGGCACGCATTTTGGGATATCACCAGTGACCCGGCCAAATGTTCAGCTGACTACCCGGGTTCTGAAGTTTCAATGCTCTAGGTTGTCTATTGCAGTGACATACATAAACTAATCCAAGGGTCAACCCCGTCAGGTATCATGCTATCGAAGGTAAATAGTACTGACTCATTCAAATCAATTATCAAATTGGACTTGAGTAGACCACATTAATCATTCAATCAATATGGTCAATTCATTCATGTACAGTCACTAATCTACCAAAGACTTTCCTTAGATTAACAGTAATACGACATTAATTTTGTAAATACAAGAAAAATACAGTCTAGAAATGCGAATACTAAGTTAGAGTATGAAGTCACGGATATGATAACAATATGTTCGCGCATTAAGATTTAGGAGTCAATGATTGTTACAAGCCAAACTATTATAAATATTATTTTTTCACACTTTTTCACACTATCCAATGCATTACCCAATTATAGAAATCAATGTATCGTTATTCATTAATTGGTGTCACATTATGTCTTAGTATACATTAGATTTCTATAAATTAATGACCATGGTTTAGAATGAAATGAACGAATTAAACATGTGAAATCCTTACCTAAAAAAGGGTTCCACACATTAAAAGGTTTTCCAGTGGTCAATGCTACTAAGAAGTGCCATTGGTTAAGCCCTACAAGGTCCTTTGAACAGTTTCCAGAATTTCCACCACTAACATCCACCTAACTATACTACATTTGTCTCCATTTACATACATAAAATAATTCCAAATTGAAGAGAATATACTCCATGCAAGAGGCTAAACATCAACTATTATTGAGAGAACCCATTTACACATAATATATTCCATGCAAGAGGCTAAACATCAACATTAGATTGAATTTGCATTCAAGAATAAAAAATTTACAACATGCGAACATTGCTTATACTTGCCTTGTAAAAGGGCTTTCTCACACTCAAACCTCTCCTTCAGCTCAACAAATGAAAACCCCCAAATATTACAACCTAAGAGGAAAACCCCCAAATATTACAACCTAAGAAGAATATAATTGCTAAGATGAGTTACTATAATGTATGCATGTGGAAAGATGAACTCCTTGATTCAATTACAACTCAACTACTGAAGCAAAGATGGAGTTCTTACCAAAGGAATTGATAGAAGCTTGTAGAAAGATGATCGTGTCAAGTAAAGGAGATGAGAAGTTAGAGGAGAAGATGAATGGCCATAATTCCTTCTTTGTATCCACATGCAAAGCTTCTTGGAAGGTGTTTGGAGACGAGAGATGAAGAAGAAGTAAAGAGCAGGCTCTCCCTTCACATTTATTATACCTCAGTCAATTGAAATGGAAGAAGGAGTGTTTAAAGTGGGTATTTCCAGACTTCATAAGAAAACCCAAGTTCTTAATCAATATTTCATTTTGAGTCAAATGAGAGCCTACTTGATTAATATGAGGTCAAATGAGGAAATGATAGATAAGAAAGATGATGAGCTTGACAAGATACATGCAATGAAGCCAAGATGATATACATACGATGCAAAATGAGAAAATTTAAAATTACGAAAAAAGTCTCCAGCTTTACCTAAAAGAGCTAAATTTTGGTTAAATTAGTTACCCAAGACTCAAGGTCTAACTAAAATGCAAGAACAAGACTAATTTACACTAAAATAGCTTAATTAGTGTCTAAGCTTAATTAAATATATATAAAACACAATTAATTAGGAATAAGGAAGATTAAACGGGTTCGGGGCGTAACACTGAATATGACGACAACACTATGAGAGGGATAAAAATCAGGCACATGATTACAAGGATGGGCCATTGCTTGCGCTTGGCATGTTAGATGGAAAGAGTTGAGCATTAAAAATTTGTGTTGAAAGGGGAAAGGCCTAAAGGATAAAAGCCTTTATGTCCAGCCCATTTATTAAAATAACAACCCAACCCAACCCTTAATAAGTGTTGGCCCATATCTGGTCCATGTAATTTGTTGGTATGATGCCGGTAAGGTAACGTGGTAAGTCATCAGGTTCATAGGTCACAAGTATCATTTCCAATTTCCAATTAATGGAAGAGACAAAATTAATAAATAAAAAATGAGAATGACCGTGGGAAGTGGGAACAACAAAATAGGGTAGGAAATTGTAAGGTTTAAAGGTCAAAAGTGTCATTTCCTTTTTCTAATAAAAGCAAAGGGCAAAGTCGAAATATAAAAAAGAAAAAGAAGAGTAGGGACGCCATTAGTTATGGTTAGGCAAGGGAGCATAAAGTAAAAACAAAAAATAGATGGGCCTTTTTGAGATATCGAGAAAATATAGGGGCCTTTTAGTAAAAAAATCTTATTTAAATACTAACATGATTATTTATTACACCTGCAAGATGGAAGATGGAATCTGGAGTGAGAATAATGTTGTAAAGTTTACCAACTGACAAGGTGCGCCCCACCTAGAACTCTCTTTTTCTTTTTCAACATGGCATCCCCCACAAGAAAGAACATCTTGCCTCACCTTCAACATGGCATCCCGTGTATGCTTACTGTGGAGTCTGTATACTAGGAGTTTTTTTGGGAAAATTTACTGAGTGGATTCCTAACTCTGTTGATTGAGCTTGTTTTGGATCAGAGCTAAGTCCACTTGGAAGGATATAATGGAAAAGGTGGCACTAACTTAGGTGACTTGTGTGAGTTTTAGGTGACTCATGACTTAGACAGGAGAGAGCCCGGCCAAGTCTGTCATAACTCAGCAAGTTCAGTGGCCAAGTAATGGGTTTTGTTTTTCATTTTTACAAGAGAGAGAGAGAGAGAGAGAGAGAGAGAGAGAGAGATCACTGAACAACAACATCTAAACAACAGCAGATGTTATGTTAGGTTCTCCTTTTCTACATTGAGTTTCTCCATAAGTTTATCAAAATCTTTTGTTGAGCCCACCACGTGCTTGAAGGGCGAAGGCCATGTGTGTAATGTAACAGATATGCTCCTTGAGGACGGATATTTCAAGGGCTTGCCAAGACAAGAGAGGTAGGATTCCACTGGTGCCATGGGACATCACTAGCTAGAGTCATTGCACCAAAGCGACCCAACTTAAGACTGGCTTGAATCCCTCAAAAAATGAATGTCAGTTCCAAAATTTCACCCAATAAGAAGTGGGTCACACTCACATCAGATGAAACATATAACTTAATAATATAGCTAAGATAATATCATATATCATTATAAATCACATGTTCCTTCTCACAATGAGATATACTCCTATGAGAGTAGAACTTTATGACTTCCCATCTAAAAAGACTACATTTATTTTGAATGGCTCAAATCTTCAGTGGGTCAGTCAGTCCCATAGTAGAATTTTAGTCTCACATGAATACATGATTTGGAATTAGCCCCAGTTGTAACTCTGTGGTAGTGTTCCCTCTTCCCACCAGAAGATCATATGCTCCCCTAGAATTGCCAAAGGCCACAGCATTCCTGTCCACTTATCGAAGATAGTAGGAACTGTGGTCCTAGGCTCTGCCACCAGGAGTCGACAAGAATAATTCGACCAAAGTAGGCCAAGTGCTCATAAACCTTGCTTCTTCAATCATGGATTTAAAATTTAAATTGCGGATGATGTATGGCTATGAGAGTTTCTTTTTGAAAAAGATTCATATATCTGTAAAAGTAAAGAGAGATGACATTTCGAACTTTCAATCTGCAGCAATAGAAAGGGGTCCGTTTCAACAAGATAAGAAGGAAGAGGAAAAAGATTTAGTGCAAAAAATTTTAGATTGTAGATCGTTGGGAGAAATATTTAATCCTAAACTAAATGAATGAAATATTATTGGAAGGATGTCTTCATTATTCACATCAGATAAAATTTGGGTGATGATGATGATGTCTACCTGCAATGATAAAATTTGGGTGATGATGATGATGTCTACCTGCAATGGGCTCTACCCATTAATGATTTTAATTGCTAAACCATGAAAATCCACAACTACAATACAAAATTGAGGCTACAAGGAATTTGAAAGAAGTTTATTGATCCATGTGTATGTAGTGGCCTTTTTTTTGTTTCGTCACACTCCTATTTATTGATGAGTGGGACCTTCATCAACTTACCATATTGTGATCCCCATATGGATGGATTCTAGTCTCAAAAAATATTCAGCAAAACATCAATCCAGTATCATTATAAAATATCTGGTAATTATTTTGCAAGCTACTTGGGGTCACTCTTTTTTCTTTTCTAGAAAAAACTCTCCCTCTCTCTCTCTCTCTCTCTCTCTCTCTCTCTCTCTCTCTCTCTCTCTCTCTCTCTCTCTCTCTCTCTCTCTCTCTCTCCCCCTACACAAGTCCTAACCATCAGGGGCTTATTTTAGGTAATGCCGCCCAATTAAAGGAAACTAAAAGTAAATAAATGTAAAGATCCACAAGAGCCATCAAATATCTCTCCTTTGGCATAAAATGAATTCTTACTCACTTTCTTTGGATTCAATTTTAAGACTCTTAACTAGTTACCTTTTTTATACCATCAATTTATATAGAATCAATCTTGAAAATGAGAAGACTCTCCTAATAAGGGCATGGAGACAGCCGCATGGGACACTCTTCGGCACTAATCCAAATGGACAATGAAAACCCACATCCTCTATTTACATTGAATTGGATTAAGAATCAATTATATACATATATATATATATATAAAGTTGCTAAACTTGCGAACCAAAAATCAAGAGATTACGATGATCTTATGGGCTTAAATTCCACACATGGGTAAGTCGCATCCAAATATTTTAATTGCCCACCTTTCCCGAGATTGATGGGCCCTAATTGGGACCTGCAAGGCCATCCACATGGAGATACATTGGAACCATCTGTTGCACAGAGCAATCTGTCTTTACTTTCATTTATTTAAACTTTTAAGGATTATCATGAATTGTAGTTTTATTTAGGATTTTCCTATCAATTCCTTATGGAGTCAAAGGTGTTGATATCGGATTGAAAAGGGTGATATTCTTTCTTGGTCTATTTCAACCTGCTCCTCATATTTACACTAACAAGTAAGTTGAATTTGCATTGATTCAAATAGACTCGGCCATTGGATTAAAGATCAATTTTTTTTCTACATATAAAACTATGAAACTTGTGGGCCGTGAATCAAAGGATTACAATGATTTTATGGACTTACAATTTGCACATGGGTCACATCCAAAACTTCTAATCCTCCACCTTCCCAAGATTGATGGGGCCCTTAAATGTCCCCCTACAAGGCCAACCACATGGAGATACATGGGAACCATCCGTTGCATAGCACAACCTGTGTTTACTTTTGTTTATTTAAAATTTTAATTACTTAACACTAATTATTATTATTTTCTAAAAGAGAAACCCCAAATTTGAAAGATTTCTAAAATTTCAGAAGACGACAGTATTTTAAGACTTGGAAGGTGCCCTACCGTACAAATGCCTCCTATTTCAATAGTCCTACTGTCATCCTACAAATCCCACGACAACAACAACTACTTCCATGCTCATGAGATGTATGGTACTCAATAGTCTTAGTCTCTATCCATGCTCACGAGGTCTACGTTACATTACCCAACGGGCGGAAGGAGTCCTTTTTACAATTTTACCCCTCCCTTCTTCTCTATATAACGCAACCCCAACCACCCGTTCAATTCAGCGAGAGATAGAAAAGAGAGAGAGAGCAGCGTCTCCTCTTCTTCATCCTTCCGTTTCAGGACCAGAACCTTCAATCCCTCGCATCTTCCAACCAAATCCGAGATCTGGGTTTTGTTTATTGGGCGGTTCTTTGAAACCCACTTGTGTTAGAAATCTCGATTTCTTCCTCGAAGTCTCTCAATCGAAGAAGAAAGGAGGGGGGGGTGAGAGGGGTGTTGTTAGCGTTGAAGGAGGAGGAAGAGGGGTAAAACCCAGGTTTGCAGAGTTGTGGACATCACGGCTATAACAAGAGCGCTCCGCCTCATCGTTCATGCCCGTTCGGCACGACGCAAGGGTTGTTGCCTAGCCATTAGCAGCCCTTCGACGCACGGCGGGCGTGGAGCCTTGCCTTCTGAAGGCGGGAGCCCTTCGGATCTCTTGTTCCTTGCAGGCGGTGGGAGTTTCTCTGAATCGATCGTCTCGCTCTTCGTTTCTTCCCAGGAAGAATAGAGAAGAGGATTTCCCTTTTTTAGGAAGTAGAGTTGTTATCTGTTTCTCTTAAGTTTAAGAATAGATTGATAGATTGAGAAGGATAAGAAAAAGATTGGATTTTGAATTACAAAGTTTGGGTTGTCATCAATCATCATGTTGAGCATTAAGAGGGTTCCTACTGTGCTTTCTAACTACCAAAACGAGGAGGAGAATGGAGGAGGATGCGGGCGGAATTGCCTGGGAAAGTGTTGTCTTCAAGGTAACTTTGTTTTCCTTCTTTGTTCTTCTTTTTTACTTGTATATGCTTGCAATTGTCTTTAATCTGAAGGGCTTTTCCACAAAGATGCTTCTTTTACTTCCAAAACCTTTATTTTTTTATTTTTTTATTTTAAGCAATGCTGTAACTGGAGCTTCCTTAATCCACACACACAAAGTTTCATGATGAATGTATAGTGTGTTGCCTTTTCTTCCAAAGTCTGTTTTTTTTTTTTTTTTTTTTTTCCACCCCTTTTAGAAAACTCTGTGATTAGAGATGTGGGAGAGGGATGAGCAAAGAGACATGATATACATATGTTTGTGTATGTTTGTGTGTGTGTTTTAATTAAAAAAAAAATAGTGAGATTTCAAGGAAAATGACTAATTATCTGATTATTTTGTTGTTCTAACAAGTATAAGCCAGGGTATTCTTTTCAAAAAAAAAAAAAATGATCTTTTTTACTCTACTATCAAAGAATACAAAGAGGAAGAGAGTCTGATGAGTGAATATCTGGTCATTCTCACAGAAATTATTGACTATTAAAATGTGGGATATTGTGGGTTTAACCATGAATGATGGAGAGCAACTTAGTTGTCTCTCTAATTGGGTGATCGTGTATGATCATTGTAATTTTAGTCTATCTTTTTGCCCCCATTAATGGCAGACAACTTCACCCCTTTTCAGCTGTCCATTTTATCACCGAAGTTGTAGGGTTAAGATTGCTGGGCGGGTATAAATTTCATTCATAGCCATCGAGTAGACAGCGGAGAAAAGAAAGAAAGGGTAAGTGGATAGGATTTGAAACTTCACATGAAAAATCGTCTTTCCATCTTTTGTTTGGTTGTGTGTGTGTGTGTGTGTGTGTTTTTTTTTTTTCCCCTTTTTTTAAAGAACAGAATTGGCCTGCAAAATTTTCTACCGTTTTGTTAATGCTAAAAAACTGAAAAATAAACAAATGTGTCCATAGCTCAGGGGTAGAGATCACTTAGCCAAAATCTCATGTTGGAATTAAGTTGGACCATCTTACTTTTAAGGTGGATTGTATATTTGTATTTGATTACAAGAACTTGGGGAATTCAGGTTGGGAGAATTCTGGTACCCCTCAAGTTCCTGTAAGAAATTTTTTTCAGTGGAAATCGTCTGTGTGCTAATCTTAAAAGAATATTCTGAATTTTGAAATCCAGAAAATTCTCAATTTCTATTCGGATTTCTTTTTATCGAACATGGATATTAACCAAGAATTCTTCCTGTGGGAAATTCCACTTATCAAGCAGGCCCTAAGGGTACTGCAATAAAACTTGTAGTTTTTCATTAATTGGCTAAGTGAGAAGATGGCTTTTATAGTTGACCTCCCATAAGCTCTACTTCATCACCGCACAAATTTTTTAATTTCTATCTTTTTTACATCTACTATCACACCCTTAAGGTATCTAATGTGCTCCAAATCTGTCTATCAAGATTTAAATCAGATGTTTTACCTGAGAAACATGCAGTGTGCGGTAAAGCAACATGTAGAACATGACTTCGATACAGATCAATGATTGTTTGATCACTTACCCAGAGCTACTATCCATTTCCTTGGAAGTGCAACATTGGAGGGGGAAAAACCTTTTTCTTTGGCAAAAATATTGCATACTTTTATTGGTTTTGGGACTCTACTAGATCTCAAAGAGTTTTATCTAATGCTCTATATATGTAGGGAACAGACGATGGGTGCAAACACGCAAGTTAAGAACAAATTGATCATGTTCTTTCCACTAAATTGAAATGAGATTGGATCATACACTAATTCTAGGTTTTTCTTCTCTTAACGTTTGTATTATTTTTTGTTAGGTGCTAAGCTTCCTTTATACACTTTCAAGAAGATGAATGAGAAAGATTTGGTCCACAAGGACAAAGATAGACAGGGTTTCTTTCTTGACACCTTGCTTCTTGGAGAGGTAAAATGCTTAGGATTATGCTTTCTTTTGAATAATTCATTCATGTTTTCCAGCTTTGGATGGAAAGTCATCATTTTGTTATGAAATTGCAGTGGGAGGACCGAATGCATAGGGGGCTTTTCCGATATGATGTTACTGCCTGTGAAACCAAGGTGTGATAAACTTCTGATTAAATTATTTGCTCTCTCTCTCTCTCTCTCCCTCCTTGTAGTAAGTCATCTAACAACAATTTTATTATGATCCTTAATGCAGGTTATTCCTGGAGAGTATGGTTTCATTGCACAGCTGAATGAAGGTCGTCACCTCAAGAAACGGCCCACTGAGTTTCGAGTTGACCGAGTTCTTCAACCCTTTGATGAGAACAAGTTCAACTTCACTAAAGTTGGACAGGAGGAGGTACTCTTCCGTTTTGAAGAAAGTGAGGATGCTGAGGCCCGCTATTTCGAGAACGCTCGAATGGATTCAACCAACTCCCCAAGTGTAGTTGCTATAAATGTAAGCAAAAAGTACAGAGCTTCTTGATCTTATACTTTTTTTTATAGAGTGTCATGAGATACATGGTCATTTATGCTTTTGTGATTTTCATCATCAGTGGTCAGTAGATGAAAGGTAGGGGTGAAAAGAATCCTTTCAGGTTCTAGATATAAAATATAAACCAACTTGGTTCTATTTTGCTTACAGGTAAGCCCTATTGAGTATGCACACGTGCTCTTGATCCCTCGTATTCTTGAATGCTTGCCACAGAGGATTGACCGTGAGAGCTTCTTGCTTGCTCTCTACATGGCAGCTGAAGCAGGAAACCCATATTTCAGGCTGGGTTTTAACAGCTTGGGTGCTTTTGCCACGATCAATCATCTTCACTTCCAGGTCAATATCATCACAACTCATTCTTTATGTTTCCTCTTGACTGACAGCAGCAAACCCAAAAACGATATCTACTTATAAATAGTTCAGGTTTTTGTTAAGATCATTTACTAACTGTAATCAGATTAGTAACAACAGGCATATTACTTGGCGGTGCCCTTTCCTGTTGAGAAAGCTCCAACTCGGAAAATAAGCAGTGTGAAGGGGCTCTCGGAGAATGAAGTGAAGATCTACGTACTCTCAGATTATCCTGTACGAGGCATTGTCTTTGAAGGTGGAAATGCCCTGGAAGATTTAGCAGATGTTGTCTCCACTGCCTGCATTTGCCTTCAAAACAACAACATCCCGTACAATGTCCTCATCTCTGATTCTGGGAAACGAATATTCCTCTTCCCACAGGTAACGGTTATACTCCCTGTTCAGTTTATGGTGCCTGGAGAACAAAATAAAACCTGCTTAGCTCATTATTTTCTTTTTTAACGAACAAAATGGCAGTGCTATGCCGAGAAGCAGGCTCTCGGAGAAGTGAGGCAAGAGCTGTTAGACACCCAAGTGAACCCAGCTGTGTGGGAGATCAGTGGCCACATGGTGCTAAAGAGGAAGGAGGACTATGAAGAGGCATCTGATGATAATGCTTGGAGGCTGCTTGCAGAGGTCTCTCTCTCCAAAGAACGGTTCCAAGAGGTGAAGGCCTACATATTTGAAGCTGTTGGGGTGTATGAGGAAGTGGAGGATGAGTCTACTCTTAAAGAGACTGAAGAAGAGGTGGATGCAGGGAACGAAGGTCCCTTCAGTCCTATCCTCCATGGGAACGAAGAATGTTATGTTCTTCAGTGAAGAGTGGTCGGGTAATATGTTACAACAAAAGGGGGTGGTGTGTTCGTAGTTTGTTGCCCCTTTGGTAAATAAAGCAAAAGAAATGAGGCCCATATCTTTTGCTATTTGTTTGTTGTTGCTTCTGCTGCTGTTTCAGTTGCTTGCATTTGGAGTTTGGCACTCGTGATTTCGTTTCGAGTGGTCTGGATTGTAGTAAGACATCTAGTGCGGACCAAATTTATATGGGTTCTGTATATGTTTTGAAGAGAGTAATATTTGCTATTATGTGCTTGGTAATATAAGGCATGTCTTCCATTTGAGATTGGTAGAATGATGGCAGAAGGATGAAGGATCCTGCTTTAATCTTTTCAGCTTTTAGAAAGTCATTTTTCATCTATGATGGGTTTTGAGCATTAAAGGTTTGGTAGATGGCTCTGCTTAAATTTTCTTGCCTGTGCTTAATTTACTTGTAAATCTATTTTATTTGGTATGCACGGTGAAATCTATAGGATTTTATACTCTATTAAGGTACCACTTATCCCAAAATCAATTAGTGATTGGAAATGGCACAATAATAGTTTTATAGTGAAGGTGAAGGCTTGACCACAATTATGATCTCTCAGGAGCGAGGGTGGATGTTGATTTTAACAATCCATTCTTCAATGGCACACTCGTGACTGAAACACCCGAACTAAGAAGCTCTGATACCACTTGTAGGATTTTACAATCCATTGAGGTACCATTTATTTCAAAACCAATTGGTAATAGGAAATGACACAACAATAGTTTTATGACGAGGGCGAGGGTTCAATCACAATTATGATCGCTCAAGAGCGATAGTGGACGTTAACCTCAACAAAATCGATTTACTTTCACTTTAGCTAAACTTTCACTTTAGCTAAACTCCAGTTGCCCGAATGTATCAATCCTCATAATGGGAAGACCCAAGTTACCTGCACTCAATTTCTGAAGACGATCCGAATGTGGGTGGGTGGGTGGGTGGGTTTGGGTTTCATATGATAGTTCAGAATCATGATGAGATCAAGAAACAATATGTTGAACCATGATGAGATCAAGAAACAATATGTCAATTAGGTTTAACGCATTGTGTCATGGGGAAATCCTGCTTATTTGTTTTGAGGAATTTGTGATGAAAATTTTTGATAGCAGTGGCAGATTGTGTCCTCCAAGTACGCATTTGGATTTCTCCATTTGACCGTTGTAATTGTGAAGACAAGTCTCCTGGAAAGTTACCTTAGGGCCTTTGGAATTCTCATAATTATACTTGCATGTTGGACTATTTTTGAGTGATTTAAAAATCAATTGAAACTCCTCTTTCTAAGGTCTGTAACTTTTGCTCCGTTGGCCACCTCCCATAATTTTACTTGGTGCATGTGGATATGAGAGTATGCATATGCCTCTAGGGATTAGTTCTAAGCTATTCAGAATCCAGTATCCCTCAGGCTTAGGGCCAAACGCTCTTGTGCTCGGTGGGAAATACCATGGGTTATAAAATAAAAAAAAAAGTCTGTAACTTCTGGGTTGTTCTGATTCGAAACCTTGTGAGCCTCTAGATCGTTGGGTTTGGGCTGAAGGTGCTATAATATCTAGAAATCAGTCAAGATGGGTTCTAAACTGCAGGTTCAAACGGTCTGCTTTCTGCTGATTGAAACGTTTTGATTGGATCCAGGGTTGGGTTGGGTTGGCTTTGCTTTGCTTTGTCTAACTGGGTTTGATGAAGATGTGCTATATAAATTTTGTGTACAAACCTCATTAACTTGTAAATTAGCCATAGCAGAAGGGTTGTAGCCTTGCAGGCCGAGCACAATCAAGCCCAAACTAACGGTTAGAGCGGCTCGAGTCCAATTCTCAAAACCAACCCTTGACTCACATCAAAATAATAATAATAAAAAAAAAAAAAAACCATGCCCGCGCTGACCCGCTGACAGAGTTTAACGCGACCCATTGTCATCGGTATAGATACTGCCCAAGGAGGCCCTTGAATGATTTTGGCCTGATTTGGTATCTTTACTCCCATTCTAAACAGCTATCCAAAATAGTCATAAAAAAAGAGAGTCTAAATGCCAAAAGCTCTTATTTTCACATGCAAAAATGGGCCTTCTGTTTGCTAAAGCACGTAGAGAGTAAAAACGTGTGTCAAACACTTATATTTTTCAAACATCTATTTGCTTTAGATATTTAGATAAATAGAGATTGAAAATAAAGATGCCAAACATGGGTTGTACCTATTAATTGGGGTGAAGCCATTAAATAGGGCGGACTTCTTTAATCCCGCAGCTTTTGTGGAAACAAATACGAGGGAGTTGATAATCTTCCCTGTTGCCAAGAAAAATTCCATCAAAATAGGAATTTTCAGCGAAGAGTCCACTACAGTGAATAATTTAAATCAAAAACCCATGAAGCAAGAAGTCCACTTTCCTTGTAATATATGCCTAAAACTCCATCGTAGTACCGGATGACGATAATTTGAACTGTTTATCTTGAGTCTCATTCCCTCTAGTGACAGATTTTCACATTTTACTTCAATAGCAGGCCATCCCAACATTAGATTGTGCACATGATGGAAAGTGTGATTAGCACAATCTTATATATTATTAATTAAGTACTTTAATCCCATTATCAATCATGTGCAGAATCTAAATGTCACACGAACTCTTATTGAAGTGTAAAATGAGGATATACCATTGGAGCGGATGAGATTAAAAAAGAATATTCTGGATTATCATCATGTGGCCCACACGGTGGACTTCCAAGCATCTATTATACATATGAGATGGGCAATCCACATTCTAAAGTATGAAAGCACCTCTTTTTTTACGTTTGTGCAGTGTTGCCGAAAACCAATTTCATAGAGATTTTTTTTCTTTTTCTATAGTAAAATATTTTCCTACTTCCCCATTTGAAAATGGTTTTCCTAGAAATTTCAGCAGAGTTTTTTCATTTTTTTCTTTTTATTTTTTTAAGAAATAGCAATAGCCCAATCGTGAGTTCATAATTGCCTATAACATTTTAATTTACGGAAAGGCAGCAACACAAACGCGACCTAAAATTCAGCTACCTTCGAACTCAGTGGGGTTGCCCAATTTCTTGTAGGGCTAGGATCAAATGATGATGGTGATGATATAACAAGCAAGCACAAAATGCTCGCGTCCTCTTTTTGTAAGAATCTCTTTCTTGGCGTTCTATTCCCGTCTTCTCTCTTGTTTTGATCACTGATTAGGGCCTGCTCCAAGCTTTCCCGCCCTCTCTGTTTCGGTGTCGGGATCTTCGTAACGTAAATGGCCGCACCTGGCACGCTTTTATTGCGTCCAGTGACTTTCGTAACGGGAAATGCGAAGAAGTTGGAGGAAGTCCGTGCCATCTTAGGCAACTCCGTTCCTTTCAAATCCCTAAAGCTCGATTGTATCTCTCTCTCTTTCTCTCTCTCTCTCTCCTTTTATTTCTCTTCAGATCTTTGTAACGGTTTCTCTGTGTACTTGTACAGAGTCTCAGAATCTTCTTGTTTTCTCTGTGTGAGTTGTTTAAAATAGATTGGAATAGGTATTGTGATTGTTTGAAGATATGTATCAGTTTTGGGCGTGCATGATATATGGTTTGCTTATGATATTCAAGCCTTGGGATACATGATGAATCCTATTTTGTTGATGGTATTGAAGTAAGATGGCAGAGACATGTTTTGGGGGAGTGGGGGTTAGTGGAATGAGGGTCTGGTCACAGGAAAATTTGGTTCTTGGCCAAGGATTTAGTGGGTTGAAATGCCGGGGAGAGTTTTGTAGTTTTTGGGTGAGTGGGGAGTGAAGGAATAAACTGTTCTCTGTGGATTTTTTTAATCTATTCCATCTTGATATATTGGGTAGTTAGAAGTTATATCCATATCTCCTAGAATCATATTCCCTGCTTCACTGTATGTTATATGCAAATTATTGGGGGGGTGGGGGGGTGGGGCTTATTAGTTGGAAAATAGAACAACTAATTGATTTCCCAGAATTCAACAGTAGCTTCTAAATCAATGATTTGAATGTATGCAAATATATATAATTTTTGGGGTAGGGGTAAGGATCTATGATCGATAACCACTTCGTTCCACAATCAGAGATGTTGAGAGCAACTAGAGGAAAAAATGGGGGGCTTTATGAGGATATTTTAAGTAGGATTAGCATAGGGTAGGCAAAGTGGTGACAAGCTTGTGGAATGTTACGTAACTATTGAGTGCCATTGACATTGAAAACTATTTTTGTACGATGAACCATACTTGTTTTGGCACTAAATGTTGTGTAACAAAGAAGGGACAAAGGGATGAAGTACATGTGGTTAAGACGCATTTAATAAGATGGAATTGTAGAGAAACAAGGGATGACAGAATTAAGAGTAAGTGCGTATGTGTAAATGCTTCAAAGAGAATCTTTGCTGAATCCAATATGAAATAAAATCAAGAATGTCATCTAAGATTGTTTTGACGTGGTTAGACTTAAAAAACTGTTGTATGCTGAAGTACTGCAAGTGATGGAGAACGCTGCGCAGTAAAGGGATGGGTGTCAAACTGAATCCACAAAGCCGACCTCTTATTGATGGGATAAGGCTTTGATGAAATTACTTATTTGATTTGTAGTTGCTTTCAAGTTTCTTAAATGGTGACGGATTTTCTTAAAAAGGAAGCCACTGTACAGTACAAGAGGTGAATATCATAATGAGACGTGGTTGGTTACAATTAAAAGAGCTATATCTAGAAAGATGCGTTAGTTTTGCTTAAAATCTAAAGGTGAGAAAACATTACCATTTTGTATCACTTACTATAACATAGGTTTTGAAAAACCTGGTGTTGCACAAGAAAATTGGATTTCAATTTTTCTCTTTCAGTTTTCGCATTTCAGACTCTGTAGGTATGTAGCAGACCAAAATCCTATGAGGTTAATGTAATGCAAACTTGCAGTCACTATGCTGTCTTCTTTTTTTAATATGCACATGCCATAATTTTTAGAATAAAAAAAGTTTGAAGTGCATTTTTTGTCTTTGTATTTGAAGTGGTTCTATATTTAGTTCAATTCTGGCAGATTAATGTAATTTAATCCCGTTTATAGATATCATAGATATAAGAGGTTATTTGAGATTTCTTGTCAATCTATCTCTGGTGCAGTTCTTCAAAAATAATACTGTTCTTCTTAAGGGACACATGCAAACGCCAATCTTCATCTCATGCGAGATTTTAGTTTTGGTATCGTAAATTTCAGTGTTTCGCTTCTAATTCCTAATATGTTCTTAATCCGTGGGAGATTATACTCTTTTGAAATCAAAGTGGAAGGTTATATTAAAGTGACTGTTACTTGATTACTCATTTCCTAAATGGAAGCGTACCATGAGGAAACATCTCAGTTTCAGTTTAAATGTCTTTCAGTTATTGTTTATCCTCTATTATGTTTAAATTCGAGCATTTTTAATCTTTATATTTACCTTGCATTTTTTTCCAGTGCCAGAATTGCAGGGAGAGCCTGAAGAGATATCCAAAGAAAAGGCTCGTTTAGCCGCAAAAGAGGTATTTTAAAAAAAAAAAAATTTATTGTAGTGTTTACTGTTTAGAGACAAAGGATGGTAATGTATGCATGGCTTCTGGAGGATGGTGGGCTGTCAACTTTCCTCTGAAAATTTTTGTGGGGAAGATAAGAGTTCTAAAAGGAAAGTTATATCAGCTTCAACATATGTAAAACTGCAGAGTGGTCATTAATGGTTTAGACTCCCCACAGAAATTTAGAATTTGAACATAGACAGGATCTCTAGTGGCAACTGGGCCCATACAGAATTAGTCGAGCATTAACAAATGAAATAGGAGATGTTTAGATGGCTTTTTCAGAATTGTGTAGAGTGGTGGTGCTAGTAGGGTTGTGTTGCTTGCAGTCAGGCATTGATTTCTTGTACTTCCATTGATTAAAAGTGATGGAACTTGCTACTGGAATTGATGCATTCCTTTCCATATATTGTGCATGTGTTTTACTGAAAATGGACAGGTGTTACTATTTTGGCCTATGGGAATTTTGGTCCATGGTGGATCGCATTGGACTTCCTTTTGTTTTTTGTTTCATAGCAAATTTGGGACATTGAACTTCCTTTGTTTATTTCTTCATAGCAAATCCAGCCCACCTAAAAAACTTGATCTTTATTATGTAAATATTAGAGAATTCCAGTTTCCATGAATTTCTGATGTGTTCATTCAATTGTGGAATTAGATTACAGAGATGTTTTTCTTCGTTTTCCTGGCAGGTAAATGGGCCTGTTATTGTTGAAGACACTTGCCTCTGCTTTAATGCCTTAAATGGCCTTCCAGGTGTTTGTCTTATAGTTTTCACTTACCATTTTCCTTCTTTTTTTTGAAAAAATAATTTATATTATATTTGATTATGACATCTATGTATTACTGAAACTATATTTCAGGACCTTATATGTAAGTTTCCTATCTTGTCCTTTCACCAAAGGTAAAGTTTGTTCTTTCTATTTTGGCAACACTATTACTTTTGTGATACTATTTTGCCTTGGCCATGGTTTAAAATAACAGATGTTATGTAACAGTTTTCCCTTTTAAATACCAGTTTCATTAGCCACCATTATTGTCATGTGATTGCGAAGGTCGAAAACGTGTTACACAATCATTTAGGTCATGGCTGTTTGGGTCCAAAACCATGTTTCTAAACATTGCCTACTGGTGCATTATTTCATTTCCTTTTGCTTTTTTCACTCATTTGTGTTTTTCTTATAATCATTTTTCAGATGTTTCATGTATCAAGAGCCTAACTTTCCTGATATTCTGTTGCTTCTAATCTGCATGAATCATCTACAAACGTCAATCAACCAGCAAGTGGTTTCTTCAGAAGATTGGTCATGAAGGTATTTTTATACATGTTTATTTCTTTCACTGTGTTTTTCACAACATCTTGAAGGTTAGTTGCACTTGGGCAAGTCCTTCATATAAAGGATTTTTTTTTTTTTGGGTGAGTCGGTCAGATAAGCCAAAATTTATGCTGTTTTTTTAATATTCTAATATGAGAATATTTTAATTCTTTGATATTAATCTCCATCCAAATGCTTTGGCAAAAATATTGAATGGTTCTGCATTATGTTGCAAGAACTTGGTTTAGTTGGATTTGAATACTTAGTCTTGCAATCAATTGCAGAGCAGGTGGAACCTTAAAAAATATTCAGCTTGTGGCCAATAAAGGCATATACTTTCTTCTGATGTTTCTGCATCTCTTTGCAGGTCTGAACAATATATTAAAGGCTTATGAGGACAAATCAGCCTATGCTATGTGTGTATTCTCTCTTGCTCTTGGGCCAAATGTGGAACCCGTTACATTTGTTGGGAAAACTCAGGTATGCCATGCCACTATGCCATTGTGCTTTTAACATATAGTAGAGGTTTTAAAAAACAGACTTGGTTCCCGACTTGGTAGGGGTTGGTTTGACATGGCAGAGCTGGGTCGAGTCCCCTTTTTTTCTTTAAAAATAAGAACCTTTAAAAGGAAGAAGAAGAACTGTTAGTGTAGCAGTAAAAGAGGGTGGAGGAGAAGTGGAGGTTGAAGGAGGAGGTGAAATTGAAGAGATGGGTCTCTGCCCAAACCCGATTAAAGTTATGTAGACCCAGACTTGGCTCAAGAGCTAAATGTAGTATAAATAAATTTTTTATGCATAGCAACAGGACTGGAACTTGCAACCTTGCAATTTCAATAATGAACAACTACCATCTAGGCTGAAAGGTCCTACCAATTATATTTTGTATAAAATATTATTATTTTTTATTAATATATATCCTACATCACGAGTGGTAGCTCAGTTGGCCAAGGACTCTACGCCTCATGAAGCGGAGAGGTTTTGTGTTCAACACCTACCTTCATTGGCCACTTCTCATAGTTTTCCTTCGTGCATGTGGATAGGAGGGTTTGCATGTACCCCTAGAGATTAGTTCTCGGTTGTCCAGAATCAAGTGTCCCTCGGGCTCAGGGCCAAAGGCTTTTGGGCTGGGCGGGGTGGGAGATACCATGGGTTATAAAATAAAGAAAGAAAATATCCAATATCATTATAATTTTATAGATAACATTCAGGTACATAGGTTTTGGGTATGGACCCAATTGGATGGATCCAAATCTTGACCCAAATATTAATTGTGTCAGAGAACAGGGTCATGTATACTGTTCCGGTGACCTTACGCTTTGTCATCATTGAAGCACTGTCCCACTAATTTGGGTACAGTTTTGAGCTTCCCTTTCCTACGCAAAACTTTAGTCTACCCTCACTACCTTATTCAAGGTCTTTACTGGTATACTCATTCCCAGAAACTCTACATTGGACAAGAGCTTCCAATGTGTTCTTTTTATCTCCATAGTCTCAAACAATATTCCTTAATTGTGTCTTCCATCGAAGTTGTTTGCAATTGTTTTCTTATATACTCATTCCAAGCTATATTACTGTTGAATTGTTTACTCTCAAGTTTCTTTGTAAAGATCACTAGCTTGATAACTTGGTAGTTCATGCAGTTCCTATTACTTTATTTATTCAAAGGGCCACAGTGATCTTCTTATACATGCATTAGGTGTTTTGTACTCCAATGTCTTGTTGAACAATCTAATAAACTAATCAATCTCAGTTTTGCATATTAACTCATTATCTCTTTAGACAATACCAGTTTGTTCCAGTGCTCTGCTTTTCTTGTCTTAACTAACCTTGTTTTAACTTGTGTTGAAAACCTTATAATCCTTGTTTGAATGCATTAAGTCTTGCTGCGTGGAGGACAATGACATTATTGAAAACCATGGACTATAGATTGGCACGGCCAGACATGAATTGCTCAAATGGATTGTGAATTAGGATTCCATGCTTTTAAATGAGGCCTTTAATCTAACTAAAAACTAAAGGTTTGCATCTAATTTAATTCTGGCTGCTTTCAAATGAAATATGTCAAATGTATCCTGAAGGGTATAATCTCTTTTCTTTGTGAAACATTAATCTGGAGCAGTACGTGATTATATTGCCTCAATATCCTGGTTGTGTTTTAGCATCTATACATATTGTGTTAGCTGAGTATTATTTCTAATGCACGTTGTTTTGGCATTTCAGGGATTGATAGTTCCTCCAAGAGGCCCCACTGACTTTGGATGGGATCCTGTCTTTCAACCTGATGGTTATCAACAAACGTAAGCTCTCTATTTAGGCAGCATTTTGGCTCGTGTGGCCTACCATTGTTTCATGTAGTAAATTTACTTTGCATCATATTTCACTGTAATTTGTTTGATCAATCAATTTGTGGTGCAGCTATGCAGAGATGCCAAAGGAAGAAAAGAACAAGATTTCGCATCGGTCCAAAGCTCTTGATATAGTGAAATCCCACTTTGCTACTGCAGGATACACCTTCCAACAGGATGCATCTGACTAGAAGCTTCCTAATAGAAGATTTGCCCTCTTTATAGCAAGAGATCAGATTTTATGTTAGAAACGTGTGAATGTTTTGATTTGGAGACCTTTTAGCCCACATCTCATTAATATATGAGGTGGATACACTGATTGAAAAGAAGAGGTTTATACTACTTAGGTTTGATTTGTAGACCTTATACCCCATGTTGTTAACATTAGAGGTGGATACATGTATTAAAATGAATGGGTTTATACTTTATACTTTTATGCTGGCATCAGCATATGTGTTTGCCTGCTTGTGATCTTTTTTCAGGCAGAAAAGATCTAGTCATTGATTTGAGCATCCATTTGTTATGATTCACCTGGGATTGCTCAGGTGTATGGCATTTTCCTTTGGAAAAGGAAATATTTTCTGCAGACTTTCATGAGTGCGACACTGAAAAGTGAAAATGTTTTCTCCTCTTTCGGCACAAGAAAGCACTGACATATTTTGAATTGAAATCAAACAAAATCCGAACATAGATGGATTTATTTACTCAAAAGACTCCTTATGTACTTTTATTTCATGTTGCAAACATCCCAATTGCATTCCATACAAGAAAAAAAAAAAAAAAGACGCGCGACTTAGAAAGAGACCAACAGCATTATTTTTCTTAAAGATAGGTTCTTTGATATCTCTACTAGACTCCATGTCCTTGTAATTCAACCGGAAATATCAATTGCTTTCACCTGAGCCGCCTTCACTTCCTCCTTGGGCACTGTTACAGTAAGCACCCCATTCTCCATAGCAGCCTTTACCTCATCCACCTTGGCATTCTCAGGCAGCCTGAATCGCCTCACGAACTTGCCGCTGCTTCTCTCGACGCGGTGCCACTTATCATTCCTATCTTCCACCTCTCGGCTCCTCTCTCCGCTTATCTGCAGCACCCTCCCTTCTTCCAGCTCCACCTTTACCTCCTCCTTCTTAAGCCCCGGAAGATCCGCTTTGAAGACGTGAGCTTCCGGGGTCTCCTTCCAGTCGATCCTGGCATTGGAAAAGGCAGATGGGGTGTCGTTAAAATTGAAGAGGGAGCTGTTGTTGTTGCGGTTGAATGGGAATCCATGGAAGGGATCCCATACGTCGAGCGAGAAGGGGTCGAAGATGTTGGTTTGTTGGTCGAAGATGTTGGGGATGAGAGACATTTGGGGTATGTTTGTTATTGTGAAATGGGCAATGGTAAGCAAGGAAGAGAAGCTGTCTGATGATGTTGGGGATTGCAGAGAAAGAGAGAACGTGTTTGGAAGATGAGGGATGATTTGTGTTGATGAGAGGTGAAGAGAGAGGGTGGTATTTATAAGAGGAGATCAAAGAAGATAGGAGAATAGGATTTTCTCTCTCTCTCTTCTCTCGATTTCGAGAGAGGGTTGGATGCTTCGAGAGATCTCTGCTTCTTTCTTCTGCTTTCGGTTTCCTGCCGAACGTCATTATTTAATGTTGGGAAAATTACAAAACAGGGCTCAAATATTTCTTAGATTTCAAATAAGGACAACTAAAAACTCATATTTCAAATTAGGATATAAGTTTTCCATTTACATTTCAAATCAGGACATCTGGCAAGAAAGTGGCTTTTCCGGCAACTTGCCCCTTTATTTTTTTTAAAATACCCAAAATGCTCTCAAGCCCTTTCCTCATCTTCCTCCCTCTCTCCAGCTGCAACGTCTCCAGGGTCAGGCATAAACGCAAATGCTCCATCAGACCCAGATTGGCGTCAATTTTATCGCATGCCGAACGTAAAAACCAAAAAGTCGTGCAACTTGACCGTCCGATCCGGTCCAATCATACAAGAGCGGGGAGATTCAGATCAAAATGAAACGGCTTCTTCCCCTGCTCGCTCCTCACCACCACCTCAACCGCCTCAGTTTTGTTGGGATTTTGATGTGTTTCTGCCACCTGTAGCTCGCCCTCCACAACTGCCTCTGCAGCTCCCTCAAGCTCCCCGACTGTGGCCGTCTCACCTCCTGCTTCCCTCACCTCACCTAAATTGACCTTGTCGTCGCCTCTGTCGATTCCCAGTCCCCTCGCAGCAGCTCCGGTATCTTCTTCGCCCTCCCGTTTCTCTCCTCCCCATCCACTCCAACGACTCCGCCGCCGCCCGTTTCGTCCTCGTTGACATCAGACTCAAAACCCTATCCTGCGGTTGCCCCAATCTCTGGAAGCTTGCCTTCATTGTCGGAATCGACGCAGGCCTCACCTCCAGTCGTCGTCGAGGGTCCCACCCTTCTAAAGCTTGAGCTCCACCGCTGCATCGACGACGTCCTCTTTAGGATTGCTTCCTTTGAGAATCTCCAGACCCTGTGGACAATTGGGTTTGTTGAGGAATTGTATGATGATTTGGTGATTTCAAATGTTGGGCTGACCATCTTGATGCACCGCTGCCGGTGGGTAAAGCTGGAGTTAAGCGGCTACGAGGGGAGCTTCAACGGCATTAGCACCATTGGGGCCTGCAGCCCCTTGCTAAAGGAGCTGACGTTCTGCAACCACCGGATGGATGGTGGCTGGGCGACCACCCTCTCCTTATGAGTCAATTTGAAGACGTTGAGGATGGAGGGATGGAAGAGGGTCAACGCCGATCCAGGTCCGATGGAGCATCTAGGTTTGTGCCTAACCCTGGAGACGTTGCAACTGTGGCGGTGCCGACCCGGAGAGAGGGAGGAGACGAGGAAAGGGCTTGAGGGAGTTTTGAGTATTTTGAAAAAAAAAAGAAAGGGGCTAGTCGCTGGAAAAGCCACTTTCTCACTGGATGTCTTGATTTGAAATGGAAATAGAAATCTTATATCCTAATTTGAGATGTGAGTTTTTATTTGTCCTGATTTGAAATCTAATTTGAGCCCTGTTTTGTAATTTTCCCTTCAATGTTTTGTTATCACCTTTCCCGTCAAAAGAGACTAACTTGTACTGGTTTAAAATTAACAAAAAGCTAATATCTTGTTATCTCAGTGACCTCTATTGGAGCATAATATTTATTTTGAACCGCTTGAATTTTTAACATGTGACTGCATTATAGAGTTACAACCCTTCAACACAATGTTTCTCTGAATCAAATAGACGAATTGACAGAGACTGGGTGTTCATATCTAATTGACTGCGGATCCTCTGTTGCAGCTATTACAGGAAATCGTGTAATAAATTTTTTTAAGCTCCATCATGGCCCTCGTGTAGAGTGAATCCGGACCGCTCAAGATGGATAGTGTCCCCTCTACTCTATTGCTAAACCCTCGAGTTTCAGTTCAAATGGAGCAGGTTCCACTGTACAATTGAACACCATGCTGAAAACTTCGGTCTTGGTGTTCAATCGTATAATGGGACCTTCCTCATGTGAGCTTAAACTTGAGGATATGTGATTGGAGCAGATGGAATTCATCTTGAGCGATCTAGATGATCTCTATGCAGGACTCACAATAGAGTTCAAGAAACGTATTACAAGTATTCATATAATAGTTGCAACAGAGGATCAGGACTGCATCCAACTCAATTAGCTTTAGAGTCATTTGCCTTTCATGCATAAAATAACAGTGGTAAGAGTGCATTAGAGTATGTATGAGGAAAGTGAGTTTTACATATATATATATATATATATATAGGTTGGCTTTTTTTTTTTTTAATCTTTTTTCACATATTACTCAAAATCTACGAATATTTGAGATAAAAGATCTTACAGGTCATGGGGTTAATCATCCAATAAATAAATTGAACAGTTTGAATTATAATTATAAGATTGCACAATCACCATATAGAGCATATACAAATGCTTTTTGCAAGTAGGAGAAGTGAAACATGCGTGAAAATGACTTTATTTATACCCTATTTTCACACCAGCATAATAAATAAAGTCAAATAAACATAATGATACATAACCATTAGCATTTAAATTATCTATGTCTAAATGAGTGCAAACAAGTGACCCTGAAGAGTGAAGACCTTATTCCTTTCTCTTCAAAAAGTAATAAAAAGCTAACTTTTTCAATAAAATTTGAATGTATAAAACAATCCAACACTTGTTTTTTAACATTTATGACAAATTTTCCTTTACTGCTTTACTATAAGATAACTTTGCCAAACTTTCACATGCTACAAGATTACATTCATTAATTGAATCAGACACACTAGATAGTCTATTTGTGAGAGGGTCTAGCTGAAATAGCTTTGAGCTATATCTATTTCAATTGGCTCTATTTCAAATAGGCTAGACATGCCAAACAAGTCCAAAGTCAAAACCTTAGAGGCCTCCCAACTCTTTGATGTTAGATTAAGGAGTCCAATGTCTACCACATGCTTTACACGGGTGAGATGTTCGGAACTCCACTATTGGTTTGAAATGTTCAAAATGAATGTCATCCCCTCTGGTGGCATATCCACAAATTTTACTTCAATAGGAATTAGTTCCGCCGTAAGATTAGGCACATGATTAGTAGCATGACTAATGCACTATCTATTGAAGTAAATTTAAAAATATGTTATCGAAGGGGATGACATTCATTTTGAACCGTTTGAATTATCAATAGGTGTGTCCCAGAGGTGGAGTTTCACACATCCCACTCATGGAGTTTCACACATCCCACTCATGGGATTAGTTCATAAACTGCAGGGTGTTCACATCCACCGACATGCAGAGATGAACAACACTGATAATATAGGTGTCCCAAGGTAGAAAGTTGTTGGGTTAGATTAGAGATGGGCCAAAGATGATGACCCAACAGTAGATTAAGGATGATGATTGCCTACTACTGTGGTTTCCATCATGGAAAACAAACAAGCATGTAATCACTTTCAACAGACCACATTTGTCCAACGATGTAAAAGGTAGATTTGATTTAGCAAAGAAAGGGTGTAACGATAGGTATATGGTCCTTGTATGCAAGAATGATTGGCGTGTTCTTTTGCAAGAACTCTGTTTGGAGTTTGGAATTCCCCAAATGCTATACCCAACATGGAATTTCAAATCCTCATGGTCAGCATTTGAGATGCCAAAAGTTTGAGACTCTTCTCAATGTAACCTCCTACTTATAATGTTATGTTTCGCCAGAGTCCCTAAGCCAACCTTCTCATGAACCAACATTTTTTTCCTAAGAGGCCTTTCACCATCTTTAATGTGGAATTTTCTTTTTAACATGCTTCTCTTCCACTTTAATCCACTTATGTGACCACCTTAGAATTAGTCTCTCCTAAAATGGTCCTATTTTTACCTCAAAGCATATTGTGTGAGCTTTGATCATTTTGTTACACCATTAATGTCCTGATACTAACAAACCGGTCGCTGTATAGCTTAGCATGTTTCAGTTCCAAGCCCAACTAAGAAAAGGTTAACACTAGAGTCAGAAATAAAAATTTGCCGAACTACATTTTATATCGACTTTTGAACAAAGGTAGCATAAACCTAATTTGCATTGCAGGAAACAAAATATAGTGACAATAGCTAATTTTGTTTTACTAAAATATGAATTTATTCTCATAGGAAAAATGTCCCCAAACCAACACATCTACCATACCAACAGCTGCTTATACAGAGAACAGAACTTGGGCTACTACATAAAGAGAATTCTAGCAACTGCAAATCCCTCCAAGCTCCTAATCTCTCTCCATGCTCTGCTCTATTCTTCCATGCTAATGATGCACCGTAAACCCTCACCATTCAACATGAAATCGAAGGCCTTGTTGATTTCAGAGAAAGGAACTCTATGGGTAATGAACTTATCCACTTCCAGTTCCTACAAAAAATAATAAGGTTTCCTTCACTTTCTAGCTTTCACAAGTAGCAGAGGAATATTTTTCATATTACCACTCGTAAATAGGAGATGGATTGAAAAACTATTCATACCTTCCTTGTGTACATATCAACGACAGAAGGGAGGTCAGTCCTAGGCTTATAGTTCCCAAAGAAGGTCCCCTTGAGAGTCCTTTCATTGAGCAAATTTATTGGCTTTGTCATGAAAACAGCATCCTTGTTGGGCACTCCAACCAGCACCGCTACACCCCAACCCTGCACAAAGGTGTGAGTGAATGTCAGAAGGCATGGTAACAAAAATTTAAGTTGATGGGAGTGTTTTGGAAATCCATACATCATGAACGCATTCAAAGGCAGATATCATGGCATTAACGTTTCCAGTGCACTCTACGCTGCGGTCAACTCCGCCATTAGTCATTTCAGCAATCACCTGGGAAGGTCTATGAAACAGTGAACTTACAAGCAAAATATAAATATCCTATGGGAGCCTCTTGGATCACCAATAATAAGAACAAAAAAATAAGGAGGAAAATGAAAGGAACCCACCTCTTGGACTGGTCGATTGTGATCCTTTGGATTTACAAATTCAGTGACACCAAACTTCTTTGCTGGAAAAGGGGAACAAAAAAAAGTGACATTGCAAGAGCTCTAAAAAATGATTAATTATCAAAAACCATTGATAGTCATTCACTTGGTCGGTAACGAATTACCTTCGTCAAATCTTTGGGGATTCAAGTCAACCCCAATAATTCTTGATGCACCAGCAATCCTTGCTCCTTCTGCAGCCTGTCAATCAATGGAGGATAAACTCATCAAGAAGGTACTTAACTAAAATGATGATCCATAGAACATGAGAATAGGGTGTAAAGTCCATAATCTCAACTCATTTGGCATCCTTATTTGATAATCTTTCCTATGGTACAAGATCTAAGATCACAGCTTCTCAAGCAAAACATCTATTCCATATTGCTTATGCTGTTAAAAGGAGTTCGGTGAGCTCTCACTCCATTGCTAGTTGATGGAAAAATTGTGAATTAGAAGCCATGGATAATCATGTTTTTAACTGATAAAGGACTAATTGAAAATTGGAGATATCAGCAGGAGTCAAGGGTAGATCTTTTTAATTTATATATGGGAAAATTTAGCTTGTGCTCGATTCAAGGTCTCCTACACAGAAGGACAGTGTCGCTACCAACTCGCCTATGGAATGGAAGGGTTTGATCTTGATTCAGGGCATGCTATATGGGAGCACTTTGCTGGAAAGTTATGACTTTGACCAGTTCAATCCATCTAGATTGATAATAGGAAATGAATATTGATGAATCCAAAAAAAAAGATTAAAACTAATATATCAAAGTTCTGTTAGAACAGTTTCTGCTTTCACTTGCTTGTCAACATGATGAAGAAGAATGAAATCACGGATTGAAAATCAGTATGTAATGGTTTTGTGGCTGACTGAGTCATGGAATCAGTGTGATACAAGCATTGCATGTGTATCAACCGAGACGCCAATATGTATCACCGCTACAGCCAAACAGGTGTTCTTCCAGGTGCAGGGTTGCTTTAACCAACAGGCCACACTTTGTTCATTGTTAGCTTCTTTTATATTATTGTATAACTAATGACCGGAAAAACTTTCGGAGCAAAACTCAAGGGCTACAATCATTTGATCGAACTGATATTTAAATAACCATAACCCCAGTTCCCATGCTAACCCCTTGTCTCCCTCAATTGCTATTCATCTAGGTGGGCCCCACAAGTAGTGAAGGCATAAACTACAGTGTTTAGAGTTGTACTTATGATATTCGTCTTCATTCATACACAAAAAAGTCTATTTATTTCAAAAGTGGCATAGTTGATTAACTAATTCTAAAACACTATAATAATTTGAAAATTCTAATATTGTATTATGCAACCTCAAAAGAAATATAACAACTTATAGTAGTGCAAGGACTGGTAGTGTGCAATACACAAAAAAGGGGGCAGTTAATCTAGAGAAAAAAAAATCTGGTATTTTTCCATTCTTTCAGATTTTGTAGACATTTTTTTCAGAATTTTTTATACTTTCCGAAAATCATACCGAAACAGCCAACGTAATCGATACATACCTGTTTTCACAAAAACCAATACAGATCCGATGTGATAATTGAAACCATGAAAGAAACCCAAGTACAGATGAGTGGTAGGTCTAAAATTCTCACTAAGCATGTTTACTGAGGCACCTAAACAGGGAATCTACTCTTATCAGCACAATCCTTCCACAAACGAAGTTGAGGGCATAACAAATAGCTAACTTGATTATGGATCTTATTGTTCCTCAGGCAAGGGACTCATAACATCGCTTTAATTGCATCATAACGATTTGCAAGCTACAATCAAGGGCAGTAAGAAAAGATATGTCCAACTTACAGCAAGGCCTACAGCTCCAAGTCCAAAGATAGCTACTGATGATCCCTTCTTCGGCTTAGCTACATTTAAAGTAGCCCCTAAACCTGAAATTTATGATGATGTGCATTAACAACACCACCAAACATAAGGAAAATTTATGCTTTTAATAAATAGAAAATCCACATCTGCGTGCAAGTACCTGTTGAGATACCACAACTAAGAATGCAAACTTTGTCAAGTGGCGCCAAACGGTCAATTTTTGCGAGACAACCAGTATGAATAACAGTGTATTCACTGAATGTGGAAGTGCCAAGAAAGTGGTTAATAGGGTTCCCATTAATTGAAAACCGAGATTTCCCATCACTAAGCATTACTCCTCTGTCGGTATTTATTCTCAAGAGATCACACATATTGCTTTCCTCTGATTTGCAATGAGCACACTCCTTGCACTCCCCGGTGAATACAGGAAGCACATGGTCCCCCACTTGAAGGTCAGCTACACCTTCACCAATACTCTCCACAATCCTAAAAGGATTTACAAGCAAAAAGCATCTAAATGAGCTCTAATTCAAGTGTTGATTAACCACTAAAAAAGACCACTAAAATCTGAAACCTTTAGCACACATGAAAAGTCTCTGAAAATTGAAAACATGGTAAAATCTTGAAAAACTGCTATTCAGAAACTGTTTTGCTCAATTAGTATTGCCTCTTCAAGTAAAAAATAAATAAACAAATTCTTGCCTCAATCATTATTCATTCCTCAATTATTTACTATTCACCAAATCAGATTGCAATATTCTTTTACCTCAGAAAAGAAAGCCTACTTAAGTTCTGATGACAATCCATGAAATTCTTTTGCTTTGGACATTTCAATTCCTCTTTAACGAAATTCGATCTTTCACTACTACCATTAATGTTGTCTTCTGTCACGAGCTTAGAACAGCCAACAATATGACTGAAGCTTTAGCCAAGCAAGGGGTGGAGAGAAGCCATCTTTGGGAGGGTTTTATTATGTAATTAGGGTTGGGTGGGGTACAATGCTTCTGTACCCTTTAGTTTGATTTTCTTTTCTCTTTCTTTTCCTGTGTTTTTGCCTCTTCGTTGTTTATCTTCTTGTAATCTCTCCTTCTCTTAATGAAAGTTTCAGTTACCAATCAAAAAAAAAAAAAAAAATGGACATTAAAACAGGACTCCAATTCTATGGAATATTTAGAATATCATTGAATGTTATAAAAAATTATTATCATTTCCAAGATTATTTTGATGTACTCCGAGTTGCAAGTGATTTAGCAAATCAGCAACAAGTAATCTTCAATTCATTAGACATCCATCTGCCCCAAAAAAGTTGTGAGATCATTCCCTTTGTTTTATCAACCAAAACAGAGACAACTGATTTAAGTTGGCAGCTTGATAATAAAGCTGACCCCATGCCCCATATAGATTGGGTAAAGGCTTCGATAACAACAATATTTAAAAGAAATGAAATAGGATTAATAAATGAATAGCTCTATAATTCACTTCTATAAATATCAGTGAAACAATTTAATGAAATGAGTTCTTCATTCTATTCCCCAAAATTTGAAGTTTTTAATTTGAAAAGATCTATTTATAATCAGAAAGAATCCAATTCAATGCAAACTCAAGATGCATACCAGAATCAATAGAAGGAAAAATACAGAAATATAAATCAACAGGTGTAGAACTAAATATACCCAGCTGCTTCGTGACCGAAAATGCGAGGAAAGAGTGGAGTCTGACCCTGAAATCCAAATTGAATACCAAACAACATCAAAGCGATGCATACCATAAGATTTGCCAGCTACAAGTGCTAATAAAAATAACAGAACTAAAAGATCACATCTTTGTCACAGACCCCATTCGAAGAATCAATACATAGCATAGATTTGGCAGCTATAAGTGGAAATAAAATAAAATAAAAAAAACCCTACAAAAACGATTTGGCAGCTACAAGTACTAATAACCAACAGAACTAGAAAAAATCAGATCTGTTTCACAGAACCCATTTGAAGAATCGACGCATGCCATATGATTGGGCAGCTACAAGTGCTAATAACCAACAGAACTAAAAAAATCAAATCTTTTTGACAGACCCCATTTAAAGAATTACAAGAACCAATCATTCATTTCAAATGAGAGGCTAAAAAAAAGAAGAGGGAGCAAATGGGTTTGTCAAACAAGAATTTAACAAAAACTGAAACTTTAAAATCTAAAAGGGACGGTTAGTGTCTGATTAATTACCTTGGCCTCCCAGAAATAGAGATCGGTGTGGCAAAGGGAAGTGTACTTGATCTTGACTCTGACTTCCATAGCTTGTGGTGGAGCCACCTCCACCTGCTCTATAACCAAAGGCTTTCCTGCTTCCCATGCAACAGCAGCTGCACCCACAAAACATCAGATTTCAGAGAATCCAAACAAACATCAGAATTCAGAGATTTCAGTAAACAAGAGCACCCAACAACCCGAAAAAAAAAAAAAAAAAGGAAGAATAAAATAAAAAGATGAGACAGAGACAAGAGTACAAGACAAGGCAAGAATCCAAGGTAAAAAGAAAGGACATCAATTATATCTGACAACTGGGTTTGTTATTTTGTTTGGGTTACCGGCTACTTACCTTTACAGGGAATAACACGACCTGCTGTAATCGACGACATGGACTGGAAAAGATGGTAAGGCAGATGGGGTTGAAGGAAATCAAATATAAATGAAGGAGGAGAGGAGATGTGAGATGGTAGAGGAAACGAAACCTTTGTGTTGCTTTAATAGTCTGATCTGATGCAGATGCGAAAGGTACTGAGAGAACTGACATGAACAGGATCGACAGCAGCCATCGTAAGAGAAAGCACTGTTCCACTTCTAAGAAAACATGACACGTGGCATAATCTATGGGATCTACTTGGTCCACCAATGAAGGGAAATATTTCAAGCAGCTTGCTAACTCTACTAACAGAGACGAGACAGGTGAAGTAAGTTGGTTTTGAAAAAATATAAAATATAAGTCGGTTACGATGGCTTTTTATTTTTATTTATTTATTATAAAATTTTTTTAACTTTTGTATAGAAAATTAAAATTTTTTTGGATTTCAGTGGATAAAGATAGTTGCCTTTTTACTTTTTTTTTTTTTTTTTTAGATGGAGGGAGTTTTAAATAAAGTACATTTGATGTGATATCTTGTCTAAAAAAAGGAGGATTTACTTGACTTTGATTGTATTAGTAAAGTGCCAAACTAGTTGGTTTGATTGTGTCATGATAAAAAATCTATTCCTTGTCCATCTCATGACTTTGGATGCCAAAAAAAAGATAAAAAGAGATTCCTTACACCCGCCCGTGACCACTTAGTGAGGCCCACCCTATAAAATATGGATTGCCCCATTAGTCATTGATGTTAGCCTTCTCTCTCTCTCTCTCTCTCATGCACCCATTCGAATGAATATTACCATTGGATCGAATGTGCATTCAATTTAAACGGTTAAAACTTTTCAACTATTAATGAAGGAGTTTGAATTCTGTGAGAATTTATCCGACGAGACCATAAGTGAACTAATCACAGTCTCCTACGTTACCGCAGACAGTTTGCCATACATTTGTTCAAGGGTTGCCTACGGTGACATGGACGATCACCGTGGAAGAAATCCTCAGACTATCAACTATTACGTCCCCCCAAATGAAATCGATGGAAACGTGAATAATAATATTAAATGTAATTTTTTGTAAATTTTTTCACACAAGCTCCCAAAATATGGACCCACAAAATTTCGACACATGGTGTATCATAATAAAATTTTACGGAAGCATTAAATAAATTGGTATCGATATCCAAACCACACCAACACATAACTAGCTAAATAGTTGAAGAAACTTAACAAACTAAATAAAATTAGGTTCATTATGAAGAGTCTGCTACTAAAATGGTCTCTGTAATGAAAGTTACTCATGTGTGGACTTAGACAGCTCCGTAGCCATCCTCAGTACTCTACTATCCCGATTCCTAATCAAGTAGTTAGGATTATCCCTGGAGCCTTGTCACATGGTAATGAAGGGGATCCCCATCCCATCCCAACTCCTAAGTAAGGCCTCACAAGGCAATGAATAAGCATAAGGTGAGCTTATAGGTTCAAGTGAGGAGGCCTCCTAAAATAGAAGGCTAGAGGTGGCCCCTTATTCTCCGTTGCAAAATTTGAACACACCTATATAGGGAGGGCATTCATTTGGAGCCATTTGAATTTCAACATATGAGCCCCACTATTGAGTGAGACTATCCTCGTTCGTGGGAAGGGTGGGAAGGCCTCACTTGGACCATAGAATTCATTGAACATGGATGAAAACAAGATAGGAGTGGGGTCTCAACTCTCAAGCCCCTTGTTTTGAGAAAAGTTTAGTGGATGGTTGTGTAATGTAAAACAGGGGTTAGTACGGAGATGGAAGGAAAACAGCTACCTCTGATTCTCTTTTGCTTTGACTTGGAGTTGGAGTGGAACTCAGACCAGCACGTGGCTATTAAATTAAAAAAAACAGGAGCAGTTTAAAGTTGTCACTAAATTTTATTTTAATTGGAATTATAGTTGTTTCCACCGTAAGATTGACCATTTGATAAAAAAATATTAATAATATAAAATTTAATAATATCTCCTGAACAACTTAGATTTTCTATAGGTGGGGTGAAGCCCACTTCTCCGACCCATTTTAAGAGGTGGTGCATGCAAACAGAAATTATTGCATTGGGTATTGAAGGCCCAGTCTATCAACAGCACCTTGGTGCTTGACCCCTTCAGTAGAGTTCAGGTGAGGCCCACCACCTGAAAGTGAACTCCGATGGAAATTGCTGGCCATCTGATTAAATAGGACAAAATGAATAGTCCATGTATATGAAAAAGGAAAAAAACAGAGTATATATAGTCCATATGAAAGCCAGTGAAATTACATCTACAAGTCAATTGGCAACGGCCAACATTCAGTGGAATCTGAATCCACAGAGGCCAACCCATTCAATTAATCAGTGGGGCTCTCATTTTAAATTAGGCCATTCAAAATCACAGTCTCCACTACCGTTGCCATTGTGTTGAATTTCAACTAGGCTGTGATGAGGGCAGTGACCCATAGTTTCAAATAGGGCTGCTCATGGACTGTGCTTACCCTGCTTTTGGCCGGGTTCAGTCCTCCAGGTATCACTACTCGGCCGGGCCTAAATCTAAAACATGGCCCATTTAACATCTGGGCCACACTTGGATTAAATGATAGAAATCCCAAAGCCCCCTGCCCCGCTCGCGATTAGTAATTAGTGCTTGTATAGTTTACTGATTGATTTGTCTCCAAACAAGTGCTAGAATGGCTGGCTCGGACTGGCCCAATGGACTAAATGGGTGGGCTCGGGCTAGAGATGTTTGAGGCGAGCCGGGCTAAATCCAAATTGCAATGCTAACAGCTTATGTCAAGCTTGTGCTAGATATGGACCAGTATGTCTAAAGTCAAGCCAGGCCCTGCACAAACAACCCTGGTTTCAGCTATCAAATGACCAGTACTGTCAAAATGTATTGCACACACTATCTTTCAGAGGAACACAGCACTAATAACTTGGTGCCAACGCTCTACATGTTCGTAAATGATGTTAAAGATTCCTCCAACAATAGGTCACAACTTTTTATAACCTAAAATTAATGGCTGAGATCATCTAATTGGACTGATATTGAGGGTACTTTTAATTCATTCTTAACCATTCATCTCCGTGTCCCCTAATAGTCATGTTTTCAAGTGGACCCCATAAAAATTTGGTTTTTTTTTTTTTTTTTTAAGGTAAATGGCATGACAATATAGTGGGACTTTATCCATCCTTATTGATTCACTGCTTTAAAAACTATCAATTTACAATTGGCATAATTTATCTCTTTTGTAAGGAAAATATAAGTATCTGAGGATTGTAATATTCTCTAATTTCCAACTTCTAAAGAATATAAAATAAAATAATCCTTCAGAAGAGAAGTGAAGGACATCATGGATGGGGGAGCTTGACTTTCCTATACTAAATGATGACTAAGTGTTTGTTTTCCGATTTCCCTTATTCGTTTTCTATGCAAGGAAAGGCGATTTTATGGTTATTCTTGGATAATCATCTTTGATTCTTTAATTTTTCTTTATCAAAATGAAAAAGTCTTAAAGTTCCGAGGACTTCAATCAAAAGAAATAACTGCCTGTGATTGGTGGTTATTCACGGTGGACCCATAAATAGCAATATAAATCATTAAACCCAATTAAGGTGATTCTTTAAACCAAAATACTTAAAGATTGATCCTTAGGCATGTGTGAGCTACTAAGGTGCCAACACCACACAACCATTAGAGTATTGGCTTTTCAATGGATTTTTAGTAGAGGTGCACACGGATCGGATTGGTACGGATTGGGCCAAATCCGTCACCTACGGATTGACGAATTTGGAATCCATCACCAATCCGATCCAGTTAAAATCCGATCCAATCTGATCCGTGGAGGACCGGACCGGATCGTACTAATCCGTTCAATCTGTGCCTATAGATTACATGTTAAAAAAAAAAAAAAGAATTCAAATTGTAAAATACCAAATGGTGTGCAGATGTTAGGCATGATCTAGCCTTTAAACATGGTGTGGATCACCTTAACCCACTGAAAAATAGAGACTGCACTTGGCTTTTAAATTTTTTTCTTATTTTAAATTTACACAACTAATTTATATTTAGACCCCTTATTTTATTTTATTTTATTTATATTTAATGTGAATAGATCGAATCGGATTGGATCCGCGGATTGAGGGTGAAATACGCCACCGATCCGTTGCTAACGGATTACAAAATCTTCAATCCGTCACCAATCTGTTTACCTTCGGATCGGATTGGATTTACGGATCGACAGATTTTTTGTGTACCCCTAATTTTAAGAGTCTATGTTTAGCCAATGAGTTAGATTTAGTAAACAAAAAGCAAAAGACCAAACCAAGACCTAAACAACATCCCAATATTGAGTAAAGCACTTTTGAAAAAGTTTACCCATTATTGTATTTAAAAATGCAATCCATAGAAATTAGATAATCTGCATCTAGCAAAGGGTAAACTAGTATTATAATATACAATGCCATTATACATATGTAACCAACTAGAGTGGATTAAACTACAGTGGCCCCTTTAGTTCGTTGATAGAGTTCGTTTTGTTATATCATGCTAAATGGAATTTAGTATAATGTACATGATAACATGATGACAATGTTATTTAAGAATGGCTATTTAAAGGCTACATGTATCATTTCTCAGTCTAGAGGGGTCCCTGCTTCTTTTGAAGATTCTGTTGTGGGAGCTTGTCATCCTTCCATTTCTTGATTAACAAGGCGAATTCCAATGTTTTGATCCAGTATTTGCATTCCAAAAGAGCACTCTGAGCATAATTTTAGAACTCTGGCCCAAATAGGGTTGTGGGCCTTTGTGTGAAGGGTTTAGGCATGATTGTTATCAACTTTCTATGAGTTTAATCCAAAACCTAAAAGTATTATAACTTTCTTTTCACCACTTTTTTATATTATTATTTAATTTACATACATATAAAACAATTGTAGTTGATTAAACATTAAGTGCCTATTTCTTTGTTTAGAATACATAGGGTTCATGTTATAAGTGGTTAAGAATGGATATCAAAGGTGAATTCCCAAAATTGAGCATTAAATGTTTCCTTAGATGGAAACAAATTCAGAAGAAGATGGGAATGAAACACCAGCCATTAGGAAAGTGAATGTCCTTTCTGCTTTGAATTCCCACATCACCTAAGTCCTGAGTTGGACATCACTTCATATACCTGTTTGGGCCTTTTGGATTGGTATATAGTATCGTATACTTTTTACATCTCCAACTCATATCATTGACTCCTCACCTCTTTAATAATCTTCTGGTAGAGTTTATTTCAATATTAATTATTATGTACTCAACTCTATGTATTTTGACGCAAATAAACAGTCATTGAGGGCTAATTTGTTTGCATAGAATACATAGAAATTCACGTAATGAGTGGTGAAAAATGAAGATCCAAAGTGAATATTAAAAAAAGAAAAGAAAAAAAAAAAAAAAACCATCAAATAACCCTCCCTTTCAATGGAAAGTGAATCAATGGAAGATGGATATTAGCATCGAGCATGCTCACCTCATATGATTCACTTTATATTATTAATAATCCTTTGGTGTAACTCATTTTATCATGAATTTTTATATATTCTAATGCAAACAAATAGGCTCTATGTATTTATCTGAGTCAAGATACTGTTTCACTTAATCCAAATCCACCAACTGTATAAAATCTCAAGCCAACTAATGCACCCTCTCAATTGCTTATTTAGAATGAGAAGATTAAGGAAGAGATTTTACATAATTGGCGAATTTGGACCGGCTAAAACAGTATCTTCCTGTTTATGTAAAACAGGCGATCCAGACTCCTCTGACTACCAGAGCTCCAGTGCAAAGCAGTGTTACCATGCTTCAGTGATAAACAAGTTACAATGATAAGTCAATATAAGTTTCATATAATTAGATTTAATTTTTTTTTTCCTGTTAAGTTAATCCGTTCATGCTAGTATAGCATGGGGAGAAACTAGCATATGTTAAAGATCTTTACCAGAAGTTACATAAATGTTTACATTTGTACAAGCACTTTTATGTGGAAAAATACTAATACTTGTATTCAACTTCCTAATGACAATCCATAGTTCCAAGTGCAGACTAACTAGTTGTAGGCACGCTTACATTGTTCAAGTAAAAAGTTCAACATTCCCAACATCTTAAAACATGCTCTAAGGGTGAGAATGCCAGCAACTGAAAGGAGCTTTTCCCTATTCAGAGATCATACACTTCTCATCCAGACATGTTACAGTACATTACCCACCCCATTCTTCTCTCCCAAAATCCTCTAACCAAACAACCAACCATACAAAAATATAGCTGGCTGAAAGGGTGTAGAAGTAGAACTCTTCACTCCTTTGGAAAGAAGGCCCAAGAGCTATCTTAGAAGGAAATATAGCAGGCTGAAAGGGAGGAGAAGTAGAACTCTTCACTCCTTTGGAAAGAAGGCCCAAGAGCTATCTTAGAAGGGGGTCTCTACATCACTCCTTGTATCAGTTGGGCTGTACAATGCAGATCTGTTCCTTGGCCTGTTCTCCTCCAATTGCTTAATAACTTCATCCATATCTGGTCTAACAGAGGCCACGGGAGCACAGCAACCCATGGCAAGCTTTAATGCCTGCACCAACCCATCTTCCATGGGACTCCTTATCCCCTTCAGCACCTCCAAATCGAACACCTCCATAGTGGTCTCTTCCAACACTGCCACCTTAACCAGCGATGGCAAATCCACAAACTCACCGCTCCTTGAATCCTTGCCTGGCTTTTTTCCCAGCAGGATCTCCAACAGAAGTATCCCAAATGCATAGACATCAGTCCTTGAATTGCACTTTTTCATCTTGCTTAACTCCGGTGCCTTGTACCCATCGGATTTTGCAGCAGCCACCATCTCATCTGCAACTGCAGGAACCATCAGCCTGTCTAGCCCACATTCCGTTAGCCTAGCAACAAAGAACTCGTCAATGAGGACATTCTTCGATCGCACATTCCCATGGGTGATGGGTGTTTCTTGGCCACTGTGAAGATAGGCAAGTCCACGGGCTAAACCCAAGGCAATCTTGTGTCGTCGAGCCCAGTTCAGCAATGGTTTCCCAGCTCTGGTTTCTGAAAACCCAACAGGGAACATTTAGACCTTTCTAGTGAGGAAAAGAAGAGAAAAAAGCAATCAAATCCCCCAGCTCTAGTATTGGGGCTTTTTCGCAAAAAGATATGGATATTTAGTTCAAAATTAAATTAAGCGAAACTTGAGTTGAATTAGTAAAACAGAGGAAAGTAAAGGTCATTTCTTCTAAAATACAATAGAAATTCCCTTTAAACAGGCTAACATGCTTTACTTCTGATGATCTTTTGATACTACTTTAGCCAATTCAGCTGGGTGTTCTCTGTTTCATCAATACTATTTTCTGAAGGGGGTTAGTAAAAGATGTTTAATGGCACCAAGAACAGGAAACCAGCTACAGTATGAGAGTTATTGAACAACTTCACCATGCAATTATTTAGCATTCAAGGATATTATCTCTAGATTCACATATAAAAGAAAACAGAACAGAATGAAAGGAAGATGCAGGATAGTAAGTACTATTGTATTAACCATGAACAAGGCCATTAAATTGCTTCTTCTGAAATATAGTGGAAATGCCATTTGACAGGCTAAAGTTCAGGCAAACTGATGGTATTTTAAGACTAGTTTTAGCACATTCATCAGAGTAACTCTGTTTCAATTCCCTATCATTCATGAATAGAATTTAAAGGTAGATGTAAGCTAGCTGCAAATAGAAGAAAACATAATGGAATCAAATTGAAATGCAGGTAATTGAGTGCTTACCATGAAGAAGATCATGAAGAGATTTGTTGGGAAGATAGTCATAGATGAGAAGCTTCTCCCCCCTCTGTCCTTGATAGAAAGCTCTAAGAGGAACAATGTTCTCATGGCGAATGCGCCCAAGCTGCCTAATCACAGGCAAGCAAGAAGCCCGGTCCTTGCAGCTCCCTTCTCTCAACAGCCTCAATGCAATTGTCCCTCCATCGACAAGCTTCGCCTTGTAAACAGTTCCATAGCTCGTCTTCTCCATCACCTGACCCGTCGCATTCAACACATCCTCTAGCGTCAAATGCTCACCTCCCTGAAACAAAATCAGCTTCCCTTCGCCCACATCACCACAATTCTCCTCATCTTCCTGCTCCTCCGCCTCATCAATCTTCCTTCCCCTGTTCTTCCTCTTCTTCCCCTGCACAAACCCAATCAACAGTGAAGCGAGAACTACAATACCGGCCATTAAACCGATCACAATCCCCGCAATTGCTCCCGAACCCAGTCCAGAACTTCCCCTGCAACTCCCCAAAGGCGCTCCACAGAGATTGGGATTGTTTCCTTGAAGCGCTTCCGCGCTGATCTTGGAACCGAATTCCGGCACCACCCCACTAAAGTTGTTGTAGGAAAGATTCAATCTTTGTAGATTCAACGCAGATAGCTCTTCAGGAATCGGTCCGGATAAGAGATTATCCGCAAGATCAAGCTCCTTCAAACCAGGAAAATTCGTGATGAACTTCGGAAACTCGCCTTCGAATCTGTTGCTGCCCAAGTCCAAAGCCTCCAAATTCGCGCAACTCGCATTGGGGATCGCCGGCTCCGGGACGAACCCAGACAGGCGGTTCCCGTGCAACCGAAGGGAGGAAAGTCCGCTGCAGAGGTTCCAAATCGACGGCGGAAGCGACCCGTTGAGCGCGTTCCCGCTCAAATCAACGGCGGAGAGCGCCGGGCTGTTTCCGAGCTCCAACGGCACCGACCCAGTAAGCGAATTGACTCCAAGATAGAGACTTTGCAAAGAAGAAAGCTCTGCGATCTCTTTTGGGACAGACCCAGAAAGCCCAGCAGCTGGGAGCTGAAGAGAGAGCAGCTGGAGACTGGAATCACGTATAAAGGAGAGATTTTTAGACTCAAAACCACCTTCACAGAGCAGCAGAGAGCCATTGGAGAAGCCCCATTTGAGCCCTCTCCAATGGCAAAGAGGAACCGAAGTGTTCCATGTGGAGAGAAGGAGGTTTTCAGATGCTCCTTTCAGAGACGGTTTGATCTTCTCCAACAACAGTATAACGTCAGGTGAGACTGAGATTATAGAAGAAGAGAGAGAGGAGAATGAGAAGATAGAGAAGAGGAAGTAGAAGAAGGAGAAAGAGAGAGACGCCATGAGAGAGTGAGAAAGGGGAAAGAGAGAATGATTTGAGAGAAAAAGAGAGGCAATGAAAGGAGGAGTGGGTGGGGTTTTAGGGGAGAAAAGCTGGTGCTGTTTGTTTGACTGAGAGTCTCAGACTACTTCGTTTTTGCAGGGTTTATGGTATTTTAATACATAGGACAATGAAGTACTCGGTGTATGTGAGGTGGGAAAAGGATAGAAATTGGATTCCCATTGCCCCCATCCCATTTACACCCCCAGTACTCTATCATGCATGCTTGTTGAACTTATACTTTATTGTAGGGCCCACATAAAGATAATTGGGTTCATTTACATTGAATGCGATCAATTCCATTGACTTATTCTCAAATTTCAATTTAATGAGAAACTCAGATTTCAATTTAATGAGAACGGGTTTCACCGTCTGATTGAGCAAATGATGGAATGTGAGTCATTTGATATTTATAATTAATCATGTTTTGAGTCTTTTGTTCAATTTTATGGTGGAACACAATTTTATTGAATTTAAGTTTAATAATATATTTTTTAAGGAGATGAAATTCATCTTAAATAATCAGGATCATCAATATGGAGGACCCAACATGAAGTTTGGGTCATATGTTACATGGGTCTCATTCTCATGTAATAGTTTCAAAGGGACCCAACCACCTTCGGTTTTGTAGGGTATTTTGTATTTTAATGCATAGGAAATGTGTTTTTGGGAAGTGGGAAAAGGAGAAAAATAGGACTTGTGCACGAACCCGAATCCTCTGCGGCTTAAGCTTAGACAAATCCTGAGGTGGAGTACTGGAGCTCCACAATGGGGGATCCATTATGAAAATCCGAACCATTCAAGAAAACCAGATTCCAATTACAAGAGGAATCCTAGAATTCTATGTTGATCCAAGTTTTTCCTACCGTTGGATTGATGGTTCAATTAGAGGAGCAACAAACCTTCAATCCAACGGTGTATAAAATTGAGATCGAAGTAAAAGTCTAGGACATCACATCTAACTGGATCCTGGTTTTTCCAACGGGTTAGATTATATTAGGTGGGCCCCATTGTGAAATTTCACTACTTTGACTCAGGATTTCTCTGTGTCGAAGCCTCAGAGGATCTAAGGGGGGTAGTGCACCTGTGCACGCTTGTCATGGGAACTGGGGCTGTCCATTGTTGACGGTCGAGCTAGGGCAGGCTACCGAGTCTTGTCTTTTCAAACGAGGGTGGGGAAAAAAAAAGGAAAACAGTATGATTTGATATGCTTTTTTTTTTTTTTTTTTTTTTTTTTTTTGAAGTGTGTGTGCTGGTAGATGGGAAAAAAGGTGGGATGTATAGTGGGCCCCACTAATCACCGCTTTTCTCACGCCGGGGCTGATTGGTTGGGCAGGTGGGCCCTCTCTAGATGTGGGAGTTGCTACTGTTATGGTGGTCCTGCGGGACAGGGAAAAGTTGTGAATAGTGACTTCATGGCCGTTTCGAGCAATCTATTGGACATGCAGAGTGCATACAATTATAGACGAGGAGAAAAGGGAGTGGCATCAGCATGTTTTGTGTAAAGGATGGGACCCACAACAGGTATGATTAGTGGGCCAGACCGACTTGTGCTGGCCCATGTTATAATGACCGGCCTTTAGGGGTGGAGCCTGGCACCAGAATGTAGAAAGGAAAACAACATGGGTTGGGGTTGTGCCTCTCTCATGTGCCCATTTCCCATGTCAATTATATGTAGGAACCATGTTATGAATGTGTTTTGTAAATATTACGGTACTTAATATGAAATTCATAGGTATAGGATATTTTACCTTACTGGACACACACATGACCTCGCAACACATGCACCAGGTGAATATGAGGTGGCGGATGAACAAACCCAGACCTAATTAATGCCAGTGAACAATCAGCTAGGCATGTGAATTAATATTACAAAATCCCAACAAACAGATAGGGAAATGATCTAAGTATTACTCCATCTTGGTGGTAACCAATGCTTAGCTTTTTTTTAATTGAATTAACCCACTCACATTACATGGATCAATGTGCCTTAGAACTCTACCAGATTTCACTTGAATAAGTGTGATGATATGTATCTTTTGATTGCTTAAGAGTGGAGAAGTAAGCTGTCTTTTTGAGTATGGTCAATCCTATAGTTAATCCATCCATCCAGGAGTTGAGTGACTGGCATAAGGCATGTGTTTGTCTTCCCACATTGTGTGTTCGAATTTTGCCCGACTTACCCAGTGCACATGTGTGTGGGTTTTGTGCTTGCGGGCCGGGGAAATAATCATGATAAGTTATATAATATGAAAACAATCTTATAGTGATTTCATCCTACTTCAAGTGAAACTTGGGATAATTCTTCTAGAGAGGGGGTCCATTTCACATGAGCATGTTCAATCATGTAAAGGTGGGGCCCCAACATGATGATTCAAGTTTTGGAAGAACTTAATTAACTTTAATAATATAATCCCAATAGAATCGCGAGAATACCCCAAGATTTATATAGCATCATTTTTCTTCTAATTGATAATTTCCTTGGGAGGCAATCTTTGTTGGGCCTGAGATTCAAGTTGATCCGGCTCATGCCAAGTAGAGGGCCAAGGTGCCCATTGAAGTAGACCTGATTCTGCAAACATGGTACACACCCAATTGGAATCTGGAAAGTTAGGCTAGGGCAGTCCATGTGTGACTAGACTCAAAACAATTCAGCCCAAAAGAAGCTGCCCCTTGCAGGGCTAGTGACAGCTCATGAACCAATTAAGCATACTATGCAAGTCATGGGCCCCTCTATGGATGTAAGCTATGCATGATTCCTGATGGCAATGGTTGCCCCCAAAGGCATAGAGAGAGAGAGAGAGAGAGAGAGAGAGAGAGAGAGGACACACAACATAAGGTTGAAGTGCCAAAACTGGTTTTTTAAAGAAAAATCATGCCTAAAAAGCACCTTGTTACTTGTTAGTCAGGCTTTAAAAGGGGAGGGTTGGTGAGAGACATCCCTTTGCACGAGTGTAACTCACAGCTAATTGGCTATTATGCATGGCTCACAAATAGGCTTTAGGTAGTCTCTATTCTTCTTCTTTTTTAAGAACAAATTTTCAAGTCTATGAAAACTTTATTTTCTACCATCAAATTGTATCTTAGGGCACATTTGTGGAGGAGAATTTTTAATAGCATCTTACTTGTACATAAGCTTTATATGGAAATAAAAATTGACTATTTTTATGGTTTGAGTTAAATTTAATTGGAGTGAATTGAACAGTTTTAGTAGTGAAATGTGCTTTTACTTTTTGTGCAAGGTTACAAAACAACTTCTTGTCCCTTGAAAGCATTTTTTTGCGGGGAAAAAACAGACAAAACAAAAAAGTACAAAAGTTGCTTTGCACAAAAATAGTCTTAATGTTTTTCTTAGCCTAAACACCTAAAAAGTAAATTGAGGAACTTTCATATATTGTAAAGTATCATTAGATCTTTTTCAAAGAAGAAAAGAACCAATTATATATGTCAATCCACAGATAGCTTGATGGAGAGTCATCCCCCAGAAATTTTGAAGGAACAATCCTTTGGTTGTATCAATGTAAGAAGGCATATCTAGATACACAAAAGCATACAGCTAGCACAATTCTCCATTAATCAGAGGAAACGATAACTACACAAAACAAGTGAATCAATCAATGGTTGAGTTGGACTTTATACAAGGTTAATGCTGCTAATACTCCACTTGAGACTACAAATGGATGTTCTTGACCCCAAATTTGCATATCTAATACTCACACCCAGACACACATACCCCTCAAGTGCCTCACCATCAGCATTACAACCAACAATTATTCCCGAGTTATTTATGTGGAAGAGAGGTGCCTCCCACTCAACTAGATAGGCATCCAGGCATCTAGTAAACCCTTCATATGGTAGTATTCGCAATAGACCTAACTGATTTTTTTTGGGTTTAATGTGGCAATCTCCTAGTGTTCCCTCCTTTCATGCTAGACTAGATAAGATTACCAACAATGCTTTAAGTCTAAATTCCTTGGTTCATATTTATCATTACTTGGAGAAAAGATACATATACAGTAGTATAGAACCAAAGTTACAAAAGAAAATCCATGATTAGAGTATTAATTATTACTTCCTTTCATGGTAGACAAGATTAGATTATTGACAATGTGGAGGCTGCCTGAAAGTCACAAAAGCGAATATCCTGAACAAAGGCTGGTGCATCGCATACCAACGTTTATCAACATTACTCATGGCTGGGATGTCACTGGGCATTGCACAAAAAGGAGTTCATGCATGTATTGTTCTTATCAATGAATAGTAAATGTGTCATTGAAGGGCATAATGGATCAGGGTTTGGATTTGGGGTGGCAAAAATGCAAATGTACCCCCTCCCGACCCAACTAGGGTCAAAACCCACAACAGAATAAGCAAATTTACCCTGAATACAATTAGGGTCAAAACTGACATCAAGGGGTTGCTCAGTTGGTTGTCACTTGTCAGCCCTACATGTCACTCGGCTACCTAGGATGGATCCCAAGATTTGCTAGTCTTCTCACATGTGGGCTTCCCTTCCAACATGTATGGGTCATTCTTCCTACTTGTGTGGGCTTCCTGTTCTGTGGGCACTCTTGGATTCCAATCTCCCGGGGTACCAAAAAAGAAAAAAAAAAAAAAAAAAAACTAGGGTCTAAACCACAACCAAACATAGCTCCAATTGTGCAGGTCAGGGGACATCAGTTATTTAATCCAGCCCATTGCATCCTCTAATAAATGTGGAACTACGCAATCAAGTAATGTGAAAGTGAGGGGTATTTCGTCCTCTCTCTTTCCTGAACCTTGCACATGGCTTATGGAATCAAGCAATCCATCCCCAAAAGTCAATTGGACAGAGATAATGCTTTACCTGTTTTTTGACTCCTTCCTCACTATCAATACACCATGGCCTAAATGTCATTCAATAATTTGTCCTGATTGTCAACTCCGTGAAGTTTGTGCTCCTGCTGCACTGTTGCAAACATGTGATCATCTGTTTTAAACTGATTATAAGAAACTAAAGTTTTCATTTCCACTTGATAGTCTTTTCAAAAACTAAAATGAATATAACGTGAAATTCTAAAAATGTTGAAACTAATAAATTCATTTAAACTGGTACAACCAACAGTGAGTTTTCACTAATGGTAATTATGGGCATATGATCAGCCAATCAGGGACTAAGTAAGGGTTTTAATCCAACAGGTTTGCAGGCCTCGAAAAAAGGACCAGAATTACTCTAAAATACAACAAGTGGTGGTAATGTTTACACTTGATTTTTTTGTCACTTCAACAACAGATGATGGAATCATACAGAATTCAAAAGCAAACCAGATATGTGCTGGTGCCAATACAACAAAAGCTGTGATGCAAACAAACAAGATCTCCTACGTGGGTCAGGGCACCTTTATTGCTAAAGCAGGATGTTGGATCAATTATTATATAGATGAATTTGAGATTGACCCAAGTATTTTTGGTGAGGCAAAACCCAAGCCCAAATGTCATGGCCCACATGAAACCCTATTCAGATTGAGCATCTTCAGGCTCAAATTTTCGGAAATTGGACTGGGACTTTGGCTTGAAAATTCAGTTTTCATTTGCGCTCGGACCCAAGCTTGGACGTTACCTCATATAAATCGGGCCAGGCTTGGGCTGGGTTCATAGCCAGCGTGGCCCGCTCAAGTTCCACCCTTACATTGCATATGGACACAATCTTTATGCAATGGTGCTCCATTAGAAAGAGAATTGGTTTGGTTTTTGCAGGTATTTTGGGCATTTTGCACCTTAATTATAGAGAGCTCTCCCTTAAAAATAAAGGGTAAAATCCCATGGAAGATGACTCCATTTGGGGTGCTTTGGTTGGTTTGGAAACCAGAAGAATAGAAACTTCTGGTTTTACTAAAGCATGAAGAACATATTAGGGAATAACTTCTGAGGACTATCAACTTCAGGGGTACTACAAAGGAACCAGGACATAGATTGGAGAATTGGGAAATAGAGAAGGGAGAGTTTGGATATCATTATTCAACTGGCATTTAGAATGAAAGAATATAACAAGGTGGATATTTTTGGCTATTTCAGAGGCATTGATGATCTTCAAAGAGATCAGGTTACTGGTTAACTCACTGATTGAAGATTATCAGCAAAAGATGAATCAGCTGAAAAACTGAAGTGTGTGGAACCTTGAAAGTTGCTGTTTGTTTTAGGAGAAAATTGATGGCCCATTTGGATGAGGAGAAAAATAGGGAGGAAGAAAAAGTTTCTCCTAGACATGGTAGACTAGCTTTCCATGGGCACTATACAAATGTGCTCGAACAAAAAAAATTTATCTCTAAGTTGATTCTCCTGTTAGAGAACCTACCCTCCAAAATTATCACTTTGGACTATTTTTCAATTTGTATTCTGAGTGGTGACTTGGACATTAATTTCCATATAAATGGAACAAAAGGTTGGAAGGAACAAGGAACACAGCCAAGCCGAGCCCAGCACATTCGTTTTTTGTGGCTAATTTTTAAGGCCACGGCCCAACGGGGAGTGAATACTCCGGCCCAAACCCCGCCCAGACCTGGGCCTCTCACTGATGTTGACACGATCATACTACTTTATTTGAGAAAAGCTTAGTTAGCTTTAATGGGCCAGGCTAGGCTGGATGACTGATTTTTGAAATGTAAGTCGGGCCCATTAAAATGTATAGCATCCTCAGTTTCTTAATACTGCAGACATTGAATTGGATGGTCTTCATTAAAAGTGTGATTTCAGCAATGGGCCATTCATCAGCTCAACGTATAAGATGGTCCATTGATTGTACAACCACCTTAATGGTGTGAGCTGGGCCAGGCATTGTGGGACGCACCACATTGGAAACTCACAATGTACTGATTATTCTACCATGTGATGTGGGTCACAAGTCACAAATCAATGGGGTGGTGGAAGGGCTTTTTTCTTTTCTGGCCTTGTCAATAAAAAGTAGGGTTTCCCTTTTCTTTCTTTTTGGTTTTTTTTAAGTTTCAATTCCATTTGAGATTATCAAGAGGGCATTTTTAATTATGTGTTAAACTGTTAAATACTACTCAAGAAAGATAATTTATATGTTGGACTTGAAACGGTCCCTACATGGGCCATCGCAAGTGCGAGATTGGGCTCATATCTAACGCGCAAATTGAGGCGTGTTGGTGTGAACATTGCTACCACAGGCAAACGTAGTGCCAGTGCCCAACGTGCCAGCCCATCCTCATTTTGGGCTTGATTTTTGAGCTGAATGGGTAAATGGGCCAGGCCCTAAGTTTTATTAGGTTTTCTGAGGAAAAGCTACTGTTCCAAACTACAAAGAGGCCTCATCGACTGTTATGGTGTGACCTGGGCCCATCGATTGAGCCCAATGTCAATCCTGAGTCAGATCTTTTAGAAACAAATGGACAAAGGTTGGGTTTGCATGAAAATAAACTTCTCTAATCTTCACTTGTATACAGGTAAATCCCTTTCTTACAGAAAAATGCACCATTTCTTTGCTTGCCGTCGCCAGCAGAAACAGATGCCATGGATAGATGTTCATGAACAAGGTCAGGCTTAGGGCTGTTATACTGGTCTATTTCGAGCTTATGGGTCTAAGACTTTGGTGGCCCTTCCATCCACCCTGCTTTGTGCTAAATTCTTTATACAGGGGACAAATCCTGGTCCATACAACAATTAGTCCAGAAAATTAGGTTGGTCGGACCCACGTGTCAAAAAATCATGGCCCATATCCAGCCCAATTTAGGTAGTGCTCAGGTAGGACCCAAGCTACCTGGCCCATGAATACCCCTCCTTAGATGCCTGTGACTGAGACTGGTCTCCCATGTGTCCATAGGCACCACTTTCGGAGACCAGTAGATAAATGGATCTCAATTACTCAAATCACCTAGAAACAACAGCACAGCCTCTCGCATTTTTGGCTCCCTTAAATGCTAGTTATAGACGATCATTTGAGCATGTGTGCGCCATCCACCACTTGTGGGTCATAATTGGATTGTTGGGATCATTTCATTCTTTGTACAGATCCGTGGGTCACAATTAAATACCATGCAGAATACTTTGATTACCCCAGGGTTGGCTGAGTGGTCAAGACCACGGTTCCTCTCTCTTTCGAAGCTAAAGGTCCCAGTAACGATCTCCAGTTCCCACCTTTTCAAGAACCGAAGGTTGAGTTCACTAGTACTACCACATGGGAGACAAAAGGGTTTTATCTAACTTCTCTCTGGGCTCGGAGTAATTAGTTCAGCCCAAAGGGTTGGGAACCCTCCCGTTAGCATATATATATATATATATATATATATAAGTAATTAGTTCAGCCCAAAGGGAAGGGTTGGGAGCCCTCCCGTTAGCATATATATATATATATATATATAATTGTATTGTTGCATAGGCCATTAGACTGATGGGATAATCCTTTGATGACGACGACTCTTGCATTGGTGCATAGGTGGCTCTTCCCTTGCTTTACTATTAGAGAATAGAATTGATCAGTGATGGGACTTATTGTGATCTGCCAGTGCCAATGGACAGAAATCATTCTATCTCATGGCTGTTGCAAAGGTACAAACACTATTTTGTATCACTGTCAATTGTGACAGCAAGAAATTGGCATCCAACCATAGCATGGTTTGGGCCACTGAGCCTAACTGCATTATTCCTCATGTGGAAGAATGTGAAAGAGATGAGGAAAAGTGAGAAGCACTAATTGGTCGATGCAAGAAAATCAAATCGAAGAGTTGAATGAAGTGAGGAAATTCAAGGATAAATGGGTTGGGCCTTTTTATATACCCAGTTCAATACAATACCTGAAGCTGACAGCTAGGCCAGGTTCTCTGCTAGAAATGGAAATGAAAAAATTGTTGGAAAAATGGCTTAGAGCACCATTATTTTGGTCAACTTTGAGCCAAAATAAAAGTGGGACCCACTTATCATTTTAGGTGGGAATACATGGGAATGTAGTCTACTCCATGAGTAGTTTAAGGACATGTATTGGGTTGCTCTAATCCATTAAGGAGTGAATGAGAAACTGCCTCCTAAACACCACTACTTGAACATGTTAAGCATGGAAACAAAAGGAAATTGTGAACTTGCTTCTCACTACTTAAATGTGTTTTGCTCCCAAGCAATGTGGGAAGCAAGTTCACCACTTCCTTCTATTTCCATGTTTAACATGTTCAAGTAGTAGTGTTTAGGAGGCAATTTCTCATTCACACCTTAATGGATTAGAGCAACCCAATAAATGTCCTTAAACTACTCATTGCGTAGATTACATTCCCATGTATTCCCACCTAAAAGGATAAGCAGGTCTCACTTTTATTTTGGCTCAAAGATGAAAAATAATGGGTCCTCTAACCATTTTTCCAACAAAAAAAAAAAAAACAAGAAAAAAAAGAAAAGGGCCTGCTCACCTAACATGGTTGTGTAGGCAAACCAAAACACTGTTAGAGATTAGATTCAGGTTGTTAGAAATTTTAGGGATAGGTTAAGAGTTTGAATTTTAATGGAAAGTAAATTATTTTGAGTTTCATTAAATATATTATTGTGCCTACTTGATTTTTAATAATCAGAAACACCAAAAGCTCAAGTTGTTAGTGAATGGTTAAACAATGTTGTGACAGATCTTCTCATATTGTATACTTTTGCACTCTCTTAGGATATAAATAAAAAGAGTAATGCAGGGCTAAGAACCATCGTTGTTGCAAACCTTGACGTTGGGTGACCTATTTATTTCTTAGGCATGATCAGCCAATGCAAAAGGTGGGGGAAAGAGAGCAAAAAAGGAGGAGGGTAAAAATAGAAGCAGAAGAAAATAGTGTATTCACATTACAAACTGGCAGGCTGTTGAATTGCTAAGAACCAGCGCTGGTAAGTCTGGGCAGTTCTCCAGCCTTTCTTGTGGAGGAGTGTGTAGACTCTGGAGTGCAAGTCCAAATTGGTAGGAGCTTAGAAACAAGTATATGGATACATAAGGAATGAAGTTCTACCTATACTAAGGATGCCAATGGATCTTGACCCAGAATCCAGTACAGTCATCCATTAAAAATCATATGATTTAAGAGTCAAGAGTTTTGATCCTACTTCCACTGTGAGTCTCTACAGAGGTTGATTCATGATTCCAATTGGGAGCCCTACTTGTCCTCAAAAGAAATTTGTTTTGAGGCCTATTGATCAAATATTCTCATAATAGCTTTACGTTTCTTTTTGGTAATGTCAGATCCGGGTCCAACACATTGGAATATGTGCTTATAAAAAATTTGATCCCATCTGGTATAAAATGGATGTGAGGTTTCAATCAATTCACAGGGTCACAACAAGAGAATTCCTATAAAAAGTAGTAAACAATAGTCAGTCTTTGACTACTTCAAGTCATTAAATTCTAATTCTTTTCCACTTGTGGATTAACTTTAGGTGCCATTTGGCAATTGTCTCTGACTTCAAACTGATTAACATAGATGTTTGGGTGCTATATAGAAGTACGATTCAAACAGCTTCAAAAGCTAACTTTTTGAAATAAATCCGGATTCCCGAACATTTCATACACACTTTCCATAAGTGGGATGTGCGGAACTCCACCGTGAGATCTATCTATTGATACCTTCAAACTATTCCAATTAACGCCATCTCCTCCAGTAACATATCCTCATGATTCAAAATGAGTTGGCACATGACTGACAAGGTGATTTGAACAAACTCATGCATTATTAATCATATGCATTGATCACATTAAATATAATGTACTACTCAGTCTTATAGTGGGACAATTCCAATTGAGGTAAAACTTGAGGATATATCATTAGAGTGGATGACATTCATTTTCAATAATTCAGAGTAATCAAGAGGCTGGCCCCACGTTCGAGTTCCACACACCCCACTCACGAGAAGCATGCAGGAGACCGTAAGGGGAGTTGGGTCCTTTTCGACTAGACAAGAATGTCTAAAGTATTCATACATGAATCTTTTAGATTTTTTTATTTTTTATTTTTATAAATTTGCTCATATAAGTTTATAATATAACAAGTTTACCGATACTACTTTTATTACACGATGACTATTCCCATAAAGCTTTTTTGAAAAAATTTGCTTTTTCTAAGTGAAAAAATAGCTCTATATAAAATAGACTTTTGCTCTATAACAATGGGTAGTATACTTCTGTTGATAACCATCCTAATCCTGAATTGCCCTAATCTATCTGCCCAAGGATCATGTCCCTGGGTTGTCCTAGTGCTGCTACTCCAGTAGTATCTCTCCCAAGTGTACTCTTCAGTGATGAGGTTCAGTCCCTGACACTTAGGTGAGATTGAGATGCACTTATTGCCGCGCTGTCTCTTGATTATCCGAATAGATCTATTTGAATCAGCTCTTTTTAATGTAGATAGGACTTGCAAAGCATAAGGATAGACGGAATCCATAGCTTATACGTGTACCAGCAAGAAAGCCTTATCGCATCAGAATGTTAACAGCACATATTTTTCTTCTGGAAGGAAACACAGCACATCCTATCCCATTACTACAATCAGCTTCCATTTCCTTTCATTCTTTCTTCTGCTTATCTTCCTCCATTATGTTCACACTTTCATGTCATAAAAGCCCATATATGAGCCAGAATAAGCTCATAAACGTATGACTCCATCATCTTTTATTGTACCCTTGTGTGGGTGTGGGTGTATAACATATAATATCTTATAACACTAATCTTTCTCATGGATTAGTGTGACAAAGGGATAAAAACTAGAAACCCAAGTGGGAAAGAGGGCCATGTTAGAAACATTGAATGCACATGTGTTGTTTATTAGTTAATGCACATAAGGCCATGTGCACGGACAAGCCCATCCCACATATTTCATGTAAGCGACTAAACATAGGCACATGATTTAGGAGAAGTTTGGAGAGTAGTTTTAAGATATAGCCCATGGGTATGAGTTGGAGAGAGAGAGAGAGAGAGAGAGAGAGAGAGAGAGAGAGTTTTTTTTCTCACTGGGGCTTGCGTGTTTATAACTTGTTTCTTAACCGCTGTAGACACTTAAAACGTACGGCTAAGTACATATGGAACGTAAGAAGGATGCATAAGATGTTCCAATTTGTGTACTAGATGAGGGTATAACAGATCACATTGCATTATAAAATATATGTATACACATATAGGAAATGTTCATGTGAGAGACACTCTTACCAAGTTGGTGAGAAATAGGTGGGAGCCCTCACATAAATATTTGGGTCATTGCATTTAAGTTGGTGAGAGTGGATATTTATATGAGGTTCTCCACCCATCTCTCACCAACTTGGTGAGAGTATCACTCACATGAGCATTTATATATATATACATATATTTATATAGGCTATTTAAATTGAGTTGTGGAGTGAATAGTAGAATAGACTCGGTTTGAACCCAACTCTTATCTTCTTCTCCCTGTTTTTTTACTTCAAGGAGAACTGGAACCATCTCGCTCCAACACACGCATATCCAATTACCAACATCAATTCATTTCTTAAAGTGAATAAGAAATGTCAAACCAAATTCTGAATTACCAAGTTGAGATCGAGCCAACACATTGATAGCCCAATGTGGTGAGACATCTCTCTATCTATAGATACAACTAGGGATCAATCTCTGGATCTATTGAGTAAATATGTACCAGAAGGGGACAAAAGTGTTTGGAATTTTCTTCTTCAACTCATGGGCTGAGCTGGGATTAATTATTATTAGTTTCTCTAAACCCATGCCCCAACCCTAATGAAAGCAAACATACATGACCAAAGTTTTTTAAGTCCTTTACCTGACGGGTTCAGAATGGTTGAGTCCGGCCAGATAGGGCACCCAAATTTTTTTATTTGGCTTGCTTTTCAAAGGGTAAATAAAATTTGGAAAATGTATGTATGTTGTATTATTGTTATATGTATATATAAAGTATGTACTTGTGATAAATCGAGAACTCTAGTGCCGTCCCAAATTCTATGTGGGTCTTAAAATCCAGACCTGAACCCAACGCGAATCACAATATCGCAACCCAAATTTCACTTGTGGATGGGTTGGGCCATAGGGATTCAGATGCAGCCCCAGCCAAGTAAGACCCCTACATTAAAGCCTACCCATTTTTCAAATTTGTGGGCTCGGACCCCAGCGCTAGGGCTCGTGTTGTGCCCAGACCTAGATTTGGACTCTTCAATTGTAAACAGACTAAGGCCTGGACACAGGTGAGTCCGGCCCAAATCCATCCAGTTGACAGCCACATGCATACAAGGACCCTTTTTTTTTTTTTTGGGTTGTGTGACAGTGGCTACAACTTACCAACAACAGTTTTGCATCTGATGGCCAGTTTGGTGGTCCACCTAATCTAAAATTAACTGGGATTGGTCCCTTGGTCCATATTTGTGGAAATCAGTGGACCCCATCCTCTCCACCTCAGTGAATTTATATGGAACCATGCAATACCTGGGGTTGGTATCATTTCCACCAAACAGCCACGGATACTGCCTGAATCTATAGTCCCCTTCGTAAGTTTTCTTTTAAAAGATTTAGCCGTGGTATCACTGCCCACAAGGTAATGAGGACGCAGGGTTCGGGGGTTGACCTTTATTACTTTTTGAGTTTGGTTGGGGTAGACAATTTTTTGCCTTGATCAAGTGGGTTGGGTTGGGTTGGTTAGGACTAAGTGTATTCTTGTCATTCGACCTACTAAATCAACCTGAATTTGGTTCCATGATTAATGGATTTGCATTTGGATATAGCAGGGGCACGCCTTAGATATGATAAGGACATGGATTTTACGCATAAAAATTAAAGTATCAAATCCAATATGAGCAATATGATACATTGAAGTATACGTGAATCAAATGTAATGAGTCTCTCTCCCCAATTAGGTCCATGCCAGTTGCAATGCCCGACCAGCCAATGAAGCATGTGACCCACCTCCATCTGTGAAGGAAGGGATGGCTCTTTCTTCCTAGAAGATTAGGTCTAATTACACCATCTGCTTGATCACTCCATCGGTGGGCCACTTTTATGTATGACATGGGTTCACTCATGATGCTGTGCACGTCCAGATGGACATTGAACAAACGTGGCCCCAACCCCACTTGTTGCTTCAACGTAAGAAGAAAAAAAATACTAGTCCAAGTGGTGCATTTTTTTGGATTATGGTAGTAGTCGTCGTCGTGAGATCACAAGTGGAATTCTAAGAAAAACCGCGTAACATGGCGCCAATAGCGGAGGCCAAACCGGGATAGATCCGTGCATGTACCTGTACGGCTGGCTACACTCTGCACAATTTAATAGGGAAACCATTGTCTGGGATCTATCTTGTTCCCATCTATGTTTGTTTAAGAGCTGCCATATTCACTATAGTGTAAACGATCCAACTCCTTCCATGAATCCTAGTGGTAAGATGGGGATGGGAATTGGGATTGATCTATGTCTATGATGATTTGATTATTCTAGTCTTCATGACAGAACTGCAACTTTTCCTTTTTTATAGATTAACTCAAAGTTTAATGGGTTAGTGAGTGTATCCTTAATTGTGATTTAATCCAATGATGTATGGTGATGAAAATGTATGAAACTTCAGATCAGTATATTTTCTTTCAAACCCCCAGTATTTTCTGTTCCATGAAGCATACAATTTGTGGAGTATATTGCTGTGCTAGACAAGACATGGCTTAAAACTCAATTGAAACTAAAGTGATTTTGGCCATTATGCAAAAGTTTTGATTCATGAGTGACTGATTTTCCATATTTTAAGCCGACGCTTTAAAAAAATACATTAAATCAAATCACAACCCCATCATATTGTGGGTTTCTTCTTTCTACCTGTGTGGGCTCTCTTACATCCCAACCTCCTAAGCTGGGGTAAAGAAAAAAATAAAAAAGAAAAGCAAGAGAGAGAAATTAAACTTTACATTGTCAAACCATGTTAAGACTTCAATCTTGACTTCGTCAACTAACATGATAAGTGATATATATAAATTTCATCAACATGATGCGCCTAACCAAATCGACAAATGGAGTCATGGTTTCAAATGGTGATTCGCAGCTCTTTGTTTACTAAAGAAGATGAAAAGCTCTCAGTAGTCTGCTTTACGCAAAGAGAGTTTCACCAAAATGCTTTTCCTTCTTGACTTTACTGGAAATATTATATATGACTCCGCCCCTTGCATGCAAAGTACTTTTCACGCCCCTTGTTACTCTGTATATAAAGTAGAAAGACAAACATCTTTCCTTGAAACAGCTTTCCATGAAACATGGGAAACAATAATAAAGTACAAAAGTAAAACATTTACTTGCAATCCTTGTAGACAAGAATCAATATCTGTAACCTTGTATTTTTGCATCATATTCTAACAAAAGATTGCTTCTAATGGAATAGTATAGATATAGACAAGGTGGCCAGGAGGAATAGTATCTTTGTGCTTAAAGCATCAAACTGACGTGGTGAGATAACTCCGTTGATTTTTTTATGGGGTACTGAAAACATTCACAAGTATGGTATAGTATTGATGAAGTTCATGAAGCATGCAATGGGGTATTCGTGTTTAAGCTAATGTTATTTTAGAAGTTGAATACATGACTTCAGGGGTGGAGATTTCGCCACCATATTAGGAATTTAAAAGTCTTTGGAGTAAGAATCACATGGAGGTTCCAAGTACTGACTTAAATACAAAGTCTACAGAGAATAAAAGGTGGTTTGCGGCTTCTATTTCAACTATAGATTCACTTCCTTTATCATTCAGTCATTCTTAATTTTTATTCTTAGGGGCTGATCTCATGGATGTAGCAGAGAATCTAACAACTAGAGAATTTCCATTAGGTGGATAATGAGTAGAAAAGTAGGGGTAGAGTTGTCCTTGTAGAATTCTCTAAGTAATGATCCTCCACTATGTATTGATTCGAATGGAAAAAAATTAAAAATATTTTACAAATACATTATTTTTTTTTAAGAAAACAATTTAAGATTTCTTAATAAAAATTCATTCTCACTAGGGAAGGCTAAGGTTGAAAGGGTCCAACAAGTGGGTTATTTTGGAACAGTGGCATAAACATGACATTTTATATAATAAATAGATTAAAAATAAAAAGAAATTGAAAAAAAACTATTTTAAAAGTAAAAATATCACAAAAGAATTAGAAAGATTAAGGAGAATCGTACTATCTTAAAGAATGTTGAAAATTTTATTTTTTGAGTTTTAGAGCAAAACAATAAGAATCTATAATTTTAGATTTACGTTACAACTTATTTTTCTCTCTTCTACTTATTTGCGAGTTTGAAAGGATCGAACTATTTGATAACCACATAGTTAAGGCAGCTCAACTCAATGTGGGTAGTTTTTATCAAAAGAGAAATTTTCTCCTACAGATGTTCCCACACATGCGGATGACATAGGGAGTCCCATATTATTGATGGGGCCCTCCTCTTTAGCATCCTAATTGGAACATTTGCATGCACACTCTGTCATAGGAGAAATTTTCACTTTAGGAACTGAAGTGCAATATATAGTGATTGCGGTTCAACCGAGTTGGACTGGAGAACGGCCACTTACCTCACTAGTAAGTGGCAACAATTTTCACCTAGCTGCCTAGATTTCGAATCCTGAGTAAGCTACCTTTTTCCATTTTTGTAAGGCACCCTAGTTGGACTAGTTTGACCCATTTGATATTTTACAGCACTGACTCGGGCCCACTTTTGATGGACCCCATGGCCCTATATCTTCTTGATTATGTGATTCAAACTACCAAAATGTGGCCATTTAAAACTAAATTGTTTTCATTTTCTCATCATAGTGATTTTCCTATACAAGGGCATTCCAACATGTACATGTACCTATGATGAAAAGGAGTTGACTTCGATTATTCTCCTACCACATCAAAGCACTTTTCTTTTAGTAGTCTACAGCCCTATCATTAGCTTCAAATGATGGGTAATAGCAAATTTCACCTGCACATTCTCCATCTCGTCTCTTCTGATCACCTGTACCCCATGTTCAGTTATTCTCTTAAGCTAACCGAATCATTAACTTTATATTCTAACAGCTGTGATTTTTTGCCTTTGTTATGAGTAATGATTCCATGGTGTGGGCTTTCCATGTTACTTCTGTGGAGATGTTTCCATCCCACCTACTTTTTTTAACAAATTTTGGGGCCATTTGAGATTTGTGGGGACAAACCAGACCGCATTGAATAATGAAATGAAAACCCACCTGTTTCGGCCCAAATTAAAGGGTTCAACCGAGTTGGTCTGAAAACACAAAACTAGTTATTCAAGCTGCCAAATGCTGACTCTTGCCTCGTTGGAATGCAGCTTGTCAATGTGGGAAGGCTTGCGTGACATGCTGCGAGAAACTAGGAATAAATTACATGACCCAGTTCCTTCCCAGTTTTCCATATACTCGGAATCTGGATTTTCAGAGGCCAAATTTACGTTTGGCAATTGTTGACTTGACCCCCCCAACCCACTCGAAGTCAAGCAGATAAATTTTAGCTTTGGTTGAACAATTTCAGTCTAATTGACAAATGTGTTAACCCAGACCCTCTTCCAACCCAAATCATTTTTTTTGACCAACTTGGCACAACCCAAATTGAAATGAGTATTTTTGGTTGACATTGCCACTCCATTAATGAAATGAGGTTGCTTTGTGTAGATCGTGTACCTTTTTATTTTGAGCCAAGCCCAAACATTGCCACCCCAAGAAAGAACTATGTGACTTGAGTTCTCTAAAGAGAGTTTCAGACATTAATTACCAGATCAAGCATGTTGAAAAACATGTAAATGAAATATAAAAACAGAAGGGATAAAAGAATTGGAGAGATTTGCATGGGAGAGTTTCTACAGCCTAGGTATGGGTCATTGAATCATTGCTATAAATTGTAACTATCAGATGATACGACTAGATTCCAACAAAGTTCTAGAACCATGCACATGACATGGTTTATCAACCTGAAATGTATTTTGAACTCCATTGTCTTGCCTTTCCCATTCTTTTTTTTATATGATTAACAAATGGAAAACCTCAAAAGCAATTAAAATTCAAAGGCCAAAGATTTGTATACGTTGAGTGAGGAAAAATGAGACACCGCAAGCGATGGAAGCAAGTAACGCAGACGTGTAGTCGTCGCCGTCATTGTCTTCAATATCACCAAAGCTTTATCATGGTTGACTGGGAAAAAAAGAGAGTGGGAGGGTGAGACACCACATCTTCTATAAACGCCATAAGTGTTGGAAGCATGTAGTAGTTCAAATCAAGATCATAACAACGCTAAGAGAATTCTTTGTGGTGTTGTTTTCATTGTCTACATATGTCTAACAGTGCTTAATAGTTAAAAATATCAATGGGGAATATCCAAAAAATGACTATCTATTGATTTTTCTTTGGAAAGAAGATAAAAAAAAGGGAGATAGGAAATGAGTACGAAGTCTATCGCCAAAATAATTCAAATCCTAGGAAAGTCAATGTCTCATCTATATCTCTACCTTATATCATTCACTTCTTACCTCTTTTATAATATATTTTTAGTCCATTTAATCGTTAATCCTGTGTATTCAAACTCACGCCAACTAGTGAACTCTAAGACCATGATTGTTTGCATTGGATTACATAGAAATTTATGGTCAAATGAGCTCTACCAAAGGAATAGTAAAGGCATCGGCAACCATGTTCTCAAATTACACAAAATTCTCAACTTTCCACATGAATCTCCCATCAACCGCTTTTGATGCTTATGCTTTGGAATGTAAGGATCCAAGGGGCTCCCTAATCAGTCCATCTCCAAACCCACCTACTTTAAGGATTCCTGAGGGCCTCAGGGATCCTAATTTCTACCATTTCCTCTAGCAGTGTAATGGGCCCTGTTTCTGGTTTTTTTTCTTTTCTTTTTTCTTTTTTTTAATGAACTTTCCCTTAAAGCATAAAAAAAATTTACTACAAGAGGTGTGAAGGATATAGGTTGAGGGGTGAAGGATATATGGTAGGGATGTAGATGTACATGGATCCTTGACTCTTTTTTTTTTGGTAAAAGATGGGGCCTTGACTTTGAGGGTATTACTAGCTGATGGTTGAGAGGTCATTCGATGGCCATTTTTAATTGAGGCGGCTTTGTCTTATTAACAGCTAGTTAGTTGGAAAAACAGAGTCAAAGTTAAGACCTACCTCGTCAATTCGAAACTGTTGACACTTTGATCGGACTATGTCCACCGTCAGATTGAACAAATACAAAACACTTAATTAATTCATAATTCACTCCCTTGGACTTCTCCATTTCAATCTATTCTGTTAAACACTTTTGGATCAATCAGAGTTCCTTACTCCACTTGAAGAAAAAATTAGACCAAAAATAGCACAAGGGCTAGATGTTTTATAAGAAGTTAAAATTTAAAGTAGGCCCACTTTTGATTTTCTATTAACTCCCCTTCTTTACTGCCCTACGGATCCGGATTCAGGTATGGTGTGTATCTCTTTTGAAAAGGAAGGAAACTGGTGTCTCTCTTTACAAAAAAAAAAAAAAAAAATGGACATGATTGTGTGACGTGGAGACAGGAAACATGGTGCAGACAAAATCTTGATGACCCAAGTAGACCTGATATCGCCTCTCCATCTTTCCAACAGCAATGATCCATCTCATCAAACACTACCAAGAAAAGTGAGCTTTTTGTCATTAGGCTTTTGGTGAAGAAGGATGTTGTCCAATTGAAATGATTTTTCATCCATGGTAATAATTTCATTATTTCCAAGATTAACAATTTGAGGGATGAGCTGTTTGCTCAAGTCATGTACAGAAGGTTGCTTGATGAAGCTAGATTCATGGCTTATGTAGTCTTATGAACTATGATGCTTCATGTAAATATTGTTAAAGGGTGAGGCTCTGGGATGTCTCTCATGATAGGCATGGTCCGAGCTCCCTTTTTTTAGACCTGTGGGTCCAATTCCATCATACTCACTATTTCCCCATGAATCGGGATAAGCTCAAATTTGACACTAATCACCCAACTATTACTTGCCGTTGAATTGGAATCCTAAATAATGCCTTCTAAAATCATTAAAATTAAGAATAAGATTATGGACTAAAGTTAAACTTTGCACATATGCATATCCCATTTAGATCTTTCAATCCTCCACCTCCATCATGATTCAAGTGGTCCCAAGCGAGCCCAACAAGCGAATATACAATTATGATATCCTGGGTGTCTGAACCAACGTAAAGCCTATTATTGTCATATAATGTGTTTCATTTGGCTTTAGATGACATGCATTAGTTATGAGACATGATTTGCAAGGGAACAAAAGGAAGAAAAGCAAATATGAAAAAATGAATAGAGTACATAGATGTTAAAGATTAGATGAGCCCCAGTGAAGAGTTATTAAATATTTGAGGTGTGAAAGACATGAAGTAGTAATGTAGATGCGATCGTGCCTCCCATGATTTGAATTAAAAGGGTCATGGCTGGGTATTAATTTTTCAATTTCCCTTGATCCAATTTTTATTAAATGGAGGTTATTATTTGGTGGTCATTTTTTAATATTTGCTTTTTGTTCTTCTTTTTAAATCACTAATTATATGAATATAAAGTCTTAGAATTCCTAGAAATTCAATTGAATGAAAAAATCCTATACTTCAAGACAAAGTAAAAGCTTTTGAAAAAAAAAAAACAAAGTTGCCATGAGTGTGAGAAATTTGTTTTTAAAAAATTATAAGTCATTCCAAACCATAGTTTTAAAGCTTTCTAAAAGTTTGATTTCTCTCACAAAAAAAAAATATTTACAAAAGTTATGAAGACTTTTACCTTTTAAGTATTTTCAAAAATTATAAATCATTCATAAAATAAAGAAATATTCCAATTTTTCAAATATTTCCAAAAACCCCTGAACACCCCCCCTCCCCTCTTCCCAAATAGGATTTGAAAATTCTTATTTTCACAGGTATATGCATTAATACCAATTTTTTTGAACTATCCGCATTGATACACATTGATATCAACATGAAATCTACGTTGACATACATCATCAATACGGAATCCTTGTTCCAAGAGTAGTGAGGAATCTTCAAATATATATATTTCCCACAGAGTGCTCACCTTGTACTAAACATATATTAAAGGCCTGTTTGGTTGTAAGCATTTATAGATATTTTGTTTTGTACATTTGGAATTCTGCAAGTACTACCTCTCAGGTGGAATGTCAAATGTTCAGGAGTTGTCTAACATTTGCAATGCTAGATTTTTGAATTTTTAGGGCAAAAATAACATTCAAAATGACAATTTTGTAAATTCTCGTAATTTAAATAAAAAATTATGAAAAATTGGAAAACTCCTTTCTAACCCAAGCTCATTTTGCAATTCTAAGGTAAGGAGATCTACTCTTTGGTCCCTGCGCCCCCCCCCCCTCCGACGTGCTCAAATTCAATGTTGACGGAGCTGCAAAGGAAAAGCCAGAACCCGCGAGCCTTGGAGGGGTGCTGCACAACAACAAAGGGGTGGTCTTATTTATGTTCTCTAAGAATGTAGGTATTTGTAATTCTAATAAAGCGGATGTGCGAACTATCTTGGAAGCTCTTCGGTGTTTCTCAAGATCTTTTCAAGAAAGCTTTATTGTAGAGAGTGACTCTTCTAATGCAATTTCATGGATGTCTAACTGGAAGGCGAATTCCTGGAAATTTCAATTCCTCTTCAATGAAATTCGTGCTCTATCATCTTCCATCAATGTTGCCTTTTGCTATGAGTCCAAGTCAACCAACTTTACAGAAGACACTCTTGCAAAACCGGGGGTTGAGAGATCTACCCCATGGGAGGGGATTGTCACGTAACTGTGAGGTGAGTGGAGGTACATTTCTCTTGTGACATCTCTCTTGTACCTCCTCACTCTTCTGCTTATTTCTCTTTGTATCTTTGATCTGTTTTAAATGAAGTTTCTTGTTACCGTTAGATCAAGAAAAGAAAAAGGAGAATTATGAATTCCAATGAGACAACACTTGTATGGCTATTAAGAATTCTCAATGAGAATAACAAATATTTGCAACCAAATAAGCCGTACAAAAAATTCCATTTGCAATTGGACATGTGACATATGTACTGTTGAGCTAAACCATTCGTTTGGTCAAATTGAAAAAGATTTATTCTATCATATGATTGTCTACCACCTTTTTCTGAGAACGGTCTATTTTTGTGATTTTAAAGATATCCATCCGACAGGCTACAATCACCGACAAGAGTATTCTCTTGCATGTTACCCACACTAATAACTAATGGACATATACAATAGGCAATTGATGTACGGACCACTCTCATCTAAGCCTAACATCCCACGAAAATTCTGAAAATTATTTATTCTCTAGGAACCAAGTTGCTTGTTAGCTTAATGGTAACAAACATACCTCTCCACAGAAAGGATCAGTTGTTCCTTAATCCTAGCCCGATGGTTAGGAATTTGGATAGAGTATGTAGGTGGGCGCATACTGATAAATAACCCAGCATGTGAGTGGGTGCATAATTAAACTTTTTTTTCTCTTTAACTCATACACTCTATAAAAATCCCTCATAATTAGTATTCCAACTAGAGATCAATCTCTAATTATTTATGTGAAAGGGCGTGCCTCACCACCTAGCTACTAGTGAATTGGCAGTTTATTTACTTCCTTGGCTTATACAGAGAGTTGAATTGCTTTAAGCTCTTAAAACTCATTTCCTTCCTTGGCACTTGGTATAGATTTTACATTGTCACTCTGTTTACCTACTATTGATTATTCAAAGCACAAAACAACTGCAACAACTGCAACTTAAAAATAAGCAATTCAAGTTAATCTAAGACTTCAATTCATGTGCAGGTTAACTTAGCTCCAATCAGGCCGTTCCAGCAAGCTTGTAAGTTGTAACCCAAACCAGTAAAAGCTGATGGGAATCACCAAGCTGATAAACCAATCCACCAAACAAGATCAGGTAAAAGTCGATAGGAGGTAAGGGTCAAGCAGGAAAGCTACCGTACCACATGGTCAGTAACACCCCCAGATAAAACAACCCCCAAGATCAAAAAAAGGTGACAACAGAGACTTCTCAAATTGACCGTCAACCTTACAAAACTCTCAATCCATTGGCTCTGCAAATACAAAAATGAATGACCAGGAAGAGTAAGAAAGACGGGACTAGCCGTCAATCTTCCCTTAATAGGCGCTGAATGCCATGTGACTCTTCCTTTTAGTCAGCATGATTGTGGGGTCCCCCTCTTCAATACTCTCCTTAGAACTGCCCCCTCCACCTGCTGATTTAGAGGGCAGTTAGTTGGATGGCCAACCCCATATTTAATAGTACCTATTTTCACAAAGACACTGGCCTAAGGTTGGGAGGAAGATGTCTTCTTCTATCTTTTTTTTTTTTTTTTCCATCTTTTAATGAGAAAATTTTAGTTAGTCTCTCTAAGATGGGAGCTTTGTAGGAATTTCATCATCTTAGGTGGGACCCGTCACATGATAGGTGAATAACAGACATGCACCAACCCCTAGTGAAGAGGGGTCTGCCAAGTGCGAGTCTACAAAAGTTGGAGCCCATTTATTTGAATAGAATCATAGAAATTGAATACATATATAAGAATTTACGGTCAATTAGAATATATAAAAATAGAGTGATGGATGTACATTAATTTCTACCTCTCCTTCATTTACTTTTAGGAATTGAATATATAAGAATTCATAGTTTTATGGTCATTTTTTGAAAATTTTATTTTGTCCTTTCAATTTAACTACTTTAAAAAAAGAAAATCTTATAATCCCATGTGCACAATTACACCAACAAATAGGCAAGGGTAGAACAAGGGGAAGAGCTAGGAGAAATATGCCTAGGCGAGCCATTATGGCAAAAAAACATTTGTGGGGGTGGCCAATTTGAAAAAAGACCCACCTCCCCTGGTTCCACCCGTGCTAGAAGGCCCTTAAGCAAAAATCTAGTGTGAGTTGTGTACATTCACGTTTATCTTAATTGAAAGCTATTGTTGGTCTCTTGTTAATATCGGATGTTTATTGTTGATGTGAACTTGAAATGCAAAAGGATAATATAATAAGGCTTTTAATAGACTAACAATGTCCTTTTTTAGCTAATCTCTCTAAAATATGTTTAAAAACTCATTGTGATTTTACTCATGTACCTGAGAGAGGAGTTTCATTGTTTAATCCTCCTTGTGGCCCTATCACATGTATGCCCGCGACAATAAGAAAAAGTAATGTACATTCTTTTTGCTACTTATATGGATGTTAAGTCACATCGACTACTTGGTTTTTGGTTGTTTATGATTAGATTGATTTTTTTCCCCTTTTTAACCTTTTGTTGTGAACAATGTGGTTACACAAACATATCCTCAATAAAGTTTATTTGAAATGGTGGATTGAAATTCATGATCCGTGATTCATTGGTCACATTCAGCTCAGCCGATAATTTCAATTTACTAAGAGTAGAACGTGATAATTCAAGTTTTGAATCACTCATCCTTATATAACTATTCTCTTAATTCTTACTGCAGCCAGGTTGTGATGTGAATTTCAAGCTGTTGATATGATGGTGCATGTTTCAGTCCTAATGTATTTTCAATTAGATATCAAGTTTATAGAACTTGTGCCATCCTCCAAAAGATATACAATCCTAACATATTGACAAACAAATCTGTAGTAGAATCAATGAAGATCATTTAATATTCCGAACCATAATACCTACATCAAAGCTTTGACCACCAGTACCACAACTTGGAAGCATGTTTGTGTAAATGGAAGTTCCTTAATTTTTACTTTTCTTCTCGGGAACGTCTTTTTTGACCCTTTTATTGGAAATGACTTTCCATAGATTTGTGAAAAGTCAGGACGCTTCTATCTCATCTTCTTGCGTACGCAGTAAATGAAAAAAAACAGAGGTCCGCTAAAAGTTAAAAACGGCTACATTTTCTGGCTACACCTACAAAAATCGTGCTACACAAACCTAATCTTATATGATATTCTTTAACCAAAGCAAATGAAGCCATTAAACTTCATTCTCAAGAAACCCAAAACTGTGTTCTGGCAACATCCATAATGAATGAAAAGTGAAGAATTACCTACCCTTCTTTTAACAAATTGTGCCAAGCTCTCTTTAAAATTTCTAGATAAACTGTGGGGCTCTATAATGTAATAAAAACAGCAACTACAGGATGATGAGTGGGGCCTTCATGACTTGAAATTGGTTGGTAAAAATGGTATTCTTAGTGGGTCCCAACTAAGGAAGTTGGGATCCCAATGTTTCAACAGATGGTAGGGGGAAGATCACCAAACCATGATCTAAGAATAATGCAAATTACCAAATCTTATCATGAAAATAAGCGGGATCCATGGCTACCAAACGCTTCTTTTACTTTACTTGACTTACTGTTGTCTGAAACAACAAACCTAACTTAAATTCAATGTACCACATGCCCCTGCCTCTAAAATCAAAATTCCTTCCTCCTATAACTTGACCATTAGCAATCAATCTACCACATGCCCCTGCCTCTTACCATTAGCAAAACACCTTTTAAAACAAGAGTAATTATTTTGTCATACAAGGAATTCAGGATACACCCCAAGAAAACACTTGTGGTGCACTTTGATGGTAACTTTAGGAAATTCATCCTTGTTTCTTCAATAAGAGATACAAGTTTTAGACTGTCTATAAAACTCGATTGAATAAATGGGCCGTAAATAATGACTAGATGAATGATCTATCACTAATCAAAATAGTCTCAACCCATACTTCCACTCATCATCATCAAAGCCTTGTTCGGACTATGTTGAGACTGTTTCCACAGTTCCACTCATGAAGGCAGAAATAGATATCCAACGGTCTAAATTAAAATATTCTTATGAAAAAACTGTTTAAATTATTAAAAAATGGGGTTCACAGTGGAGATCTCTCTAGGTCATGGTATAAATATCTTTCTAATGTAGATGGATAAACCAGATAATATTTCTAATACAAATATTATTGCTTTTTTTTTTTTTTAATGTTGAAGGAACTTGATTGGAGAAGGGTAATAAGTAGGCAAGGTGCCCACATGTAGACATGCCAAACTGCCACGACCAGGAAAAATTTTGGTTGGTGGGCCACAATGTGGATGCTTAAATTTCCAAACTTCATAAATGGATGGCTACGGTAAAGAAGCCTACAGTTTAATTTCATGAGCAAAATGTCTGGTAAGTGAATGGCCAGCATCATCTTACATGGTCCCAATATTTCTCCATGGCCCATCATAGTGTCAGGCACATTTGAAGGGTGAGAATCATTATCCATCAGTTGGCCTATATACAGTTTGAGCCATGCCATGCACAATTTCAAGTGCTCCTTCCACTTTTGAAACTGGTGCTCTATACAAAATTTACGCATAGGCCCATGCTTAGAATAATGACCCAAATATGAGGACCTGTTTGTTCGCATTAGAGTTCATGGGAATTAAATACATATAATGGTTAAAAATAAAGATTAAATATGAATTTTAATATATTTATATATATATACGTTTTAAAAGAAAATAGAATAAAAAGAAGCTGTAATTTGATGCTTATTTCTGAAAATTCACCTCTTATCGTCATTTTCAACTACCATTTATATATTCAATTCCTACGTGTTGTAACGCAAACATACATGTCCTTAATTAGCGAATCATATAAATCTATACGTATAGTGGGCTCCAAATCTTTGATTTGTGGGTCCCACATGGATGGTTGACTACCATTGGATCTTCATAACAATCCCACTAGTGAGACCCAGGCGTCTAGTTTGGTCATATTTTGGTGCTGAAAAAATCAATGCAACTGAAACGTATCCGAGTCAACAGAAAACCGGTGGGGGTGGAACTGTAATTACAAAGAGTTGGAAAAACAAAAAAGGGCAAAAGGGAAAAAGGGAAAAGAGTGGGGGGCAGAATTTGAAAACGTTACAAACACGCGTGAGTTCTGTGACATAATGGGAGCGGGTGGTTATTGCAGGAGAGCGTAATAACAAATCGACCGCCGAAAAAAGGTTAAAAAGGAAATCGGACGGTTGAGATCAAAACAGAAAAAAAATAATCCCGGCGGTCAACTTGGGTTGAATTTTGACCACTATTGGTGCCAGAATTCCAGGTAAGCAATGGGACCCACACGTACAAAAAGGCAGGTTGAAATAGAGAGAGGGAAAGATACCATAGAAAGGGGGGCACAAATGCCAATTATCTAGATCAAAATTGTCTGGTGGGGCCCACTTTTTGGGTGCTTGGAAAGTCATGGCCCACCAGATACGGTGGGGCCCAGTCTCGACGAATGTGTAGAAGAGGACAACAGATAAGTAGTTACTGTTTGTTTGATGAAGATATATTGGCGGATTATCCGGAAACTATCATTAATACACGTGCTAACATGTTCAGGTTGGTGAGACCGCCGATGTGCTCTTGATTGGACCGCTCTTGAACACGGTCCGAGCCAGAAGATCTATTGGGGGTTCAATTTTAGTTGATGTAAGTAATTCACATCTTTGATCACATGTGACACCGAAGCGGATCCCCTGTTTGGTCCAAACAGGGGAACCTGTTTGGACCAACCAGGGGGTGACACATGGGGGGGGGGGGAATTTTTTTTTTTTTTTTTTAAGGGGGAGATGGGATGGTGATTGGACTCCCCCCCCCACCCCCCATGTGTCATCCCCTGGTTGGTCCAAACAGGATTTCCCTGTTTGGACCAAACAGGGGATCCTCACTCCATGTGACACATGTGTATTATTGATTTGAGTAATTAATATAAAAGTACATCTTTTTTTTTCTTTTTTTTATGCCTGCTAAAGGAATTGAGACACATGAGAAATCAAATATAGTTAAAGAAGCATGCTATTGGAAGAAGAGAGATCGGAGCCGTAAAGAAAAAAGCATACTCTTGCAAAAAGAGAGATCTGGGAATCCTAACCTAGGCAATTAGTGAGAAACAAGGCATCCAACCAACCGGATTACCATTGTTCTCTATTTTAGTATTCGACAAATGTGACATTGTACGGTATTTTGATTATAGTGAGCTTTGGACTTTTGGCAATTAATGAATGGTCTTAAACACCACATGGCTTCTCATGTAACAAACTCACATGATGTTCATTTAAACTCACCCCACTTAAGCCATGTTTATTTATATTAAAATATATAAGAATTGGATATATATATATATATATGGAGATGCTCTTATGAAAGATATATCTCATCTTAAATGAGAGATTGTGTGGGAGCCCTCAGATCCATATCCAATGCCAACAACTTAAATGTGAGGGTCCCCACCTCTATCTCTTATATAAGTTGAGAGATATCTCTCATAAGAGCATCTCCCTATATCTATCTATATATATATGTGGTGGTTCAAAATAAAGGTCAGAGGTTAATCCCCTAAATTGAGTGTCAAATAGTATGGGTATTCATTAACCAAGAAGAGTTTGGTTCTCAGGTTTTTGTGCTAGCCTAGGTTAAAATCTACGATCATTTATTTTATGAGTCGAGCTTGGATTAGGTGGTAAAGAGCCAAACTCAGCTCCTGTATAAGAGGATAAGAGGTTGGGATATGTAACTTTTATATAATAGTCCAAACTTGCCATCGCCCTTTCTTTCCAATTTTGGCGCGCTTCAATTCTTCTTTCCTAATTTTCCTAACAGAGCAAATCAAGGTGTAAATCAAATCTTATAATGATCACAGTATCAATTCTTCTTTCCTAATTTTGTATTCATATCCCGATAAATCAAATCTAGGTGTAAATCAAACCTTACCAGAATCCCAATCTTATCTCAATATCATAAAATACTCCTCTTTCTATTTGTGTTAAACATCAGAGAGTTTTAATGGGTATCCAGCTAATTCAAGAATACAATCTTCTATCCTAATTTTCCATTCAATTTCAATTCTTCTTTCCTTGCATTCATATCCTAACAGAGCAAATCAAGGTGTAAATCAAATCTACATAATCTCAATTTCATAAAACAGACACAATCTCCTTAATTCATGTAAATTGTTTCAATTCCATCTCAACTTCACAAAATACTCCTTTTTCTTTCTATGATTAAGGCATCAGGCTTTAATAGCAGAGGCTCCTTGGTGATTAGAAGAAACGAAAAAAAAAAAAAAAAAAACTTCCACTTGGCCACACATACTATTATCTTACACGTGCGAATATTGAAACGTGTGAAGCAGTGCCTCTTAGGTGTACGTATCGGCACGGACAGCCTGGCAAGTCTAAAACCTCAGACTCCCTCCATGCGGTCCCATCTGCACATGATTGGCCAACCCCATTGCCACGTGTCACTCACCGGCGCGTCGGTGCATACCCTGGGTATTGGACTATAGAGTCCGTTAGTGGCGGTTACCGTAACTTCAGCGCTCCGTCTATAGTTAACTAACCTAACCATGGTTAGCATCTCAACCCAGTCGGAGTTAAACAAAACGCTTCTATAAAATGCCCGTTTCGGTGCCGCTTTTGTACTGTTATCGGTTATTTCCGCCTTTTACCTGTAACATCTCCTCCATTTAGTCGAGAGCGAGAGCGAGAGATAGAAAGCTCGATCTGCAACGACAATGGAGTCTTCTTCGAAGTTCCTGTGCCTGTTTTTGGCGCTCTTGTTACTGTTCGTAGCAGCTCTCGCAGCAGTCGAGACAGCTGAGATTTCGGATTCGAGGTACATTGCTAGGATTAAGCTGTTACAGAAAGCGTTTATTGTTTTCAATCAAACGTTACGCTCTTGAAATGTGGGATTAGATTCCTCTGTTTTGCTTTGAAATGAGGATTTCTTCTTGCTAATGGGTGATAGGAAAGGTTTCCGATCTGGAAATGGCTGCAATTTTTCCGTTTCTGTGTTTTTGCTGGATTTCGGATCTGGCGGTTTGTTGTTTTCGTTTGAGATTTGGAGGATTCGGAAGATGTTGAGGATTTCTGGATTTTCGTCTGTGTTCATGCGTTTTTGCTCACGAAGTTCTTGAGATTTAGGAAGAAACAGAGATTTCTGAAATCTGTTTCTTTGCTTTTCAGTACTTTGAGTGAAATAGGCAGGATTTGGAATATGTTTGGATTTTCATCTGTTCTATTGCGTTTTTACTCACTAAGTTCTTGAATTTCAAGAAGAAACAGAGGTTTCTGAATCGGTTTCTGCAGCTGTTTCTTTGTTTTTCAATGCTTTTGATTGAGATTTAGAGAACCCGGAAGATGTTGAAACTTTGGATCTTCATTTCTTCTGAAGCGTTTTCACTCATTAAGTTCTTGAAATTCACGAAGAAACAGAGATTTCTGCGTCTGTTTCTTCTTTTTTGAATGCTTTTGAGTGAACTGTGTAGAAATGGAGGTCTTTCTCTGAGCTCATTCAGATTTACTCAAGTTGCTTGTTGTTTTACGCAGGATTAAAGAAGCAGAGCAGAGCTTGAAAACAGATCTGACTAAAGAAGCGACAAATGCAGAGGGGTTAGTGCTTCGTAGATCCTCCATTTTAACAAATCGCTTCTATTTTCTGCTTGACTAGATTTTAATCTTATCCGCTTATTTTATCCACAGTGTAATCCTGGCCGTTAGTTACTCTGCAAATAGTATTTTGATCCTATCTACGGATCTATGGTGACTTCTCTGTAGAGTGGAATAATATAAGCCGTTGATGTCGGGATCTGTAGATCTGGGCCGTTAAGTTAGTTCCACCGACGTCTTTTGCCTTTTACCTGCTTCAGATTCGTTACAACAGATCAACTGTAGCAATAGTTCTTTGGAATTTTTTTTCTGACAAGTGTTTGAATACCAATTTTGCCATTGGTTGGTCCTTTGACATGGGTCTGTTTCAGAAGGCTGAACGGGGGTAGTATGGTCATTTGGTTTCTTGGAAAGTGGTATTCAGGAAATGAAAAGGCTTGCAAAGATGGGTATTCCACGCAAGTCGTGGTCTCGTCTTCTCAGTCTTGTGTGCTTTTCAGATTTCTTCTTCGCTTTTTACGGTTTTACGGGGTCCTCGAGTAGTGTAAGGTATTTTCGAGATTCTAGTGTGTAGCAGAAAATGAACTGGTGTGGTTGTTCCCTGGGATGGGTTATATTTTGTCGTTTATTATTTATTATTGCTAAAGAGATAAGGAGCGAATCAAAGATGAGGATTGTGATTGTCCCAGGAGAAAGATGTGTTGAAAGAATGACGTGATGAGGGGTGCCCTTGGGAAGCAGTTACATGGCATTGGGGTGAATGCTAATAGTTGAAAAACCCTAGTCGTGGAGGATAATCAGTTAAAAAGTGGGGCTCATGCCGCTCATCTCACATTCGTGACAAGGGCCTTGGTTTTTTTTCTTTTTGCTTTTTTCTGACAAATTCATCAGCGGATGCAATTCTGAGTAAATTTGGGCTGGTGAGGGAATGACTGTGAGGCAATTACGTTGATCATAGATGGTCACCATATATAAAACATAGGTAGAGACAGGTGGAATGCCTTACGTGATATCTCTACTCTATTCTATTAAGTCATACAAAATAGAACCATAAAAAAAGGCTAAAGCTCTCATTTTCACATGCTTATAAATGGGTTTTTTTTTTTTTTAAGAATTTCCCTCTAAGGTTATTATCTTCACATACTTAGAAATGGGTCCTTCATTTTTAAAAGGATTTGTGTCTACTTCTCTAAAATAGATAGAAGGTAGGATCATGTGTCAAACGCTTTTATTTTTCGAACTTCTATCCACTTTATTAGATATTTAAACAAATTAAGGTTAAAAATAGAGATGCCAAACATTGGCTACAAAATCATGATCTCCTACTGTCTAGTTAATCAACTCTTCAAAGTGATTTCACATCTCTCTCTATATCTCACGCACATGTATTTACGTGTCCTCGGTCTCATGGAGTATTCAACTGCAATTAGAAGATAAAAGATAAAAAGCGGGGTTGTGATTATGAGCCCTTGAAACGGATTTAAAAGCCCTTTAAATGCTGAAGGTAGTCCTCGTTAAGGTGATTTCCTTAGAGATCTATTTTGACAGAATTCATATTTGGGTACGTAAGATCAGCACTGAAAGGTGCTTGATGCTAGAGAAGTGGGGACCGCTTGACATGTCTGCAATTAGGGTCGAGTTCATGCAGTCTATGTGCTGCCATTCAGCCCACAATCCGACTTATTACACTAGGATCCGCTATCCAATTTAAATTCAACCTTTTAATTAAAGGTTAGGGCTTTGATTGATATTTTCAAACTTTTTAATAAACGTGTTGTTCAGAATTTCTCACTTGACCTCAAAATCTATGCTCATGGCGAGACAAGTAAAGCCTTTGGAATTAGTTTATCAGATCAGATCAATTTAGATCGTCGGATAAGATTATTGATGGACTTTTGACTCTCTTTTTTTCTTCTGATTTGATGACTCTTACAGGACAGAGTGGAAAGCAGGGGAGCACGAAGTGGATGATCCGGAGGACGTTGCGTCTATGGTGGAGATGTGAGTGTTACTCTTCTTCACATATATGATTTTCCTTATAATATTGCATCACTGCTTTTACATTGATTCCCTTCCTCCGTGTTTCATGTGAGTCCTGTCATTAATTATGCCTATATGTTTTCGTGTTAATCCTTTTCTTGTAAATAACAACGTTATTAAATAGAAGTGTGAGAACAAATCTCACTTTTCTCATGGAAATGGTACCATCACATGGGCTACTGTCAAAATTTTCATATGGACAAAACCACTCTGTGGTCCAGATCCCATTTCACATGTAAGTCACTGAAATCGGTGCAATGGTCGGTTGGATGTGAGAGACCAAATTCGAGTTGGTTGCCAAGTTTTTCTGACACCCAGCCACCGTCAAATGACTCTGGAGAAATGGTGTGTTGGGCTCTCGGCTAAATTTAATTTTTTCCTCCCTATTTGGGATTTGGTCAGTACCTGACAGCCTACCCACCTTTTCTTAGAGTTAGTTCACTTGCACTACTGGCATTGAATTCATTTCCAACAGCTGTCCAGCTTGGTAATGTGGCTGCCTATCTGGAATTTGGAATAAGAATCTGCAGCCCCAATCTATTGTTCAGTCAGCCACTTTGTAGTCCTTGATTACACTATGTCTATGTGGACATTTATTTGGTTGCTGAATTTATTTGTACCTCCATCCATCTTATGAGGAGTTTGGAAGTGATCTTAAATGATGCTTTCAACACTGGTGACCTTTTTTTTTTTTAGGGAAGTAACAATGATATATATTAATTGGTTGCTGAATTTATTTGTAGCTTCATCCATCTACATCTAATTTTGTGATATCCAATAGAAGTAGTTTTGTGGACCCAATTTTATCAACATCTAATTTGTTGACAGTCTTCACTTACAGCAAACTCTCTCCTCTGTTTCCTTCTAAAACACTCATAACGATAATAATAGAGCATTGAATTAGATGGGAACTTACGATATTGGCTGCCAATAGTAAAATGTTGCTTACAAGTGTGAGCCTTGTCGCCTTTGCGAAGGGTACCAACCCTGTATTTTCATCATAACTTCATTTTCTTCAACTTTGTTTGATCATTGATGACATTTAAATCACTGACATTAGCCCCACTGTTCCGATTCATCTTGATTTCAAAATCGTTTGACGATAGAGAAGACATATCTAGTCCCAAAATTTATTTCTGTTTAATATGGAATTTATTATCCTTTTTTATGTGCGAGTCTTTAGTATGTTTTGTTCATCATGAATTGAATATTCAACTATAACTTGAATCAAGTTTGTTCTAATATAAATGGTGGATTGAGCAGGAGCATTGGCAACAGCACGGAGAGGAGGAACCTTGGTTTTCTTTCCTGCGGCACGGGCAATCCTATTGACGACTGCTGGCGCTGTGACGCAAATTGGCACCGCAACCGCAAGAGGTTGGCTGATTGCGGTATTGGGTTCGGGCGCAATGCAGTAGGTGGGCGCGATGGACGCTTCTACAGAGTCACCGATTCCAGCGACGATGATCCGATCAACCCAAAGCCAGGCACCCTTCGGCATGCAGTGATCCAGGACAGGCCACTCTGGATCGTGTTCCAGCGTGATATGGTGATCACCCTCAAGCAAGAACTCATAATGAACAGCTTCAAGACCATAGATGGGCGTGGCGCGAACGTCCACATTGCTAATGGTGCATGTATCACCATCCAGTATGTTACCAACATCATCATCCACGGAGTCCACATCCATGACTGCAAGCCCACTGGCAATGCCATGGTTCGCAGCTCTCCCACTCACTACGGGTGGAGGACAATGGCAGATGGCGATGGGGTGTCTATCTTCGGTGCCAGCCATATATGGGTCGACCACTGCTCTCTCTCCAACTGCGCTGATGGGCTTGTGGACGCCATCATGGGTTCCACTGCCATCACTATTTCCAACAACTACTTCACCCACCACAATGAGGTACTACTACTAGTATGATTTTCTGCTAAACTAATATTGCTTTTGTAAATGCAAGACCTTTGGAGAATGCCCAAGTTTGATATGGGTGTGCCCATTACCCTGATCAACATTGGGAATTGATGGATGGAAGGTGTCCCCTCTACTCCAATTTTTGCATCCCTGGAATGGATGTTGTGAGTGATTAGATTCACCCACATCAAATTCTCACTATAGCGGTGTGCTGAAAGAGTTTACTTTTAACACACACTTTGGTTCCGTACATAACAGAGGATTGTATATGAATTATGAATTGCCTAAATATCACTCTAACTATATCAATCTTACCATAGATTTTAGAGCCTCTGTGTTTATCTGCCCAATTCAATCCAACAGAATATAATAGTCAAATCTCTATTAAATTGTAATGGGTGCCAATCAAGGTGGTAAGTGCATGCGAGAGAGTTTATATTCATGATGAGTCCCCATTGTAGAGACTAAAACTTGGTGTTTTATATTTGTAACCTCATTATGTCTGTCACCTTCCCTCTCAGATTGAGATTGCATGTGGGAAGGAAGAGTAAAAGTGATTAAAGCTCTAGTATTTTTATGTTTTTAATGCAGAGTCCTTCTACTAATGAAAGTTTTACATTGACTCACTCTGGCTTTTCTCCTAAAATGCCAATGACAGGTGATGCTGCTGGGTCACAGCGATTCATACACAAGAGACAAGGCCATGCAAGTGACTATTGCGTTCAACCACTTTGGTGAAGGTCTCATTCAAAGAATGCCAAGGTAATAAATAACCCGGATCTAAAAGAAAACCGGCAGCACTGTCACAATCCTTGTGTTTTCTTCCTATCTTCTATCTCCAATCTCCTTCCCATTGTCGACATCACATTAAATTCCCCACTTCCCCTATGTCCTGTTCCAGTTTTTGTTTGGAAAGTGTCTGAAAGTATATGGGTCCAGTTTTTGTTTGGAAAGTGTCTGAAAGTACATGGCTTGTTTGAAAACTACAGGTGCAGACACGGCTACTTCCATGTGGTGAACAATGACTACACACATTGGGAGATGTACGCTATTGGTGGAAGCGCTGAACCCACCATCAATAGCCAAGGAAACAGATATCTTGCCCCTGCCAACCCTTTTGCCAAGGAGGTAATGTTGTTAATTGTCTTTGATTCCGTTTTTATTTCCAGGCAGATCCCAAATCTGGACTGTAATTTATTGTGAAGGAATGACAATGTCAGATGAATCTGACTGGTAAAGTAGAGGAGGGACGAGATGCACAGATAATTTGTTGAAACATTCAGTCCTCATTGCTTCTTCCACTGGTTCAATGACAGGGCTCGTTGTTGAGATGTCCAAATCATCCTCATCAAACCCCTATTCCATCCAGGATCCACTCCATTAAACATAAATGTCCTGCTAACTATCCTTAGGACTTACTATTCTTTAAAGCATTGTTCAGCGGACGGTCACAAGAATGAATTTTTTTTTATTAGAGGCCATTACTTACTAGAAATTCCTGAGGAAGAGGCATTATCAAAGCGAAGAGAATGATAAGTGTAGAAAATCTTGAGTTTAATTTTCTAGGATTCAATTTATCTGGGAAAGGGAGGGTAATAATTTTTATTTTAATGGTCTCTTTTGGATCTTCGCCTTTAACACTGACAATCTTAGCCTCTTTTATAGAAGCACATTGGCTATAAATTTTCTAGGTGTTCAAATTGTACTAGACAAACAGGCCCTCAAATAATGTGTTTGGTGTTAAAGATGTAGCAGATAAAAGTACTGTATAATAATGCTTAAACTACTACTTAATGGGGAGATTCAAGTGTCAAGAGTTTTACAGCAAAATTTTGGTCAAGTATCATAAGTGAAACCTTATGGATGTGTTCTGGGGTGAGCGGTGAGCCTACATTCAAGCTTTTTTATTCTGTAGTCTAATAATGTGATTCATTTGTGAATTTGATTATGCAGGTGACCAAGAGGGTGGACACTGATAGCAGCCAATGGAAGGGCTGGAATTGGCGCTCGGAAGGAGACTTGCTGTTAAATGGCGCCTACTTCACCCCATCCGGCGCTGGAGCTTCGGCAAGCTATGCTAAGGCCTCCAGCCTAGGAGCAAAGTCATCTTCCATGGTTGCATCCATCACCTCCGGGGCAGGCGCTCTACCATGCCGTCGGGGTTCGCGCTGCTAGTCGAGCTGCATGAGGCCCTCTCTCATTTAAAGACTGTACACATTTTTAGACAGTCAATTAGAACAAACATAATTGTTCCATTCCTTATTGTCCGCTCGCTCTCCCCCACCTCAACCTCGGCCCGCTTCTCTGCTCTAATTGCTCTCACGAAGCGGGTGCAGAAGCGTTGTTATTCATTTGCTGCTTCAAGCTCCATGATTGCACCTTCTGCTTCTTCTTCATTTTCTTCACTATAGGATGGAATGACTTGGATTCTTCTTGTTTTCTTTCTGTTCTTTTTTCTTTTCTTTTTTTTTTGTCTTTTAAGGTCAGTGATAGGTGCATTATATGAATGTTGAGTATGAAACTGTTACAGGTGCATTGCATATAGAGCGTAATTGTAAAAGTAATTTTTACTAATGGAAGTAAGTTTCTCTTTCTTCCTCATATCAATTCTTCTTATTCCTTGCCTGTTTTTTCCCCTTATCCCGATGGCCTTTCGTTTGTTTCAGCGTAATTGAATACATCACTAGTGATTGCTTTGAGTTGATAACAAACATGTTATAAAATCTGGGCTCAAGCAGGTCTGGGTGAGAATCCGGGCACCGAATGAGAAACAATAACATGCACCCATGTAAGTTAAACATTGCGTGCACTAAATCAATGGATTGCCAGAAAAGCCTGGAGGCCAGGCCAATGTTGCTGTTTTCTTCTGTCGTTCATGATCTTACTTCAATTGGGTGCAGTCAAGTGGCTTGGATCAGTTCCGTGCTCTTTTAAATTTCTGTAGCGGTACTCCACCTACAATGGGATCATAGTAGTCAATTCCTTTTCTTTCTTTTTTTTTTTTTTTTTTTTTTTGTCCATTTCTATCCATTTCGGTTTATAGCACAATTTTTACTTTTTTTTTATTAAATTTTTTTTCTCAATATTCATATCAAGAAACATCCATAATTTATATTCTATTTATATTTTTCTGTTTTATATATATTTATTTTAATTTTTTCTTATTTCAAAAAGTTACTCCGATAAGTTTTGCCGAATTTATGAAATATTGAAATATTCTATCTTGAATGCTAGATTGAAGTAGAATTGACAACTATGAATGGGATAATTTTATTTTATTTTATTTTATTTATTTTTTATTTAGCTTAGTTGTACATGCATACCAATACCATGACAACCTTAGAAGGAGGAAAATTCGGCTATGAACAGTGTAGGGCCCAATATGGATGTATGGCAATTGTGGGTCAGGGTTATCAACGATAACTCTGTGATCCGACTACAATCGTTTTAATCAATCTTTGAGGTCCCAAAGTGTAATGCTTAGTTAGGTAATAATTACAAAACAAGGGACCGAATGTCCATGTGGCTGTTCCCACACACGTGTGGGGACCCATGTGGGTCCACACCAATTAGGATCCAATTGTTTTTATTAATTAATAATGCATTTTTTTAATTTCCCAAAATTTGAAAGTTCTGCCAAATTTTCCATTTGAGTGATTCTTTCCACTTTAAATCTTCTTTATTCTAAAATAATTAATTGGGGTTTTTCATCATTTATTGAATTATTTAAAGGGATCTTTCGATACTACCACCATTAGTCATGATAACCAACGTTGTGACTAAAGTTGAGAAAAAATTTCAAACATTTTCACATAAAGTTGCCTTGTTTAAAAAAAAAAAGCCAATGACACATTCTTATCTATATTTCAAAGTAATTTTATGCGATACTGTAAAAACGTTTTGTGATATTACAAAAAAGTACAAGTATGGAGAATATGTAGAAAACTTTTTCAACTTTCGTCACAAGCACTAAAGGTGGCCGTATAGAAAAAAAAAAAAAAATTCCTTGAATTTTTAGATGTATGTATTGTTCTATGTCAGGACCAACATTTACGATTGAATTATAGCTAATTCCCATTTTAAAATACAAACTATTCTAAAAATAACAAAATAGTAATTTAAATTACATTTTGGGGTAAGAAATATACCTCGCTCAATTAAATATTCTCATTCATTCCAAACCCCTCTAGCCGTAGGAACCCGACCCTATAAAGCAATTTAAAACACTATTTTATTTTATTTTTTTATAATAGTTTCTTTCATTTAAAATAAAAACTAGTCATAATTCAATCGTAAATGCAATTCTCGACATAGAACAATGTATACACTTGAAAACTGAAGGAGCATGTTTAATTAATTTACCAACACTTGTGGGAGATTTGAGTGGCAACCCAAATACATAGTATAATAGTAAATTTTTAGAAAGAAAACAAAAGATTTGATCGTACCTATTTTCACAATTGAGAGCAGATAGATTAGAGAGGAAATAGAAGAAGTGAGGTTCAAAAAATATAAAAATATGTAAAAAAAGAAAAATATGTATAATCGGACTCAAAGTTTTTGCAGTGAAATTTGGTCAAAGCTCACCTGAAATGGAGTTTCTACGGACCTGACATTGTTTGTCTTTCAAGAGGTAAAGTAGAACCCAAGAGAAAGTATTTTCCAAAGTATTTTCCATTGTTAATATTTTACTTTAATCATGGAGTAGAAAAGTGAAGTCCCTACTGCCGTATTTTTTTTATCGATGGTGGAACATCTGAGCATCTTTTTGTTTCATTCGAACTTCCTGATGTGGAAAATACACAATGGTCACAAGTCATGTCCTCGTCTATCCAAATGGCTAATCGGGTTTTAAAGTCACATTAGGGCCCATTTGGCATCATTTAAAAATATTTTTGTACTTCTATATACCAAATTCTACGAACTAAGGTGGCCGGCATCGAGTTTTGGCAAATCCAAGCTAGACTCGAATTATAGAAAAAACGTCCCCTGAGGCAAACCCAATTTCATTGAATTGAAATTCAACCCAAGTTCCATAAGGGCCAACTTACAACTCACTTAATGAAAGTTGACCCCGTTTGACCCATAGGTTTTTTGAGCTACACCCAAGAAAATAAGCTTATATCCTCTAAATGTCTCACTCACTCTTCCCACGAGTTAGGGGAGGAAAGTCCGCTAGAGGACAATCTTTTGAAAAAAGATCTCTTAATCTGTGGTTTATCCCTGAATCTTACTCCAATCAAGGGAACTAATTTTTATTAGAGTAAATTTGGGGACATTCCATAAAAGGGGAGGACGTTCACTTTTAGAGTTCAGATTATTTTTTTCTATTAAATAAAAAATGAGTTATGTTCAATATATGGGCCCCACCTATGCATTTAAATAGAAATCTTGTATTGATAATTATGCATTTTCATTTGAACCATACACCAAACCCAACCCAAACCTACAAGGTTGAAAATATTAGAAAACCTGCAAGTTTGTCGAAACCATACGCCAGACCCAACCTAAACCTGGAGGGTCGAAGAAATTAGAAAAAATATGTGGGTATGCCTTTGTTTAGAGGAATGAAAAAGTGGTAGAGGGCGAGAAATTAGAGAATCTGCAGGTTTTTCTCCGCTTAGAGAGGATGAAAAGTTGCATAGGACGAGAAATTAAAAAATCTGGAGGAAAAGTTGCACAAGACTAGAAATTAAAAAATCTACAGGTTTTCCTCCGCTTAGAAAGGAGGAAAAGTTACATAGGGGAGAAATTAGAAAATCTACAGGTTTTGATCCACTTAGAGAAAAGGAGAAGTTGCAAAGGGCTAGAAATTTGAAAATCTGCAAGTTTTCCTCCGCTTAAAGAGGAGGAAAAACTGCACAGGGCACAAGAAATTAGAGAATCTACAGATTTACATTTGCTTTGAGAGGAGGAAAAGTTGCAAAGAGCGAGAAATTAGAAAATCTACAGGTCTTCATCCACTTAGAGAGGAGGAAAAGTTACGCAGGGCTGGAAATTAGAAAATCTTCAGGTTTTCGTCCGCTTAGAGATGAGGAAAAGTTACACTGGGCTAGAAATTAAAAAATCTGTAGGTTTTTTCTCCACTTAGAAAGGAGGAAAAGTTGTATAGGAGGGAGAAATTAGCGAGAAATTAGAGAATCTATAGGTTTTCCTCTGCTTAAAGAAGAGGAAAAGTTGCATAGGACGAGAAATTAGAAAATCTACAGGTTTTCATCTGCTTAGAAAGGAGGAACAGTTGCATTGGACGAGAAATTAGAAAATCTATAGGTTCATCAGCTTAGAGAAGAGGAAAAGTTGCAAAGGGCTAGAAATTAGAAAATCTGTAAGTTTTCCTCCTCTTAGAGAGGAGGAAAAATTGCACAGGGCGAGAAATTAAAGAATCTATAGGTTTTCATCTACTTAGAGAGGAGGAAAAGTTGCATAGGGCAAGAAATTAGAAAATCTACAAGCTTTCATCCGCTTAGAGAGGACGGAAAGCTGCAAGGGGCTGAAAATTAGAAAAATTGCAAGTTTTCATCCTTTTAGAAAGGATGAAAGGTTGCATAAGACGAGAAATTAGAAAATCTGCATGTTTTCATTCGCTTGGAGAAGAGCAAAAGTTGCACAACACTCGAAATTAGAGAATCTACAGGTTTTCATCCGCTTGGAGAGGAAGAAAAGTTGCACATTGATGGAAATTAGAAAATCTGCATGTCTTCATCTGCTTAGAGAGGAGAAAAGTTGCATAGGACAAGAAATGAAGTCATTTGCAAGTTTTCCTCCTCTTATAGAGGAGAAAAAGTTGCATAGGGGAGAAATTAGAAAATCTACAGCTTTTAATCCGCTAAAAGAAGAGGAAAAATAGCAAAGGTCTTCAAATTAGAAAATCTGTAAGTTTTCCTCCGCTTAGAGAGGAGGAAAAGTTGCAGATGGCAAGAAATTATAGAATATAAAGGTTTTCATCCGCTTAGAGAGGAGGAAAAGTTGCACATGGCAAGAAATTAGAAAATCTACAGGTTTTCGTCCATTTAGAGAGGTGGAAAAGTTGCACGGGGCTAAAAATTAGAAAATCTATAGGTTTTCATCTGCTTGGAGAGGAGGAAAAGTTGCACAGGGATGGAAATTAGAAAATGTACATGTTTTCATCCTCTTAGAGGGGTAAAAAGTTGCACCGGGCTAGAAATTAAATAATATGCAGGTTTTCCTCCTCTTGGAGAGGAGAAAAAGTTCCATAGGGGAGAAATTAGAAGATTAACAAGTTTTGATCCACTTAGAGAAGGGGAAAAGTTGCAAAGGGCTAGAAATTAGAAAATTTGCAGGTTTTACTCCGCTTAGAGAGGAGGAAAAGTTGCATATGACGAGAAATTAGAAAATCTACAGGTTTTTATCCACTTAGAGAGGAGGAAAAGTTGCATATGGCTGGAAATTAGAAAATCTGCGAGTTTTCATCCGCTTAGAGAGGACGAAAAGTTGTACAACGCTAGAAATTAAATAATCTGGAGCTTTTCATCTGCTTAGAGAGGAAGAAAAGTTGCACAACGCTAGAAATTAAATAATATGGAGGTTTTCATCTACTTAGAAAAGGAGGAAAAGTTGCACAACGCTGGAAATTAAATAATATGGAGGCTTCAATCTGCTTAGAGAGGAGGAAAAGTTGTATAAGACGAGAAATTAGAGAATCTACAGGTTTTCATCCGCAAAATTTAGGGGTTTTGATCCGCTTAGAGAAGAGGAAAAGTTGCTAAGGGCTCAAAATTAGAAAATCTAAAGGTTTTCAAAGGCTTTCCTCCACTTATTGAGGAAAAGATAAATAGGGGGGAGAAATTAGCGAAAAATTAGAGAATATGCAAGTTTTCCTCTGCTTAGAGAGGAGAAAATGTTGCATACGACGAAAAATTAGAAACTATACAGGTTTTCATCCGCTTAGAGAGGAGGAAAAGTTGCACAGGACTAAAAATTAGAAAATCTGCATGTTTTCCTCCGCTTAGAGGGGAAGAAAAGTTGCACAGGACAGTGAGAAATTATAGAATCTATAAGTTTTTATCTGTTTAGAGAGGAGGAAACGTTGCACAAGGCGAGAAATTATAGTACCTATAGGTTTTCATCCGCTTAGAGAGGAAGAAAAGTTGCACAAAGCGAAAAATTAGAAAATCTACAAGTTTTCATTCGCTTAAAGAGAAAGAGAAGTTGCACAGTGATGAAAATTAGAAAATCTGCAGGTTTTCATCCACTTAGGGAGGAGGAAAAGTTACACATGGCTAGAAATTAAAAAATCTGTAGGTTTTCCTCCACTTAGAGAGGAGGAAAAGTTGCATGGGGGACCAATTAGTGAGAAATTAGAGAATATACAGGTTTTCCTCCGCTTAGAGAGGAGGAAAAGTTGCAGAGGGGAGAAATTAAAAAATCTACAGGTTTTAATCGGCTTAGAGAAGAGGAAAAGTTGCATACGGCTGGAAATTAGAAAGTCTGCAGGTTTTCCTCCACTTGGAGAGGAAACAAGTTGCACGGTGGTAAACAAAGCCGGAAATTAGAAAATCTGTAGGTTTTCCTCCGCTTGGAGAGGAGACAAGTTGCACGGTGGTAAACAAATAGTTTTGGCGTGTTTCCTTCATTTTCTCTCATTTCATGCCATTTACTCCAAAGTAGGGGTACTTATGGGTCAAGCCGCCATAAGATCTATCTAAACATGACCAACACTATTTTAGAATTGGGCTTAACTTTTTAGTATGTCTAGCATATTTAGTATGGCTAGCATATTTAGCATGAATAAAAGTACATATGATTTTCAATTTAGATGGGCCTTAACTTTTGTTTTAGGGCCGTTGCTACGTGTGGTTGTAAGCCTAGGCCTAAAACCCAAATGGGTCACGGTTCACAATCTTTGACTCAACTAGACCTAGACAATAAAAGCCCCTCATGGCATGATAGCAAGTGGAGCAGCAAGAATAATAATATAACTTCATGAAATATGGTACATCTAGGGAACCTAAAGCCCATCAACATCCTCTTAGGTCCTGGCATAGAGCTCCAAAATCTCCAATTTCGGACAGAAAGAGTCCTTTCTGGCATCATCATAATGGATTTTATTTTAGTTTTCTTGTGAACCTTATTGTAACAATGGTATGATATGAAGGGCCACTAATGTTATAGAAAATTGCATAATTTTCTTTGGACAAGACTTTTCAACAATTTAGTAAAGTGACTTTTGATGATAAAGAGATGCAATGCTTTATAGGAAAGAAATTAAGCTAATTTTCCTCAGTGCCACAATAAATGGATTATTACATTCACACAAAAAATAGGTCATGTGGAGTGTGACGTCCCAACGTTAACATACAAGTCTCAAATAAGAGAGATTCTACCTTATCAAGTTAATTTAAAGAGAATTTCAATTAAAATCTAATCATATCTCTCCCTAAAATCTATCATTTTTTTTCATCATGTATTTCATACAGGTGAGGTCCATCTTTCATGGATCCAAAATGTTTAACTAACTGTTCCAACTGTAGAGGAAGATGATAAAAATATTTAGTATTTTAAGATCAAATTGTCAAGTTGAAAATTGAATTTGAACAATTGGAAATCTCTTTAACCTTCAATTTCTATGACAAATATCGGAAGACAAGGCCCTCCAGAAACCATGGTTGTACGGCCCATCACGGTGGGCCCCATCAAATGTAAAATGCTGTCAAGTATTTCATATAGGTGAGGTCCATCTTTCATTGGAAAATGTTTAACTAATTGTTCCAACTGCAGAGGAAGAGGATAAATATTTAATATTTTAAGATCAAATTGTCAAGATGAAAATTGAATTTGAACAGTTGGAAATCTCTTTAATCTTCAATTTCTATAACAAATATCGGAAGACAAGGCCGTCTAGAACCCATGGTTGTACGGCCCATCATGGCGGACCCCATCAAATGTAAAATGCTGTCACTTGAATACATTTTTGTTATAGTGACCACCGATCAGACCATGGCAAGAGCCCATTTGAGATTTTTTGTCCCACCTATTTTATAAAAACCCACATATATTAGATGAAATTTTAAAATACAGAGGAGATTTTATGCTTTCCTTATAAATGGTCCCACCCAAGAAATTATTTCTATATGATGGCCTCCCAAGGAAAATTTCCCTGTTTCGCCACTGATCTGGGCCTTTAGTTTGAAACAGCACATGACCTGACCAACCCATTTGGCCTATAAAGACAATAAAACAATGGTGCTGGTCGTTGTAACTTGCAAGACCTATCGTGTTAGATGACTAAGACCTAACCCTGCCTCCCTTATCTCGTGCAATCTCATCATGCTTATTTATTTTAGATGAGATTTAATTGAATTTAGACTCTTTAATCTCTCTTTAGTCACGTAATTCAAATTAACGAGAGTGAGTGAAATATGAGGATTCTTACAACAACATTTTCAATTATTTTTGCAACACAATCGTGTCAAATCTCTTTCCTTTCTTAATTTTTTTCCTTTTTATGTATTTTCTGGTGTCTTAATGTTTTTTTTTCTTTTTATCATAGTTCTGTTTTGTTATTTCTTTCGCTTTTGGTGGTTGTTTTAGTTTTCGTGGAGATAGATTTTCATGGATTTATATTCTTTTTTTTAATTCTATTTTTTTTTATTTTTACGCATTAGATTTCTATAGGTTTATTTGTTTCTTCGAAGTTGTTTTCATTATTGGAGTGTCTGTGGACTTTTGTTTTCATATTGTATTTTTACGATAGTTTTATCAACTTTATTTCTTATTATGAGTTTATTCTTATGATTTTAAAAGAAAGTATGAAGCAAAACACTCAATTGATTTCAACCAAATTAAAGTGCTTTCATTTTAAAATTAGCTAACTATATTTCTTTGTTAATATTTTTATAGGTTTTACTTTTGGTTGTAATTTTTACCATCTCAATATAATTTAGACTAAATGTTAGTTAAGATTTTAGTTTTTTAAGATTATAAAGGCATTAAGTTGCCCGTGCTCAGCGCGGGCATGTTTTGCTGGTTATAATACATTATAGACGTAGGCATCAATTTCGAAATTAGAGTCAAATTTGCTAATCGATTGCAAAATTGGACTCTAATCTCAAACCAATTTGAGAAATTGGATCTCAATCAATTTCAATAGATAAGCTCTATCAATCAATTCAAAGTTCACTTTTGTTAAGTTTCCTTATGTGAATTTCAATTTTTAATATATATCTATTATATATATCTTTTTTTAACTCTATTTAACCAAGTTAAAGTGAGCCTTCTTTAGGAGGATTTAGAATTTTAATATATTTGTTATGGTTAGAAAATCCTTAATATTTGTGATTTTTAAAAGTGGATTCTTGATAGTGATTTATACATATAGGCTCCACATACAATAAACTTTTTTAAAGTGGGCCTCATATACTAATTCCTAAAGACAGGGCCATATGCAATTTTGCAATTGACTGTTTGGATTCAATTTTAATATTGACTTTATTTTATCTTCTTTCTAAAAAATAGAGATATATCTTATCTGTTATGATTTTTCTTATAAAGAGATTCATTTAAATAAAATTCACAATATATATAATATCTTTTGGGTTGCCTTGCAATTGATTAAGAAAGTTTCACATAGTAACTAAAAGATTTTGTGTTGAGTGATATGTAATATACATATAATTTCACAACAAATTATATTGCAACTTTGTAAGGCACCCAAGTTCCCAGTTCGAAAAGAAATAAATGTCAAATCTTGATTGAGGACATTCTCTTTCAACCTTTTTTATTCATCCCTCATGTGTACCTGTGAAATCCAAACTACTCAAGTCCAAAATGATCGTATGTATTGGCACCCGGCGTCCAAATGGGATTTTGGCCCATTTCGCGAAAAGTGAAATGTTTCAAAGTTATTTTTAAGAAAATATAAAAACAAAAGAGATTTTTACAAGAAAATATAAAGACCTCCAATAATTATCAAATAAAGATAAGATTTGAACCTTTGTCAAACAAGCATGACCCATTTTCATATCGGCCCAGCTATACCGTGCCGTACCCCAATTAGGCCAGGCAGTGCCATCCACGAGCTGGCCCACATGTCCATCCTAATCTTTTATTTTTAAATTTTCTTATATAAATTAAAAGAGACTTTATGGGCTTTAGGGTTTTCAACTTGAGATAAAGTTAAAATTACTAAAATAAATACATAAACATTGATGTTAATTTACATAAGATTTGAAGTTTCATACTCATTTAGATAAAAAATAATATTTACTTTGTATAAATGTCGGGTTGGCCATGCTTCGAACCGTAATAAATGGTATATTCATTTGTTTTATATTTATTTTCTCATTAATTAATATCTCATAACATAGCCACAAATTGGACGTGTTTTTATGTCTGGGCTCGGGCTTAGCGCGGGCATGCTTTGCTAGTAATAAAATTATGAGATTATAAAGGCTTAATTACAAATCATATAAACATTTGGGAGTAATATAAAAAAAAATCTCTAGAAATACAGATGAAATCACTTTCTTTTTGGATTTTCCATTGGGATATTCCTGGGCGGGGGGAATCCATATCCAGATCCAGAAAGCTACAAAAATCATCCTTGGTTCCATCTAACCACACCAAAATCTGCCATTTTCTTAATCTCAAGCCTCACTGTCAATCAGGCTGCAGCAGAAAATACTGAAGTGGTGGGGAGAAAAAATTAATGGGTCTTTCTCCTGTTTGTTTTCTCTCATCCTTGTTTTTGCTGATCCATTTCCAAACAGTAACAGCAAAGCACATTCCTACCACTCTGGAAGGCCCATTTCCTCCAGTGACCCACAGCTTTGATCAGTCTCTGCGACAAGGCAGTGATGACTTGCCCATGAATCATCCAAGGCTTGCCAAAAAGGCTCCATCCATCTTCCCTGAGCAGATCGCTCTAGCCATTTCTTCACCCACTTCCATGTGGGTTTCTTGGGTCACAGGTATCTCAATGATTGAATTCCACAAAATCTAGCACTTGACAAGTCATTTACCTTCATGGGTTTTGCTCATACTGAGGAAAACTTCATAAAAATATATGAGCAGAGTTTTTTTTTTTTTGTGGAACTTTTTCTTTCTAACCCCATCAAGCATTTTTTTTTTTCATTGCAGGGGATGCACAAATTGGCCCAAATGTGACTCCTTTGGATCCATCAACAGTTGCCAGTGAGGTTTGGTACGGGGAGGAAAGTGGGAAGTACCCCTTTGTTCAACGAGGAACATCCACCATTTATAATCAATTCTACCCATTTGCTGGTCTTTTGAATTATACTTCAGGCATCATTCACCATGTAAGGATCGAAGGTGAGAAGACCCATTTGCAATGATTTTGTGATGACAACTGAAACCACCATTTTTCCTACCCTTCAACAATTGTTTTGCTTGCTATGTATTGTTGTAGAACTCAAGAAGATTGGTCACTTGAATTATCAGTTCATTGCTGTTCAATCTGATACCAGTTACCCATGTTTCTAAGAGTGTTGCAAATAATTAAGATCCATACTAGTAGGTTGTCATGAAATTATATCAATAGAACAGTGGTGATGATCATTGGACTGTTAGAATTATTGTAACATTGATATACATTGTTACACCGTTCTCTATCAGTTTAAGCTTTTCGAGTAAGCGGTTGTCAACAAGAATAAGATCTTGATGGTTAGGTGTGTTTGCCTGTACTCTGAATTGCAATCAGTTTGAAGTTATCATCATTATCATGATTGAGACCTTATCCCATATATCTGGTTCAGGATTTCTGAGTTCTACTATATCACACAACCAAAGCCATGTCCACTACTCCTCTTCACTCTGCAACATAACATATCTTTTCTGACTACCAGAATGGTTGAAGAAGTGGGAATAATTGGAACAGTATAATTCATAAATCTTACACTAAAGCGGATGGGAAAAGTCTTTATGATATTGATGATGATGATTTCTGAAGATTGAGTGTCTGTCACTTCTTTCACGCTTTTAGAGTGAATGGAAACAGACATCTCTTTAAACAGATGATGTTTTTATGACATTTTTAACAATAATGGTATGAGTTAACGCTTACCCTGTTATGCTCTTCCAAATATTAAACCACTTTCAAATCTGGGGTTATCATATGGAGTCCTAGTATTCCAAAAGATTTATCTCGATCAACATAAAACATTTATTTATAGTCCATACTCAAATATTATGATGTTGCTGAAGTTAATCCAGAGCACCGGTCTTTCTGTAGGTCTTGAACCTGCAAAACGATATTTCTATAAATGTGGGGATAGCTCATTATCAGCAATGAGTGAAGAGCATTCATTTGGAACTTTACCATTGCCTAACGCAAATGCATATCCGTGTCGAATAGCAGTTGTTGGAGATTTGGGCCTCACAAGCAATTCAACAACAACCATTGATCATTTAACTCAGAATGATCCTTCCATGATTTTAATGGTTGGAGACTTGACTTATGCAAATCAGTACCTAACTACGGGTGCCAAAGGAGTTCCATGCTTTTCCTGTGCATTCCCAGATGCACCAATTAGAGAGACATACCAACCGCGATGGGATGGTTGGGGAAGGTAATCTCCTGGTCTTTAAGTGGAGATATGTGCTCCTGGCTCATAGCTTGGATAGTTTTATTTGTAGGTTTATGGAACCCTTGACCTCAAGGATTCCCATGATGGTGACTGAAGGCAATCATGAAATCGAGCCTCAGATTGATGGGATCACTTTCGCATCTTACTTGACACGATTCGCTGTTCCATCCCAAGAATCTGGCTCCAACAGCAGTTTCTACTACTCTTTTAATGCAGGGGGAGTTCATTTCATCATGTTGGGCGCATATGTTGACTACAACACTACTGGTGAGTGATGCTGTCCCTCTTGGATTCATCAAGTATTATAGACCATATACCAAAATTTTCTAATTATTATCTGGTGTAATGGGAACAAGTGCACGTTTTCAATTTAAATGCCATTGATTCAGTTAGTATTTCTAGTACTGCTGTCAATTTGTGGTAGGTGCTCAGTATGCTTGGATGAAGGAAGATCTACAGCGAGTGGACCGGAGAATGACACCATGGCTGGTAGCTACATGGCATCCACCTTGGTATAATAGCTATTCGTCGCATTATCAGGAATTTGAATGCATGAGGCAGGAGATGGAAGCTCTTCTATATCGACACTGCGTTGATATTGTCTTTACAGGTCATGTAAGTGGTTATCCCCCACCCCATATACTGTGGAATCTTTTGGCATGTACAAACTTTTTGGGATTCACTTGTTTGCTGACACCAAAGAGAAGCGTAGTGGTCGGATTATAGTGCATAAAGTTTTTAGTTGTTCATGTGTTTGCTCTGTTTTTCTGTGTGCACGCATTCTGTTAATTATGAACCTGATGGCAGTTCTAGTTTGTAGTGTGTCGATCTTGAGTTTGTGTGTGCGGGACATGCAAGACAACAGAAAAAAAAAAAAAAAACACTTGCATTTGGTCAGCATTTTTTTTGTCCAAACAGTGCTTGTAGCTCTGGATGCACTTTACACGTGCGGACCTTTTGCTACGGCTTCTGATGGAGATAATAAGAACCTTATTTTTGCAGTGTGCAGGCATTCAGGTGCTCAAACATGCTGTGCAATGAAAAGTTCTACTGTTCAATATAATGGAAATTGATAAACCAAGGCTGTTACTGATTTTATGGATGAAAAATTAAACATGTTAAAATAGCTTGAACCTAATTTTTAAATTGATGACATTTTTATATACAGAATCTCCAAAATATCCCTGAAGTAGGACAAAACAGATTAAAGCCATATAACCGTTGTGTAGCGTTGCGTCACATGAAAACATTATTCGATCTCCATCAAACTGTGATATTCCATACATTGTTTTCAATGCTATCTTATTCAAAACCCATGGTGTTGAAATGCTGATATATTTTATTCCGATCTTTTGCATTTGACATTGCGATCTAAGTGATTTCACGCTGAAAAAAGTCAACTAGGCAACCTACATAAAAAAGAAAATAGAGAACTTTGTTTCTTTCTAGAATGCATTTTTTTTTTTTGTAAAATTCTAAAATGCATTATTATTTTTCAAGATCCAAGCCCAATGGGCAATGAACTAAATTGCGTATTACAATTTCTTTTTTCTTATTGAATTCTTTTGGGCGTATTCCTAATTAAATAAACAACACTCTGCTTTACATCCCTCAATTGTAAGAGTTTGAATGTCTGCATGGAAATGATACTTAAATCTGTACCATCGTTTTGCAACCAGAGTGTAAGTGAATTGCATTTTTAATTTCCTTTTATCAATTACTGGCAATAGCAAGTGGCATCAAAGTTTCTGAGAGAACCATGTAGAAGCACAAGTCATTTGCAAATGTTTGATATTTTGCCAGTTTGACAGGGTCTGCTATAACGAATACTCGTGAGTGTATATGATCTGTTATATGCTTGTCAGGTGCATGCTTATGAAAGAATGAATAGAGTGTATAACTACACATTGGATTCATGCGGACCTGTCTACATAACTGTAGGAGATGGGGGAAATATAGAGAAAGTTGACATTGATCATGCAGATGATCCTGGAAAGTGTCCTTTGCCTAGTGACAACAAACCAGAATTTGGAGGTGTGTGCCATTTAAATTTCTCATCTGGGCCTGCAAAAGGTAAATTTTGCTGGGACAAACAACCAGAGTGGAGTGCATATAGAGAAAGCAGCTTCGGACATGGAATACTGGAGGTATCATCTGACCTTCAGCTTTATTTCCATGTGGATAATATGATCCCAGCACCCTGGCATAATGCTATTTTTAGTAATCCCAAGCACTAAATTTTATTTATGCTGCCTAAAATCAGGAGATCAAGACTACTGATCTCATATCTCAAGCACTACTGATCTCATAACTCAAAAATCTCCTTAAAAGAAAGTTGCTACTTGCTGCCCATTGAAACTTTGTGCCTCAAGACTTCAGAGTTGATGGTAGACAGACTTCTGGTGCATATCCTTCTAGGCCAGTGATGTTGGCCTTGGATGTTACATCCCAAAGATCATACAGCCATGATCTATCCACGGTGAAGCCCATTAGATCAACAATATGGAACTCTGGATCACCTTACCATGAAACCTTACTTGTAAAAAACAGTTGATACACATTGAAACATGTGTAGAAATCAGCTTTTCATTTATATTCTTCTTTCGCAGGTTATCAATTCCACATTCGCGCTATGGACTTGGCACAGAAATCAGGATATCTATAAAGAAAGAAGCCACGGTGATCAAATATACATAGTTCGTCAACCTGAATTGTGCTCTGCAAGGATCAAGTCAGTTCCCATTTCATCCAATGTGTAAGCCAGGTAGAAAACACTAATCAGTTGGGCAATGTCATATTTCATTGATGGTATTGAGGAAATAAAGAAATGCTGAAGACTTGTACTCAACTGAAAGGAAAGCCAGATAATGCGTTTGCGAGTTGCACTGCAATTTTATTTTATTTTTTTGGTTTTTGAAAGGTAACTGTAAACTTATATAAAGATTAGAACAGAGTACAAGCGTGCACAAACAGAATCAAAAGAAAACAACTGTTGCATTGCAATAGTTCACACCTCTCAGGGAAAAACTATATGTTTTATATAATTGAATATGGCACTAAAATCGATCCTTTCGCATACAAACTACCTCAAGTTGTACTTGTGAAAGATTAGAGACCTGAAAATAATCGAAGCACTGGAATTCGATCTTTCCTTAACAAGTTCTAGGCACTAGAAAATTTTTATTTTATGTATTGTTTTACAAGCAGAACTATGTTATTTGGGTATGGATACGGGTGGATCCAGTCTAGATTCTCACTTCTTGTAACATTCATTTCAACCCTTGTAAGCACAGGTGGTTTGCATTTAGTCATATCACAGACAGGTCTCCCATGTTGTATCTTCTCGAAGGATGGAGATTAGTACTTGAATTTTAATGAAAACATTTTGTGCACAAAGTACATATATACAAGTAAATGCATATTATATTGTCTATTTATGAAAAACATTTGATATAACTCCAACCAAAATGGAAAAACTTCATTTTGAAATCATATTTAATATGTTTAATATGAAATATTTAGAAACATATAAAAACTATTATTTCTAAAAAAAGGCTTTGACATGTAAACATAAATAAACCTAAACACAACATCTATACAAAGGAATTTTCAAAAACAAACTTTTTAAGGGGCCATTTTTCTTGTAAAGTATTAGATATGAAATTGGGATTTACAAGTGTAAATTTATGTGTGAAAATTTGCATCTGTAAAATTTACATATGTGAAAATTTGACCATTTGTATAAGAAAGTGGAGAGCTTTTTTTTTCTTTTAGTGGATAAAGGATGCTGCTTTTTTACTTTTTCTTATTTTCTTAAAGATTTGAGGGAATTTTGAATTAATGTGACCCCTTGTTTGAAAAATAGAAGCTTTAGTAAAGTGCCAAACGGGTCAATGATAATAGTGGTAAAAGTTCCTAGGGGATTTTACAAAAAAAAAAAAAAAAAAAACTTTAGGTGACCAATTGGCCTAAAAGATCATTTTAACCGACTTTGCACCAGATTAGTCATTTTGCCCGAAAACGTGTTTTTTTTTTTTTTTTACACTTTCAACCAGCGTCCCTAGCGACTATAGTTTTATGATGTTAAGGGTCCCTAGGGACCCTGCGATGTACATAAATTAGAACAATATAGGCATGTTTCGTTGTCAACAGCTTATGCTTTCTTTAAAAGCCTGGTCGTCTGCGCCCAGCCAATTGTAGTCCCCTCCAACAACATGTTCGACTGCGACTCCTCGCCCTCCTACCAACTGTGGTCCCCTCTCACATTCTCTTTGTCAAAGGTATGTGCTTTTGGATGCTCCCATTTGGCATTTTCTGAGTCGTCTGTGATGTTATTATCGCCTAGGTTATGCCCTTATTGCGTTTGCATGCCTTTTACTTTGGTTAATGTTTTCTCGTGGCAGACATCTACTCTCTATTTGAGAATCGCCTCTCTAAAAGGGTTTCTTTGTCTTCCTTGTATAGTATTACCCTTAATAGAAAGAAAAATGCCCGAAAAATGGCTTTAGCCATTTTTGCAAGATAATGGGCAGAGAACCCTAGAGGTGGATTTAAGTATTTCCGGTTTTGAATTGCTTGCCAATGAGCAGCAGACAAAGAGGATGTTGGAGGGGACCACAGTTGAACAGCTGAGTCGGAAGAAATGGGCGCAGACAAATGTGGTAAAGGAAAATAGACTTGTTGACAATAAAAATACGAGAAAACACGTCTATATTGTTCTAATTTGTGTATACAGCATCATAAAACTAAGGTAGTTAGGGACGCTAATTGAAAGTGCTAAAAAAAAAAAAAATTTCAGGCAAAATGACTGACCTGGTGAAAACTCGGTTAAAATGATCTTTTAGGCTCACTCGTCACCTAAAGTGTTTATTTTTTTTTTTTTTTTTCCACAAGTTCATGAAGTCCTATCTTGACTTTGATTGTCCTATCTTGACTTCGATTGTACCATTGACTTAGATCTATGTACTATTGTATCTGACGGGTCCGCTTGATGACATAGACATATGTCTATTGTTGACTTTGACCTTGACCATGACCATGTATTTGCAGGGTTGCGTTATGCACAGGTGAGTGGCTCTTCGTTCAAACCCCACGAGAAGTGGGCCCATCAATCCTACCCGTTCCGAAGCTCCTTCAATACTATTGATCGAATGGTCCACCAACCCCAAATCCCCAAGTCCGAAAGGCAGTGGAGATGGTATAGCCAATAGTCACCGAAATTTCCCAATCACGTGGGCCCAATGAAAAAGCCCCCGTTTCTACAAAAAAAAAATATCACATCAGAAGCACTTTAACTTAAATTTCCCACCATAAAAAAAAAAAAAAAAGTTCAAAAGACAACCTCAATTTTTCTACTAAAAGACAAAACCCCCCCCCCCCCCCCCCCCTCCACTTTTCTATATAAAAAACAAAAAAAATTATATAACAAACAACTAAAAATAAAATATCATCATAACCCACTTATATTATATTTTATTCTTTCTTCAAATTAATCTTTGCTTTACTCAACTTCATTAGTCAAGCCCCCAAACAATCCTAAAGTTGCAAATGGGTATTCAATTTAGGGATATAAATGGATCATCGATTCGATTCTTAAATTATCTTGAGATCATAATCCATTAACAATCGAGTTTGAGTCCTTATTTACATGGGGGGGACATAATGGAATTTTGAAGATTTTAAAAACCTAAGAAATACTCTCAATTAACATATCCGATGCTACTTTTTTTTTTTTTTTTTTTTTATTGGAGTGTTTCCAACCCTTTGGGCTAGACTAATCCCTCTGGATTCAAAAAAAAGCTATATAAACTCTCATATAGCTACTGTATAATAGTGTAGTTTCGAATATATAACCTCGGGCACACCATGGTCTAGCCCACCAGAGCTACCCCTGGGTTGGGTTGGGTTGGGTTGGGTTGGGTTTTGACTTTTGACGCCACTTATAATGAGAGACAGGCCACGGGAAACAAGGAAAGCCACCAAGAAAAAGAAAGGAAAAGGAGAAGGAAAATCATTGGACTGAACAATATAAAAAGGAAACATTGAGCAGAAGCAGGGGAGTGGTTCCTTTTTTTTTTTGTCTTCTTTAGATGCTGAAATGAGATGCGGTTACGCTACTGGGACACGTTCTCCTCTACTTTCTTTTTTCTTCTTCTTCACTTACAAATGCTTCCTCTGAATCAAAACCAGATTTCTAGGGTTTAGCTCTCTAACCTTCTTTCTCAATGGCGACGGAGAAAGGAAAAGAAGCTTCTCTAGATCTGGATCTGCATAAGAGGATGAGAAGAGAAGGAGATGATAGATCTTCGGATTTGGACTCCGATTTGGACTCGGATTTATCGATCGAAGAAGCTTTGGAGAAACAGAAGAAGAAGAAGCCCTCCGATGGTGGTGGTGATGGCGAGTCTACTAAGATGAAAGTGGAAGTGGAATCTGGTCCCTGCGAGGAGGAGGGGTCTGAAAGTAGAGCAGAATCAGAGGAGAGATTCTCGTCCGAATCCTCCGAGAAAGCTTCGACTGCCCGTCAAGATGAAATCTCTTCAGGTTCGGCAGATTTGAATCCCAATTTAAGTTTTGGCAACTCAGAGAAAAATAGAATATATATATATATTTTCTTGTTAGTGATTTGTACAATCCAACTGTTTAGGTTTAGGTTTGAACAATGTCACAGATATCTTTCTTAACAGTCTAACTGAAAGAAAGTTTGGCGTCTTTTTTGAATTTGATTTCAATTTAGGTTTAGGTTTTACTGTTTTAACATTTTATCACATTTGTATCGCGGCTTTCTCACATTTTTTCCTTGCTTCATTTTTCATACAAAATAGAGTGATGTAAGAATTAACACAATGACCGCGAAAGATCTATCCGAAAGGTATCTAATATATATCACCAATAACAATTGAATTGAATTCATGGGTCAAGAAATCTTAAACCACAGATCAATAAGTTGGACATGGATTGACCTCTAACCCCTTGTAAACCACCTGCAATATAATATAATCACAATGGATATGTTTTTATGTTTCATAGATTTTCTCAGTAATATGTATGTATACGTATCTTCTGCATGGGTCTACAATAACTAATCCATTAAAAATGAGGGACTATATTGAATAAGACTTAGAAACTAAATAATTTATATTGATGTTAGACGTGTTGTGTAACTTGGGTCAAGATGACCCATGATAGGTTGCAAGTTGGAGGTGTAATTCGTTTAAGAAAAGAATTTAGGACCCATTCAATAACAAGTAGTGGCTGACCCAGGCTGTTGTTTGAGGGCTGCAGATCCATACAGGCAATTGGGTTTTAGGAACAAACCCAGGATTTTCATGTGAGTTTTGGGCGCGGACGCAAGAGATTTAAAAGCGGACTGAGGTCTGACGTGTGCGACTGCCCCCACATGGATGCACTTGTTACTGCCCCTGATAACAAAACCTTGGATTTGGCCCATTAAAATTTCAACATCTATACATGAGCGCATAATTTAGGTTGGCGGGTTTTATGATTTTACCATGATGCTATATACACTATTATTTTATATCAATGAATTATAGAAATTTCATAAAACGAGTATTTTGTCGCCAGGTTCAAATCATACTAGAAGTGTCACAAATTTGTTATGGTTAGACAAAATCATATTTATGCATGAGTTTTGAATGATGACAAAACACTATAAAATACATCCTTCATTCTCTCTTATGTTCGTAAGTGCATGTTTAAAAGTTTTTGTAAGTAGTAGATAACAATTAAATTAAAAAATCACATATATATATATTTGATTCACTGATTGAGAGTTAGTGGGAAGGATTCGGGTGATTTTCTTTTTCTGTACTTGTTTTGTCATTTTTTATAATGTTTATAAGGATATGAGGATTTTATGGAAGTAGTTTTTTTTTTTTTTAATCCTTTTACATTTTTTTTGAGTGATCATATTTAATGGTTCCCTTTGTTCTTTTTCCTCCTTGCCATCTATCTTTATTATGTCAGCTGGTTTTGATGTGGTTTTTTTTATGATTTTTTTATAATAAAGATATTATCACTATTTTTTTTTTTTGGTTTAAGTAGAGAAATAAATTATGATGGGTCCCAATGTTATTTAAATAATTTTAGTGAAGAGCTGTTAACACTATATAAAATACCTAGGTCTTAATAATAAGTAGTTAATTCATATTAAAAAACTTTATATAACTATTTATTCTTTAACGAAGTGCAACCTATCTAAGGATTTGACTTAGGTTAGATTGGAACGGAGAAACAAAATTCATGGAGCCGACCCCAACATGGCTGGGACAAGGCTTTGATGATATCGGTGGTGGTGGTGGTTTTATTATAATATATGAGCATGTATATATTGTAATATTATAATATTTTATATTAGCATGCATATAATATATTATAATATGTATTACTCATATATAGATTACATTTATGATATTAATATATATATTTTGAGAGAGAGAGATTGATTTATGCATGAGGAGAAACTGTATGATGCATTTAATATAGTGCGACACTTAATGAGGACAAACCATCTGATCTATTGTGAAAGGTATATGGAAGTGTTTTTTTTTTTTTGGAAGTGGTTCTCAAAAAATCAAAATTGAAGGAAATCGGTCAAAGGGCAACAGAAGTTTCTTCTAAGACGCTGGTGATATTCTTCATTTCTCAGAGTCGACCAAGGGCTACCCCTAAAAAGTTGCTGTAGTCTACATGATTTTATCTTTACATTGTTTGCTTACAAGCCAATATTCTTATCACCATAGCTTGTATTTGTTGCTTTGGAGTTTAGTGCTCATAAGGATAGTTCATAGATCATGTGGCTTCAAAGCATTTCTTTTTTATTCAGGATTGATCGACAGGAGTTTGCCTAGAGCAAACACATTGCCTCGGGATAAAGCAGATTTTGACAAATTAGAGCCCTCATCAAGTCAACTGCATTTGGAAAGGTCAAAAACTGATAGAAGAATACAAAATAATATTGCTGGTGAGGCAGCTCAAATTTTTGATGACAAGATTTCTGCTCGAAAGAAGGTCTAAACTCTTGGAAATCTTCTCAAGACTCTCATGCACGTTTCTTCTTCGTATTTTATAAATGATGAGATTCATTATTATTTTTTTATGCATTTACCTCTGTTCTTTTATATGAACTTCTTATCTCATACTTTTTACTATCACTAAATGGTAAAACCTTTGCAGCTTAAAATGTTAAATCGAATTGCTACTGTGAGACATGATGGAACTGTAGAGTTCAACCTTCCTAGTACTGTTGAACCTGAAAGTCTGCGTTTTGGATCTAGAGATACTTACAATGAGGCTGTTGACGAGGAACCACTGGACTCGACTGACCTTAAGTACATACCACCTTTGCAAATAGTGATACTTATTGTTGGAACTCGTGGAGATGTGCAACCATTTATTGCAATTGGTAAACGCCTCCAGGTTGTCATCTTATCACTTTTGTGAGATTATATTTGTCTTATTTTTAATCATACAGTCTTTTACTTTGTTATTATTTCTGTTTCTCATAATGAAAGCTGTAATTTTCAAGTTTAGACAACTTACATGTGTAATGTCACATTCATTGTGATACTCAAGCTTTTATATGTTCTCACAAATAAGTCAAAGATAAAAGAAAAAAACTTGTTGCTGGATGTGTTCATTGACTGTGGAAGATTTTTTTTTTTTTTTTTTTTAAATGGTAACAAAAATTTTATTAAAAGGCGAAGAAAACAAAACTACAAAGAAAACAAGAAATATCTCACTGTAAAAGCCTTATACTGACAAACTACAAAGCACCTAGTTCCACAAACCTTAGCGGCCGCTATTTTGAACCATGATTGTGGATCCTCCTGGAGCTCTCAAAAGGGTCCATAAATTCTTTAGCAAGTAGAACTATGTGATCAACATTTAAATCTTATCATTAGTTCATTACTACATCATTGAACCTTTTGCATCTAAAAGTAGCTCATACCATGAATGATTTTGATGAAATGGATTCTTGGCTGTGGTGAGGATGTCTCATCAAGCATGAAACAAGCACTGATTTTTATGGCATTGTGTTCATTTGTTCTTGTCACGGAAATATATTTTTTCTCTTTGGTGCTGACTTGAGATTACATGGATGTTTACATACAGGACTATGGACATCGTGTTAGATTATCAACTCATTCAAATTTCAAAGACTTTGTATTGACTGCTGGTTTGGAGTTTTTTCCTATTGGTGGAGATCCAAAAATTCTAGCTGAGTGTATGTGAATTAAATGCATATTCTTTTCTTTTTAAATGTTTCCATTTTCTCTTTCTCTTCTTCAAACGTCTTCTTTCAGCTTCTAATTGCTGAAGGTGTAATTTTGATGTACTGGTGATATCTCTTATTTGTGCCAATTGTGTCTCTTCATTATTATATTTATTTTTTCTGTATCCATCTAGTATAGGTTGCCCTTGTTGAGGATGCTGTTACCTTGCATCATACAGCCCGTTGGAAATTCAAAGCTCTGCAAGGATGGCTTTCGTTAATTTTTTTTTTCCTATTGTATTATTTGATTAATTTTAAACAGGAATTTGTTATGTTTTTCCTCTGGTAATGGGTTGTTTTATGCAGACATGGTCAAGAATAAGGGTTTCTTGCCTTCAGGACCTTCGGAAATACCCACTCAACGAAAGCAAATGAAGGAAATCATATACTCTTTACTTTCAGCATGCAAGGATCCAGATACTGAAACGGGGATTCCTTTTAAAGCAGAGGCCATAATTGCCAATCCCCCAGCATATGGTTAGATTCTCCACCTTATTTTTTGAAATTTTTATCAGGTACAAATTCTTTTAGATAAGATATTCTTTTATTTCTCTTTTGATATTTTTGCTCTATATGCTCAATTATGATCTACTGATTTTGTGATTTATTTTTATAGACAGCCATTTTATATTCTTAGTAATTCAGTGACTGTGACCAAAAGTGAAATTATTATTATTATTATTATTATTATTATTATTATTCTTGAAAGGTAACTGAATTTTATTAGAGAAAGCTAAACATACAGGCGAGATAAACTGTAAAGCTTTGAAACCTCTTTCAGCCAGAAAAAGAAAAAAGAAAAAAGGATGGTTAGAAACCTCAGAGGAACAGAGGCACCATTCAAGGGTGAAAAAGAAACTGAAAAGAAAGAAGATATACATAGGCAAAACAGCTAAAAACCTTAAAACAGAGAAGTCATGAAAGGGAAGTTCTGTATTCTCTCACCAAGCTTTTGATGTGCAACTCTCTTGGCTAACTGATCTGCCAACAAATTTGCACTCTGTTTGACATGAGAAAATGAAGCGTCAAAATGTCTTAACAAGTCGTCCACCTCTTCCCCAGTGGTAAGGAGTGGTAGTTCTCATTGGGAGATCCGAGTTTCAAACCTGGCCTCCCTCCTCCTTGCATATGCGAGTTGTTATTACCTCACTTGTGTGAGTTGTCTCCTTGTATGTGAGAGTTCCCATCACCTCACATGTGTGAGTTATGTCTCCTTGCATGTGCAAGTCCCAGCTCCTTAGCCGGGATACCAAAAAAAAAAAAAAAGGGTCCACCTCTTCGCTAAATCCATAAGACCCCAAGGTGCCTTACATCCCAAAGGACCATCTAATGGCATTCGCCTTTGACCAATGAAGAGCTTTGTGGAGGCCAGTTCTCACATCCAGCATCTCAGGCCTTTTGATGGTACAAAAAACAACTGGCCTGAGAAAGGGGACCAAGCAAAGGGGCCAACCATCTTGGTTGGCATTATTGCTTAGACAGAGAGGAGAAAGCAACCTCATGCCATTGCCAACATCTAGAGATTGTCACTAAACAGAAGTCATTGGGGAGGAAGAATAGACATGTTGAAGTTATTACAATTGTTGGTATATTTATAAATAGTTCGAGTCATTTAACCAAGTCAATTAGGCAGGCATGGCTGTGAGTTTAAGACGGGTTTGCTTTTGCTTGGACTCTTAATGCTTTCTACTAGAATAATCGAATTACCTTCAAGTTTGTTCCGTCTCTGGAAGTTCCTCGCATTGGATGACTTCTGATAGGAATAATTTGCTTCTGAATTTTACTTCATACATTTGAACACGGCCTATCTCCTCGTGCTTGAGGTCATTTTAGGAGATCGTTTTCGATGTTCGGAGTAGATAGATTGAATTCACCAAACAGGAAATCAGTTTAAGAATATAGTTATTAATTTCGAACTGTTTCAGCCGAAATGGCCGAAATTTTTCGTTTCGGTCAAGTGGCCGAAACGAAATTTCAGTCAATTTCTTCTGAAATTCATGATTTCTTCCGAAATCTGACTTTTCGTAGGTTTTTTTTTTTTTTTTTTTCACTTTTTTTACACATATACTTTGTATTTCTTGTATTTTCCCAAAATGTAATTCCAAAAATTTTACTAGAATGGATTAAATCTATATTTATTGCTTTTTTATTTTTTTACATATATATATTATGTTATATTTTCCCCGAAATGTAATTTCGAAAAGTTTCACCAAAATTGACTAGGGATGTAAATCGTTCGGATCCAGGCTGGATCTAATGTGTGGGATCGGGAGCCTGTTCCAACTTGAAAACAAAAGATTCCATTCTGAATCCGGATCCAATGGAAGAAGTGGCTTTAGTGACTAATGAGTATACTTGGATTAATGGGCTGTCAAATAGATCTGTTAAGTTTACAAGTGTGGCTCGTAAAATGGCAATATGATTCAAGCTTTCGGCAAACTCCAAGTCCAAATGGCAATATGATCCAAGCTTTGAAGACGAGTAAAACATATCTTTTAATAGGTGGCTGTAGTAAGTTCCAAATCTGGATCTTTAGGTCGGAAATTATTTGCAATCCGCAAAAGGGTTTCTTACCTGCTTTTTCCTGGACAGTAAATTCTTATATTCGGATTCAGATGCCACTTGACATGGAATCCTTCAAAACTTTATAAAACATATCTTTTAATAGGTGGTTTGGTCAGTTCCAATCTGGGTCTTTAGGTCTGAAATTCTTTGCATCCACAAAAGGGTTTCTTACCTGCTTTTTCCTGGACAGTAAATTCTTATATTCGGATAATCAGATGCCACTTGACGTGGACTCCTTCGTAACTTTATAAAAATATCTTTTAATAGGTGGCTGTAGTCAGTTCCAAATTTGGATCTTTAGGTCTGAAATTCTTTGCAATCCCCAAAAGGGTTTCTTACGTGCTTTTTCCTGGACTGTAAATTATTATATTTGGATAATCAGATGCAGATTCCACTTGATATGGAATCCTTCATAACTTTCTTTATGAAGTCCTAGTTGCATGACTGGGGGGAGAGAGAGAGCTTTTATATTGCAATGTATGTGTTTGCCTAGGATTTACGTAGAGATGCAAGGTCAGTTAGATTATGGCTTTAGTTTGATTATTGAGAATTTCATTAATAAAAGTATATAATGCTACAGTTTCTATTTATCAATTTGGGCTGGAACCATTTTATACAGCTCACTGTATAGTTTGCAAATAGTAACTAGAGGGTCCACAATTCATCTTAAGGACTATTCGACCTGATCTTCAATGCATGTCTGTTCAATACTATCACCGTTTAGGGGTAAAAAAGAAAAAAAAAATCTGCATCATACACAGAGTCATAGACATCAGAAACTGTGGTATGATGGACTATTGTTAGTCTCTCCCTCTTTCTCAATTAGAAAATTAGCTGTTTTGTTATGTTTGTTTAGGAATAAATTCTTATTAAATAATTTTCCCCTTATCCATCATGATCCATTCGATTGACTACGTTCTTTCCCTATGTTATTGGCCGCAACATATGCCATGAGGAAGATATTTGTTCGAAGTCCTTTTCCAGATCAATTGCATTGACATTCTATTAGCCTTTGATATATTTCTATTTTCTTGGATCCAGGGGATTAGTATATTTCTGTTTTATGCACAATTGGAAGTCTTGAGTTCAAGTGCTGACCTGGACGAATGCTTGTTCAGGACATGCGCATGTGGCAGAGGCACTTAAAGTACCGCTTCACATATTTTTCACAATGCCCTGGACGTAAGTGTTGCCATGTGATCAATCTCTATTACCTTAATTATGGGTTAAAAATATATTGCTAAGTTAGTCACTTAGTTGGCCAAGTTTCTTTCATCGACTTTATTTCTATTCAAATTTGATTTTTTTCCTCGAATTTAAATCCAAAGAAATATATGATCCTCGTGTTAGGCTATTTAACTTTCAATGTGACATAAATGGCATGTGGTTTTCATGATGATTATATGGATCCTAGCTCATGTAACCCATTTTAAGTAAAAACTCAGCTGATTACCCAAGTTTTTCACCTTGATTGAACTTGTTACATTTCTGATTTGAGTATATCTTCGACTTGTTTATTCATTTGATACAGTTATTTAGGCAAATGAGTAAGCTTGACAAAATTGTATTCTTATGCCACATTCTTTTTTGCACAAATTTCTTTCATCAACTTTTTTTCTATTCAAAAATGATGTTTTTCCTTAATTTAACCCGAGGAAATATATGATCCTCATGTCAGGCCATTTAACTGCCAATGTGACATAAATGGCATCTGGCTTTTATGATGATGATAATGATCATAGCTCATTTAACCCATTTTAAGTAAAAACTCAGGTTTTTTATAACTTAAAACTTAGCTTATTAACCGATAAAAAAATCAGCTTATTACCCACATTCTTCACCTTGGTCGAACTTAATACATTTCTGATTTGAATACATCTTCGATTTGTTTATTCATTTGACACAGTTATTTAGGTAAATGAGTAAGCTTGACCAAATTGTGCTTGTACTGCATTCTTTTTCCATTCCACTTGCTTCCTTTTGAATCTTCAAGCTGGGATACATTTGCAGATAAGTTTGTTCTGGTTTTTCTTTTATGGACAGGCCAACTAGTGAATTTCCTCATCCGCTTTCCCGTGTGAAGCAGTCAGCAGGATATAGAGTAAGCAAATTTAGTACCCTTTTTTGAACAGTAACGCAAGCACAATTAGTACTTGCTTGTGCAGTTTTACAAGTTTGTGGCCATTCCTTGTTTTAGATATGGTTTGGCATTACAACTCAATAGGGATTCACTTACTTTTTTCTCCCAAATTTTATGTTGCAGTTGTCATATCAAATTGTTGATTCATTAATTTGGCTTGGAATAAGGGACATGATAAACGATTTCAGGAAGAAAAAACTGAAGTTACGACCTGTCACATACTTAAGTGGTGCCCAAGGTTCTGCTTCTGATGTTCCAACGGGATATATCTGGAGCCCTCACCTTGTGCCCAAGCCGAAAGGTCTCTCTCTCTCTCTCTCTCTCTCTCTCTTCTCTCTCATATGTATATTTAAGAAATCTTTCTCCTGCACGCGCTCACTGTGCGCACTTTGAATCGGTGCTGTCAATACAGGCGGGACCCCCTGAATTTAACCCGTGCGCCGATGCATAGTGCATGTGTGCGAAGGAGAACACCGTCCTCTACACACATATATCTTTTGACTTTGGAATTTTGTGTATTAGTATTATCAGCTTGAAAAGTTATGCCTTAAAATCATATTATACTATATTAAGCTAGGAGGTTTTGGCTTCAATTTTGACTGTCGGTTATGTAACTACTCATGCAACTACCCACTTATTTTTCCATCAAACCACTAATGTTTCAGTTGTTCCTATATAACTATACCCTTTTTGCTCCAATTTCTCTATTTCTATTTTATCCAACTTGTCCTATGAAAAGAGGTGATTTCTTTAGTATGTGGTTATTTATTTTGCAGTGCAGGGAGATACCGTGCGGAGCACGGGTTATTGGGCTAGTTATAATATATTAAAGCCAAGGGTTTTGACTTTGATTTTGATAGTCTATTGTAATTTTGACTTTTAAGTTGTCTCGTTAATATTGCATATTCTCTCCCCACTTCTAATGGTAACTCCCCCTCTTATGCAACCCCTCGTATTTCATGCAACCACTTTAAAATACTATCATGGTATTCTCTTTTTTCTTTTCTTTCTAAAAACTTTTGTGTGTAATGTGGGTTTGCATAAATATGTTTGCTAAATGTTTAAAGTTAATTATTCTTCAAAGGTATGTTCTCTTTTGATCATTGATGAAGAGAGAAGGACTTTATTTAATTCATTTATCTTTAAATTCCTAACCTGTTTGCTGTGGTTTTCTCTCTCCTCAAATTGCCCATTTCCTAAATCAAAGTCAGCTGAAAAAATTGAGTGTTTGCAATAATCATTAATTCATTTTTCTTTATATAGATATATTTTTTTTAAATGTATAGGTGTTTAATTGCCAATGTATGGACACACCTGTGCTTAACACAGGTTATTGTGCTAGTTGTGAATTAAATGTGAGATGGGATTTCACCAAATATGATTGTTTAAGATGACTCTTTAATAAAGGGGCTTTCTTTAAGGATATGTTTGTGCGCCGATAGGATTTTGCAGAAGAGAGGAAAATTGTCTTGATTTTCCACGTAGTCCACTATTCCAATGTTTGATCCAGGCATCCAGCACTTCTCCACCTGGAAAAAGAAAAAAAAAACTACTTTTCCTTGATGGAGAGGATTTCAATTTCCTATGGGAGAAGTAGGAATGCTGGATTTGTTGGATTTCTCTCTACTACGGAAATCAAAATCCACATATTGCGGAATCCTCTCATCACAGAAACACATCAAACCCTAGGGGTATTTGGTTTTGAATATTATTTTCTCTTGCATCTGTTGTTCCTGTCTCCTCCTGCTTCTCTCCTTTTCATCGATGCAAATATTCTAGAGAATGCCCCTGCCCCAAACACCCGTCTACAAGACTCTCCATGCTTCTTCTCTTCTCTTGATTCTTCATCTCATTCACCGGCCTAAAACAAGAGAAAGACTCTCTGTCTTTCTCTTCTTCTTCCCCACTCTCTATTTACCAGATCCAAATGACCCAACCGCCACTTTTCTCCTCAATCCCTTTTCATCTCCCTCCCCAATCTCCTCCGACGATCCCATCTCCATCTCAAAGACAAAACCAGAGCATCTCCCAAAGCCTTGAACAGATCCTTCCATTTTTGGGCCTCGGGGGAATTTTGAATGTGTGTACTTTTGATAGGACCCCATGTCTTTTCTTGTATGGGTAATGGAGGCTTTACTTCACTTTAACTTTACTAGTTAATTGCCAAACACGCCCTAAGGGCCAGTTTGGTAACTCTACTAATATAGTCAAGTGAAGTAAAGTTGATTTTGAGGAAAGAATAAAATATAAGTGGGTTATGATGATATTTTGTTTGTAGTTGTTTGTTATGGAATCTTTTTGACTTTTTGTATGGGAAAATGGAGTTTTTTTGGATTTTTGTGGATAAAGGTAGTTGCTTTTTGACTTTTTTTTGGAAAAGATGGGGAGAGTTTTGAATAAAGCACATTTGATGTGACATCTTGTCTGGAAGAATGGAGGCTTTACTTGACTTGTATTGTATTGTATTAGTAAAGTGCCAAACGGGCCCTAATGGTTCAATCACATAATTCCAAGTTGCTGTGGTGAACCCTTTACCACTGCACCATTTTTCTTAGGCTTGTACTTCTAAAAGTGGTTAAAAATGAAGAAACATGCAGAGAAACTCATTTGAGAGAACACAAAAATCCCAACACTTATAACAAAATATCCAACAATAAGGTTAAAAAAACAGTTAAATCAAGTGTATCTTTATAAGGTGTAGCTGAGGCCCTGAGACATAACAAAGAGGCACAAGAGAGAGAAAAACTAAACTATTTAAGCAATTCATTACAAAAAAAAAAAGTTTGAATATAATTGAGATTTGTATACAATTCTCAATTAATATGCTAATAGAATTGTTAGGAACGAAACAACAATTTTACAAAAATGTCAATTTAGGACTTTGTGAGTTTGCTTATTTAATCCTTGAAGAGTTATAGGTTCTCTTCTGCCCTCTCCAATTTCTTCGAATGGGCATTCTTCTCATCATACAGAATTTGATATTAGCTAAAAAAAAAATTCTATCTAAAACAATCCATAGCTTAAATGTGTAATATAAAAAATTCTTTAGGCAACATTAAATATTCTCAAATTGAAGAAAACACTAAAGACAAACTCAAATAAGACCAATATACAATATCTAGAACCTTGACAAGAACTTTGGCAAAATTTCATTTAATCTTAGATAATGCCCAACTCAAATGAAGAAAGAATTTAAAAAAAAAGAAAAAAGTCCATGCAAACAAAACCCAAATCTTCTCTAGCTGTAGGTCTGTTAGGGACACAAAAAAAAACCCCTTGGAAGGTGAGAGCCTAACATATCCAAAATTAAATTGAAAGTAACCATTTCATAAAAGAAAAGCAAGATCACAGAAATTAATTAAAAATCAACAAAAGTTCAAATAAAAAATCAGTAGAATATTTTTCTCCCAAAAATGTTCTAAACCCTGAAAAATCAGTAGAACATCTCTCAGCATGGGTAAAAACTTGTCAAACTATGTGCAATAATAATATAGCTGCTCTCATCCGTACTTCAGCTCCCACATTAAATAAGATTGAAAGACAAGATCAGGAAAAAATGAATTGGTTCTCTCACTATCAATCATCAGTCAAAAACCAGTAGCGAATTGGTCCTCTCACTATCAATCATCAGTCAAAAACCAATATCCATATGAGGGGCTTGCCATTTTGCAATCCCAAAATGCCTGAATGATCCATCTCTTTGGCAATGCTATTTTTTGCCTAAAACACACACACACACTCTTTCTATCTTACACACAACCCCACAAACCACACAATGCTTCCCCTTCTCACTCTCTCTGTCCCTCCCCCATGCCTCCCAAACGACCAAACCAACCCCTTCTCTGCCTTCCACCGCTCCTTGGATCTGACCACCTCTCCCACTTTCTCAATTTCCCTCTTTCACCCATTTGCCCTCCTCTTTATTTCTTATAATTTCAGGTTGATCTGATCTTCTACTGTGATGGTTTTTATTTTGAAAAAGTTTAGACTTTTTTTCAAGTAATCTAGGGTCGAATGTGTTTGTCCGTAACGCAAGAAATGGAGAGTTTCACCTCGTCCCCTCTTCCTTTTGCTTTCCCTCTTGGTGAGATGCCCGACGAAAAGGAGAGCATCACCTTTTCCTCTTCCTCTTCCCTCTTGGTGAAACGGCCATTGAAAATGAAGATAAGAAAGGAGAAATTGAGGGTTTTATCGCCCAAATTATAAAAATAGATTTCTGAACCTTCTTATTAAATAATAGTCATTGACAATAATGTTGGCTTTTCCTACAATCAGATTTCCTTTTACATCTTTAATTACAAGATCTCTTCCATAACTCTCTCCATTGTTACTAGGACAGCTGAGATGTTTGTGCACGAATAAGGCAGAAGCCTATGTCTAAACAAGGCCATTGTTTTTTTATTGTAATCTACTGTCATTGTTAAACAACACTATATCTGATGTATATTAAGATTATAAACTTATATATGTACTATTTTACATGTTAAAGTTTCAACTTGTGGAGTCAATTGCGTTTTTCTTACATGTTCAATGTATCAATAACTTGGATTCATACAAATGCCAATCACAGGTGTTGGGTTTGATTAAGATAGATTTACAAAAGGATGCCTTGTAAACGTACTAAGGTGGATTTTGATTGACTGAATTGCACTTGTGGAACTTAAACCCTGACATACAGATTCCAATCAGCAACATTTGAAGTTGTGGCTATTTTGTGTTGGAATTGAATTTTTTTAGGAGCATTTTGGTGTGATGAATGTGAATTTTTATTTTTTTTACTTTGTGTGGAAACAAGTGTTAAAGAGTTAAAATGTTTATAATTTTTTAGGTTTCTTCATGCAAACGGTTTTTTTCTTCTCATCCCATGCTGCCTTGATTAATTTTTGTGAATGGCCAGGCTGCCTCAATTATTTCAGATGTTATTAAGCACATGAACACATCCACCAATTCTTCTTTTATGTTTTTCTTTTTTCATATTATATATATAACAAGCTCACATTGCTCTATAGCCATCATGCGCGTGTTCACTATAATTATAGTGAAAGGTAGGTAAGAGTACAATCACGATTATGATGATTGAAAATTTCCTAATAACATAATGTTTAGCTGAGCCAAACCTTTTTTTTTTTCTGTTTTTTTAAACAGAAAAATGCATAAACTAAAATTATTGTTAGTATTTGAGAGACTGGGCAGTAATGGTTGGATTTTAAATGGGCAATCTGATCTATATGTCAATGGCTTGGAACAGACCAAACTTCCTTTCCTGGATTCGTTACTATGTAGGCTTATTTCAACATAAAGCCCAATGATCAGCAGGCCACATAGCTTGTGGGGTTGTTAATGGCTTGATCAGGATGGGCTAAAGACAGCACTAACCCAGCACTTTTTTTTTTTTTTTTTGAATGGTTAACCCAGCACATTTATACGGTCAAATTTCAGGTCTAGATCCATCCAATGGGCCTGAGAATATGTAGGCCAGGACCAGATGGAGAAGCACATTTGCCTTTGTGTAAAGTATGTGAGGCTGGGGAAAAGAAGCCCATGGCAACCCAGTGGGCTTTCATGGCATAAAATGAGCCCAAATGCCTCTTTCTCTCATGGTGATGTTCTGAGAGATGTGGCCCAGGACTTCACATTTTGCATCCAATTTTCTTCGAGCTGCCCCACCCCCAACCATCCATCTTCACTGGAAGTTGGATAGCAGGGACCCCAGTGGATTACATATATTGTCCAAACTCCAAAGCTCCCCTGATAGGATGGTTATTGCCATTGACCAAAGGACCCCCAAAAGATATGGAGAAATGGATAGTTGGAACAAATTTCTCAGTTTGTGGGGCCACCTTCTACATCAAATAACACAGACAACTGTTTCATCATTAAATCAATGGATGCACCCAATTCCTTCTCTTCATGGGACCCACATGCAAGCTCTTCTAGGAATGGGAAATGAGACTGATAGATGTAGTAAGGAATGAGAAATGAGGCTGACAACACACTACAAGAAATTTAGTGACACTTAAGTAGTGGCGGTTCTACCTGCTTGTAGTCGGATAGGACTCCTTTCCTTCATTTTGTCTTTTTCTGCACCTTAATCCTGGTCGTCCAATTTGTGGGGCCACCTTCTACGTTAATAATACAGATAATTGTTTCATCATTAAATCAATGGATGCCCACAATTCCTTTTATTCATGGGACCCACATGCAAGCTCTTCTAAGGAATGAGAAATGAGGTTGACAACGTTTCGATGGACGTCAAGGGAGGGCATTCCTTGCTTCTCCACTTGCCTTTAAGATGGCCCATTAACCAACACAAACACAAATGCCCATAACATTAATACAAGGGTTTGGGAAACAGGTTAGTCAGAAATCCAAAGTGAGGAATTCAACAAGCCACGAAAACAAGCCACGAAACCTATGATGATTTGAAAAAAAAAAAAAACAAAAAACAAGAATATTGCATATGGGGTTTCTTGTCCTTACCTGAATCGACAAAGGCAGTTTCAAATTGTTCAACTTTCGGATGTGTTTTACAGCGAGTGGGAGAGGAAAGAGGAGCAGATTCGTTGATGGTTTCCATTTTTCTTTTGCTGTTGGATTCCTCTCTACTACGGAAATCAAAATCCCAGATTGTGTAATCCTCTCATCACACAAGCGCACCAAACCCTAGGGGTATTTGGTTTTGAATATTATTTTCTCTTGCATCTGCTGTTCATTTTGAGCATTTTCTGATTGTAAATGGTTTTGATCTTTTGGTCCTAAGAAATTTTATCTGAATTTTTAGTGAAGTTTAATGCCTACAATATATCACCATCTTTGGCAGGGACTTTTACATAGCATTTTTTCACTAAGGATCTCATCAGTTAGAAAAGACCAGCAAGAATGTTTCTGCTTTTGAGATCTGTTTTTTCCTTATTTTTTGGTTTTTAAGGTAGTGGTGGTACTGGTATATTTATAATTGCTTGATTTGCAGACTGGGGGCCGAAGGTTGATGTGGTTGGCTTTTGCTTTCTGGACCTTGCTTCAAATTATGAACCTCCAGAACCACTTGTAAAATGGATTGAAGCCGGTTCTAAACCAATATACATTGGGTTTGGTAGCCTTGTGAGTTTCTTTGATCTATTTTTTTCCCCATGTTCTCTCTTCTTTCCCCTTTTCTTTTATCAGCGCTATCCCTGAGGAAGCTTGCTATGGTTTGGTTGTGATTTGTTTCCTTTGAATGAATGTGAAATTATTATTATTTTGTACAGCCAAAGTAGTCTAAATTGATATAACTTTTAGTTAGTACGCTTGAAGCATTTATGAGGCTTCCACTTAAACCTATTGACTACTGCTGCTGCTGCTACTCTTCATGAGATCTCCCTTGATGGTTCACTAATGATCTTGGTAAAATGCATGTGGTGGACCTTGTTCATAACCAGTGGTTTAAAATCCTGCAATATATTCATTGACGATGTTGGTGATTAATTTTGTGTTAACACAGAATAGCTAATAATTCATACAAATCTGAAATGATGTCCTTGAACTTGCTCTTACTGATCTGTGAAAATCAGAGGTTCTGTCCTTATATCAAAATAAACAGGTATCTCATCTGAAATACAATATATCAAGGAGTACATTTTTCATATGAAGATTTAACAATGCTGCTGCTGCTGCTGCTGATTGAAATCTCAGTAACTGAAATAAACATATGTAAAGTAGCTGCTAGGTAGAATCCATAGCCCAAACATGCTCTAAAGAAGCTTTGATCTGGAAGTGTTTGTTTTTTCACAAGTAAGAATGAAACCTGTAATACCCTGTGTATCACTCAAAAAACTGTATTCTGTAAAATCTACTTATAATATTTTTTGTTCTGTACAAAATCTCTGTTGATTATAAACTAATAAACATATATAATTATGAAAAAATTTATAAGAGAAAAATGGCAAGCTTATGTTTTCTATGCTACTTGAGTACATCCTCCATTTCATGTTAAGTCTCTGTAAATTGTCTATCTTTGTCGCTAGCCTTGATCGGAACAAGGAGCACTCACATTTTATAACTAATTCTTCTTCCAAATGATATCTGTTTGTAGTGCTACTAATTCTTATTTGGTTGTTTTGATAGCCTGTTCAAGAACCGGAAAAAATGACCCAGATCATCGTGGAAGCACTGGAAATCACTGGCCAGAGAGGCATCATTAACAAGGGATGGGGTGGCCTTGGGCAATGTAGGTGTTCTGATTGTTTTTCCCTACTGTACTCCATATTCCACAATGATCATGTGTATCTATTTCCATTGCACTTCATTTAACTTGTGTGCAATGTCTTGTATGTATTTACCTGAAACCTTTTTTTTTTTCTTTTTTCTTTTTGCTTGTCAGTGGCAGAACCAAAGGACTTCGTTTATCTGCTGGATAACTGCCCCCATGACTGGCTATTCTTGCGTTGCATGGCTGTGGTAGAACTCAATCACATAAGCCCATTAGTACAGATTTGTGTGATCATGATGCTAAGCCTTCATCTATTCTGTGAATTAACCCTAATGCTTGTATATGTATACTGTATAACTGCCATTCATGATCCATGTGCTTTTCTTGCAATTGAATGGCCATGGAAAGACTCAATCATGTGTTTTGTTAAGTGGGTTTATTTTCTAGGTGGGGATGCTTGTATTGCAATCAGTGATTGATTGCACAATTAATGTTAAGTTCTGTTTTTATTCTCATGTTGGAGGCAGTATGGCTTAGCATGATATTAGACACTAGAGATTTGTTGGTGCAACCGTTATCTCCTTATTTATTATACTTAACAATCAGTCAACCACACAATCACATACTGGGAAAGTATGTATGCATAAGAGGGAGAGTCTATGCGTATTCTTGATTCATGAAAAAGAGTACCATATTGCCTACATGTTCACACCTACGGACCCATGTTACATGACTTGTTTCAAAAGTTATTATGGTCCTAAGTATGACATGATTCAAAAGTTAAGTGTCTGGCACAAATGTCACACATTGAAGTTCAGACCTTGTCACATGTGGTGGCACAAATGTCAATGATATTATGGAAACTCTTGATATTTTTCATGAAAATAGGGTGGGCCAAGATAATTCTGATATTTTCATGAGCTTTCTAAAATTGCATCAGAATGGTAATCTTAGGGTATCAAGAACTTTTTAATATTGAAAAACAACTATAATATATAATTTAAAGTTATATATACTGTTTAAGAAATTTTCAATCTGTTTTTTTTTTTTTTTTTTTTTTTAATTTTATGATTGTGCATTAGTTTGCTTTTGGCAAAACTTTTCTAATTATATCCCTATAACATCACATCATCAAAGCCTTGTCCCATTTATGTTGTTGGAAAAATAAACTCTGTTTTCTCCATTCTGATCTATCCCAAGCCAAATCCTTGGATGGGTAGCACATCTTCAAATTTATCCTTACTACTTCCATCCATGTCCTCTTTAAGCTACCCTTTCTCCTTGGTGGGCCATCAACCTACACAAAAAAACTTTTCCTCAACGGCGTTGTTGCTAGCCTTCATTGGGCAAATGCTAAAAATTTGAAATTCCAAATATTCTTGAGATTAAATTGCCAGGAAGGGGATTTGTGACAGTTTCTGTTGTTTAGTAGAGTTGATGTGTTTAGTCATGACTGTCAAGCTATCAACACTCAAAAGGGTGAAATACTTGATGTAGGGGCTTGTGCTTACTGCCAACTCATGCATACTATGAAGATGCTTCTAATTTAAAGATGCTGGGCTAATGGTTGGGTGCTCATCCAGATCATTGATCCGATTGGCCCCTCTAGATGGACTACATCCCAGAATGTGGAGGATTTTTTATTTTTATTATTAAAATTTTGTATGCATGGATATTTGTTAATATGCTGATTTGGCGCACTTAGTTTCAACATTAGATGAACAAGTTTTATATATGAATGGTGATATTGTTTGATGTTGTCTTTCAGGTCCATCATGGTGGTGCTGGAACAACAGCTGCCGGCCTTAAAGCTGCGGTATCTGCTTATAAATATTTACTTATAGGGACTTTTGTTTCAACCTGATGGATTGCCATCTCTGATTTCTGATTATGTTTGCAGTGCCCAACCGCCATTGTACCTTTCTTTGGGGACCAACCTTTCTGGGGAGAGCAAGTGCATGCCCGAGGAGTAGGCCCCCCTCCTATCCCAGTTGATCAGTTCTCATTGGACAAGCTTGTTAATGCAATACGCTACATGTTGGACCCAAAGGTAATGCACACTACCCTTTTTCTTTGGTGCATGCTCTATTAGAGTTTTTTTCACAAGATTCTTTGCTTTGACCACTCCTTGTGGTTTGTTTTGACGCTCTTATCATGACTTTATTTTCCACTGTGGATGTACTGTCATCCCTCATAGAAATGATCACTCGTCGCTGTATAATTAGCAAGCTGCAACAAAGGGAAGGAGCGAACCTAATGGCTGAAATGGGGGAATTGGGAGGGAGGACAGCGGGAGTGAGGGAGGGGGGAGATCAATCTTTTGAACTTTTAAACATTCCTTTTCAAAGATTGTCCTTTGTAGTTAAGAGGATACGACGTGGCTTTTGCATGTTCCAAGGGAGTGAATAAGGAAGCAGATGCACTAGATAAACTCGGTGTTGGAAGGGGAAGTTTTTTAGTTTTGAATCCTTCTCTCCTTTTTTATGGTTTCTTTAAGCAAAGATTATTTTCTCATTCCGGAATGGGGCTCCATTGTGGTCATAATCGCATGACTTGTTTTGTACAATATACTATTTAATCCTCAGTTATCTCAAAAGGAGGGAAAAAAACTGTTGGATTGAACTATAGCGCAATTCATGGAATGAAGTCCCATTCATTTGTAGCGTCAAAATCAGTAAAATCTCACATCATCAATATAATTAATTCCTTATTTGTTTGCAGAGTTACAAACCATAAATAACATGATGATCAAAGTGATTCTCAAGCACTCCACCAATCATCCTAGGATGATTTGGTCAAGTGGCAGATCATTTCTCAGGGCCAAATGACGAAAGATCCCTCGTGTATTTTTAACTTATAAGAATCCTTGCCTTTATAGAGATGAAAATGCAGGAGGTACTCAGGCCAGTGTTGAAGTTGAGATTCACAGCAATTCACAGCATATGATGTGGGACATGTTGCAAGATTTGGCCAAGTTAGATGAGATCCAACTTTGAACATGTCATGCTTTTTACTCATGATTTAGAAGAAAAATGACCAGGTCCCTGATCAACTTACACGTGGTCCAACTGAGGATCACCTTTTTTTTTTTTTTTTTGGGCACTGAACTTGCCTGATGGTCATCAGATTTGTCTGTGTGAATATCTGTTCTATTATGAGAAGCATTATGGATTTGATTTGATTACGAAGTGCAGGTGAAGGAACGGGCACTTGAACTGGCTGCAGCCATGGAAACGGAGGATGGGGTGACTGGAGCTGTGAAAGCCTTCTTTAAACATCTACCTCCTAGAAATCCCCCAACCCAACCTTCTCCCGAGCCAACGGTTTTCTTTGAACCATGCTTCGGCTCTGTAAGAAAATGTTTTGGCTGTTCTTGAGTTTTCAATTGTATGTATTTTTCTTTCATTGTTTGAGGTTTGAACTTCCAGGCGCATTGCCAACTGACGGAACTCTTTAGTTTTTCAGCCAGTGTAAAACATCTTGGAAAGTTTTCTGTTTATTGGAAATTAAATGTTGATTCTACTTTTATCAAGTCATATTGGGTCATTCTACTAATAGTCCCATAAATAGTGCTTTTTACTGTGCATGGTACCATTGCTTTTTCTGTGTTTATCTGATATATATGTGTATTCATCATTAAACAAAACAAATAGGTGGGCAACAGAGGGATTGTAACACCAAAACAAGAAAAATAAAAGAATGCTCTCCACCCAACCTACAAAATGTTACCGGACATCCCTGATTGAGGTCCTTGTAAACCCTTCCCAAGTCATTTCTCTAGTCTTCGTTGAAGGGAAGAATTGGCTCAGCACCAATATATGGGAATCCAATAATTTTAAGCAGTTAAAATATAATAAGACGGACCTTACCTGTTGCCTTGTTGTACATATATGACTCAGACAAAATAACATCAATAATTATTAGACAACAACAGATATCAGAGAGAGAGAGAGAGAGAGAAGAAAACATATCAAAAGAGAACACTGATAAAAATAGGAAAAAGAATATATGAAAACACAATTTTTTTTTTTTTTTTTGGGGGGGGTGGGGGGGGGTGTTTAAAACGGTTAAATATTTGAGGCTCGCATGAGTCCAAGAAATAAAAGGTGCTGAACAGATTTTGCTACAGCTGACAGTTCCTTAATACGTGTCCTTAACTAAGGAGGTGTATAATTGTTTCACGTCTTTTCTTACGGGGGATTTTCATATAAAGCGGCCTTATTTATACACCATTTTTAAATCAGATCTATGTTGAGTGCCTGTATAAATGAGCACAAAGAAATGTGAGCACTAGCACAAAGAAATGTGACCATTTGTGAATACAATGCATGTGCAAAATTTACATAAGTATGTGCAGACATATAACCCCTGATAGACTTTATACAGGCGGACAAGAAAAAGTATCTGCGTTGGAGGTCACCTAGAAAGTATTCCAAAAGCAGAGAGGTGAGGAAGAAGTCCATGGCCCCGTGCTGTGTAGTTCTCCGGTGAGATGGTCCCTCTATTGGGGCAGGGATGCTTGGGAATCAATAAAGACAGCAGGGTTCGTTAAGTTGGTTTAAATTTAATTTTGCCCCATAGCTGTTATCCCACAATCAAGCAGAGATCGTGATCTTTCTGTAAACTAATTTCTTTTCTTTATCTAAGCCATTTATATCCCAGCCAGCAACCCCACCAGCTTTTTCTCCTTTTCATTCATTCAAACCGTTGCTATAGTGCCTATTTGTTCTCTTATAAAACAAAAATAATCCTGCCATAAGTGGTTGAAAATTGCAATCCAAGTTGAACATACAAAAATGACGATATAACCTTCCCTTCAATGGATAGTAAATCAAAGAAAGATGAAAAATGAATACCTAACCATCAACCTAGTAATTCAATCCTAGAAAAGTTGATCAAGGTCCTATCTATATTGTACCTTATATCCTTTATCGCTTGCATTATATCATTCACCCTTCACCTCATTAATAGTCTTTTGATGAAGTTCCTTTTGACCGTAGATCCCTATCTATTCAATTCCTACGTATTCTACTACAAACAAACAGGCCCATAAAAGATGATCTCATGGAGATTCATTACTCTTTGTCCAAGTCATTTATTTCACTTATCTTTTCATCACAAGGTGAGAGCAAAGAAGTTTTACTTCAATGCCAACATGCTCATGGTCTGAATGGTGTTGGGACGTAGTATCACACACATATCCAAAGATATTACTCCAGGCCAGTAGCCCAACTTAGCGAAAAAAAAAGAAAAAAAAGAAATGCTGATCAACATATACTAAAAATGAGAATTTCTTTGGTGTCTCTTATGCATGGCATTGGCAAGTGGCATATTACACTGACCCACAGTCCTATCCATGGCATTGACGAGTGGCACTCTCCTGTTTCCAAGGTATGCAGTAGCCCTTGTCCAGATTTAGCTCCCCTGGACCAGCCTCACCCATTCTAGCCGAGGCCGAAACTTCATGCAGTACTTGGTACATGACGCGTGCTCCCTTGACCGATATGAAAGCAAAAATCCAACGAGCTGAGACCAGTACTTGCCCATTGGTGGTATCTGTCTGTGATTATATAAAATTCTCATCTTTCTTGTTCTGTTTGAGAGAAATTAGCAAATTTCCTCTTCCTAGAATGTCATTTCATACAGGGCAAGTTCTTTACTTTGCATATATGAGATTCAGGTGCCTAAAAGACTCCATGTCAGTCCCTAATTAAGCTGCTGTAGCTCACTCATCTAGTCAGAGATATTTCGGTAAGGTATGGGAGTCTGAATCCCCAATGGAGAGGAAAATATTAAAAAAAAAAAAAAAATGGTGTCAGCTCTGTGAGTATCTGTAGAATAATGAATGACACCAATACCGGAAAACTTCAACTGGCTCATGCATGCATGTCATGAAGCCTTTTGATACGATCAATCTTACGTGTGAAATTTTTGTAGCAATCTTGGTATCTTATGGATATTTCAAGCTCAAGCACCCACATTGATATTTTGGGGAACTACAGCAAGTAGAAAGAGGCCAAAACAAATAATAATAATTTAAAAAAAATAACATTTCAGATCCCTGAGGGTCTCCCTCATGCTTCCCATGAGTTGTGATGTATAAAATGAAACTCCACTCTGAGACTCATCTAATGATAATATGAATATTCAAAATGAACTACATCTCCTCTAATGAGATATTCTCAACGTCTACGTCCGAAAGAGTTGATCTCACGATAATATTGAGCATATGATTGATAACATAATTAATGTATATAACTATCAGTATGCTATCAGTAATGTGTCCAATCTTAGTGAGATTTGGTGATAAATTACTGGAGGGATGGTATTCATTTGAACGATTAGAATTATCAATAAGTGGGCCTCATAATTGAGTTCCACACATACCACCAGTCAGAGGGATCCAATTCCAGGCTCGAGAAAAATTGTGCCTGGACACCACGTGGGACGTGGACCTCGTCCAGACACGTACTGTAATGGAAGTATGGAAAAAAAAAAAAAATCAATTCTAACACTGGTTTAATTTAGAGCGAGTCTGTAACTCGGTGAAGAATTTGATTTGCTTATTAGAGTTTATAGATTTAGAGAATTTTATATTAACTTATTGACACTATAATGTATACAAATATGTAAGTGGGATATAGCTTGGTAAAAAAAAAGTTGAGCAGAATTAGTCAATGAGCCACAATAACACAGTGAGTAGAATTTGAATATCAACTAGCCTATTGATGAGCAATGGCTTAGAAGTAACTGTACTGATCATTAATTGTAAATAAGATGGTTAGAAGCAGGGGTAAGTGTGGGCAATTACCCTCCCTTACTGCTTTTGCCTTTTTTTTCTAAGGAAAGGCAAATACCACGAAATAAGTTATGTACCCACTCTTTTACCTTTTTTTTTTTCTAATTAAGGAAAGCAATATAAAGTGACATTTCATATTCCCATACTGCTTGCTTCAAGACTAAACCCATCTATTGCATGGAAACTTTTTCAACCCATTTTCCTTTTGCACTATCACTTTAACTATCTTCCTGCAACTCAAGTACATGCACTCAACGGATCCCACATTATTTCTGTATGTATCTTAGCATGTTTTGGTATCTGTAATAATAAAATTCCTAGCCCCTCTACCGCTTAGAACAAAATTTACTATTTCTCTCTCTTTCAATCACCCCTAAGTGGCCTAACCCAAACAAGCCCATGGCCAATCTACTCCATTTCATTGTCTCATGAAAATAGAAGGTGGTCCTAAAGGTAGGAACAAGTGTCCCACCAATGGTGCCCCCAAAGCCCACATTCAAACGTTCACGTGCAGAACCATATAAGCTAACCCCACGTGACCCATCATCCTTCATGACATGTGTGAACCTAACCACGTGAAGACCTGGGAGTTTCACTTCCCTCCTCTCCTCATAATTTATACTCTCTCTCTCTCTCTCTCTCTCTCTCTCTCTCTCTCTCAACCCACCCCATGCAGAAAATACCAAACGCTCTACAAACACATGGGATCTACTGACACAGTGGGTGGGGGTTTGGCAATTCGGATCAGTGATCAGGTGGGTACACCAGAAGACAATATATCTGAAAAAGAATACCGATAAAAACCTATGTTATTAAGAAAGGGAGGTGATCTCATAGGAGCACCTCTCGTGAGAGTACCTCTCATAGGAGCACCTCCCATTAAGAAATATATATATAAATAGAGAGAGTTTTGGTTAATTGCACTCAACTCTTGACACAAATTGAGTGAGAGGGATGCAATATTTCTTGTTTAAATTTTACAAAAGGATATTGTTTGCGTACAAAAATATAATTATTTTAATTAGTACATTGAATGGTCTGGCTTACATAAGTTAAGCTCATATACTCAATAATATAGATGTCTAAGACATAAACTAATTACACTGGGGTTTACCCTATATATAACTATAAGGGATTTGAATGGTTCATATTACAATTTGTAAGTCCCATGATATTGTTCCACCATAGTGTTGTTTCACTCCTCCAACTCAGGATTTGTTAAAGCCTGAGAACATCGGAATCCTGTTGAGAGTTTATAAAACTCATATTTCTTGTGTTCCAGAGAAATTAGCAAATTCTCTTCCAAGCACGTCATTTCATATATAATCCAGGTATTTGAAGATTTGATGCAACTCTCTAAGTATTCTTAGAGCAATAAATATATCATTACGTGGAAAATTTCATCATATTATGTAGTGGCAGGCCGCCCCAGGTTGATTTTGAAATTGCAAAAACTTAAATGGCATTAAACGACCCCCCCCCCCCCCCCCCCCATATAAATATATATAATAATTAGTTACCCCACATTACAAAACCTTGGTGACTAAGATAACCAGATCCTATTTGCGTTGTTCTCTTTCGACATCTTCTTTTACTGAGAACTCGAGATCCACTTTGCGCCGATTGAGCTTCTCGTCTCCGGTACTCTCATAGTTAGTCTCTCTATCTCTCTCTCTCGCTAAATAACCCTAAACAAAGCAATCTTCCTCCCTCCTCATATTTAGTATAATCCTGATCACTCTAGCCCTTAATCTCCAAATCTTAATTTCAAATCCTTAATCTTCAAATCCTAATTCAAACCCTAAGCCCTAAATCACCTAATTTAAGCATATCTGCAAGTCCGAAAATGACCAAATCACCATTGGACACATTTTAATTTTCAATTCACAACTAAATCAGGTCTTAGGGTTCATAGGTTTGGATAATTTGAGTTACATTTAAGAGACAATTTTTCTTCTTTGCCATGAGCCCATGACCAACTATAGAGAATTATTATTATAGTTAGGTAAGTGTACGCAACCAAATTTCTTAGGACGAAATAGAATCCCTTTGGGAACCCAAATTGGGTAACTAGGTGCTCACCCAAATCACCGTTTCAAGGAATCTAAGCACCTAGGGTTAAAAGAAACATTATCTTAGTTGTTTTGATGATAATGAATTGATGATCACTTAAATTTGGGAGAGGAGGTCGGAAGACCCTTCCATTAGGCAAGAGATTTGAGCATGGAAAAGTGTCAAATCATTTGGTATTTTAATGTGAAAAAAGTAAGCGAACTTTAGTAAAAGTTTAGCCCCACCTAAATAAAAATCCTGGGTCCGCCACTAATATCATGCATGTCACAAACCCTTTTATACGATCTCGTGTGTTACTTTTTTTTTTTTTGGGTAATAACCTTAGTATCTTATAGGGCTGTAATGGTTTGGTTAACCGGTCAATTTGGGAAAACCGTTAACCAAACTGTAACCGCGGTTTTTTATATTTTAAAACCGTAACCGTAACCGTATCCACAAAAACCGTGGAAAACCATAACCACGGTTAACCGTATTAAATGGTTCTATTACAATTAATAACCATGGCAAATGAGGAGGGAGGGAGAGAAGAGATGGGTTGCAGAGAGGGAAGCAGAATAGAGTGGGCGGCGCGGAGCAGGGCGCTATAACAGGCGCAGGCCAGGGAAAGAGGAGAGGGAAGAAAGGGGAATGGGGCGAAGAGAGCATAGAAAGAGAGAGAATAGTTGAGGCGTAGAGAGGAAGGGAGAGGGGGGGAGGAAGAGAGGAGGGCAAGGGAAGAGAGTGGTCGAAGGTCGAGATTGGGGTTTAGTCTCGAAGAAGCGATAGTCTAGATCTTTTGTTTTCACCACACAGTGAGTTGGAGAAGAGGACTTTGGTGCAGATTTCCCTTGGGCTATAAAAATCGGAATACATCAAAGGTGTTGATCTAGGCGGGCCCCAGGCCAGATCTAACCGTCTGCGAAGAAACGCAAACGATGGGAATTCTTAAAGCCTTGCGTGGCTTTCGGATCTCCGACACCCGTTTGTCGCTCAGGGATTGGATCCCACAGCAAACGAGGTGTTTTTCCCTCTGGTGCTGGTTGTTTTGCCGAATAATTCAGAGAGGTAGTGAGCCATCATTAATCATACTAATGGAAATTTAGAGCTTTCATAAAAAATATATATATATATGAATTTCCACACAGAAAATAATCAACCATTCAGATTGTTGTTGATCTTGTCACCAAGGCCATAATCATAACAATATCCCAAAAAAACCAGAAAAGAACTCCATGTTATGAAACCAAAACCCATATTTTGTCTCTCAAAGCCCTGATCTCCTCCAAAAACAACCCAACTTCTCCGACTTTCACGAAAAAAAAAAAAAAACACCTAACATCATTGCCCCATCCAGATCTTCAATTAGACAGTTGAATGTTAACGCCAGGCCCTAAAAATCTCAGTCACTTGAAAGATTCCTAGATAAATCAGATGGAGAGACTCTTGTCGGAGAAGACGAAGGAAGGCAGAGTAAGGCTTTTCGTCTAGATGCGATTGCTTGTAGATGTTGAAGAGTGTTTCTGCTTGGGATCGCTGGTCGTTTGCGGAGGACATGAGGTGGGAGATGAGGGTCTCGAACTTGGAAGGATAGGGGCCGAGGATCGCAGCTATGGCTGATTCAGAATCTATAGTTGGGGATTGGGGATGTGTGAATGATGAAATGGCTCTTAATGGGATCTAATGCAGATGTCTCCAATGGAGAAAGGAAGAGGAGACAGCGCGAAGGGGGAAGAGGGGATTTTGATATGGGATGGGTTTTTCGTTGGGAGTTCGGGCTAGGGAGTTGAGAGACGAGTGTGAAAGACTCAAATGGGCTAGGGTTTGGTTTTGCAGAAATATTTCATTCAGCCCCTTATTTTTTTCTTTTATTTGTAAATAGTACGGTCAACCTCATACAGTTAACCGAACCGTATTATATGGTTCGGTTCGGTTAATAACCGTGAATTATTACGGAAAATCGTAACCGAACCGAACCGTGCAGTTTTTTAATTTCATTAACCATAATCGTAACCGAACCGTGAAACACAGTTATTAACCGCGGTTCGGTTCGGTTAGGTTGGAAGGTTAGACAGTTTTTTTCTTTTTTACAACCCTAGTATCTTATGTCACCTGGAAGCACAAGCTCCCACATAGATATTTTGGGAAACCACGAAGGGAGAAAGAGACAAAAAGGAAAAGTAAAGGAGAGTGCCATGGAGAGAGGAATTTGGCCTATGGATCTCCAGTGTCTACCTCTTCCTTTCTACAACTTAGATTTGATAATCCAACTGCTCAAAATGAATTCCATCTTCTCCAATGACATGTAATCAATTTTTATGCTTTTAACTGTCAATAGAAGTTGATAGTTTTTATTCCTGCAGCTTCTAACGAAGGAGGTGTCATATCTTTTCATGTGTGAAGAACTTAAAATAAATTAAAATAGTCTTATTTATAAACCATTTTCAAATCTTTTTACCTATTTTATATAACCATTCTTTCTTGAGCTAAACGCCATTCATATCCAAAGGCACCTACCACCCTTCTCTCATTTCCATTGATTCAAGCCATTCATATATAAAGATGATAAAATGTGGACTCATCATTATTTTTTATCCAACTCATTATCCTGTAATCACAAAGTGATGGTCCAATTTTTTTTTTTACTTACAATCGCTGATCAAGTACTAAAATCGAGATTTTGTTTTACACTCGAACACTGCCAAGCGGTGGGATCTTATCCAAAAGCACTGCCAAATGGCACATTAGATCGTCACAAGGCCTTATCCAGGGTACTGGAAAGTGGCAGATTACAATGACACACATAGTCTTCTTCAGGGCAGTGACAAGTGGGGCATTCTCCTGATTCCAAACGTAGGTGTGCATGCCCTGCCCTTGTCCAAATTAACCTTCCCAAAAGCCATCCTGATCACTAAATTTTTGCCTGATGTATATAACTTCATGCAGTAGTACTTGGTACATGACGCGTGATCCATTGACCCAAATGAAAGCCAAATTGAAAGAGTTTGAAACCACCCACCACCCTGGCACATTGGTATAAAGTACTCATCTTTCTTGTTTTGTTCGAGTTTGCCCACCACCTCCGCACATTGGTATAAAGTACTCATCTTTCTTGTTTTGTTTTGTTGAAATTAGCAAATTCTCTCCTTCAGTTATATGAGGTATTCTCAAATTTTACCTCTATCAAAATTTTCTTCATCAAAGAAACGTGATTCAATTTAATGATGGAGAAGACTCAAATTGAGGTAGGATATCCAATATATAACTATAAAGGGTTCGAATGGTTCATATTACAATTTGAAGGTCCCATGGTATTGTTCCACCATGGTTTTCACTCCTTCAAATCGGGATTTGTTAAAGCCGGAGAGGATCGGAACCCCGCTTTATCATGTTGAGAGTATATAAAACTCATATTCCTTGTGTTCCAGAGAAATTAGCAAATTCTCTTCCAACCACGTCATTTCATTTATAATCCATGTATTAGAAGATTTGATGTCACTCTCTAAGTATTCTTAGAACAATAAATATGATGAGTCCTGAAAAGCGCACATTTTCATACACATTTTGGACCATTTTAAGGGCTTATTGATATTAAAAGAGCTTCATTTAGTGTCAAATCATGTTTTTATGCATTTAGGATTCATTATAGTGCATTCATGCATAGTTTTCTCAAAAATCACATTTTTTGCATAAATTTATGAAACTTGCCATTTTTTTGAAATCTATTTTTAGAAAGTCGGTTATTTTAAGTGCATCAAGTAGGGTCCCATGCATAGTCCATTCAAATTCTTCACATGTGATTATTGTTGAATTTGTTTATTTCAATTTGTGTAGGAGAAATTAAGAATGGGACCCACATTGGTGAAATTTGAGAGAGATCAAGAGTAGAACATCTTTTACTAGGGACTCACATATCTTGGTATTTTTAGAGAGTTTGAAAAGTCAACAATGGAAAGCTAGATTTGTGATTTCAAGATAAAAAAATGAAACTTCAAATTTGGTAAGATCTAATTCTTACTAAGTTTGAAATTTAAAAATCAAGAAAGAAATTTAAGAAAGGAAAGTGTGCTGGAAGAGTTGACTAAGTTTGAAATTCAAAAATCAAGAAAGAAATTTAAGAAATGAAAGTGTGTTAGAAGAGTTGACTAGTCAATCAAAGAAACTTGGAAGCAAACCAAAGATGGAAGGGGAGTCAAGAAACAAGAAAAGAAAGATCCCAAGATCCCTTTGGACTTCCACATGGGTCCCACACACCCCGTTGCACAACTAACATTCCATGTTTATTCTCGGATTTTTCAGGGACAGCAAGATTAAGATGGCTATAACTCTTAATTCAACCTCCGAATCGGTCCAATCTACGCACTGTTGGAAAGCTCTTTTTGAGTAGATATCCGTGGAGCCTAAGATTGTGTCAATCAAAGCTAAAACGAGGAAGATATGGCCTTTGGAAGTTTGTACTAAAATTTCTACTTGGGATTGCAATTTTGTACATGAAAATCACAAAAATCTCTCACTCGCATTGCTATTTCTTTGGAGACTTGTTGGCTAAGGAAAAGACTTATCATACAAAGAAGATTGCATGCTACAAACTTGGAACAAAGAAAGAAAGAAAGAGATAAAAAATCTATAAATTGATCGCATAGGCATCCCTCTCCTCTCATGATGGAAAAGACCCCCTCACTAGTGTAATTCCTCCACCATTCTACCCATCTTCTTTCTCTACCATAGCCCATCTCTATTCAAGAAGGCTTGTCCCAACTTGATGCTTCAATTAGAAAGGTTCCTTTCATCCTAGTATGTTATCGTTTTTCTTGGAATTTTAATTCTCCATCTTTTATATAAAAACATTGCATATTTGTAAAAGTGTGATTCTTTTTAATTCTTCTTTTTCTTATGTGATTAATACTTGAGTTGTGTTTTTTTTGTTGTTGTTCTTGGACTGACAACCCAAGATCCTAAGGGCATGAAATAAGTAATTATGAACACGGTTTGAAAATTAAAAAATAAAACAGCACACTTATCACACATTTATTTTTATTGCAATTCCCACGCATTTACATTTATTGAAAAATCCACACATTTAATTTCTTGTTAATGCCACACATTTAATTTTATGCAATCCACACATTTAATGTTTTTGCACATCACACATTAAAATTCAAACACTTGTTTCCTTTTCTTTTTATGCTTCTTATGTGATTATGTGAATTTTTATGTATAGTTTATGGTTGGGATTAAAGTTAATTGCAGATATCTTCATATCATATGGTTAGTGTATGTTTAAGTGGCTGGAAATTGAAGCCTTCAGATCTTTAAGACAGAAATTAAAAATCAATTTTGATGAACCTATGTTGGACAACCAAACAGCCCACTTTCTGCATAGTTTCAGGAAAATTGCAGAAATAGTTTTTTGCAAAAAGTTCGAAGTTGGTAGACTAGTCAAATCATGGTATTTTTCTATGAAATTTGAAGAAATTGAAGTTCAATATGTGGTCTATCACGTCCCAAAATTTCAGAGCAAAACTATTTCAAGAGGTTTGTGAACCAGTGGCTTAAAGACAGCATGTTAGGCTGTCTGTGTGTAGAATTTTTGCACAGTTTTAGTTTTTTAGGTCACGTTCATGCACTCATAGCTCATTCGTTTTAAATCGTTTTCCACTTTCAGTTTTTTAGTTGATTCATGCATCATTATAGTTTAAAATCCAACTATTAAACTCAGTTTTAGGTTGCATTAGATTAGGAGAAATCATACATAAAAATAGTCCAGCATACTAGTTTTCCAGACTTAAAATTTTTTTAGCTTTGCATAGCACACATTGCATTACTAACTTTCTAACTTAGGTTTTTTTTTTTTTTCTAGTTTAGTTCCTTAGTTTTATTTTTGGTAATTTTTTATTCTTGATGTTGTAACTTGTGTGTTCTTTTGTAGCAATTTTAGTTTTTAGTTTAGGATTTTTTTAGATTTAAGAAGTTTTCTTTTCATTGGATTGTAATTAATTTAATTTTTAGAAAATATGAATAATAATATAACTTTTCTAGTTTTTTAGGCTAGATTTAGAAATCTAATTTAGGACATATACAAGTTGAAGAGAAATCTTAATTTACATTGCTCCCAGTGGATCGACTTAGTCTCACCAATTTATTACTACATGCGGCTCTACCCTTAGAGCTAACAGTAAAAATACATCATTACATGGAAATTTTCAACAGTCATCATCTCATGCATGTCATGAACCCTTTTCTACGATCTAACGTGTGTTTTTTTTTTTTCTTTTTCGGGTAATAATCTTAGTATCTTATTGCACCTAGAAGCACAAGCTCCCACATTGATATTTTTGGGAAACCACATACGAAGGCAGAGAGAAACAAAAAAGGAAAAGTTGAGGAGAGCGACATGGAGAGAGAAATCTGGACTATGGATCGCCAAGTGTCTGCCTCGCCCCTTCTACGAGTAGGTTTGATATTCCAACCTTTCAAAATGAATTCTATCTCTTTCAATTATAACATGCGTTCAATTTTTATTTGTCGCAATGTAAAATTGAACACATCACTGGTATCATAATTAATATAACAAAAACAATACTCATCACATTATATTCATGTGCCCAATCTTACTGTATATATGATCAACTTTTATACAAGTAAAACTTAGTGATACGTCTATCAAGGGAATCAGATTTTCTTTGTTGATAAGTTTGAATTATCAATAAATTAATGAGTCCCATGGTAGAGTTTCACACATGCCCCTGAGGAAAAAAAAGGGTGAGAGAGGAGGGGTGTGGTACGTGGATCTTGTCGAGTAGACGTTTGGAAGGAAATATGGTGGTCTCATGACTACTTGTTCAAACAGAGGCCCAACCCAGATATGCCTGTAATCTGTAGTTAGTAAGATATCCTCCAGGGTTAAAATTTACGAACCTATCATTCCTATTTTCACTTCGTTACAAATTCCTCAAGTAGAGTTTGGAAGCAAAATTTACAACCAAGGGCCAAGTTGAACCACATCAATGTTAGATTCGGGCATGTGTTCTTTGGGTTCCATAACTTCCCCATCTCATCCGATGTAACGCAAATCTTGTAGGTAAAACTCAAATTACCCTAATCTCAACTCGGTCCAAACATGCTTAACCCTGTAATCAACCTAAATTGAAATTCGAGACCCAAGTGTGTAATTTTCAATTGGATTGCTCATTACAGTTTCAAAAGATAGAAGATTTTATATAATTTACAGATAATGTAATCTATACAATTTATCTAAGGTTGAGCATAATTAGTCAATAGATGTTGATTTTCAACTGGCGCCTTTGATGAGCAATGACTTAAAAGTTGACTGTATTGACCACTCAATAAAGATTGAACCATGCCTTGCCTACCAAGACTATATTTTCCCTCCCTAAATCAAACAAGCCTATGGAGGCTCAATCCTGACTAGGGTTGTAAACGCGTCGGTTCCGGTTCGGGTCCATGGTGGACCTGAAACAGGAACCGTTAAGGAGAAGTGGAACCGGACTCAAACCCGAGATCGTTTCGAAACCAGTTTCTTGGCTCCGGAACCAGAGCCAGAACCATATATGGGACGGGTCTGGATCCCGGTCCAGGTCTAGGTAGATAATGATATTAAAAAAATATAGATTTTATGTGATATTTTCAAAATTTGAGGTAATACATTGGGTCTCGGGTTCACGGGCCCAAACCATGGTGGAACCAAACCCGAACCCATTTACTTATCAGTGCCTAAATAAAGACCTAGATCCAATTTTTAACGGATCGAAACCTTCGAATAATTGGAGAAGCGGTGACCTATTTACATCCCTAGCCCTCACCCAAACATGACCCATGGCACCAAGAGTATATTCTAAGCATCACATCTACTCCTTTTGATGGTCTCATGAGACAGAAGGTGGTCATAAAGTTATGAACAAGGGTCCCACCACTTGTGCCCACACTTTCAAATGCCCACGTGCAAAGCCATATAAGCTAACCCCACGCGACCCATCACCCCCCTTGACATGTGTGAACCTGACCTGGACCTGACCCATCACCCCCCTTGACATGTGTGAACCTGACCTGGAATCTTCACTTGCTTCCTCCCCTTATAAATCTGACAAAGCAAATTGAGGACCCATCTCACTCACACAAGTCCAAGGGTCTCTAAGTAACTTTCTCATGTCTCAAACCCTATCTCATCTCTCTTACAGCCCACCATGCAAAACTCCGGCCAGATCCTCACCACCAGAATGCAGAATTTGGTCACCTCAATGCAAAGTTATTGTCAACCCAATTGAGAAAAGAATCAAAAGAGAGAGACCCAAACATCTTCCTGTTACAACACCACTGCCTCCTTCCATACCATTGCCACCACCTCCTAGACCTACCACCACCCTATCTCAATTTAACCCACTTCAAAAGCTAGCCGCATCCATCTTTGATGCTGCAGAAAACTCCATCTTAAAATTAGAGAAAAGGCACCCACTACCAAAAACAGCAGACCCCAGAATTCAAATTGCTGGGAATTTTGCTCCGGTGACCGAGTCTCCTGTCCGGACGGACCTTGCCGTCGCTGGTTGCATTCCACCGGACCTCCAAGGCGTTTACGTCCGCAATGGTGCGAACCCCATGTTTACGCCGACGGCCGGACACCATCTCTTTGACGGTGACGGCATGATTCATTCCGTTACATTGGCAGGCGGCGAGGCGATCGGCTATAGCTGCCGGTACACACGCACGAACCGCCTCGTGCATGAAGAGGCAATGGGCAGGCCGTTCTTCCCCAAGGCCATTGGGGAGCTACATGGCCACTTGGGGATCGCCCGGCTCGCTCTCTTCTATGCCCGTGCTACGGCGGGCCTGGCCGACACCCGCCGTGGCACGGGCGTGGCCAATGCTGGCCTGGTGTATTTCAACGGCCGCCTCCTCGCTATGTCGGAGGACGATCTCCCGTACCACGTCCGGATCACCCCAGAGGGTGATCTCGAGACTGCCGGACGGTTTGATTTCGACGGCCAGCTCAGGTCGCCAATGGTCGCCCACCCGAAGGTGGACCCCACCACCGGGGAGCTCTACGCCCTCAGCTACAACGTAATTCAAGCTCCATATCTCACCTTCTTCAAATTCGACAAGTCGGGTCGGAAATCGCCGGACGTGCCCATCTCCCTCCGGGACCCGACCATGATCCACGACTTCGCCATCACCGAAAACTACGTCGTCATACCGGACCACCAGGTCGTCTTCAAGCTCTCCGAGATGCTCCGGGGCGGCTCCCCGGTGGTCTTCGACAGGAACAAGAGGTCAAGATTCGGCGTCATGTCAAAATCACCTGACAAGGACGGGTCTAGAATCCGATGGGTCGACGTACCCGACTGCTTCTGCTTCCACCTATGGAATGCATGGGAGGAAAATAATGGAGACGAAGAGGTGGTTGCTATTGGGTCATGCATGCACCCGCCAGACTCGATATTTATGGCCTCCGGCGAGCCGCTGAGTAGCATATTGTCGGAGATCCGATTAAACCTTCGGACCGGAGAGTCGACCCGGAGGGAGATTGTGAATGGGATGAACTTGGAAGCGGGTCAAGTGAGCAGGATCCGATTAGGGAGGAAGACCCGATACGCGTATCTGGCGATAGCGGATCCTTGGCCGAGGTGTTCGGGAGTGGCGAAGGTAGATTTGGAGACGGGTCAGGTGACGAAGTTGTTGTATGGGGAGGACCGTTTCGGAGGTGAGCCGACGTTCGTACCGGTACGTGGCGTGTCGGACGAGGAAGATGACGGGTACGTGGTGGGGTTCGTGCATGGTGAGAGGAGTGGGGAGTCGGAGCTGGTGATTGTGAATGCTAAGAGCATGCAGCAGGTTGCAGCGGTGAGGCTGCCGTGTAGAGTGCCGTACGGTTTCCATGGAACTTTTGTGAGTTGTGAGGATATTGAGAGGCAAGTGTGGGGCCCTTAATCAGAGGTGTATTTAGTTATTTTTTCTTTTCTTTTCTATCCTAGTGTTGGTTGGAGTTGAAGTTTAGGTAAAGAGGGGTTCTAATTAATTAATATTTGTGTAGAAAGTTGTGGAAAATCCTATAAAAAAAAAAAGGTTGTGGAAAAGAGAAAGGAGATTTTATATATATACCCCTTCATCCATGGTTCACAATTTTAATAGCTTTAGATAAAAGAAGAAAAATTGACCATCAATCCAACGATCTAGTTCATCCGAATCCAAGTAAATTCATGAGATTCAGTGCCTATAAAGGGGTTATGAATGAGTGGTTAATTTAGATGAATCATAAAGTAGGCCACAGTGGACATTCCGAAAGGTGCAGACCGTAAGGACCGTCCTTAAAGGATCTGCTCCATATATATGTGCATTCATCCCTCACTATAGAGTGAGAGAACTTTCTATTTTTGCACATTAATATTCTTTTTATGCATATGACCATATATAACTTTTTCTCTTTTGCATATAAAAATTTTCAATTATGAAAGTATCTCTCATCCTATGGTGAGGGATGGATGCACATAAATATTCTCTTATATAAATATATATATATATATATGTGTGAGAATTGAGCTTTGAGAAATGGAGAACTTTTATAAGACAGTGGTGGGCAAAATTTCACCTGAAAATATACTTGTTTGTACTTGTTTATAAGACAGAACTTTGAAAATATTTTTCACTTTCTATGTTTTTAAAAAAAACTTATATGTACACAAAGTCCCTTAAAATAAAATAGAACAATATGTGACTAAATCTCGAAGGCATCCATTTGTCCATTTCAAATACAAGAATACTTTGGGTCTGTTTGTTTCAAAAGGGATAGAATATGAGTAGAGTAAGTCTCAGATTAGGAATAAAATTAAAGAGGAGTTAGTTAAAATAAAATAAGCAGTGAGTTATTTTACATGTAGTTAGTTTGTGGGAATAAAGTAAGATGACAGTGAGGGATAGCAATTTTCATGGAAAAGAAAGAAGGTGGGGTAAAATAAGCAAATTATTCAGGTTAATTGGAATGAAATTCCAATGGGTTGAGTAAAGTAAAGGGGGTGCTACGTCACCCGACAGCTTTATTTTACTTGCCTCATGTGTTTCATCAAAACACACTTTGAGGTAAAAATTCCAATCGTTGCAATCCTTTTTACTCTTCTTCTATTCTATCATATGGTAAACAAACATGCCCCTAGAATATGGACAAAAGTAAAATTCCATTACCGCTTACCTAAACCAACTTTAATTGGAGGCTGAATGAGTCCGCTCCCTGCGACCAAGGTCATAAAAAATCCAGACTTGCTGGTAAATATCAACAAATGATGGGATCTTGTTATTCTCCTGGAAAAAATGGAGTTTATGTACCAATCAGGCATATGGCATATATTGTAGTCATTGGAACCACGTTACTCTCCCAAATTTATGACATTCCACACTATATGATCTGGAATTCAAACAAGGTCTTGTCACAGGGCATCACAATTGGGTCGATAGAGGTTGGATAAGGATCATAATATTGCAAGCAACAATTTCGTTTTTTTCACTATCACGTGGTGATCTAATTTGTGTGAGATGAGACACCCTGGCGTATTTCATTCTAATGGTGAATGCCAAATTCTTTTTTTTTTGTTTTTATCATATTGGGATTCAAACTCACGCACACTTCCAACTTACTCAACAGCAATAAATATCACTCTGATCAATTGAATGGTGTAAGAATATGTGGACTGAAGTGGGCCCCACAGCGGAGAGCAACATCCTTGTTTCCAGGTGGCAGTGAGTTCTAGAATTGCAAATTGGGGACGCGTGGAAGATGACAATTGGCCGGGGGAGTTGGCTAGAATGAGGTGGGACCGAAAAGTTCCATGTGCTTTAGCTTTTTGTGTGGGGTGGGGTCAACCCAACAAAGAGGTTATGGGATTGACCATGGATGTCTTATAGAAATTGGAGGGGTATAACGGTACGGTTAACCGATTTTTTTGGAGAAACCGTTAATCGAACCGTAACCACGGTTTTTTATATTTAAAAACCGTAACCGTATCCACAAAAACCGTAGAAAACCAAACCGCGGTTAACCAGTTTTTACGATTTGGTTACGGTTAATAACCGTGGATTAGAGATCTAAATCAGCGGTCCAGCATGTAAAAACACATACATCCAACGTCTGCAATCTTATACACGGACACTGAAAATGAAAAGCCCATTGCAGTTACATGTTTTTCGAAGCAAAATCCTAGATTTCTAGGATATATGTTTATATATATCTTTCTCTAACCTCAGAGACCTTCTTGAAGAGAGGAAAAAGAACTGGATCTAAGCATCCACATAATGTACATTGTAGGCGGAAAAAACGACACCTACTTAGATTGAGATGAGATAAACTTCTTACGACAGGGAATACTGAATGCCAAGAACCTGAAAAGGAAGGAAGGAAAAAGGCTAAAGTCAGAGCCCCTGACTGCCGTGAACCGAAGGCGCTCCGATGCCTGAGTTAGTTCTGAGAAAACTAAGCAGGATGAGGAAGGAGGGAATGAGACGATGTGTAGAGTATTGTGAGTTGCGTACCTCCTTGGGGCTGATCCCAAGTGTATATATGTGGACACTCCTCGTTCATTCTCTCTGTGAGTGGGGGTAGGTGGGGCGAGGTCCCATCGATCCTCACCCTGACAGGCAGCAGTAGGTGAAAAAGGCAACATCCCATCCTCACTTTCCAAGCCTTCAGTCAGTTGATGTAAATGGCTGATAAAGCTAACTTCTTATCGCCATAAATGAGCGATCCTATCGTCATAAATGAATGCTCATATCTGTCAGGGCGCGCCGCATTTCCCGGAGGAAGGTGGCGGCCCACTCTGCCAACAGCATTTTGGTCCGAGACCAAGAATGGCTTGGCCGTGCTGTGCCTTTGTACTGAGCTGGCATTCACGCCGAGCTGCAGAACCGCGCTGCCGTGCTGGTACTCTTGACCGAGCTGCCGAGCTGACGGGCTATGACTACAGAGGCCGAGGTGATCAGCGAGTCCTACTGTAATCCTTGCTTAATTTCGTCATTACGGTGTTTTACCCACACATACATTTTGAGAAAATTGGTTACATTTACACATTTTGAAAAAATTGGTTACATTTACACAATTTACCTATCGTTCCAATTTCTGAAGCTCTTTCGTTTTTGTTAGAGCTCAATATGGAACTGAAGAGACATCTGAGGAGCCCACTCCTGTTGTCGGTTTGTTGATGCCCAATGTCGCAAAAAAAAAAAAAAAAAAAACAGATTTATGGATGGTTTTGATGTTTTGTTTTCTGAATATGAAAAACCCATTTCTTTGATTTTGACAATGATGGTTTTCTTCATTTTTTCTGTTTTTGAAGTTTCAAAGAAAATGCATTCAAACCTGTTTGGTTCTCTTATCTGAAGACAAATCTCGTAAACCATTTAAAAATGCATTTCCATCCCTTGTCCTAAGATATCAGTAGTTCTAGTTTGTAAATTCATAAAAATGACTATTTCCATTGCTCCCTGTTTCAAGAAATCCAAACCAGCTTTTATCAAAAAATCCAACACAGAAAGAAAATCGGAGAAGAGAAATAGATAGACAGAGGAGAATGAGAAGAAGAAAATGACGACGTCGATCTTGTTGCTGCTGCAGATGAACCCCAGCCCCAACCCAAAACCAAGTTCAAGCCCAGACTCAAACCCATGACCTCCTCCAATAAGAATTGCAGGAGGAGAGATTGAGGGAGATGGGGGAGGAGAGATAGAGCTAAGAGACACAGTTGAGAGTTGAGACGGTGCTGTGCTGGTTTGGTTTTGCAAGAGGCGTTGAGACTTGAGAGGGAGGCGATGAGAGACATAGTCACATAGGCGTTGAGACTTGAGACAGAGGCGATGAATCCTAGGGTTCTGTTTTGCATCTCATGATAAGGTAAGAAAATTTTCGTTCACCCCCTTTATTTTTTTTCTTTTATTTGTAAATGGTACAGTTAATCGCATACAGTTAACCGAACCGTATCATACGATTCGGTTCAGTGAATAACCGTGAATCTTTTCGAAAAACCGTAACCGAACCGAACCGCGCGGTTTTTGGATTTCATTAACCGTAACCGTAACTGAACCGTGGTTCGGTTCGGTTAAGCGGTTAGGCGGTTTTTTTTTACACCCCTAAGAAATTGGTTAATGCTCCTCGACTCAAAAGCTTTTGTCGATTAGATGTGGGACCCAACCACTAGACAGCTGCTTGCGTCACTGCGCCCGTCATCCGAATATATGTCTATTAGGGAGCTGCAATTTTGGCACGTGGCATCTAGAGAAAGCAGCGCCCCCATTGTCACGTAGTAGAACAGGCGGTTTATGGAAAAGGTAGGGTTCGACCTTCTCATTAGCTTCTTAATTCATGTTTTTAAGAAGCTAAGCCTTTTTTTATTTTTATTTGTGTATTCCATGAGCAGCTTTGTTGGTGAGCAACTCTATCTCTCACTACAAAACTGATCTAACCCGAGTAGTAAGATGCGTCAGTTCTCACCAACGTAACTAAATGTCAAAACTTGCCAATCTTAATATATGTGTGTTTGTACTAGCTTGATTGTATGTATGATTTATTCCTCCTTGCATGTATAACGGCTTATCATGTGCGAGTTTCTATAACGGGTCGATTCCAACCCGTCTCTCACCCAAAAAAAAAAAAAAGACCCATCTCTCACCCAAAGGCCAGAATGTGCGAGCTCCTATTCCTCCTCGTTGGGCTTTCCCACGTGTGGGGTTCTCTTGAGTCCTTGCCCACTTCGCTGGGGTGCTAAAAGAAACTAAAAGGTCAAAGCCATCTAACAAACACAGGGTTATCTAAGACAAGGAAGATTATCTTATCTACATTCAAAGAATGCTGTCTTAACCCCTAATCCACATCCACACCTACACCCATCCGTGCCTTGCTTCCCTCCATTGACATGCATTCTCGTAGGTCTCCCAGGAGCTGGGCATTTTGTAAACAAAAAATTGTAAAGCGACGGTGCTGCATCACAAAAGCTGGTAAAGGACCTGTAAATGAATAGGGCCCACCTTCACAAATATATATATATATCACTCAAAATAACAGCTCTTGTATTGGTTGTGGCCAAATTTCAATCATGTCAAAGCTGAGTCCAACTTCAGAGGAATCACATTATTAAATAAAGACCTTTTGATTCTTTGTTTTTAAGCACTTAAAAAAAATGCAGTTTTAGAATTCCTAGTAATTCAATTACATGGGACAAAGTAATTCCAGGAAACGAACGACGAATCTAGCATGGAATGTCGTACGTAAAACCAATCCTTTCAACAGTGAACCTGCCGTTGCCTGCAGCAAGGGAATTGAATTCTGCCCAACATCTTTCTTTTTAAAGTACCATTTCTTTGTAGTGAAACGTCATCAGTTATCTTAACACACGTCATGAGAGAGACGTTTCCCAGTAAGGATTAATGAAGAAACAATGGAATCCTTATCCTGCTCTGCATTCTGCGTGCACTAGTGATTAAAATTATCTAGACAAGCTAGATTGGTATTTCAAGAAAAGATACAGGATGATTATAATCATATTCATCCGCACAATTAGCTCTCAAATGCATGCCCACATGTATGACATCTACTTATCTTACATGCCATCCATGGATGAGTTTCACCATATAAAAAAACTGCACATCGACGTAGGTCAATCCTAGCCAGCAGCCACCAAGTCATAGGACCACTTCAGTTCTCTCCTCAATTGAATGTGAAAAATTGTTATGGACAGAATTCTCTTCTCCCTTTTACATAAACACAAGCATGGATAAATTCCCGGCTATAGCGCTGATGATGAGCGACTTGTGTGGGTAAATAAGTACTTACCTCACAAAAAAAAATCATAAAACTATTTTAATAAAGAAAAACCAGTAGTGTTCAGCTACCAGCCCCTAATATCAACAATGCCCTTTCCCAATCAATATTTTAATTACTTGAGTAACAGAACTTAGCCAATGAATGAGCTGCTTAAAACTGGCATTAGCTGTTTATAACACCAGGGTGAACTGGGTGCATTTTCTGGCTCAATAGGTGGCCTGTGTATGGTAAAGGCCCAGCTTGAGCTTATCCCGACATACAAAACACAAAAAAAAAGAAAAAAAAAAAAACACTTAAATGTTGCAAATGGGCTCTGGGCCTACGTATAAGGCCAGTGAATTGGATTTGGAACTTAATCTTAGGGCCAATTGATAAAAGAGCTGGGTTTGTGCAATTTTTCTCCCAGCCCATTCTATCAACTCTATCTCAATGCTTGGAGCCACAAATAATATTGGCTCAACACAAAAGTACTGCATTTGAAAGTCCTGGTGAGAAGGTTGTGTTAAGCCAGCGTGCACTTGCCATACGGGTCAGGTTGCAACCCATCTATAACCCAGGACTAAGAAGAATGCATATAACACCAAAAACCAGTTTTCAAACTGTCCGGTTTGGATCTCTGTAAATTTGGGACTAATTAAGTAAATCTGATTACAAGAGTTCATGACCTTTCCATGCTAATCCCCATGGCCGAGTAATTTACCAAGTGTCAACCAACAAGATTGCAAGCATAGTATAATAAGGCAAACAATTCTCAATTTGGTTCTGAACTTTTCTTCTAAACTGAGTCCTATAAATCCATTACAAAAGGCTCATCTAAGACACCCAAGATGCTTAAAGGCACAGCTCCCTTATGATACACTGGTCAATATCTAACTCTAATCGGCGGAGTCGGCATCTAACTCTCTGGGTTTAGATCATTGGGTTTCTCTTTCTACGGAAGCAACTTCTTTCGCATGGCTGGGTTTTCCCATGTGTCCAGCCCCTTTCACTAGATACCCAAAGGGAAAGCTGGAGTTGCCCCAACCATAAGACTAGTCGCGTGTAAAATATGGAAATTTACTTTGATTATATTTTAGTCATGTGTTTTACATGTGATTACTCTAACAATGAGATCAACTTTAAATAGAGTAAAATTTGGAGCAGTTACAAGGAAGAATAGTTGTTTTAAGTAGTTGGGTTTTAGATGCGACTCCAATGATAGATTTATAGGTGACTCCAATGACAGATTGACTCCAATGATATATTGTGACTAGATAACTATGGACTAACAAACTTTGTTAAGGAAAATACATTTTCCTACAATTGGGTTTTCCTAATTTAGTTTTCCTTTCCTTCCCCATGAAAACTTGGAAAACTATGGAGTTGCCCCTGTTTGGCACTTTACTAAATTAGTAAAAGACAAGTAAAGCCTCCATTATTCAGACAATGGGTCACATCAATAGCACTTTAATTCAGAATTTCCTCTATTTTTTTCAAAAAAAGTAAAAAAGCAACATATTTTTTCCACTAAAAATATTTAAAAAAAAGCTCAACTTTTCTATACAAAAAGTAAAAAAGATTCCATATCAAACAACTAAAAATAAAATACCATAATAACTCAATTATATTTTATTCTCTCTTAATTTGATGCTTTACTATACTTTATTTTACATGTTAAATTACCAAACAAGCAATAAATGTCATATTTTACAAGGCATGGCCTGCACTGGAGGAAGGAAAGTTCTTTTTTTTTTTCTCATATTAGGGATTGAACATTCCATTCATAGTAGATCTTTGTATACAAATTTACCTGTAGAATTAGATCGCTGAGCAAGCTGAAGTTTTGCACGATCAACTTGGGTCATGTGTTGCAAATGTGGGACCCACATTTAAGTGATCGTGGCCATTGATCACAACCAAAAGGGACCACACTTTACAAAATCGATCACATGATTCCTCATGATATCCAGAGAAGGCATTTGAAGGAGAGTGAGTGCACCCGTACGCCAAAGACATACAGAGTGCCTCTCTCAAATGAATGAATTTATTCCATAATTTTGACAAAAGATCTTGATTCACCTTAGTAGGGCATGGCCATGGACAAGTTGAAGTTAGCCCATTCATATAGCTGGCCGGCCATTTGCAAAACTTTTGAATATATCATTGTCATCGTCGTCGTCATCATCATCAAAGCCTTATTCCAACTATGTTACGGTCAAATAAATGAATTATGTTTATTTATTTGAATCTATCATGAAACTTTATTTTCTCAGAATTTATGTTTAGGTTTTAACAAAAGTTTTACGTTGACTCTAATCAACATACCTAATGCAACCCTTCTTCTTTATGTGAGCTTGGGATAAATATGAGAAGGATTAAGGTGGAGATCCTTGAAGAGCTATTAACATAATTAATATCTTAGGTGATGAGAACCGAGTACCCAGCCGCCGCCCTAATAAATTATATCAAATGTGGTGATCAACCTGGACACTTCCCTCCTCACTTCTTTAAAACTTCTTCAATGAGATCCCATTTGCTATAAATTCCAAAGAATTGTATTACAAAGTAGGTGAACGAGACCATATTTATAAATAAATATATGGAGGCTTCAGATATGATTGATTCCCTTCTATGAGGTCTCTCACCCACACCCAAACCTCCACAGTGTTGGGTCTGCCAATGTTTTCAGCTTGAATGAAAAATGGCTCGAAAATAAAATATTATATATATAATCCTTTTCTTATATGCATGTCCTCTGACCCCCTTTTTTTTTTCTTTCTTTTTTCTTTTTTTTTAACAATTGTTATGTGGTTAGTTAACATTCAATTAATGACCACCAAATGTAGCTGTCTAAATGTAGTCATGTAGGTGCAACTAATTCCTTGCTATGATAACAAAGTAAGAAAGATTTGACTACTTGTGGGTTGGTTATGATTGAATTGGTCAATCCCCTTACTAGAAGAAATCAACAGAGTATTTGCTATGCCCATTAGATTATTACATCCACTAAGACAATCTCCATATACTAGAATTTCAAAAATCTCCTCTTGCTATTGCCCTTTTGGTCCTTTATTATCATCTTGCCATTTTTCTCATAGCGGCATTGTGCCTTACACATGGTGATGCCTGGTGATAATGGGTTTGGGACTTTTACTATTAAAAGGAAAATAAAAGAAATTGTGTCTCCCCAAGAAATTTTGGAAAACCCCCTTTTATTAGTGGAATTTTAAGTTTTTTTAATCTTTTACATATGGCCTCACCAAGGAAAGTTTTCTAGTTTTGCCCCTGCATCCGTGTGTTAGGGCTCACTCCCACATCAATAAAGGTCCAGCCACCTTGGCTGGTACACACACAAAAAAAAAAAAAAAAAAAGTACATCATATAAGCAAAACCTTAATGTGAGGGTCATAAATTTGGTTTCAAAAGATATTTAGAATGTATGGTACTGATACATGATGAGGGATTCATTTCAAGCGCAATCATAAAAGAAGATGGACAATCTTGGTCTACTTGATCATGCGACATGAGGCGTGTTGATGGAGATAACTGAAATGATGAAACCGATGTTTATCAAATACCTCATTTTTTTTGCTCAGCTCGTTAGGAACATGGTATAAAAGACATGGTTGCTTGAGTTCCTGTCATAGTCTCCTTTAAAGTAAGAGTTAAAAAGAAGACCCTCTTGTCTTGACTCTTGATGAGACAGAGAAGATTAAGAAGAGATTCCACACAACTGATTGCATAGACACTGCGAATCCGAATCTTCAAAATACAGGGGCCATCACTTTCATCAGAGCTCTTTCGGCCTTCCTAAAAAGCTTGTCTCTCTCCTTTTCATTTATTAATCTGTGTTCCCTGGTCTACCATTGGGCATATGGGTGACCACTGACCACCCACTGGCAATGGGCTCGAATCAACAAAACCACCTCACACCACAAGTCTATGACCATAAGAAAGTACTATGATAGAAGCAGTTTCTCTAATTAAAATTTTTTATTTCTGTGAGGGTGATAGCTTTGAAACGTGGCATCAAGCAACATAAGTACATGACACACTACAAGGGATCTTGGTTAGGAATTATAACATTTCTTTAATCTGGACCGGATCCTATATGCCTCAAAATGCTGGAGAGTGTGGCCCACCTTTTGATTCATGATCATTTACTTATCCAGCTTCTCATGCTGTTTATAGGTGGGCCCCATTTCCAATATTAAGATTATATTTATCATGGGTACCATATGATCTGCAACCCTTGGATTCACATTCTACTATCGTGCCTTAATTTGATATAAATGGAGGCAACTACTTGTTGATGGATAAAGGTAAGGTGATGATTATGATGATGAAGTGGGTCCCATAGTTTTTCAAACATACTAACAATAGGATAACCCAATTGTGGATATTCAAGTATATTTTATATTTCCTTTCATCCCCTTGTCTTCTTCACCCTTCATTTTTTATATTTCTACTTGTTATTTCATTAGGGTGAAATCATGTGACAGAGAAAATTTGAACTTTTTCGATGTTTTACTTCTTTTAAAAAAGTACTTTATTTCCAGATAATACTAAAAGTGACGCTTGATACTTATTTTCTTGTCAATTGAGATTTCTCTCTCATGTCTTTCCTCATTCTCACTCTTTTCATGTAATTGTGATCTACTTGTCACCTAGATCATACTAATTAGGATAAGATGACATGGAGGAATTAACATCTTCGATGGTTCTTTTTGAATAACAATGTAACTTATTTCAAATAATAAATGAGTTGCATTTTCTGAATGCCCAAGCACCCAAAGGGTAGACCTAGGGTTATAAATGGGTTCCCGATTCTCTGATTACCAGAAAGTTTCGATCCATTAGGTTCCGGGTCTGGGTCCTTATTTTAACCCTGATAAGTAAATGGTTCCGGTTCTTGATCCTTTTTTTGAAACCGTTACCTAAACGGGTCCAGTTTCGGATCCACAGTGGCTCAGACCCGTGGACCCGGGACCTGACCCAATATACTGTAACCTAAATACTTTAGTATCTATATGTTATGTAGCTTGTAGCAATTTTGACAGTCTTATGTGAATAGTTGAAGGCCCCAACATAAAGGCTATTAAATCAAATGTAAAAATAACTTCTCAAGGCTTTGTTTTTTCTTTTTTTTTTATATATATAAGTTTGCTAGACGTTGCCAGATGAACCCCACAAAACTCCACAACCAAGACCGCATATGAATTGCAAGTAATCCACTCATAGATACAAAATTCTCCCTTCCAGCAAATTGTCTGTCCAAAACCAACCATTATTTTTTCTTGGCTCAGGCCCCTATTTGAAGGGACCATACATCAGCATATAGGGACAATTGTGACTGAGACTACCATGGGGACTTCATATTGGGTAACCATTATCCCTTTATTACTTTTTTTGAACCAGAACCATACCCGAAACCGGAATCAAACCAGCCTCCCAAACAGTTCTGGTTCCCATTAAAATTATCGAAACCGGTTCTGGAACCAGTTTCCCGGTTCCGAACCGGGTCTGGTTCCGGTTCCGAACCGGGTCCGGTTCCGGTTCCGGTTCCGAACCGGGTCCGGTTCCGGTTCCGGCTCCGATTCCCCTTCTTAGAAATCGGTTCCGGTTTCGGTTCCACCCTAGTTTACAACCCTAGGTAGACCTCGTCAGAGGTCCTATTTGCTTGCTAAAATTTTGAAAATTCCTATTTGTAGGGTATGTGAGAATTTTAAATGTTGTCCTCCAATTTGAATTTGAAAACGCTCAAATACGTTTAAACATTTTGAAAACTGGATATACAAAAATTTTAAGAGCTCTACGTGCGAAAAGAGCAAATTCTAAAGTCTGAATTTCTAAAAACTCAAAAAATAAATAGGATATTCATTTGGTAGGGGACAACCACCGACTTGCTTGTTAAAAACTTTTGATAATAAGAAATCCCCTGAGGCACATTTGTATTTATTCACGGTTTTTTTTTTTTTCTGTTCCACAAGAAAAGAATCAAGAAAAAATTTAGCTCGAGCAAAGAAAAAGCCACACAAAACATTAAAAACTTCTACCACTAAAAAAAAAGTCATATTTTCACTCCTTTTTCCGTGGAAATGTAGCTGTACAAACGTTCCGTATGTTTGGCAATTAACTAGTTAAGTTAAAGTAAAGTGAATCCAGACAAGAAATGACAAGGGGCAATATCAAAAGTACACAATTTCAAAATTTCTTCCTAATTTTTCAAAAAAGTAAAAAAAGTAACCTCATTTCTCCACTAAAGACAAAAAATACTCCACTTTTCTATTAAAAAAGTAAAAAATATTCCATACTAAACAACTAAAAACAAAACACCATCATAACCCTTTATATTATATTCTCGCTTGATTTGATGGTTCACCTCACCTCAATTCACCGGACATCCAAATACACTCCTCGCTATCCATAACAATAAATACAATATGCTAGCACACACCATTATTGAAGAAAGTACCCTTAGTCGCTGCACTTTATCATAGATGAAGGCATATTCTACTTGTTTACCAACAGACTAGTTTCTTCGTGTCTTCAATTTAATTGCAAAGTTATCATGGAACTGCCACACTTCTAGCTTTCCAATCTAATCTAATCTAATATTTCAATGAAGTAAATATCAAAAGGAGATGGTGGGGTGGGACAAGAAGAAACAAAAGGGCAGAGAATATATTCAAAGCTATATGCTTTGGCTCTCTCTCTCTACCCCATGACCCCGACCTAACCAGCTTTTTTTTTTCCGGCACTTGTAACCTTACCAGCTTTAAACAGACAATCTTTGTTTAGAAAAAAAAAATCGTCTCTGCTTTTTTTAATAGGCGTGTGTTTATCTCTATATCTCATGACTAACATTGCTGGGTAGTTTTTCATGTGCATTCGGTGTTCAGGGTCTTACTGTTGTACTGGCCATTGGGCCTCACATATGAGCTCCCAAAGATCATGGGACATGAGGGTAATGGACTTAGATATACAATCTAGGGTCGATCACATGCCTCTAATTCCTTTATTTGGAGTCCACAATTTCAACAACTTTCTATATAATGAAACTTTTGATCATTGATCTAACGGTCCAGTTCATTAGATGGGTGCAAACTCTACGGTCCACGGTGATTATCAATGAGGTTTTACATGTGTTAACAGTTCTGATAGGTCATAAGATGAGCCTTACTGTGTTCCTATGCAAGTCGGTGAGAAGAGTTCTCACGGAAAAAATTGCCAACATCATTAGTTTTAAAGTCTTTGCTTTAAAGTGGCAACTTTTATTATCCTTTTTCTGAGAAGATGCCTCACACAATAACCATAGCTGTCAAAGGGGCTTTCACACTTTTTCTAAAAGATCCTTTGTGCAAAACAAAACTCGATTTAGTCTCAACTTTAATCAATGTGTCTCTAGATTACTTGTTCAATGCTTAAGATAGGAGAACTTTTAGGTGAATCATCCACCGCACACTGGCATGCGATGATACCATGTGTGGATATTGTTGAGGATGGAATACATCTTTGAAGAGCTTGAAGTCATGGTGTTATCGTCACGAATCAAGTGGTTGCTATGAAGTGGACACACTAGAGAAAATAAGCTTGAGAAAAGATGATTTTTCTTTAGGTCTCTATAAACATAGAGCGAGATGAATATTTATATATATATATATATATATAGGGAGGTGCTCCCATGGGAGGCACTCCCATGGGAGGCACTCTCACCAACTTGGTGAGAGATAGGTGGGGGTCCTCACTTCCATATCCACTCTCACCAACTTAAATACAAGGACCCCCAACTTAAATGTGAGGGCCCCCACCCATCTCTCACCAAATTGGTGAGAGTGCTTCTCATAGGAACACCTCCCATATATATATATATATATATATATAAATATATATCATCGCATCTTATTTCATCTAATATAATATAATGGATCCCCATCTATGATCATCCCAAACTCATGCATTCCGTGAACTGGTACTATCTCAACTTGACTGTGTTCTCACAATTATTTAGCATTATATCAAATTCTCATTAACAATGTAGTGGCATTTGCATGCAATCGGATATATTGAAATTCATTGTCAATGGGCTTCAACAAAAGATGATTAAAGGAGTGAGGGATTAAGGAAAGCCTAAGGTCGAGAAATTGATGGGATATTGACTTTCTTCCAATTTGAATTACTAAGATAATGGAGGGGCATTTATTTCTCATCTTCAATTGATCATTTTCTATTATAGGGAAAGTAATTGATGGTCATTTACGGACATTTACATCTTTTTCTTCATTTTAAAGCACTTATGGAAATACAAGTCTTAGAATACTTAGGAATTCAATTACATAGAACAATAGGTTATTAACTTATAACTAATTCATATCTTACCAATCTAATCTCTCTTCATTTTTTGATTGGATACATCCAGGTGAGCTGATGGGCAAAACTTCAAAAAAAGCAAACCTCTTTCTTTTAGCACCCATCCCCTAGATTGTGATTTACATTTACAGCCAAACCATGTCAAATTGCTTTTTTTAACCAAAAGCTTCCCTCAGTTTTCCCATTTCACATCCAACGTGCTAAACGATCCTAATCTCATCTGTACAAATATGCTCCTTGTTGAATAAACATACGACATGGTATTGGTGGATGTCTCATTCCAACCAACACACAACAAACATATTCATTTGAATCTGTCCTTGTAAACCATTTCAACTTCTGGAAGGGTGCATCATATTGAATGCAATTAATGCCGATTGTGTAATACTGTTTTGAGAAAATTCAGAATGAAATTGCATTTTATTTTAAGTTTTTAGCCAGTATCCATGAAAACCTGGCATGAAAGAAAATGTGTATCTAACCTAATTTTGGAGTCTTGGGAGAAATTTGAATCCAGATACAGATCCAAGCATATATTTTGATCTAAATTCAAATCTTTATATATTTTGACTCAAGCTTCTGAGTTTTGGACGATTACATCCACATCATATATGAGTTTTAAGAGTTTATTTTGAGTGAAATCGGACAACAGCTTATGGGTCTATTTAGAGTGTTTTAGATTTTAATAAGTAGAATTCAGCTAGGGATGTAAATGGGTCAGTTCCGGTCCAGGTCAACGGTGGGCCCGGAACTAAAACTGTTGATAAGAAGATGGAATCAAAATCAGAATCATAACAGATTTCAGTTCTGTATATGGGACGGGTCCGGATGTATGTAGACAATGATACGAGAAAGAAACGAAAAAGGAAATGAGAAAACCTAGATTTTAGGATTTATTCTTAAAACTTGAGGTAATATGTCGAGTTTCGAATTTACAAGTTGGAATTTAGGTGGAACCGGATCTCGACCCATTTAGGACACGACTTCAAAAAAGAGGTTGGCCCCTAAATAAAAACCTAATCTCAATTATTAACAGGTCGAGACCTCTTGGGTAATTGGTAAATCCAAAAGCCATCTACATCCCTGAATGCCGGCACTCATGGTATTATTTTTATATATAATTTAATTTTAGACGGCCCTAATGGAGCAATCTTGGTGGATCAAAAGTAGCGGCCAGGATCTCTCTCTCTCTCAAGTGTCCATGGCAAGCAAAGATTTTTCTTTTATAAGTAGGGTCCACGGACCAGGGCAATTATGAGAAGTATCCATGGTGGGCCCCACGCGGACGGTGCACCTGTCCCCTAAGTGCGGGACACCGGACACCATGTTGACTGCGACCCGGACCTCAACCCGGACTTCAAACCTGCGATATAAATCCGGACCTGCTGAGCTGTCCCCGACCGAAGGAACTCCTGGGTCCCACCATTCCCGTTTGAGGCGCGGACGTTGTCGGCCTACCTGGCACGCCACGTGTCCCCACCTTCTCCTCTTTCGCTACATTTCAGTGGGTCCCACGACTACGCTGTTGTGTTATCTCAATCTCACGAAACAATAAAGAGAGCACGATAAAATGAACTTCTCCCGTTATATTCATGTTTATCATGAGATACTCAACAGTCAACCTGGGTGCTTGCTCATGGGCCGGGTCACCTTTGGGTGGACCCAACCCAAGCCTGTGGCTGGGTTTTGGCTGTCTTTATTATAGGCTTTAAATGAGCTGAGAGTAGGAACTTGTAATTTTAAAATAGTTGGCCCTGCCCAATATTTGTAACCAAGAAGAAGAATATGCGCTGAAAATGGGCTGGGCTTGGACAGACAGAGGGGTTGGGCCTTCTCGACCGAGCCCTTGAAACCTGAGGATCCATGAGCAATGGAGGGATCGGATGGATCGGATTACAGACCAAGCATACATATGGAATTATAATTTGAGTTTTGTTACTAAAATCTCTAAATTCATCTGGATAGGCCCGGAATCCAGACCTACCTTAAGTCCAGATTTTGCCTTTTTTCTTTTGATATTGGATCTAAGTGATATGACCCATTGTGCCTATCAAACAGTATGTGGATCTAGACACACCCTGTGCTTGTTTGTTACATAGGAACTCAATGTGAAATGATCTTCACACAATGAGTATTAAAGAGGTGAGGGGTGAATGATATAAAGTGGAGATGTAGATGTAATATTGTCTTTCCTAGTGATTGATTTATAGGGTGATGTTTGGGTATTATTTTCCCATCTGCCCTGAATTCAATCAGGGAGTTTATTTGATAGTCATTTTTAAATATTCAACATTGGTTTGTCATTTTTAACCACTTATATAGAAATACAATCTTAAGTATTCAAAACATGAAACAAGCAGATCCCAAGTGTCCAAACTGAACCTGGCCTTTATATCTTTGGTTCAATTCATCCCACATGTTTTTGGACTTTGGATCGAATATCATTGATAATTCTCCATTACATCCAAAAACCCTTAAAACTTGATTGGTGCCTCGTGGTCATGAAACGGATTGCAAAAATAAATAATGCAGAGCTTCGAACCGCCCGATGTTTGATCCCTAACTAAGTACTCTCTCGTATATATTGATGGTCTTCTCCCCAATGTCTCTTGGATTCATTCCCATGTCAGGTTAATTTTTGACGGTCCAACCACCTTAGTTGCTATAAAAAAGGACAATGGCTGCTTCACAATAACCATGGTTCCCACCAACACAAAATTCAGCTCAAATTTCTAATTTCAAGATCTGCATTTGGCCATCTCACTACCTTGATGTGCCCATCTAATCAGTGGTTCAAATGAACAAACCAAGGCCCATCCATATTATCCAAACCACCCCAAAATATTGCTGAGAAAATCAGGAGATAAGCAAATGGAGAGAATCACCCAACCAAAAAACACAAGGCCCCACCACCCACCACCACCACCACCACACCCACCTTCATGCTTCTTATTACTACCCTGCAGACAAACCCACATAAATACTTCCCCACACGAATCCCCCCCCTTTCAATATCCACTCATTTCTTCCGTGTCTTCATCATTTCCTTCCTATGTTTTTTCCTATTGAGGGTGGAGATTTCATCAAGTAAAAGAAGCAGAACCAGCACAAGAGAAATGCAAGGAACTGGTGGTGACTCTTCTGGTAGCTCTAACAGGAGTTCCATCTCAACAGTTTGCAAGGCAGAGGAATTGGTTGTTGTAGAACAAGACTACGTGGGCATGTCGGAGGTGTCCTCATACCCCACCAAGGAAGGAGAAGAAGAAGAAGATGGAGATGAGCTTGAGCTTGGCTTGGGCTTGGGACTTGGCCTTGGGACCAAGCACAAGCAATCCTCATGGGGAGATTACTGTAGAATCCTTACAGCTAAAGATTTCCCTTCAATGGTATCTACTTCTGGTACTACTCTTACACGAGCTGCTGTTGCTGGGACGAAGAGGGCTGCTGATTCTGCCCCTCAAGAGGCCGGATCTAACTCCCCCAGGTGATGATTTTCTATTTTTCTTTCCGGGTCTTTTCATAGTTGCTGTGGGGTTGTTGTTTATGATGGGTTGTTCTCAATTCTCTTTTTTTTTTTTTTTTTCTGTTATCCTCTCTGCAGTCTTTTGCATGTTTTCTCTGAGTTCTTGTTTATGATGGGTTGTTGTCAATTCTCTGTTTTTCCACTTTCCTTCTGGGCCTTTCCATAATTTCTTTGTGTTCCTGCCTGTGATGGGTTGTTCTCAGTTCCTATTTTTTTTCATTTTCCTTTCCGAGGTTTTTTGCTTTTTTCTTTGGGGTTGTTTATGATGGGTTGTGCTCAATTTTCATTTTCCATTTTCCTTTATGAGTTCTTCTGCATATTTTCTCTGGGGTTCTGGTTTATGGTGGGTTCTCCTCAATTTTTATTTCCCCCCTTTTTCCTATTCTTTATAGGGTCTTTTGCATACTTTCTCTTAGGTAATTTATTATGATGGGTTGTTCTCAATTCTCATATTTCCATTTTTTCTCAATTCTCATATTTCCATTTTCTTTTATGGGTCTTTTGCATACTTTCTCTGGGGTGGTTGCTTATGATATGGATTGTTCTCAATTCTCCTTTTTTCCATTTTCCTTTATGGGTCTTTTGCATACTTTCTCTGGGGTGGTTGTTAATGATATGGATTGTTCTCAATTCTCATTTTTCCCATTTTCCTTTTTGGGTCTTTTGCGTACTCTCTCTGGGGTGGTTGTTTATGATATGGATTGTTCTCAATTCTCACTGTTCCCATTTTCCTTTTATGGGTCTTTTGCGTACTTTCTCTGGGGTGTTTGTTTATGATATGGATTGTTCTTAGTTCTCATTTTTTCCATTTTCCTTTCTAGGGTCTTTTGCGTATTTTCTCCGGGGGTGTTGTTTAGGACGGGTTGTTCTCCTTTCTCGTTTTTTCCATTTTCCTTTCTGGGCTTTTTTCCAAATTTTCTCTGGGGTTCTTATTTATGATGGGTTGTTATCAATTTTTATTTTTCCATTTTTCCTTCTTGGGTGTTTTGCGTATTTTCTCTGGGGTTCTTGTTTATGATGGGGTGTTCTCAATTCTCATTTTTCGTTGGTGTTTTTTGGTAGCAGTCACGTAGTGGGATGGCCACCTATAAGGGTGTATAGGAAGAACAGCTTGGTGAACCAGTCCAGATCCTCTGCCGAGGATGCGATTGATATCAACAAGAATGATGCTATGAAGATGGATGGCAACAGTAGCAGCAGCACGGCCAAGAATAATCAAGAGAAAGGTCATGGGAAATCCTCCTTTGTTAAGGTGAATATGGATGGAGTGCCCATTGGAAGAAAGGTGGATCTGAATGCTCATGTCTCTTATGAGACCCTTGCTCAAGCCTTGGAGGATATGTTCCACAGACCCTCCGCCATCAGTGAGTTACCCTTCCATTTTTTTCCTTTTTTTTCTTATATTCTTTTGTGTTTTTTTTTTGGTTGCATGTAGAGATGGTGTTGCCTTTGTTTTGTCTGTGACCTTGTTCAACCTCTGCTACTGTTTGTGGAGTATTGGTTTTTGCTAATCCAGGTCCACTATTACGAAGGGAGGTTTCTGGTAATAGGGTAGGCATGTGCAGAGGACTGAACCAGTCATCTGGTGGTCCAATGTGGATGTGACCTGGTTCAAAATATCTTTTGGGTCAAATTCAGACAGCTGGAATTGACTCTGCAGAGTGGATTTCTGGTCAATAGACATATAGACATGTTCTTTCTCTTTAATTAAAATTTGGTGGTTAGGATTGTCCCAGCGTCCTGACTTCTAAGTTTTACAGCAGGTAACGTAAATGGTTAGGATTGTCCCAGCGTCCTGAGGCTGTGTGCGCGCGGTTTGGAGCTCGAACATGTGTGCCCTGTTCAGAAGGATGCCCTTGTGAGATGAGGTCTGGAATTGGCAGACCTCTTTAGTGGAATAATGGCAGGGTTTTGTGTAGCACTGCCTCCCGTCTCTCTCTCTCTCTAGAAAAGCAAAAGTTTGTGTTGTGGACTTTAGCCGGTTTTATGCAAACGTAACACAAATGTGTCTTTACACAGTGACTTACAATCAAGCAGCTTGATTTTGCATAGATTGACTAATTTACAAAAAACCCATAGCAGCTAGCAGGTTCCACTTCATGCTCAATGGCCATTTCAATCCATTTGCCCTCTAGTCTGTAACCGTTGTTCAATATGCTTGCTTTTGCAAAAGGAGAAATTCTAAACATTCCACTTATGGTGTGTCCTTGAAAAAGACTAATTTAACTGTTCCCCCACTTCCATAGTTTTTTTTACAGCAACAAAAAAACAACAACAATAATAATAACAATAAAATATTAGAACTCCATGTCGAAAAGCTTAAAATTGGTGAATGTTTATAGTCACCATCAAAATCTAGAGCGACTCACCTACCTATCATGTTAAGTTTCTTGATGATAGATGGAGTGGTGATGATATTGAATTATTGAACATAATTTCATTCGTTTTGTGCTATTATAATAGCAAGGTTACAATGAACCAGTGCTGCAGCATAAGTGGTTCTTTTACAAAAATTGTTTGTTTCAAAGATGAGGTTTGTAGATCTTGTGAGATGTTGAATTTTTCTCTTAATGGAATTCTGGTCTGTTGATGAAATATGTTGCTTTAATGTTCTTCATCTACCAAAACTCAAATACAATGTAAAATTCCACTGTTTGAGTGATGGGCATTGAATGATTTGGAGTCCATCCTAATAGTGCCTTAGCTGTGATGATTTGGGTTGGGTGAAGTTCCACGTCATCTAACAGATATCCACCGTTGAAAAAAAAAATAACGGCAAACATTTCAAAGGTTACAACATGTTGATGTTTTGGCATGGAGAATCAACTATGGATATCGTTCATTGGGTAAAACTTCACAGACAAGGGCCCTGTATTGTAAATGTCTGTCATTTAATTAACCATTTTAGATTGGTGATCATGAAAACAGTGAGAGCAGACAAAATTTTGTCATTAAAGCCCAACGGTGTAAATCTATCAGAGGTGAGCCAAATTCCAACCTCCTTCCAGAGGACCCTCAACACATCCCACCCATTTAATGGTTTCTTTTAAATGCTTTTAACATTGCTTTCCAGTTTCTTCCTGTCCTTGTGATGCATATGAAAATATGTCTGCAAAATGTTTCCTTGAACAGTGGATTCTTCCATGTGACTGCAGGATGCAGTGGACATCAAGATGACATGATAATTGATGCAAGGAAGCCCTCAAAGCTATTGGACAGCTCATCTGAGTTCGTGCTCACGTACGAAGACAGAGAAGGAGATTGGATGCTTGTAGGAGATGTCCCATGGGGGTATGCATAATCCCATCCAACCCCTTGAAATAAGAAATTGAGACAACTTTAAAGTATAAATGAATCTATTTTATTAGGCCCCTTTGCTTCTTATCAGAATCATGGAATTCATAGTAAAAGGGTTTTATTGAAGGAACATTAAAAAGGTGAGGATTGAAGGGTCCTATGGCGAAAACTAGACAGTAGCATCACTTTCTTAAGATTAAAGGAGGGTGGTGGATGGGTAGGGGCGGACCTACGTACATGGATTTGGGAGTGGTCTGCCCCGTCGGACTGTTCGCTTTCAAAATCCACATGGAAAATCCTAGATCCGCTCCCACCACATGGGGGTGGTCTGCCCCATCAAATAAACAAATATGCCCTTGTTTTGAGTTGATTATACTATCCCATCACTATGGAACCTACTTTCTTTTAGCCACAGGTGTCCAAAGTCTTCTAGTCTCACTGCACTTCATGCAGCTGCTATTTATAACATATCTATTTTCCTTTCTTTTTAATGGTAAAACTTATCTTTTTACTACTTAGTGCTGGAGAACTAGGAACATTGATTTCTTTGACTTCAACCAACTTTTCTCTCTCTAATTTCCAATTTATCTTATTTCCAAACTGGATGGTTACCAATTGTATGATTGTCCAAATAGTGAAACTACCATTTGATGGGACTTGTAGAATTGACCTTCTTTACAAACGTGGAATTTTGACATTGAAAGTGAACTTTACAAACGTGGAATTTTGACATTGAAAGTGAACTATGTACTTTTGGATGATTTGTTTCAATACAATCTCCACCTAGTAGCGAATGTAGAAATATTATTATGGGTCTTTTCGGGCGTAAGGAAGTAAATGGTAGAATATTTTACTGAAGGGGACGTTTGGACACAGAGGAAGTAGCTTCTCATTGAAACAGACCCTATTCTGACATCTTCTCACAGTGTGGACCTCAGTGTTTCATGATGTTCCCAGGATTATCTTCCTTATCTTTTCTACCTGGGACAAAATGAGTACTAAACGTGTAAGACCCTATATTATGATGCCAATTATACTGCAAGTTTGCCTCCATTCTTCTTAGTTCCCACCATTTGACTCAAGAAATTCTCCCACCCAATATCTATCTGATCACAAGTATGCAGCTCTCTTTCAACCATTTGTCCTATGCCGCATTTAACTGTGAAGACATTGCAAGTGCATGCCTTTAGATTGTATGGTTTTAGTTCTGATGTACCAGTATTTTAAATCTAGATATGCTTGCTTCAAGTTTTTAATTTATTCCTTCATTTGGATTTGTGCAGAATGTTTTTGAGCACGGTAAGGCGGCTTAGAATTATGAGGACATCTGAAGCTAATGGACTCGGTAACTATATGCACAACAATCCTATGTAAATGCTTTCTGTAACTTACAACTCTTTTCCTTTTGTTCACATCTCATCTTTAATGTCCTTTTGATGCAGCTCCAAGGTTACAACACAAGAGTGACAGGCAAAGAAGCAAAGCTGTCTAAAATACCATGAGCAAGTGTGTTAAAGGAAGTTAAGAAAGAAAAAGTAATTTGTTGAATTAAGAGGAAGGACTTGCCGAGAAGGATATTTTTTGGTTTGAGAGATGAAAGGGTCTGCCAAGTAGAGATACACCATTTGTCGTTTGGTTTAGTTCCCCTTTTTATACCCTTCTTGGGTGTTCCAGCTTTTTTTTGGTTGCTCTATATACACAGGTTTCTTTTCTTCAGTTTAGTGTAATGTAATATCATATATATGATTGGCTGATTGGCTGAATGATGGTGCTTGCTAGTATACTGTAAATAAATCTGAGTCCTTGGTTGATCTGGTTTCAAGGATGCAAGGGAGTGAAGTCACTTTCTACTTAAAGAATTGAGGGAGAATAGATTGGATGGCCTTTTTATTTTCTCAAAACAACTCTTGATTTCTGTATATGAACACTGCCTTGATACCGTACTTGTTCGACCCGATTTGTATGTATTTGTGAAGCAGTACAGCTCTCAGTGAGTACCATTACCATCTTAGCTTTATCCCATCGACATGGGGTTTGCTTAATGTGGGACTTAACTATTGATTTGGGTTGTTTTGAACTCCCTAGTTAACACATAAATGATAGTTAATGCTTTTGGATAATCTGAGTTCTTTGCCATGGCCAATGACAGGTACTTAAGAGGTTACTGGTAATTTGAATCAACCCTTTCACAAGGTTTCCATGAACTTGTAACTCAAACTCTGCGTCTTTAAAGACGTCGTCTTCTTTCGGCCAATGGATGTCTTTTTATCGCTTCCTTCCCATGTTTTTTTTCCCACATGGGTAACGATGGGGGAAGATATTTAGGTAGATGGGAGTGGTTCCGGATCAATTTGATGAAGTTTTGTGGGGATCGCCAAAAAATATGGGTTCCAATTATGTTAAGTTTTAATTGAGGTTTTGAAACACAAGGTGCTGGTTCTAATAGTATAGTTTGGTCCTTTTGCCACACAACAAGAGCTACAGGTACCTGTTTTGAAAGTGGCTAATAGAAGCACACAGCATCATGGCTCACCCTGTGGGGACTCTTTACTGTGAGAAGATTGTGCATTAGGTGTGTTAGTTGATTTGTGAAAAATTAAATATCCTAATTTGAAGGGGTTTTCAAGAGTCAACACGTCCACAACAACTCAAAACAGAATTATTCATGCAGAGATCAAAACAAAAGACATTTGACTTTGACCGACCCTGCTTGTCCCTGGAAAGGGAGATGGCGGAGATGCTTATGCCTTTGTCACCAATGATCATAAGGTCGAGGTCGAACAGAGATTAAGGCAAGGTGACGACGAAATGGACTGTTTTGATTATCATTATTAGAGCCTTTTTTCAACTATGTTGGGGTTGATTATGTAAATTATATTTCTTTATTCGGATCCGTCTTGAGCCAGATCTTCAGATAAGTTGTGCTTCTTCAAATTAATTCTTATTACTTCCATCAGCATCTTGTTTGGCTTAGTCATCAATGTGTATACCCAAACTTTTTATGACCGGCGTCATAGCTGGCCAAATGGACTGTTTTGATAATCAATAAAAACTTTAGGTTTAAGTTTTGGATTGTAAGATCATTTTTGAGATTAGGGTAAAACCTTAGGGACTTTTTGGCGAGGTGACACCAGAATGGACTGTTTCGGCCACTTATAAGACCCTTTTGGGATTAGTGTAAAAGTTAGGGACTGTTTTGAAAATTCTCATTTGTTATAACTGCTAGTTTTGATTCTAGTCTTGCACACTATAGACTTTTGTTCGGATGATGAGGCCACCAGTCATGCCGTATGATCCTAACCATACCGTCTATTAGGGATCGGAACACACGCACGATCTACGAGAAACAATCAATCAATCACACAGTCAATCCACGAGACACAGATTTACGTGGTTCGGCAAGATTGCCTACATCCACGGGAGATTCACGCCGTTCACTATTATTGGAGATTCCCACAAGAGTACAAGCACTCACTGTCTCTCTTGTTCTCTCTCAATTTCACTGTAATAACAATGCTCTCACCACCCAGTATAAATATATGAAACCCTAAACCTCTAGACAACCACAACCGTCGGATCTGGCCTCATAACAGATGGTCCAGATTAAACCGACACATTACAGATAAACCCCTGTAAATAAGTAAAGTCTAAAGCAGGCTTCACTAACCCATCAATCTCCCACTTGAAGACTGATCATACTGAATGGCTTTGACAATAACAAAACACGGCTAAGAATCTCGATACCTCATCTTCATGCTTGAAGACCAACTGAAGCTGAGCACAGCTTCAGTTTCTCTGTAGTTACCACCTTAGTGAACATATCTGCAGGATTCTCACTTGATAAAATCTTCTTCAGTTTCAACACTTTTTCTTCCAGAAGCCATCGTATGAAGTGATATCTGATCCGAATGTATTTGGTTTTTGGATGAAAGGCTGAATTCTTTGCAAGATGGATGGCACTCTTACTGTCACTGTAAAGCCTGCTAGAATCTTGCTTCTTACCCAACTCTTCCATTAACTCCTGTAACCAAATCATTTCCTTACTAGCTTCTGTAGCGGCAACATACTTTGCTTCTGTGGTTGAAAGTGCAACGACATCCTGTAATTGAGATTTCCAACTGACTGCTGCACTACCCAATGTGAAGACATATCCTGTAGTGCTTCTACTTCTATCAAGATCTCCTGCCAAGTCCGAATCAACATAGCCATGCAATTTAATCTTTGATCCTCCAAAATGCAATGCTGCCTTTGTGGTGCCTCTCAGATATCTGAGAATCCACTTAACTGCTTCCCAATGCATTTTTCCCGGATTACTCATAAATCTGCTTACAACTCCCACTGCATGAGCAATGTCTGGTCTAGTGCAAACCATAGCATACATCAAGCTACCAACAGCTGAAGCATATGGGACCTTGGACATATTCTCCTTCTCCTGTTCTGTCTTAAGAGACAACTCTTTTGAGAGTTTGAAGTGGCTGGCTAGCGGAGTGCTAACTGGCTTAGCACCATGCATGTTGAACTTGTTTAGAACCTTTTCAATATATTCTGCCTGAGACAACTTCAATGTGCGATTTTTCATGTCTCTACTAATTCTCATACCAAGAATCTGATTTGCAGCACCCAAATCCTTCATTTCAAATTCCTGTGACAACTGTTTCTTCAAATTATTTATTGCATACATATTTGAACCTGCAACGAGCATATCATCTACGTACAAGAGTAGAATAATGTAACAGTCATCAAAACTTTTGAAATAACAACAATGGTCTGAATGACATCATTTGTAACCTGTGTTGTACATAAAACTGTCAAATTTAATATACCATTGTCTTGGGGCTTGCTTCAAACCGTATAAACTCTTTTTGAGCTTACACACCATTTTCTCCTTCCCTGGCACAGCATATCCCTGTGGCTGATGCATATAAATGTCTTCTTCCAAGTCACCATAGAGAAACGCAGTTTTCACATCTAATTGCTCAAGATGTAAATTTTTTACTGCCACAATGCTCAACACACTTCTGATTGTGTTCAATTTAACCACAGGAGAAAATAACTCGGAGTAATCAATACCTGCCTTCTGCAGGAAGCCTTTTTGCAACTAATCTGGCTTTGTATCGCTTGCCACCATTATGTTCTTCCTTCAATTTGTATACCCACTTGTTGTACAATGCTTTCTTTCCCTTAGGCAACTGAACTAAGTCCCATGTCTGGTTTGATGATAAAGATTTCATCTCATCTTCCATGGCTTGTTCCCACCTTACCCGAGTTTCAACCTGCAATGCTTCTTCATAACATTCTGCCTCACCACTATCAGTTAACAACAAGTAAAACAAAGAAGGTGAATAGCGCTGTGTAGGCTTAAGAGTCCTAGATGACCTTCTTACTGGGGCAGGTGTTTGAGGGTCCACCTGTGGGTTTTCATTTCCATGTACTTCAGGTACATCATTTTCAGAAGTGTCATCCAGTTCTAAATATTTATTGCTGTCCTCATACACCTTATCCTTGTTTTTGTGCATCACTTTCTCATTGAATATAACATTTCTGCTTCTAATGACTTTTCTATTTTCTTCATCCCAGAAGCGGTAACCGAACTCATCAGAACCATATCCAATGAAAGTGCATTTCCTAGATTTAGAATCTAGTTTGTCTCTTTTTTCAGCATCAACATGAACATAAGAGATACAACCAAACACTTTTAAGTGTGAAAGGTTTACCTCTTTTCCGGTCCAAGCTTCCTCTGGTAGTCCACCATCCAAAGGTACTGAAGGCCCTAGATTGATCAAGTATGCAGCAGCATTCACTGCTTCCGCCCAAAACTGCTTGGGCAATACAGCATGTAGCCTCATACTTCTGGCACGCTCAACAATTGTCCTGTTCATGCGCTCAGCCACACCATTTTGCTGTGGTGTATTGGGAATGGTCTTCTCTCGCTTAATGCCATTGTTTGCGCAATACTCCTCAAATTCTTTGCTGCAGTACTCTCCCCCATTATCAGACCTTAGGCATTTCAGTTTCAAACCTGTTTCGTTTTCAACCAAAGCTTTCCATTTCTTGAAAACATCAAACACGTCAGACTTGTGTTTCATGGGATATACCCATAATTTCCTGGTAGCATCATCAATGAATGTAACAAAGTAAGAAGATCCACCAAGAGAAGGTACCTGAGTTTGTCCTCACACATCCGTGTGTACTAGTTCCAACCTTTCTGACTTCGGTGGCCTGCCTACTTTAGAGAATGTAACTTTTTTCTACTTTCCGAAAACACAGTCTTCACAGAACTCTAAGTCCAAGGACTTGAGTCCTTCTAGCTTACCTTTAGAATGAAGAATCTTTATCCCTTTCTCACTCATGTGTCCGAGTCTATAGTGCCATGTGTTTGAGTCAATGCATTTATCTGCAACTGTAATGGAACTTGTAGAGCTGTTGGTCAATAAAGAGTTCCTTCTTTCTTACCGCGAGCAACAACCATACTCCCTTTTGTAACTTTCCAGAAATCATCTGTAAAAACAGTTACGTGACCAGAGCTAGCAAGCTGACCAACTGATATGAGGTTTCTCTTCAGGCTAGGTACATGCCTGACATCATTCAATTGCCATATACTGCCATTTGGCAGTTTAATCTAAACATCTCCCTTGCCAATTATGTCACAAGGTTCATCATCACCAAGATAGACTTTTCCAAAATCACCTTGTACATAATTTTTGAGATATTCTTTATGTGCAGTGGCGTGAAAGGACGCACCCGAATCTATAACCCAAGATTCAGACTTATAATCAAAAGCAAGAATTAAGGCATCTTGAACAGCATCACCTGCGACATTTGCGGAAGCTTCGTTATCCTTATAACCGTTCTTTTGCTTATTCTTCTTTGGTGGAGCTCTGCAATCCTTTTTCAGATGTCCATTTTTGCCACAATTCCAGCACTCGATTTTGCCTTTCGAAGATCTTGACTTGCTCCGTGATTTTGATCTTCCATGACTTTGCTCTCTCTCAGATGACCTTCCTCTGTTTCCCACATTCAATACACTTCCTGATGATTCACCTGAAGGTTTCCTGCGAATTTCCTCATCAAGGATAGCACTCACAACATCATCAAATTTCAGTTTGGCTGGTCCTGAAGAATTACTCAGTGATGTAACCATACCATTCCAGCTGTCTGGTAAAGAAGACAAGACCAACAAAGCCCAAATTTCATCTTCGAAGTGTACGTTAACAGAGGATAACTGGCTCATGACCGTGTTAAACTCGTTCAGGTGTTCAGCAACAACTCCACCTTCAACCATCTTCATGTTAAACAACTTTCTCATCAAGAAAACTTTATTTGAGGCGGAAGGTTTTTCATACATTCGAGATAGGGCATCCATAACATCTTTAGTGGTTTTCTCCTTTGATATATTGAATGTAACAGACTTTGATAGAGAGAGATGAACAGTACCTAAGGCTTTCCTGTCGAGTACCTCCCACTCTGCATCTGACATTGTTGTAGGTTTCTTGGCTTTTCCTCCAAGTGGCAAGTAGAAATTCTTTTGGTAGAGGAGATCTTCAATCTGCATCTTCCAGTACGCGAAGTTTGTGCCATTAAACTTCTCAATCGTGACCTTCATGTCGTCCGTCATTGCTCCCACTCAAATCAAGCTCTATCTACTTGATATAAATTCTGCTGGTCAAACTATCAATCCGTTCCATCTACCTTGTAGATCTCGTTGATACGAATCCAATAAAAAAAACGGAGCGCAATTCTGAGTCCGGATGGCTTCAAAAATCAAGAAACAATTATGGCCCTTGAATCCAGTCAAATTGGGTTGTTGACCGTACTGCTGCGTCGGGATGACGTCAGCGTCTGGCTGGCTGCTGGGCTTCTCCTTCACGGACTGGGCCAGATCAGACCTGACCTGGACTGAAACCTGGCCTGGAAATTGACCCTAGGACTGCTGGGCTTCTGGAGTGGGTCAGGTCGGACCTGACCTGAACCAACCCAAGACCTGGGACGAGCCCAACTGGGTCTTCTTCCTCAACTGTCTCTGCTTCAGAACAGAGACTGCAGCCCAGTCTCTTTCCTTCAGTTGACTTCTCCGACGATGCTGGGCGGGCTGCGACGGAAGGCGGCAACGACGGCAGCGTCTGACGATGACTGCGGCGACAAGGCGGGCAGCGGCAGAACCCTTCTTCTCCTTTTCCTTCTCCGGTGGAGACGACAAGGGACGGCGACAACAATTCTCTCCCTTCTGGTTCCGGCGACTGCGCAGTGGCTGCGACTTCCTTCTTCTCCGGCGGTATTGGGCGGTGATGGATGGCAAGCAGACCAAGATTTGAGCGTGGCCCACTTGGTTGATCAGAAGGCCTTTGATCGTCGATTTGCAACAGTGCCCGAACCCCTTTTTTTTTTGTGATTACTGTGCTGCGAATCAAGAGATCAAGATGATCTCTTCTCCGAGATTAAACCCAATCTGATCCTGATCGCGCGCGAAACTTGGCTCTGATACCAGTTGTTAGGGATCGGAACACACGCACGATCTACGAGAAACAATCAATCAATCACACAGTCAATCCACGAGACATAGATTTACGTGGTTCGGCAAGATTGCCTACATCCACGGGAGATTCACGCCGTTCACTATTATTGGAGATTCCCACAAGAGTACAAGCACTCACTGTCTCTCTTGTTCTCTCTCAATTTCATTGTAATAATAATGCTCTCACCACCCAGTATAAATATATGAAACCCTAAACCTCTAGACAACCACAACCGTCGGATCTTGCCTCATAACAAATGGTCCAGATTAAACCGACACATTACAGATAAACCCATGTAAATAAATAAAGTCTAAATTAGGCTTCACCAACCCATCACCGTCAACCCTAGCCAATGTATAAAAATGATGGCCAGTGGTCCACAGTGAGTGACTGAGCCGCCTTTTAGATCTGTGATGGACTCATGAACCAACATACTTGTTAGAATATATGGAACATGTGGTCCACTTGTCCGCACGTCCACATATGGGTCCCACCTCCAAAAGTCCAATGCAGTTAAAGACTCATTATTATTTTTGTAGCCTAGAAATCCTATTGGACTTAGAAATTAATAGTTTGCTTCCTACTCATGTTACTAATAAGAGTGATAGTTCCAACATACTGGGAGTTCTATGATGAGGAAGGAATCATCACGCTTCACTTCAAGAGATGATTGCTTGGCTTACAGGAAAGTAGAAGTGAGTTGTAAACCCCGTACAAAGGCTTGTTTTTCATCACACAATCAATATAAGATGGAGCCGGGGTACACGTATGATTTACATATTGTTAAAGATGATCCTGTGATTAGGTTAAATCTAACACACTTCACATATCCGCATAGTAAAAACTACACATATATGTAATGCGAGCATATCAGCAATGTAGGCCCCGGATGACTCAAATGGGTGGCTAGAAGAGGTCAAATGGCCACAAACACAAAATATGATCAGATCTGAAAATCATAAAGCTAATTACAAAAATTAGAGTGATGTTTTAAGTAAAAATACACAATCATTACCACTTTCATGAGAGTCGCCATCATGAAACCCAAAATCTAGATGCTATAGATTAACATGCTGAGATTATAATATATTAAAGCCAAGGGTTTTGAATTGAATTTTGACCATACTTTGTAATTTTGACTGATAGTTATTCCCAATATCTGTAAACCATCACACTTAAATCCCTATATTTTATGTAACTTTCATCAACGTTGATTATCCCTTGCAACTACTCAGTTATCAACCCCCATCTACTCCACTTTCAACGTCCAGGTACTCACATTCTCCACTTTTCTTATTTCCCTTATTATATAACAACTCCTTTTTCTCCATATACTCCTATTGTATTTGTAACATACTCCTATTCCCTTTCCACTGCACTTCCTCTTGGTTTGACATAAAAGTTGTACTTTCACATTATTTTCTTCTTTTACTTTTTTCTATAAATTTTTAACAATATTTCATGTGTTTGTTGGATGGAATGGGAATTTCACAATAAATTATGACATTAGTCAAGTAAAGGTTCGTAAATTAAAAATCTCCAAATTTTTAAATATTAGATTTGTAATAATCATTTATTAAAATTTTCATGTATCTTTTTCTACCATGCATGCATATATTAATTTGCAATGCATGAATATTTAGATTATAAATGAATGGATATTCAATTTAAAATGTATGAACGTAAACGTACTGAGCGCGTCTACTGTGCTATTGCTAATTGTTGATGATGAGTTACCACACAGTTCAGCTATATGCTAGACCAGGATCATACCAACCCATAGACAGAGAAATAAAGCATCTCCCTGTTGCTATTGCCATTTTGGTGAAAAGTCGGATGTCATCTTTCCATGGTTTGTCGTGTTTGTGTAATCGTTTTTGGTGGAAAAGTTCTTTGTTTTTCACATAAAAATGATTTTCCTTGTGGTTGATGCAACTCAAGTCTACACAATTTAACTTCCTCAGTGATATCTTTTTAAATCCAATTTGAGGGTTTTTATTTCCTATTGGGTGGTGCGCACCGGACTTCCATTTATACGGAAAAAATAGCACCCCCCCCCCCCCCCCCCCCCCCACGTTCTTACACATGCCTAGAGATCGATTCCTGTCTATAAGATATGTGTGTGTAACCTATATACAGGGTAATATTCTATGAAGAGGTACCTCTCACGACTTACATGTGATATAACCTTTTTACCCCATGTGAGACACCCATTTATAAATCCAACTCCTCACTCTTGTTATCTCTACATGAATTAGCACTAATCTCAATTTGACACTAATCTAAATTATATCGACTTTGGATTAGAGGCCTTAAAGGTTAATGATTTCTTAAGTTATAAATTTTATGAAATCTAATCTAATGGCGAGCGTAATCCAGATTATTGTTGCGTCATGATGACTGTTAATTCATATAGAGATAGTAAGTGCAAGCGGATTGGATTTATCATAGGGTGTCTCACATAGTGGTGAAAAAGCTACCTCTCACACAAATTCGTAGGAGATATTATATATAGGTAGGACTCGGTTGAGTGCCGACTTGACCATGCTCTGGAACAAGTGGTGGGGCCCATATTTTGATCTGTCCGATTGGACCAAAAAACAGGGACCCCCTTGTATTCATGGATCTTAGGGTTTGGCACTCATCCGAATGAACTAGACCTTTAAATTGAGTGTATACTCATTTTGGACGATGAAGCTTGTTGGTCATGGATCGAGTGGATTCTTCACCATACACAAGTTCATTTGGGGGATCACCCTCCATCCCATGCCCACGTGTGGGCCCACATGGGCCCCACAAGCACTGGCGCAGAGCAAAGGGGCCATGTACACACACATATATGCATATATGGATTATTCCCTTATAGTCAAGCATAATCTTACCTCTGCAGTAGTTACTAGTAACTTGTTGCAACAAACATGCTCCTATCTAATATCTAATCTTTTTTCTTTTTTCTTTTTTGTACTGACAACGAAGGCCTATTTCTTTGCTCGAATTTTCCAATATAGTAGAATTCCTAAATGCTCTTTTGTACTTGAATATTCAGAAATTCCAACAAAAGAACAAAGGAGTAAGAACTCCAAATGTAATTTGAGACATTTCAGGTGGCTAGAGTTTTGAATTATTCGGAATAAATATGGCATTTGCAAATGCCAGAGACAATATGTCACATTATGTCGAAAAAACCCCAACATAACAACTTTTTGTCAGCAATTAATCTTGTCTTATATATCAAGAGAGAAGTCGCATGGGAGCCAATTTTGTTGTTGTTCTTCTCACCTCTATTAATTTTGATGGGGATTCTGATATGTATTATTGAGATTTTTGCTATCTTGTTGATGAACCATCCATGACAGAAGGCCCAAATGATGGTATTATTAGTGGATAACATGCTCTCTCTAATCAAGCCCTTTCGAATAAACTTTTCTCCTTGACTCTGTAGATTCCTGTTCTCCTTTAGGCTCATGTGATAATATTGAAGGCTTGGCAAACTAAAAATGAAGCTGAGATTAATATTGTGTTAGATGTCACTCATGATAGGAGGTATAATCTATCAAATAGATCATCTGGTATGATCTTCTTAAATTCTTCCGTTGAAGGTATTAGTTTGTTTGGTTGGTGCCTATCCACTTTCCAGGCTCTACATCATCTCCCTTAATAGCCAAAACATGCATTTCATCAGTTTCTTTTCATTCTTTAATGACATTCTTATTGGTTGCGAGGAACTCTCATCCACTTTAGAAGTGTGGGTTGATTATCCCTTCTCGCAACATCGGTGCAAGGATAATTTTCCAGCTACCTTTCAAGAAAATATAAACTTTATCCTTACATGGTATATAACATCTATGTTGTATTGCCATGGTTTTCCGTTGATTTATGGAATGTATCAATGTCACCCAACCTTGTCCTTGTAATATTCTCCAATTGAAAAATGGGTTCGACATTGCTCGCTCACTTTTTTTTTTGTAATCAGATCAAGTTTTTAAGGTGTATGGTGCTTCTCTGTCTCCAATTGTAGCTTGCCCACCATTGTCCTGGAGATGAAGTTCTCATTACAACCACTGTTTATTGTTGCATTCTAGACCTTATGGTCGTCTGTTCATCTAGTATTGGACATGATGTTATACATGTGACTGAGCTGCTGCTTGGGTATACATCAACTTTCTCACAGCAGGAGAAATTTTGTCATCTTGATCGCCACAGTGTTGTCGTTATTAAGAGTCTAAACGTGCCTCATGGATTGATGATTTTCACATTGAGAAATCGAAATGCTACTAAAATGATGGGTTGCTTTTTGTGAGCACCACTGAACTAAGTCAATCCTCAATCTAATACCAATTGATGTAGTAGTAAACGCGAAAGGATCAACAAAATGTTGTCTTACCACGCGCCTTGTGGGTCTCTTGCTTTAGAAGACCAACTCACGCAAAGACTACAATATTGCTCAAGAAAAACTAATATATATACATAGATGAGAGATGCTCCTGTGAGAGCATCTCTCACCATAGTATGAGAGATAGGTGAGGGGGGCCCACCCAATCTCTCATATAAGGTGAGAGATATCTCTCACCTTATATGAGAGATTGGGTGGGGGCCCTCACATTCATATCAAATGCCAACAACTTAAAAGTGAGGGGTCTCACTTTATCTCCCATGGTAAGGTGAGAAATGCTCTCCACCCAATCTCTCATATAAGGTGAGGACGGTCTTTATAGGGAGATGCTCCTATGAAAGATATATCTCACCTAATATGAGAGATAAGGTTGGGGCCCTCACATTTAAGTTGTTGGCATTTGATATAGACGTGAGGGCCCCACCCAATCTTTCATATAAAGTGAGAGATATCTCTTATAAGAGCATTTCCCTATAGGGATCGTCCTCACCAAGTCTTTTATGAACTCATCCAAACCGTTGGATTTTAAGTCTCATCCAACGCTAAGCATATGCTGTATATATTGACCGGAGGGAAACGAAAATAAAACCCAAAAAAATATCGCCCAAAACGGCACTGATTCTCTCCTCTCCCCCTCTTATCTCTTCGCCAACGAACATCCAACATTTCTCTCCCATCACTCGTTTCCGGCGCCGGCAACAACCTCCTCAAATCCCCAAATCGCTCCCCTTCTCTCTGTCGCAAGCATTGCAGATCGCGATCGTCATCTCTGGCTTGGGTTTCTGGTTTCGACGGGGAGCACTATTTTCATCTCTGGCACGACACAAGTTTCTTCTTCGACATGGAGCTCTCACACGATATGGATTTCGTCCTCACTGACACAAAGATCAAATCGCCGCCGCCAAAACCCCCCCCCCCCCCCCCCCCCCAAAAAAAAAATCATTTTCCCCTATTCTCCATCTGGTCTTCCATCGCTCGCCTGTGATATACTCATCTTTGACCTCAATTTGTTGGCAACATGATAGTTTTTCTCAGATCGATTCCGCCTTTAGTTGTCATGTTCAGTTAGGCATGAAATACATTGTTTGGGATGCCTTTTTGGCACATGTAATCAGGATGGATGTTCCTATGTTAAAAATTTGCCATATAAAATGCCCTTTTGGCACATGTAATCACGATGCAGGAATGATGTTTTTTTGGGATGTTCTTATGATTCTTTGTATAATTTGTATCTTGCTAATAAATTGTGTTTGGATTGCATGCTATCTTGCGAAATCCTAACTAAGGGGGAAGCATTTTTCCCTGTCAATCAATGTTATTTTTCCATGCCAATTATACCACACACCCACCATTCACAAGTCCCTCACCCTCAAGTCTACATATAAAGCTGGAGACTGACCACTGCTCTGCTAATGGTTCCCGTGGAGGTGGGGGTGCTGATTCATGGCATCCAGCTCTTTCAGAGACCGCCCTCCACTTGATTTGCTAAAGTGAGAAATTGTAGAGTCCTCAGCCTCAACAGGCAAATGTACAGTCATTTTTGTTGATTCATGATATTCAGCTCTTTCAGACCTATAAATAAACGAATATTGAAGAAGCAAAGAACGGATGGCTATGATCTTCCAGTTTTGCATCCTCACGAACATTCAGAGACCGTTGGCTTATTTTCTCATTTTCAATTTTTAATGGTAAGAGTATTATCGCTGCAATCTGCTAAATATGGGCAAGAGAAGTGTCTTTGATCATTTAGTTTGCCCAAGATCAAATCTGAAAAACATGGTTTTAGGTAAAATATCTGCCCTAGAGGAGTCAATATCAGGTTGTAGACATTGAGCAACGGATTCTTTAAGTAGACTGTTTAAGTATGCTGTTTTAATGAAGCCTTATCTGCGCACTATAACCATCTAGGACTCCAGGTGATTTTACCACCATCAGATTTTTTTAATCTGTAGTAATTAAAGGATTGGGTAGCCTGCGTATGAACTGTGCATTCTTAAGTATACGGTGGATACATTCTAAAACTGTGCATCAAATTCACCATCAAAATGAACACTCAACATACATGTCATCATCTCAATATCAAATTCAACATCAAATCGAACATTCAACATCTTTGTCAAGATCACACTCAACTTGAATATCCAACATCAAGTCTAGAAAAAAACATAGAAAAAATAAAAAAGAAAAACTTTCAACTCAACATCGACACCAACATACACTATCTTGGATTGGCTCCCCTGCTCTCATAAATATCAAGAATCAACATTCGAGATTCTAACAGAGCGCCTGGTCCGGCCTAGAAAGGAGAGGAGTGACAGAGATGAGATTTTAACTGAGCGCCTAGTCCCGGCGAAGAAGGAGAGGAGCGACAGAGGTTTGGACACGTGGGAGAGCTCCCTGTCAAAACCGGAAACCGTGTAGTCCCGGAGAACAAAGAGAGTGCTGGAGATACGAAGAACCCAGGCGGGAGATGACGATTGAGATCTGTTGTGCGTGCGACGGAGAGAGGGGGAACGACTTGAGGTTTTTTCGATTTTGGGAGATAAGGAAGAGAGAGAGGAGGTTGTTGCCGACGCTGGAGACGAGCGATGGGAGAGGAACGTGCCATGGGTTCGTCAATGATGAGATGAGATGGGAGGGAGAAGGGAGAGAGAAGGGCATAGGTGCCCATTTGGGCGAGATTTTTTTTGGGTTTCATTTTTGTTTCCCTCCAGTCTATATATACAGCATATGACAAGCGTTGGATGAGACTTAAAATCCAACGGTTTGGATGAGTCCATAAAAGACTTGGTGAGGACGGTCCTTACTGGACCGTCTCTCTCTCTCTCTATATATATATATATAAATGCTTATGTGAGAGACACTCTCACCAAGTTGGTGAGAGATGGGGAGGGGTCCTCACATAAATATTTGGGGTCCTTGCATTTAAGTTAGTAAGAGTGAATATTTATGTGAGGGCCTCCACCCATCTCTCACCAACTTGGTGAGAGTGTCTTTCACATGAGCATTTCCATATATATATCTATATATATATATATATATATATAGGAGTTACAACTCCTCTTTACACTAATAAGTTTATTGCCCCATGGAGATTGTTTAGTAAGGCCGTAATGGATGAGTGTAGTAAATCCCCAAAAAATAGTTGTTTAGATTATGCATTTAATTTTATATTTATATTGTGTTATTCAAATCAATTCTGTCTTATGTAGATCCGATTAAAGTTATATTAGTCCCAAACTAACATGTGACCTTAGATTAAACAACCCCCAACTCTCGAACTCACAAGGAGAGCACTAGAAAAGCCTACAAGCATGTTTGCTAATAGCCAAGGAACCCGCATATCTGATGTTTTTTCAGTGCCCCTAGAAGAAGAATTCATTGTCAAGGATTTGTATAGTTGAGGATTTCATGTCAATATTAGTGTAGATGGATGCATATTCATGAGAAAATTTGGTTTTGGTGCACAATTTTTGTAGAAATGAAGATTTTCAAATCCTACGGGGAAGATCAGACCTAAGAAATAACAAAGAAAATGAGAATTTCCATAGGTCCTAATCTTTGATGATTTACAATTAGCAAGCAAGGGGTTTTCCACGAATTTGTGAAAAGTAGTAGAAAAAAAAATCCCTAAGAAATTGGTTGCCAAACATGATAAAAAGAAACTTGGTTTTGTTCAATTTCCAGCAACATAGCAGTGTCACATGTAAAATCTTCTTATGAGCTTTGACTCTCTCATCTTTGTCCTTCTAGCTTTATTTTGAAATTAGCACTTATTATCCTTATCTTTCTAACTCAATTTTTAACTTTTAATTAACTTACCTACATGTTTTTTTTTTTTTTTCCTTCAAATGCCCTTTAAACCATACTCATCTAAATCAGTCAACATAATCATTTGACCAAAAACCTGAATTTAAATAAGAAAAGTACATAAAGAAACGAGGCGAATCCAATAATCTCAAACTTCCATTTTAAGTCCTCAAAATGCAATTTAATACCCATACCCTATCTGATTTTCCTCTTAACAAAACCCTAGTGACAATAATCAGACTTTATGTCAATTCTATCAAAAACAAGCCCCATGAGCCAATAACATGGACTTTGAAAAGGAAAACAGAAAACAAGCCCCATGAGCCAATAACATGGACTTTGAAAAGAAAAACAGAAAACAAGCCCCATGAGCCAATAACATGGACTCTGCAAAGAAAAAAACAGAGAGCCAAATATTCTTATTATCATCCACAATTTCCAAACTCCACAACCCACCCCCGGTGACAAAAAAAACCAAAACTACCCTAGCAGAAAAAAAAAAAAGAAAAAGAAAAGAGAGACCCGCCCGCACCGCTCCATAAATACCCTCGCACAAAGAATCTCATCTCCGTCCACGACAAAGCACCCGCTCGCACGAAACTCACGACTCTTTCTCCTCTCATACAATTCGTTTCGCTCCTCGACTCCTTTCGAACCCTAACAACCTACTGCAAAAAGGAGAAGAAATCCTCCGCTCAGGCCTGCTTCCGAATCGGCCTCGATTTCTTCCATCGCTCGTTGCAATTCGTCTGGTAATCTTCCTTCCATTGAAGAAATCTCCCGATCCTGTTTTGTCTTTGCCTTTTCTGCTTCAGAAACCTTTGAATTTGGAGGAAGTTTCTACATTTGTTCGATTTTGATATCCGAATGCTTCTGTTCTGCTATCGTGTGCTTTCTGTGATGAGTTTGAGGTTTTTTTTTAGATCTGGGGCCAGTTGATTTTGCCTTCTACGTTAATCTCTTGCAAATCGAGGTTTAATGGTGTCGTTGGCTTTGGGTTTTGTTATTGGTTTTGTGTGTCTTAGCTATGGTGTTGGGGTTTTGTTGGGTTGTGTTTTACTGATTGGTGGAAATGCGAGGAGGGTGTGATTGAAATAGTATTAGGTTATTGATATGGTGGTTGAATTAGTCTGAGTTGAATTCAATTAGGCATGGGTTGGTTGGAGCTGGCCAGTTGTTGATAGGCTCACTGGTTTAGATAGGGCTTGGGTATCGGGGCATGAAAGGGCTGAGCATAGCATGTGGCTCTTAACACTTGAGATGAAGAGTTGGGCTGAAATTCACTAAAGAGAAAGAAATATAATGAGAAAGCTAAACTGACCTAGCTGCATACTCGCACCATTTTGCATAATCTATAATGCCTTATGTCATCTTTACATGAAACAAAATTTTGCAAGTCATGACCGTGAATTGTTTGTCTCACATCTCAATTATCAATGTCAAAGTTCTTTCATTTGTCTTCAGAAAATAACGGAACCCAAACAAGATGGACGCAAAACAAGATAGAACTACTACTTCAAAACTCTGCAAATAGAAAAGCTCATCTTCTGACAAAAATAAAAAATAAAAAAAAATAAAAATTCACATGGGTTTGTCCCCAAACCCTAAAACTCCCTTGTTCCCATTGGTTCAGAGTTCTTTCTAAATACTATTTCACCTACAATTTAGCATCTTACAGGGGCCTTTTGTGCTGGAAAAGATTGGGCAACATTACGTCTGACAGATTTGGGCTTTTGCCAGGTTAGTTTGGCTGAAATAACTTGAATTGTAATCGCGTGGCCCAAACTACTGAAATTTATCTGAACTGGACTCAATAATCCAAAATCGACTGAAACCTTTTGAAATGGAGATCGTTTCCGGCATGCACAACAAAAGTCTCAACCAAACAAAATGAATTTCACTGCTCCATTGCTAATTGTCCTCATATATATTTATCTGCACAAGTCAATTTTCCTAATTTTTACCTCAAAACTCTCTCATTTGGAAGGTAGTTCATGGACTGTTAGCTTAGTGCCAGCTCAGGCATGATGGATTGGTGTCATTATTATTTCAGACTTTTTTCCTCTGATTATATTGATGGATGAGCTGTCTTTTGATAGAGCAGTAGGCTGAAAAAACCAATCTTCTTTGTTATTCTTCTTCTTTTTTCCTCTCCCTTTCTTCTCATTTTTTCCATTTTTCTCTGTCCTTGCCATTGCTTGTAGAGATGGCAGTGTGTTGTCATGATATCACGATTAAGTTGAAAGTTTTTCATTAATTTCTGTTGTCACTAGAAATGACCCATCTTATGTGCTTCCTTGATCCTTTTTTTAATGATATTTACCAATCTGTGTACCAATAGAAAAAACAGCATTATTAGAGCTTCCTCAATTTGTTGATTGTCATTTTTATTACCTTGACATCATTTTGTAGGAACCTGCTGCACAAATGTATTATCAATAATGACAGAATTGGAGGGCCAGCAAAATGGAAAAAAAGATGCAGAATGTGATTTTATTGAAGTGGGGGAACGACAGAAGGAAGTGATTGATGCAAAGGTGAAAGAAGCAGAAAGCAACTCCATCAAAATGGAGGCAGAACAGAATCGTGTGGAGGTGGAAGATGGAGAAAGTGATTCAATTGAATTGGAGGAACAACAGGAGGAAGAAGAAGAAGATGCTGAAAGCGGTCATGATGATTCATTCATTGATGATTTTGATGATGAGGAGCCATCTAGATCTGATAATGATAATGAATCCAACATTGAGGTGCATCATTGTTAATTTATTTATTTTTTCTCCTTTTTTATGTCGAAGTATCTGGTCATATAACTACAATGAGCTAGTTCTTTAACTTGTAACAGTTCAATTATTTTTTCTTGGGAAGTTCTCAGCTCTCAGTATTTATGGCTAAAACATCTGAAATGAACTGTTGCACATAGTTGTCCGACTAGGGCATGGATGGGGGAAGCAATAAAAAAGAGACGGTGTGATACACTTTATTCTGTACCATTATGTGTATGGGTCTATGATACAAGATACTTCACAAATACAATAGGCAACATTTGTTTGACTAATACACCTTGAACTCTAGTCTTTCCTAATACATTTTTGCTAGCAACTAGACTTCTAAGTAAAATGACTCTTCCTACTATTAGCGACACTCCTTTAACAACTTGGACTCTTGACACGTGAGACTCCTAAAATAGGAACAGACTAACAAAAACACTGGACCGCCCGTGACATATTTGTTGCATGCAGCAACTTGCGGGGTCCTTTACTTGATGTGGGCCCCATTTGTTTCTTCCATGCACTGGGACTGAGATTCTTAGCTACTTATTTTTTTGGAATAAAGTTCTATTAATTTTTGGATGTGGGCCCCTCTCCTTCCCTACCACCCTCTCTCTCTCTCTCTCTCTCTCTCTCCCCCCTTTCTCTTCTTTCCCTTCTCAGTTCATTCCCTCTATTTTGTTGAAGAAATCCTTGGGGCTTTCTGGAAGCTTTTAAAACTGTTTGGAAGCTCTCTTGCTTTGATGGTCACTAGCATGCTCGACAATAAGGGGCCAGTCTATTAAAAATCTAAACCACTAAAAGTAAATGCCCCTCTCATATATGGGACTCGGCTAATTTTCACTCTAATAGGAGATGGGACCATTGTTAGATTGATTAGATACCGATCAAAAGTATATTTGATCATCTGATAGTGGGGCTGTTTCCTATTAGAGTAAATCTGGCCTGAGCCTATAAATAAGAGGGAGGGAGGGAACGGAACTGGGACCCGGTGGGGGGGGGGTGTGGTTTAGATTTTTTTAATAGGTGGTTATGGGCCCATAAAATTCTTACATGTTGGAGCCTCAATATCCGGATTTTTTTTTACCTTTCCAGTCAAATAGTCCAAGTTAAGAAAAATTATCATCATCATCATCAAAGCCTTGTCCCAACTTGTTGGGGTCGGCTACACGAATTCTGTTTCTCCATTCCGATTTATCTTGAGCCAAATCCTCAAATAAGTTGCACTTATTTAGATCTATTTTTACTACCTCCATCCACATCCTCTTTGGCCCCTTCCTCTTGTAGGCTATCAACCTTCATAGCAAAAAATTTCCTTATCGGCACTGCTGCCGGCCAGCGTTGGACATGCCCAGACGATCTCAAATGGGTTTCTCTAATTTTTTCCCCTATTGATGCTACCCCTAAATGCTCTCGAAAGCATTGATTTCTAATTTTATCCTTCCTAGTTTTACTACACATCCACCTCAACATTCTCATCTTTGCTACATCCATTTTGTGTGCTTCTTGATTGGCAAACATTTTTCACCATAGGTCATAGCTGGTCTAATCGTTGTCCTATAAAATTTTCCCCTAGTCTTGTTGGCATTCATCAGTCACCGAGTTAAGAAAAACCTAACTACTAAAATTCATTCATTTTGCATGTAGAAATAACATATTACATTGTTTATTTAATAAAATAAATTAAATGCATATAATTTACATATTATTCTTTGTTTTAATGTTTTTTAACATTTATGTATATATGATTATTATTTTGATTGGTATATATTATTTTATATTTTTCGAAGCAGAAACTCAAATGCTACACTGAAATTTTGAATTAGCTGAACCTTTTCAGTTTTGAGCCAAATGGAAATGGGAGTCTTAGAAAAAATTGACAATTATGCTTGAGGTAACTGACAGCTGAACACATGCACTGAATCAAATAAGAAATTTTGGATGCTCATTTGTGGCATGGCTTTTTTAATTTATAGTTAACTGACAAAATTAATCTGTTTTTCTTAATGGAGTTCATTGTTGCAGAACCTTTTTTTTTTTTTTTTTTTTCAAATATGAAAATTGTTGGGGTTTCTGCCTTACTGTCTGCCTGTTTCTAAAAATTGAATTTTCACGTCTTCACTTTCTTTGTACAGGCACCATTGACTGATGCAGAAATTGAAGAACTAATAGCAGAGTTTTTGGAAGTTGAGAGCAAGGTATTATTCTCCTTTCTGTTTTCTAATTTTCTTTTTAAAGCCTTGGGCAGTAAGTTTTTTCTTTTTTCCTTTTTCCTTTTTCCTTTTTATTCTCTCTGATTCTAATTTTTAGGCGGCAGAGGCTCAAGAATCACTTGAAAAGGAGTCTATTGCCAAAGTGGAAAGTGAAGTCAGAGTGGAGTTAGCACAAAATCTTCAAGGGGATGATGTTAGTTTCTGTCTTCCTCTTTTTTCATTTTGCCGATGGTGTCCAGTTCAATGCCTCCCTAACTTCCATGACTCTGACCCTCTGTTCTTTTTCTTTGAGACAGTTGGAAATGGCAGTATCAATGGAAATGAAAACATTTAAAGAAGAATGGGAAAAGGCGCTTGATGACTTAGAGGCTGAGAGTGCCCTCTTGTTGGTTTGCCTCTTTCTTCCATTTTGAGTGTTTTCTTACACATTACACAATGTTCTTTATTTTGGAACTAAACCAATATTTTATTTCACCAAAAGCAAAGAGAAACAAATAGATAAAAACACATTGCAGGGCCTTGCCCATACCCATCTGAAACCTGCCCTGAAACCAAGATTAGAATATTACATTCAGCCGCTTACTGCTAGTTTTAAGTTATTACACATGAACATGATGCTAGTTTTAGGCCTCTCTTTCTCTCTTTCTTTAAGATATGTTTTTATGGGCATCTCTATTTTTGAAACATTTGTTCAGGTGATATGGCTTGACAACCACCCTACTAGTGTGTCATTAGTTGCAAATATTCCAACACGATGGTTGGCATTACTTTCCTATTTAACTTTGTCTCAATAATAATTGCTGATATTTTGTCAATAATAACATCCTGGATTTTTTTTTCATTGGTAACAACGTGGAATTTAAATGGGCTATTTAACTTGTGATATTTTGTCAATAGTAACAGCCTGAATTTGAAATAGGCTACAAAGTCAAACTAAAAGGGAAGTAGAAACTTAAGATCCAGAATTAAATATTTAAGACCGCTAATTAGAAGATATTGTTTCGGGTTAAAATCCCTCAAACTTCTTTTTCTTCTTCAGTTCATTAGGAGAATCTCTAATGGGAGCTTGGGCTAAGTTCTCCTATATGTAAGAGATGCATTTTTTTGGTTCAGTACCAATAGATAGAAATAAATCCTTTTATGGCAGTATACTTTTTTTAAGTTTACAACCAAAACAAATTAATTCTTTTACAAATGTTAATATTAAAAAAAATCCTTTTTTGACATTCTAGTTTAAGTTAGATAAGATGTTATTTGTGGTTAAAATGTCTCAAACAAAATTTAAAAAGAAAAATAAAGTGAGAAAACCAAGAAAAACTAATCTTTTTATGACTGTCTAATTTGTCACAGAAGATATTATTTAGGGTTAAAATGCCTCAAAGAAAATCTGAGAACAAAAATAAAGTGAGAAAACTGAAGAAGGTGAAGAAGTCAATTCCATTTATCGAGGGTTTTACAAAATTATGATCTTGAAGGAAGTATTTGACTTTTTATTATTGAAGTTCAATACGCCATCATTATAGCATAATAAATGCCAACTACATTTTTTTTTTACTTTATTACAATATCAGGCTAAAGTATTTATGGACCATGAAAGCCTATATGTTACATCATGATTTATTTTCACATGCCTTTACCTACAGGAACAACTTGATGGTGCTGGCATTGAGCTTCCCAGTCTATACAAATGGATTGAAAGCCAGGCACCTAATGGTTGCTGCACTGAAGCTTGGAAGAAAAGGGCACACTGGGTAGGGTCTCAGATAACAAACGAAGTCACTGAATCAGTTGCGGATGCAGAAAAATATCTGCAGTCGTGCCGACCTGTAAGGAGGTATGATTAATTAAATTATTTTGGTTTTTGCAAGTTGACATAGGTCGTGGTGATACTCAGTTATTTGTTATGGAGCCAGACAACATGGTAGATTGTTGGAGGAAGGCGCTAGTGGTTTTCTTGGTAGGAAACTTGCCATTGAAGAGAATAAAGACTCGCTGAAACAAAATTCAGAGAAGGATTGGAGCTCATTTAATGAGCTTATACAATCTCATAGTATTTCTATGGATGATACTTCATTCGGCGGCAAGCACTGGGCTTCTGTTTACTTAGCCAGTACACCCCAACAAGCTGCAAATCTAGGACTCAAGTTACCTGGGGTTGATGAGGTATTGAAATCAGTATTTTCCATGCTGATTATTTTCCATCTATTCTAAATTTTACCTTTTCTTTCTAGTATCTTTTGACCCAATGGGATTACTTTGGTTCTCCTCTTCTACACTTTGCCATGTATGATTTAACCTTGCATAGAAAGAAATTATTATTATTTTTTTCTTCTTTTGATCGGTAAATAAAGTAGATATGTAATCTCCCTGTTTCTAATGGTGGAGAGGTGATTGTTCTGCAATTTACTGATGACTATTCTCATTTTATCTTTGAATGCTCATCCTATCACTGATTGTATTTATTGACTTGGACCATTAAAAAAAAAAAATTTATTGACTTGGTGCTTACTGCAGGGTTTAAAATACAGGACTCGGACTCGGACTCGGCTCGGGCCGAGTCCGAGTCGACTCGGCCGAGTCGCATGGGACTCGGCCGAGTCCCCATATTTAGTAAAAAAAAAAAAAAAAAAAAAAGGAAAAATTTTGTTTCTCCTTTTTTCCATCCAATCCATTCATAATTCCATATATAAAGTTTCACTCTCTTCATTGATCATTCTAATACGTTATTTAAGGATAGAAATATAGAATAATAATAACAAAATCGCAAGCCATTTTATAATTTAATTGCAATTAAAATTTAAAATTTAAAACTAAAAAGTAAAAAATACAATGTACATGTTTCCAACTTTCAATATCCACTCTCAAGTCTCAATTTAGTCAATTATCAAGTCAACTAGTAAGATTAATCATCAAAGATGTAACTAAGCTTCAAATTTCAATTATATTTATAGCATATAAAAATGTAAAACCATAGTATACCTTAGCTCTTTCTTGTTAAAATTTAAATGCTAATTCCATGTTGAATGCCTTGCGGGTTCTGGATCTTCATCTTCGTCGTTATTTTGACTTTGACGATAGTATTGAGCAACATCAAAATGAAAAAACCCTTGCCCCGCTCTTGGAGTTATAGGACCTTCTCCATAGTTTGATGATGGAGCCATAACTTGAAGTTGAGGATATTCATATGGCGGTTGCACTTGTGGGGGTGTTACTCCATACTGTTGTTGCCCATACCCATGCGAAGGACCACCGTATCCACCATACTGATGCGGCAGTCCATACTCAGACGAAGGATCATGAAATTGATCTCCATATTGTTGCTCATATCCGTATGAACTATCAGAACTTGTGATCCAAGGGCTTGATGCCATTTGATGCGGCTGAGGATATTCATCCGTTGGCTCACTTCCTTTTCCTTCACCTCTGCCCCCCTCACGTGACCCACCAGTAGGCTCACTTGGACTATAATATACATTAATGTTGTCATGTCCACCACCACGTCTATCATCACTACCTTCGTATGCCTCCTCGTTCTGGCCCTGTTCACCTCCTTCTCGTGAGCCACTCTTGCTAGAAGATGATGTTTTATGCTGTTCCACTTCTTCTTCATAAGTGGCCAACCTTTGGCCTTGTCTTGTCTTTGCATGAGTGCTCTTAGTCTTATCCTTTGACTTTCGCGTGTATTGGAAAGTTGGTTTTGATCTTTCTCTAGCCCCCTCGACATGTTCTGAAGTAGAACGTGTCAACTCTGGACCACGGTTATGACCACGTCCAGAGCCTTGCAATGACGAGGTTGCTACACCCTTACCCTTATCGCGCGCTGATCGCGCTGTAGAAGTAGCCGTAGCAGATCTGGAACTCGGCTGCTGCGGTGGGGAAATATGTGCTTCATTCGACTGAAATTCTTCAACACCAGCCATTGCTTCATCGAGGAATGTTGTATCATTTAATACTGGCTCCTCTCTTTCAGCCAACCATTCATCAAGAGGGTCATCTTCCTCGAATATATAATCCAAATTAATTGGTTCGTAGTCGCCGTTGTCTCTTCTCATCAGGTTCCTTGCCCGTAACCTCATGTTGTAATGGACAAAGACCAACTTCTCCAACTTAGCCATAGTAAGGCGATTACGGGTCTTAGTGTGTATCAAGCTGAATGTGCTCCAATTCCTTTCACATCCCGAAGATGAGGCTGTTTGGCTCAATATTCTTTTTGCAAAAGATCTTAAATGGGGAACCTCATCACCAAATGTAGCCCACCATTCAGCTGTGTTAAAAGACCAAAACAATAAAATCAATTGTTTGTTATAATTCATAAAAAACTATATTTCATCTAATTTAAGTACTGAAATTTGAGAATAATACCTGGATCCATCTGCTTACGACCCAATATGGCTGCGTCTGATCCAAAACTACCTAGAGCGCCCTTGTAGTTTTTCAACTATAAAAGTTAAGATTTAGAAGTTAGCACCTAGCAGTTAGCACTTTTTCAAATTTCAACTAATTTGTGAATAATAATGTCATGATCTATGACATCTTTACCTGGTTAAGAATTGTAACTTGATGTTGCGCGTTATTTGTCATAGCCTCTAACGTTTTTTTCAAGCCACGGAAAACTTCTTCATGGTTAGAAAAGTGTTTGCTATAGAAGCAGCTTGGGTTCAAGTAGTACGCTGCATGCCATGACGTCATTAAGTAATAAGTATTGATTATTAGATTCCAAAATAAAGTAATAAACAATAACTAGTTAGTATTCTATTTATAATAACCATAATAAATTAATAGTCAAAAATTACCTGCCGCATGTATGTCTTGATGCATCTGGTTGTCCCATCGATTATCAATGATTTTCCATATCTTCTTATAATAAGTCCCATACTTTCCTCTGGACCTTTGCTCTATAGCTAGCTTTGCTCTATCCATGGCATCATACACAAAGCCCATTGTGGGCTTCGTATCAGCATCCACTAGTTTCAAAACCAAGACAAGAGGCTCGAGTAAGTCAGTAATTCGTTCTGCCCTCTTCCAAAAATCCTCCCCAAGGACAATCTGTTGTACTTTGCGTGCCAAAGGTTGACGTGAAAATTTTGATTTCACATATGCTGTACTGGTCCACATCTGCATTATGTTAGCCTTGGCACGACAAAGACTCTCAAGGGCTACGAAGTGCGTAGCAAAGCGTGTGATACCGGGCCTCAAAATCTCACGACCTTCGTTCATTTCTCTTAGTAGATCTGTCATGAACTGATGGTTATAGATCAAAGATGTCACCATCTTTCCCTCATCAATAGTCTCACGGACATCATCTAATTTGCCAATGTCCTCCAGCATGAGATCAATACAATGTGCCGCGCACGGCACCCAAATAATACCCTTACCCTTTTCACGCAATTTCTTCGCTGCGGCCTTAAAGTTAGGCGCATTATCTGTCACAATTGCAACAACATATTTGTGCCAATTGTTAACCATGGCCAAGGTATCATCAATTAAACTGTACAAATATTCAGCATCCATTCTATGTCCGCTTGTATCTACAGACCTGATAAAAACTGTTCCCGTTACACAGTAAGCCATGAAATTAATAATGTGCCGCCTATTGTTGCTTGTCCACCCATCACACATAAGCGTGCACCCATACTCCTCCCAAGTTTTGAAGTGATCTTCCAAGTATCTCCAATAATCCGAAACTTCCATGTCAAGATACTTTCCGGCAATCTCATAAGCGGATGGAGGTTTAACTCCGGGCCCCACCTCAGCTATAGTATCAACCATGGAGCGATAGTATGGTGAATTAGCAACATTCGGTGGAATCCGATTATAATGGAAGAACTTTGAGATGGCTCTCCCCATTTTCGTGGCTCTAACTTTCATATCGCCCATGATAGAGCTACTAATCTTTGGTTGTTTTGTACTTTGAGACCGATGTAAGAATGGATCCATTGTCCCTCTCCTTGCTGTGTCCCGATAAGGGTCAGGAGGAGCTCTAGAAGAACCAGCCCCAGCCCGTGTCTCATCCATACGAGCCTGCTCAGAAGCAAATTGTTCACGGCTCGCTCTAAAAGCCCTCCTTAACTCCCTCGCCTCAACATCACCATCACCGTCAGAGTCATCCTCAGAATCAGAAGTGTCAATCCTCTGCATATTTACAACCCTCTCATCAAATTTTTTCTTCTTTTCTTTCTCGTTCTTCTTTTCAAGCAACACGTCTCTCATTTCTTTCCTCACTTCAGTGGGGACATTTGCACATGGTCTAGCTTCCCCTTGTATACCTGCTAGGTGTTGTTTAAATCTGTGGATCCCACTACTGAGAATCTTATGACACCATTTGCATTTGACCTTATGACGGTCTCCTGCAACCATCTCCCCATGTTCCCATCCGGGGTCAACTTCTTTCTCTTTATTTTTTGGGGCCATTTGTGATATAATCTAACTATCTGAGTAATAGTAATCTGCATAATCATGAAAATCACATTCTTTTAACCAAAAAATAGTTGAAATTTCATCTACAAACAACCCACACATGTAATCATCTACTCTACATAATTTAAGAATGTAAAATGCAAAAAATCCATATTATTAATAATTATTTTTACAAGAAAAAGTAAGGAAAATATTATTATTGCACATATATGCATAGATCTAGTGTTAGAACCATAGATCCATGTTATACAAACCCAAAATAATAATTTCATACAAAGAACATAAGTAAATAACAATAAAAAATTCGGATTTCTCATTATTTCTTTTTAAAATTACATCATAATCATGAAAATCACATTCTTTTAACCAAAAAATAGTTGAAATTTCATCTACAAACAACCCACACATGTAATCATCTACTCTACATAATTTAAGAATGTAAAATGCAAAAAATCCATATTATTAATAATTATTTTTACAAGAAAAAGTAAGGAAAATATTATTATTGCACATATATGCATAGATCTAGTGTTAGAACCATAGATCCATGTTATACAAACCCAAAATAATAATTTCATACAAAGAACATAAGTAAATAACAATAAAAAATTCGGATTTCTAAATTTTTTTTAAAAAAAAAGACCCAAAAATTAAAAAAAATGCATTTTTAGAAAAAATAATGATCCTCCAAACCATCTTCAAGCAATATCTTCATCTTAGCATCTTCTCTAAACCATATATGCATGTAGAATCAAGAAAACAAACCTCAAAGTTGAGAAATAAAAAAACCCTCTTTGATGTGAATAGTGGTTGGATTCTTTGGTAGGCTTGATCTTCAAAAATGGATGGATTTGATGATGTTTGATGCTTGAAACACAATTTGGAAGTAGTCTCCTTCACTCTCCACAAAGTAGAATGGCAAAAAAATGAGCATTTTAGGTTTAAAGCCCCCCCCTTCGTCAACAGTGGGACTCGTCCGAGTCCAGTGGGACTCGGCCGAGTCCCCCTGGACTCGGACGAGTCCCCCTGGACCTGTACCGAGTCCAGGGGACTCGGATCGGTCCCTGCCGAGTCCGAGTCGACTCGGACTCGGACGATTTTTTTTTCCTTGGTGCTTAGCATTTGTACAGAGAATTTTTATCCATAATGCAATGTGATGGAGTTTTAACGTGGATAGTAGCTATTTTTTAAGTCCTAGGCCTCTTGGTACCTGTGTCGTGCTAATGTAGAAGCCTATTGGCATTAACGAATTAGGTCTGTTGGGATGACTCAAAAGAAACAAGAATCTTGGCTATTCACTTTGGGGGAAATTGGATCTTCCTTTTCAGATTGCCTGAACTTGGAGGCGGAGGGTCTTTCGAGGTAAATCTAAAGGTTTTGTGGAGACAAGGTAGTGTATTTGGGAGATTCGGATTGAGATTACTTACCGTGTGGATATAAATGAAGAGGTGCTGATGGCTAGGCTAAAGTGGGTCTGTATGGAGACAGTGGTAATTGATTGTATTTTCCTTCTCTGGTTGGCGTTGGGCTCTTCATCAACTTGATGAGGGCCGTACACTGTATTGATATCCTGTGAAGGGAAAAAAAGAAAATAATTAATATGACGTGAATGATATATTCTAACTCCTTTCTGCTTTCTTGGACTGTCAGAGATAAGTGGGAAACACTAGCTTGTTATTTCTCCGGAAAAAGGGCTTAATAGAGGATAAGGTTTTTAATACAATTTGTCCAAGATTGCTGGATTACTGGACAATTTAATAATATATTTCAATGCCATTAAAAGAAATTCATACTTCCTCACTCTCATGAAATCTTAGATTGTGAACAGGTTGCTTCTAATTCTTTTCAAACGTTCCGAAATTGGAAGCTGTGCAATTTTGCTGAGGTAGTGAAGATTTATCATTGCTGAATAAAGTGGAAGAAGTGTAGTATTACATAATTGCTGAACAAAGTGGAAGAAGTTAGGTATTACATATTAGTTTCCCCTCTTCAAGTGGGTGGGTTAGGATTTTGATATTAACTGAAATTTTAAGGTGCTAAAATCAATGCCAAAGGAGAAGAGTCTCGAAATTTGGAGTTGGTGGAGAGCAAAATCAATACATTCTATCACAAAAACATGTGATATATGGTAAAGGGGAACTGGAGCCATTGACATAGAGAAAAGAGGCAAGCATAAATAGAGGAATGCCAATTGAGGATGAAAATGGAGAAATTAGATTGAGAAATGTGAGGGTTTTTTTTTTTTTTTTTTTTTTTGGTAAAAAAATGCCATTGGTTGTTATGAAAAAAAATGCTATTGGTCTAGTTGCATGGTACATAATGAAGTAGGTATGAGAAGTAGGTTAGAGTTTGAATGTTAAATCAAGAATGTAATAGTTTTGAATATGTAGAAGGGAAACTTTTTAGTACTCTTGTTATGATTTTGATGTGGAGTGGGGTAAAGGATGCGGGACGGGTAGAGATGAAGAGACTAGAGATGGAGGGTGGAGGGGTAGGTCAGGCTTTTGCTTGGATAATTGGCCTCACGCCAAACTCCCATCACGGGCGAATAAGAAGAGAGAACTCAGGAAACCTAAAAGTACTCCATTTTTTTCGTTAATCATAAACTTTCACTACTGAGCCAAAGAGGCTTTACATCATTATATCGGAAAATAAGAAAGCCTAAAAATAATCTGGACCATCCAACACATCGATGGCCAGGATTAAAACATCTGAGTTTAAATAAATTAAAAAGCATAAACCATTAAAATAACTAAAGTAATTCTAAATAGCATAAAATGAATGGGTTGGGCCCATTGGCAGGTCTAGATGGATGGGCTGGGCCCATTGGCGGGTCGGCCCATGAGGGACAATGGGTCTGTCCTGCATCAGAATTTGATTATCAAAACAAACATGTATGATGAAAGCAGCCTGTAGCACAATTGGAAGGTGCCTATTGTTTCAACAACGTAGTTGCTGGTTCAAGTTATGTTACTAGTACAAGCGGTGTTTTTTTTTTTTCCCGTTGAAGGGTCTTAAGGGATAGTCGTTTAACAATTAAAACTTAAATTTATGTACAAACATGGGGTGGAAGAGAAGCCCCAGGCCCTAAAATTTGTGAGACTGCAGCCCAACATCAAGGAGGGGAATTTTTGTTGTTGAAAATTAACATAGGATACTGAAGAGTTGATCAAGGATGCTTCCGGCTGTCACATATCCAGTGGAATCACTAATGGACATTCAACACCCGCTATACAAAGAAAACGAATTCAATTTACTCAGTGTAATGGAATAGAGGGGGGATTACGTCATATACCAGTGTACCATATATGTGTGGAAAGTGGCTTGTTTCAAATTAGGGAGGAGAGTAAACTCTTGTTCTCCTTTTGGCACATAGTTGTTTTTACTTGTCCATGGATGTAGATTTTAGGGGTAACCTCGTAAAAAAAAAAAGGTCTTTTTTCTTGAAGTGTTGTAAAAATTGTTAATAACAGTAACACCAAAAGCTTTTGGTGCTACTAGTTATTAACATGGTATCAGAGCTGGGGGTCGTGTGTTCAAATCCCTGGGAACGTGTTTTTGTCCACATTGGTCATTTGGCGTGTTTCTGTCCACATGTGGAGCCCCCCATGTGAGGGGCGCTATAAGGACCCTTTGATATACATTGTTTTATCGTTCTCTAATAGCTTGAGCTTTTGGTGCTACTGTTTATTAACATGGTATCAGAGATGGGGGTCATGATCGAATCCCTGGGAACGTGTTTCTATCCACGTTCATTTGGCATGTTTCTGTCCACATGCGGAGCCCCACACGAGGGGGGCTATCTGGACCCTTTGATATACATGGTTATGTCGTTCACTAACTGCTCGAGCTTTGATATAAATCGGTTGGCTTTGATACGATGCTAATAACCAACAGCGCCAAAAGCTCGAGTTGTTAGTGAATGACAGAACAATGTTTATCAAAGGGTCCTGATAAAAAAAAAATTTGGTCAAGTTGAAATCAACTTGGCCAAGTCGGCTTTGATTAGCCAACTGAGTCAAGTCTGGAGTATCTTTTCTAACTGATTATTATAGAAAAGACCTTAAATACATCTTTTTCTCCCTATTGTCCTGTTGGAAGAATGTCTGGGTGGCTTTTGGTGATCATTTACACTTATTTTAGAAGATTAAGACCACACTTTGTGGCAGATCTAAGCCTTCAACGATCAGATGGGATTGTGCACTATTCATTTGATTGAGTAAGAAACAAATAGCAACATTTGTTCTTACTTAAATTTATTCATACTATCTAAATATGGTGTCTTAAAATTCTATATTTATAGGACATTTTTCAACTGTTAAGATTTTTTTCTTTCATATTTTGCAATATTTTAAAGGCTTGTGGGCTCTAGGGTGCGACTTGGTCATGTGACTTGGTTGAGTCGACTAGATTGGGTTTTTTTTTTTGTTTTTTTTTTTTTTTGGGGTGGGGGGGTGTTTGCCCTTATTTTTTTTCTTCTTGTGCTTGTGTTTTGTTTTCTCTCTCTTCTTTTCTTTTTTTTTTTTTGCACTTATTTACATTGCAACACAAGGGAGGTCCGGACTAATTCAAGATACGGAAGAATTTTATAATTTTATTTAAAAGTAAATAAAATTTTAAATATCTACCCTGGAATTTGCCTTCAAATTCACTAGTTACCTCTAAACAATAGCTTTCCAAGTTCACACTAGCCACTGGCAATATAATACTACTAAACTATGTCCATTTACCTTGCACAGATTCCTTTTACATTATTCAGAGCTATCTTTGCAGTTTGTACTTCTATGTTATTCGGAGTTTTCTTTGCAGTTATTGTCACTCCTTAAATTTTCTTGCTATAAACATTCAACCAGTTGCCTGATGCTATGTTCCTGAATTTGGTTATTGTTTAAATCAAAGCATTTTCCCCTCTCTTGCTTGTGGTGAATACCTTATGTTTTGCCTCTGATCAATTTTAGTTGCTTAGAAACTGCTTTGCTGCTTGTGGGACTTTAGGATGTGTCCATATGTAACATTTATATTTTCAGGTGGAAGAAATCGATGATATTGAGTGCACCACCAGCGATCCCTTTTATGCAGATGCCATTGCAAATGAAAAAGAAATTGATCTTTCTGAGGAACAGAAGAAAAACTTTAAGAAGGTATGCAGTACCAAGTTGCATCGAATTTATTGTTTTAGGCTCTTTCTTCATTTAATATTTAAGTTTTCCTCTTTCATAAACTTGTGGCAGTATTGATGCACTTTTAGTTATTTTTTTATTTGTAAAAATTGAGTTTATCAAGGTGAAAAAGAATTCTTAAGAGGAAGGCTAATGATTCGCCAACTGCCTTGGTAGTTTAAGAGGGTGTGAGGAGAGGACCGTTCATGGTCGTCTCTCCATCCCTCATGCATATCTCTCTCTCTCTCTCTCTCTCTCTCATGCATATCTGAGAGAGGGTTGGAAACTTTGGTACACGGGCACTCCAAAATAGTCAACATATCCATGGCGTCGTGTCCTTGCCATACCCATGGTGTATCTGAGCCTCACAGGTTGAAAGATCCAAGGGGTCCCTCAGGTCTAGGGGTTCCCCTGGCTAAACTCCATTTTAATTGTGTCTTAACACTTAATGCCCTCCAAAGGCTGGAAGGCCCTGCATTGCGGAAGGCCCTGCATTGCTTGAGGAGCTGCCATCTGCGTTGTGTTCTCCAGTTCCCCAACAGATGTACTTAACAAGAAAGGTCTAGCTTGGACTGAGAACTCTGGACTGAGAACTCAGTCTCCAATCAACTCATTGCTCTCTCTCTGGATCCAATCTTGAAACACCATTGGATTTGTTAGCTTTTAGATCCTTCTGCATTGGACAATCTTTTGATTATTCAGGCCATTTCCTAAAAATGTTATGTTTCTTTCCTTCCAAGCAATCACAAAGGTTATGATTTTACACTTTTTCCTCTCTTGGAAAATGGTTTGGCACAAGTATACACTTCTGCTTTTGTTTTCTTTTGTTATATATCGTCAAAAAGTGAAGACCATTTTCGGATCAATTGGTACCAGAGAAAACCATGCCATTGTTTTTGTCGGAGATGAACTGGTTGTCAGCCTTTGCACTTGCCCCACCCGAAAATTGTATTGATGCATAGGTACATTTTTTAGTACACCCTTATGAATTTTGCTTGTTAATGTGCTTGCATTGGCAGGTCAAAGAAGAGGATGATGTAAGTGTTACACGGAAGCTGCAACTTAATTTGAAGCGTAGGAGACGAAGAAATCGATGTAATCAGGTGGGGTAATCTCACTCAATTCCTGTTTAAGCATTTGCTATGGTACTTGAATTAGCAATTATGATGATGTCACCCAAACAAAAATGTTAAGCTCCATTTATCCATCCTGTTTGCATTCATTTAGTCTGGGTTATTATTTCAAAACTGATGTGTTAACTTTGAGCCTAAGGCTGCATGTGCAATTATGATCAATAACCCAGCAAAAAAATAAAAATAAATCATCACAACACATACTGCTGGTAAAGGTTAGACATGCTAAGGTAAATGTTTAGCTTATATAACTGTTGGGATAATTAGATGGTGCCAAGTTTGAGTACTTATCATTGTCATTGCTATATAATTGATCTACTTATCAGCATTGCCATTATATATATTGTCTTGTTGCATATATGACAAGATCTGAATTTAATAAATTCTGATGCCCTTCATCCATTCCATGTTACTTAAATCAGGATCCCATCCAAAAGGAGGCTGCTTCAGTAGGCTGGGTTCTGGAAGGTGAATTGCATAACTCAATGTCTTTGGATGACCAACTGACTTCTGGTGAGAAAGGTGCTGGTGAAATTGGAGAACGGGCACCTAATCTCGAGGGCAAATCTTTTCAGAATTTTATGACTAAAATAAATGGAAGTTCAGAAACCTCTAGTGAAATCAATAAAGAAAATACATTGCTCAATGGTTCTTGTGTTTTATCTGAGTTGACTGAGCCGCGAGGGTCAAAGCGTTTACATGATGAAGAGGATCTGGAAAATGACAATACAAGGAGTCAGCCTGTTGTGATAGATAGTGATGATGATGTACATGTGGGGGACAAATCTGCTGCTTGTATTTCAGGTGAGCTTAGCGTTGTAAGAAACTAAGAATATCTGGAATGCGGATAAAGATTTGAATTGTAGATGCTGATTATCTTTCTTCTCTCACTTCATTTGGTTTTACTTCCATGTGACAGAAGATGCTGATAATTTTCAATGCACTTCGTGTTCGAGTGTTTTGAAAGCTTCTGAAGTTTGCTCCCATCCACTTTTGGAAGTCATTGTGTGTGAAAATTGCAAGAGAGTTATCAAGGAAAAAATGCAACAGGTGCTGATATATAAGATGATCATGGGACAATTTATAGCAGTACTATAAAACTGAAAATGATGAGATTTGCAAATGCAGTTATTTTCAGCCTTTTCCATTTAATAATTATACTAAGGATATTTTACTGGATTTTTCTTTGAAAAGATAATCAGTATTCAATCGTTATTTGTTTACCTTACCTTAAGCTTTTTTTTTTTTATTGTCAATCTTGTTATAACTACTTTGTTATAAGCTTATCATTAAGTCCCTCCCCTCCCCCCCCCCCTCCCACATCCCTCCCTCCCTCCCTCCCTCTCTCTCTCTCTCTCTCTCTCTCACACACACACACACACACACACACACACACAGAGGCAATTGCTTGAAAAAATTGGAAAGTTCACTCATAGAGTTGTGGTGATTCATGACTGAATTAACAACATATAATCATCGAGAATCCAGCATTATTCAGTAACTTTTCTGTATATTCTTACAGAAAATAATTTGGCTATGCTTTTCCTAGTTCTATTATACATTATTATATTTGAATGGCTATAGATAATTGGCTAAGGTGGATCATTATCATGCTGTGGTTTTATTTATCATCCTTTTGATTTCTCCGATGACACCATTTGACAATATGAACAGGCACTGCAAAATCCTGATTGCTCTGAGTGCTATTGTGGATGGTGCGGCGGGGGTAGTGACCTATTAAGTTGCTCATCTTGTAAAGTGTTATTCTGTACGATATGTATAAAAAAGAATTTTGGTGAAGAACGGTTGTCAGAGCTTAAAGCCTCTGGTTGGCGTTGCTGTTGCTGTTCACCGAGTCTTCTGCAGCGGTTTATTCTTGAATTTGAGAAAGCTCTCAAAACTGGAGGTCTGGTGGCTTCAAGCTCAGACAGTGATTCAGGGCTTTCAGAAACTGTTGATGTTCCAATCAAGTAAATTCTCATTCTTGGGCTCGCTAGGAGATGGAAATTGCTGAAAGATTTTTTAATACCATGAATCAGATATATGTTCGCTTTATAAATTGTGGTGATGATTTCTTAAACCAATATTTCTGACTTAAACTTCACTTTTCCAGATCAAGCAGAAGAGTTATTGCTACTCTGATGATTTTTTTCCCAACTATTTATGAGCATTTAATCAAATAATCATGTTCAATTGAACACTATCTTTTGTGTTCCAGCAATAAAAAGAGACGAAAGAGGAAGATACGAAGAATTCTTGACGATGCGGAACTTGGAGAAGAGACCAAGCGGAAGATTGCAATTGAAAAGGTTATTTAAGAAAAAAAAAAAGAACAGTTACTCGCAATTTTTAAAATATTGATAGAACTCGACCAGTTTCAGTGAGTGGATCAGTCTAACGTGTGGTTTTAATCTGAGTGAACCTGCATGACTTGTCCATACTTGTGGCAGCAGTAGCATCAGTATTTGACCTATAAAATTTCAAGAAATTTTAAATAATTTATATTGTATGTTTTCCAATTCAAATGTGTATATATCTGAGTGCTGGCTACACTCATATTGAGGTCAACCAGGATTTGAATTGTCGCTACGGTAAATGTTAAATAAGATAATCTTATGGAAGTAATGGGTGGATCAACCATAGACAGGCTGAATGGTTGGTTCCAATCCAAACTGGTCAGGCTGGATGGTGGTTACTTCACTGAAGAGTTTCTATTGGTTTTGCCTTTTTCTTATTGTCCTTTGATTTCTGGCAGGCACGTCAAGAGCATCTCAAGTCATTTGCTGGCAAATCATGGAGCAAGTACGCTGCAAATTGCAATGGTACTGCAACAGAAGATGCCAGTGTTGAGGTGTTGGGTGATGCAATGAGCGGTTATATAGTGAACGTTGCCAGGGAGGAAGATGAGGACCCAGTGAGGATACCTCCCAGTATCTCTGCCAAATTGAAACCACATCAGGTATCTTGCTTTATCCTCATCATTTAAGGAAGTCATGTTGGCTGCTGCTGTTATTTTATGAAACAGTTTCGAAATTTAGTCATGGTATGATCATGCAGCCTATTGTATTTATGTTTGAAAATGGGTTATATACATTATGGCCTTTTTTCTCTTTTTCAATCCATCATAATAGGAGTTAAGAGTTTGGTCATTGACCCATCATCTAATATTTGCTGATACTTATCCTTGACATTTTTTTATTATTATTTCAAATTGCATTTTAAATCCCTTAATTTATGTAGGAACATCTAGATTTGGGTAGTATACTTAGCTGGATGAGGTTTTATGCTATAATGCTTTCTTTATTGTTCTTCTTTTATGTTTTTTTAGGATTTTGTCTCCTTAATTCTAAACCATCAGTTTCCTATGAAGTATGAATCTTTTACTTGGTCGTTTATTTATGTCTTCTCCAAAGACCTAACTGTTCAGTTTATAGTGGTTGATATCTCATATCTTCACTATGTCCACATGAATTCCTGGTATGTTGTGTTTTTGTGTCTCTCTGTGCACCTGTGTGTGTTCTAATGATGAATACCATTGTTATGTCAGCGGTATGTGTAATCCTGGTATCTTACATTTTTTAATCAATGTGTTAATTATGACTTTAAAATGTGGCAAAAAGAGGGCCATTGATTGTACTATTCTTTAATATTTAATGCATGGTTAATGTAGGTTGCTGGGATACAATTTATGTGGGAAAATATCATTCAATCTGTCCGAAAGGTGAAATCTGGGGATAGAGGTCTTGGTTGCATTTTAGCTCACACCATGGGCCTTGGGAAGACTTTTCAGGTTCTCTCTCTCTCTCTCTCTCTCTCTCTCTCTCTCTCTCTCGTTTGAACGTGAATTTCTATGTTTCAAGTGAATATCTGTGTTTCGATATCTGTGCTTTAAAGTTGTATTTATTTTGTTGTCATTTGGATTTTAACTTCTACCTCACTTTTGTTTCATTCTTGAGATTTGTAGGAGACAATTTTAAAAATTATGTTGTGTATTAAGCATGATTCATCATCATCATCAAAGTCTTGTCCCAATTCCCAGCTAAGCTATGTTGGGGGGTCAGCTATTTGAATTCTGTTTCTCCATTGTTCCATCTATCCCGAGCCTGTATTAAGCATGATTATTTATTCAAAATTCACAAACATGATTAGCTCCATTTTACGTTATTTATTTATTTTTCTGGCATTGTATCTTCTGTTTCTTAGGATTCAGTGGTTTTATCCTTTCTTATAATTCTCAAACCTACGTCTGTTTTACTTTCTTTTAGCTATTTTAGGTAACAAGTTCTCAGACCTAGCTGGTTTGAGGTCTTATTATTATTTTTTCTGTTTTTTTTAAAGTTCTTTCTTTCTTTCATATTTTTTTACTCTTCTGTTTGTTAAAGATGATGCTACTTACTGTTTAATTTGAGCTTATGTGTATCTTTCCATATGATCATATCTTCAGATCTATCTTGTTGAGTTAATTTTTTCCCCTCATTTTTCAGTTTTCTTCTAATTTTTGGACAATAATGAATGTGATTTCCATTAGAATGTATAGAACAAGTAAGCCTCTCTAGGATCTGGCCCCTATATAGGACGACCTACATGACATTGGAGGTCTATGCTCTTATATTACGTGAAATATATATAATCTTGATATATGATGTTTCCTAATATTTTTTTCTGTTATTTTCATTTTTGGGTCTTAAAAAATGTTATCTAGTATGCAGCATTACTGTCAGCAGGTCAATAATCAATAAGTATATCCAATAAGCACCATGTTTTCTCTGGTCATAATATTCATTGGACGCACGGTGCTGCAGATAGATTTGCGCATTTCACATTTAAAGAATTTCATCTTTTTAAGCATTCATTCTACCTTATATTAAGATGTTGTAATATTTGTTTGACTATTACTCTTTAAGGTGGAGATTTTTCATCCTTTGGCTTGACTTTTCCACTGTATATCCAGGTCATAGCATTTCTATATTCTGCCATGAGAAGTGTTGATTTAGGTTTCAGAACAGTGCTTATAGTTACCCCCGTAAATGTGCTGCACAACTGGCGGCAAGAATTTTTGAAGTGGAGACCTCTTGAATTTAAACAACTCCGAGTCTATATGCTGGAAGATGTTCCCAGGTTTGATAACCATTTCCTAATTCTCTGCCTTACCATTTTCTGTAACGTTGACAGTAACCACTTGCATGTGTTATCTACCAATTATCGTTGTGATATATATATTTTTTTTGTTGGGCGCAAGTTCGCAGTTAAAAATCCTATTCTCCTTATATGCACTAAATTTCATATGATAGATATTTTGTCCAGTCAGCTGCTACTAGTTTCACTCACACTATGGATTTGGTGGGTGATGAAGTTATATTCAGTCGACTGAAGATCTGTGTGGCCCTCTTGGTCACAGGTTCCTTGAGAATACCAATGGAGAACAACGTGCACAAAATCCCAGACTTGCACTTCCCTAATTTCTTCATTTTCTAATTCTTCTTATGTCTTTTGAGACTCTGATGCAGCAGCAATATTTGTCCGTTGGAACAAGTCCCGTGGTCCAATTGTGGGACCCAAATTAGAATTAGTTTCTAATTTGGATATGATTTTTGTTTCCTAGTTTGATTAGGGTTGTTTATTAGGGAAGTATCTTTTATTATAAATAGAACATTGTTGAGATCAGTGATCTCAGATTGGAGAATTGAATTAAGGTTTATCGTTGAAGACTGTTTCTTCCTCGTGTGATTGTTCCCTGGAACCCTAATAGTGCCCCGGCACTTGCATCCTAACCCTAGGTTGCATCAATTTGGTATCAAAGCCGAGCAATCATCACGATCAATCGGTGTGACTACCCCTATCATCATTTCCTAACCCTAGGTTGCATCAGACTCTATGCACTTTTATCATCATCATCTTGAAGGGAATACTTTTGTTCGTTTTGTTTAGGATTTGTTTGTTTGCACTCATTTACATATGTAAATGATCAACATGCGTAATGGTTATGCATCATCATGTTTGTTTTCACTCATTTATGCATGTGATGTGTAAATGAGGCCTCTTCAACCTCTCATTTATGTACCTAGGTCTAATACACAACTTTGCTAAAACTAATAAAAAAAAAAAAAAACTCTACATGCAGTTGTGGACTTGGATTGACTAAATAGAGGAGTAATTGGGATGATCCTAGGTTGTTCCAGGTATGCAGGTTGTTCCAGGTGTGCTGAAGGTCTTGAATCATGCACATTAGGCCAAGGGGAACTGCTAGATAAAGATTTGTAAATACCCCTTCAATAAGTTGTTCTGGTCCTTTGGCATTCAATTTCCAGCCACCCGCCGAATCCAGCATTGATATACCCTTGCTTATGAGTTTTACCTAGAATTTCAGACAAATAGGTGACAGCACTTCCTCAGTCTGTTTATTAGTATTAGGAGTGCAGTGTGCTATCCTTCATAGTTTAGCAGTGGTTCTTTACTTCTTTCCACTCAACTAAAATGCAGCAACTATATGTTTCTTTTGGGCTTGATGTAATTGTCACAATTTCCCCATTGTGGACACTGGAGTATTTTGTGTAGTATTTGGCTGGAAACTTTGGGACCGTTTCAATATGTGCTTACTTACTGGAATTCAGGCTATTAACATGAGCGGACTTTCCTAAGACGAGCCCATGGCATAGTGGAAGGTTCTCACTATTGCAACCTTAAGGTTGATTGTGGGTTTGAGTCACTTTACCAGCAAAAAATAAAAGAATAAAAAATAAATACTTGCCTCCCATGAAGAATCAGCTTTTTTTTTCTTTTTTTTTTAATCATGGAATCCTATATTATAATGACTACGGATATTAACCACACTTGTTGGGACATACGAAATAATAAAAAAAAGCTGATCCTTCAGGGAAGTCGGGCCTGCTTCCATGGACTTCAGTGGTACAGATGCATCTTGTTTCAAATTTTTTGGTGATCTTTTCTCTTATATACGCATTTTCTGACTCTTTTCAAAATAAAAAAAAATGTAGCATTCAAATTTTTTTTGACATGTTATTTTTTCTGGTCAACAAATACGCCTCTCCTAGTTCATGTTTCAATGAGTTGACATGACCTTTTTCTGAAACAATGAAAGAAGGGAAAAAAGAAGTTGCATTGAGTTGATTGGACACTTAGTTATCCTGGTTATTCTTCTCTTGTTAGCTCCTGAAATATGTATCACTGGCATTTAATTGATCTTCTGTTTCAGGGAGAGAAGATTGGAATTGCTTTTAAAGTGGAGAGCTAAGGGTGGTGTATTCTTAATTGGTTATACTGCTTTCCGAAATTTATCCCTCGGGAAGCACATTAAAGACAGGAATATGGCCATAGAGATATGTAATGCCCTTCAGGTGCATGTCTTGAATCTGAGTTTGAATTTTCTTTTTCCCATTGAAAGAAGTTGTTTTTTACTATATGTTTCATTGCTATTATTTTGTTTCTATATAACAGGTTCTAGTTCTCTCTCTCTCTCTCTCTCATATATATATGTATGTAGCCTGGGCCCCTCCCTACATATACACATAGATATACATATATATATACACACATACATGTACATATATATAAAAGCCCCATCCGATCATTCTAACCCTATCATCTGGGGCAGACAAGTTCGGTCCTCGGATGGGGTGTGCAATCGATCCAACCGTCCAGTCCATTCGGATTGGCGAAAACTTGGTGAGACCGGTGATTTTTTATTTTTTATTTTTATTATTATTATTTTTCTTTGGGGGGTGGGTGGGGGGTGTTTGGGTGGTCTATTCAGATGGACCAGTAGGTGGGACCCACTAGAGGCGGGGGGGGGGGGGGGGGGGGGGGGGGGGTTGGTTGGGTTTGGGTGGTCCACTGAGATGGACCAGTAGGTGGAACCCACTAGGGGTGCGCAACATGCACACCGTGTACATGTGATAACCACACTATACACGCGCATGCATATTTACATTTAGTCCAAAGGCATATTATTAAAACTGCAGCTAATATTATCAAGTTACAGAAACTGCAATATACAATAGGTTGATACCATAGTAATCTTTCTTGGATTTATCATGTTCTGCAATTAGCACAAATTTGTGGGATTTGCTATGTTAGTGCATATTGTTTGGAGCTTGCATGCTGTCATTACCAATTGGAAATTGGTTCTGCCTCAGGCCAGAAAGTATAAAAGTCATCATCATCACGCAGTGCGGTCCTGCTGAAGCAGGGTCCTGGGAGGGTCTAGACTGGAGACAAACCTAACCTTTGGCAATTTTGCGCAAAGTGGCTGCTTGTAGGTCTCGAACCTGCGAGAAACGCCTGAGCTATTGGCTTGTGATCTAATCTAAAACAGTTTCCACAAGATCATCATCATTATTGCTGAGCTATTGAGCAGTCTCTCCTATTAAGTATTAACTGACAGTATGTTAAGAAAAAGGGACTTAGCAAACTTTCTGGCCTGTTTTGATGGGTAATTGCACTTTCGTTTTACTTTTGTCTGTGTCTTACGTGTGTTTTTGCACATGATATAATATTGTTGGACTTTTGAGCTCTATGGGAAAATTACCCTTAAATTAATTATTAGAATGTATGGGATTTTCTTTATCGTCTAGTTTTTTTACTTATTGTAAATTTCTTTGGAACTGCCTAGTTCTTCTTCTTCTTTTTTTTTTCTTTTTTTTTTTTTAAATAAATCTTCTATTACTATAAATGAAAGTGCTTTTATCTAAAAGTAATAGTAGCGGTGAACTAGCTGTAGATTTTTTTGGTGCATGCGCATGGGTTTGGCATGCGCGTGCATGTGTGTCCGCGTGTTGGTGCGTGCGGTTCTAGGGACTACTGAAGGAGTACAAGCACAACCTACTTTGGTTCCAACCTTATCTTCATAACGAACAGTGTGTGTGTGTGATCACTGCACAAAGCGCCAGAAGATAATAACAATAAAATAAAAATAATAAAAGACGCCAAGTGGACTGTTTTTTTTTGTTGATCATAATAAAAATGTGTTCTGATGTTTAACAAGACATTAATCCAATCCTTGGATACACGAATACTTAAAAATAGACCATTGTGTCATATGGTATCCAATGCTTCATTTTTTATGTGTAAAAGTAAAATCTCTATCCCTGCCATAGACATGGCATGTCTCTACTATATCCACTACATATTTGGGAATCAAAGACCCAGTCTTGATGAACTCCAATGGGGTGTTAGATCTAACTGAATTTTCCTAAATATGTGCTCAACTATGATCTATGCTCAACTATGATCTATCTATTCATCAATATATTTATGTAATCAAATCATAAAAAGCTATCTATTACCATGATCTATAAATGGACATGAAGACTGTATGGTTCTGTTATTATTTAAGGCAAAAATATCTATTGCTGTTTTATGATAACTGTAGGAGTTGTGTTTGCCTTTTGTTTGTCATGTGCTGTTTAAATACATAAAAAGAAAAGTTATACTATTAAAGGATCCATGATTCCATCGTCTAATATTATTATATTGAACATGAACTATTTTCATTAGCTTGCCTTTAATATATAGTGGTTGTATTCTCTTTGATGTTAATGATATCTCTAACTCAAGAGTTTTTTATATCATTAGATGACGATGTCCCTTTGATTTCTTTTGCCTTTCAAAAATTGTCTCAGAAAAAACTATCATGGTGTCTTTTCAGTCTTTATTTATTTATTTTAGTAAAAACCGAAGAAAGGAGTCATTGCTTTGGTGTGATGGTAAAAGTCTCGGGTTCCATGCATAATAACCAGGGTTTAAAAAAACGGCAGTTATGAAACGGTAACGGCCCCTATCGTTACGATTTTTCTACAATAACGGTCATAACGTACCCTTATGTAAAAAAAGGCCAAAATATCGGTCTATATCACCGATATTTTTCAAATAACGGCTGATGCCGTTATTTTGAAAAATATCGGTTGACTGATGTTTCTTTCTTCTTCTTTCCCATTTTCTTTCTTTGACTTCTTTCTTCCCCAAACACAAATCAAACAGCATCACATGTGGAGATTCAAGATAGAAAAGAAATTAAAAAAGAGGGAGGGAGAGAAGACACAGTATATGGCTGCAAGAAAAAAAAAGACAAAGAAAAGAGAGAGACAGAGAGGAGGGAAGTACCTGGAGGCCGGAGCTTGGATCTCGGTCCGCCTGTCGCTGCCGTCGCCGTCCTTGCACTTCGCGCCCGCTGCCGCTTCTTTTCCTCTCCTCTCCTCTCTTTCTCTCTTTTTTCCCCTTTTCCCCCTCTTCTGTTTCAATCCCAGTGTTTTGCCCTTTTAAGGGCTTTTTGATCCCGTACGTGTGAGGCCCTCACATAGTCACAAAGAATTTTCCCTTTTTAGTACATGGCCATCCCTTTCCTTTTATTTTGCTGAGACCCATTAGGCTTTATAATTTTTTAATAGAAGGGTTCCATTTTATTTATTTTTTAATTATTAGATGGGCTCAATGTAGTTTTTTGTTTTTAATTATAACTCTTAATACACTTAAAAGAAATTTAAATTATAACTTTTAATACACTTAAATAAATTTCTACCACTAAAAAGATGGTCTCCTTCTATATAATTGGCCCTTAACAAATTTTATTACAGTAAGATTTAGGCCCCACTATCACATCAATCATTCTTATTATTTATGTGAATAAAATATTAAAAAACTCGATTGAGTATCTAAACTTTTTTATTATTATACTTACACCATCCAATAAGGCCTACTTATGAAGAAAATCTTAACCATTAAAAATAAATGCCCCCTTTTCAAATAGGGTCTTACAAAAATTTACTCCATTAAATGGAAAGTAAGCATTTAGGTCTGTCTCCAATCTGGACGCTCCCAGGACCATGCTTCAGTGGGGCCCACACTGGGTAAAGACCATTTTAGTAAAAAGCGAAAGAAACTTTGCTATATGCTTACCACATGGGCATCCGTCTCAATTAATTAATTTATTTTTTGAGCATTACATACTCCGTGGAGGCAAAGCTGAAGCAATTGCAGTCCTCACTGCCCCCTGTGACACTTCTTTAACCATTGCAGTCATTATGTGGTTCGCCTTTCAGTTTGTATTTTATAGTTTTTCAAAACCATTAAGTTTCTGGATTTGCATGGCAACTTCTGTTAAATTCCGAAAATGTTATGCATGTTCAAGTAATTGTACATGGCTTAAAGGTTGCAGTTATTTGATATAGATTGTATTTCTTTGTCAGAATGGACCTGATGTTCTAGTTTGTGATGAGGCCCATATGATAAAAAACACAAGGGCTGATGTCACTTATGCCTTGAAACAAGTGAAGTGCCAAAGAAGAATTGCATTAACTGGATCACCTTTACAAAACAATCTGATGGAATACTATTGTGTAAGAACCTTCTCCACTATGTGCTCATTTCATAACTTGGTAGGCTGGAAAAATTGCTATTTCCTATACGGCTATACCATTACTTATGGTACTCTGTGTGGAACAGATGGTGGATTTTGTAAGGGAAGGGTTTCTTGGGAGCAGTCACGAATTTAGGAACCGGCAAGGCTTCTTTCTATTCATTATTCTAATTGAAGTTTTCCTGGATCACTGTTATAGGTTTCTTTTGAACTTAAGTTTGCTCTAATTATGTAGTCCTTCATTCAGGTTCCAAAACCCTATTGAGAATGGGCAACATACTAATTCTACTTCAGATGATGTAAAGATTATGAACCAGAGGTCGCATATACTCTATGAGCAGTTGAAAGGGTTTGTTCAAAGAATGGACATGACTGTGGTGGTGAAGGACTTGCCTCCTAAAACTGTTTTTGTAATAACTGTTAAGCTTTCACCATTGCAAAGGAAGCTATACAAAAGATTCTTAGATGTGCATGGATTCACAAATGGCAAGGTTACTGGCGAAAAATCTATGCGGAGGCGTTGCTTTTTTGCCAGCTATCAGGCACTTGCACAGGTATCATTCTTGTTAAGGATATCACATACCTTGTTAGCCACTGGAATTTGATGAATGAATATTGCAACAATCTCTGTTATTAACTATGTGATAAAATCAATGCTTCGCTTCTAGATATGGAACCATCCTGGACTCTTACAAATGGTCAAAGAACAGCGAGGGAACTTAAAAAGTGAAGATGCCGTTGATTACTTTATTGTTGATGACAGCTCTAGTGATGATAACATGGAGCGTGATTTGCTCAATGGAGGTACGGTTGCTCTGGAATTAAATTGATAATGAAATCTGTAGGATATGGATATTTGTTCCTGTGATGAAACATGTGATCATTTTGCTGAGAAGAATTTTATGGTTTTCTTTTCTTATTTTTTAATAGATCTGTTAATGTTTTTGTCACCTATGATGACCTTGGTTCTATAGCAAGGTCTAGACTCCTCTTTTTTTCATTTTCCTTTTTCCCTTTTTGGCGATAGGTATTATCACTTGATGAGCACCTACCACTGTGCCATGGGCTCATTGTTAGTGGTGTCTAGAATCTTGAAACTTGAATAGGATATGGCAAGGGGCCAGTCGATCTTAACGGTACAATACTTGTTTCAGTCAAATATGTGGTGATTCCTTGTTCTGGCATCTCGTTAAATTTAAGAATGCAGCTTTTACAATTATTAGGGACTAGAATAAACCTATAAGGAAGACAATGTTTGCATTCAAAGTACATGTAAAGAAGAAGATATTCCCTGCGTCCTGAAGATGGTCCTAGAGTTTGGTTCGGTAATGTTGATAAGGTATTGGGAAAATCTTGCAGAATTACATGAAGTGAGGCTGATTGGTTTTATGCGTGATGATATGGCTCTTTTTCATTATCTTGGAATCATTACCTATATGAGGTCAACTTTTGTGAGTTTGATTTTGTGCCCATCTCTTTTTACGGCTCTTTCTCAGCTTCATATATTTCCTTATGTTTGACATGGATAGGGAAATTGAACAAACAAAATTTAACTTTGTAAGTGTGTTTTTGGTCTATTGATAAGAAGCATTATCCTAAAATATACAACTCATTCTTTTTACCCTACAAAGGTGAAAATGGTTAAAATTACAGAAGGAAAAAGGAAAAAAAATAAAAAATAAAAAATAAAAAAATGTGTGGGTGTCAAATATTTGCATTGTAAGATGGCACATTTATTTCATTTGATGGTAACTATCTACTGGGAAAAGAATCTGTTCTATCACTGTATTGAGGAAAAATGACAAATCAAGTTAATCATATGTAGAATCTTTTTGTGGGGGCACCTCACACCTATTCTAGCTTCATGATTGGAGTGGTCTGCAATCGGATTGTATCGCCCTAAGTTTACAACCATTAAAATTTTGGGGGCGCATTGAATCTATAACTATCATCATCGGACGAGGTGTTTTTTTGCCATACCTCACTGTCAGATGATTTTTGCCCACACATCCATGATGAAACCTCAGCCCCCTGCACCATGGTTTGTGGTGGTCCCAAGTGTTCTCCACAAAGCTTGCAATCTGACTTTCCCACGCACCCTCCACCATTATGAGTGCGGATCGCAAGTCAGATTGACAAAGAGGACTGCTGCTTGTAATGATGCTGTCAAAATGTTTCTTCTTTTTTGTTTAAGTTGTTATTGTCATAATTACAATGTTTTTGATATGTTATTCTAATCATGTCATTTCAACTCATGCTTTAGCAGAAAAGTTGCATCCCAAAAATGCTATTGCACAAAAGAAAAACGATACTGGATTTTTTCGTGAGGTATGTACAGATACATGACCATCTTTCTTGCTCCTTACTAATGGAAGTCTTTCAGTTTGTTTTCTGGCCAAAATTATTTTTCTTTGTTTTACCTATTCTATGCTGGCAATGTATTGATCATTTTGTTTGTTTCCCAGGAGATTAACTGGTGGAATGATCTTCTTCATGAAAAATTATATAGAGAGGTTGATTATAGTGGTAAAATGGTTTTGTTGCTTGATATTCTATCAATGAGCTCTGAGGTGGGTGATAAGGCACTAATTTTTAGCCAGAGTTTGACAACTCTTGATCTCATAGAGCTATTTCTTTCGAAATTGCCACGAAAAGGTAGAGAAGGCAAATATTGGAGACAAGGAAAGGATTGGTATAGGTGCGTATAATTTCTTATTTCATCATCATCATCAAAATCTTGTCCCAACTATGTTGGGGTCGGCTACATGAATTATGTTTTTCTATTCCGATCTATCTTGAGAATTTTGTAATGTTGTAAACTTGGAATTCATGTTGACAAAGTTTTACACTGGCTGTCGACCTACCTAACGCAACCCTCCTTTACCCGGGCTTGGGACCGGTAGTAAAGAAAACAAAACCGGCGGAGTTGTATAATTTCTTGTTTATTATATATTTTTACATACATAAATATAAACCAACACAAACCCCCGTCATCCCTCAGATGAGGGCTCAAATTAGTCTGTCAATCTGGCCCTAAGATGAGGGGCTCCAGCTTGGCCCTCAAAAAGCCCTTAAATTGGACATCTGGCTCCCTGTCTCAATTTTGAGAGGGAAGGGTTAGCACTGAGAATAAGCCCGTTAGCAAGTATCTGGAAGTATTGAGAGCCTCTGAGGGTTATTGCCCTAGTGGGGACAGCCTTCGGGGCATCTCAACTATGGATAACTTGTGGTGCCACCAACATGTGATAGTCAATGCATGCCAATGCGCGTAACCAATGCGGAAATGGTGGACCTCATGCTCTATTACCAATTTGTGTAATACATTTGGTGGTCTATGCTCGCATGGTTTGGATACAGTTATTGGGCTCCTTGAAGCCTTGAATTATCACAGCTCCTTGCGGAGCTTGATTCCAGGTGTGCTATTCATTGCTGTGCAGCTTGGGAAGGCCCCATAGTGGCCTTTTGATGGCATCAAGGAAGAACCTAGCCCACATGAGCCAACTCTCCTTTCAGCATGATTTACTGCAGCATGAATGAATATGGGCGCATTTTGAGTGCCAAAACAGCCTTAATTTTCTTGCGCTTGCCTTCCAAGTGCTGCTACAGTATTTGTAAAATGTTGTATGTGGGTGCGTTCGAGGGCTGTTTTTGGGCCTCTCCATTTTATTTCTCAGCATAGCTCTCTTATACTGTGTACATCCTTTATGCTTTATTACATAATATATGATTGTTACCACTCAAAGTTCTGTCTGTTTTCTGCGTTTCAACGTATACATTGTTAAAAGTTATAAATAAAAAAAAATCATTTTTAGAAAGGAATGTAAATAGTGCTAATATCATTTATTTGGAAATGTTCTGTAGAAAAATAAAGCACTATTTTGTTATTTGTATAAAAATCTTAGAATGAGATATGAAATTTCATTATATGGATCTGATACCCATATCTGTATGCAGTCCTAGATTTCCGAATGTGTGTAGTCATATTCTTGATCCCTGCATCATATTCAGATCTGGCCATCTTTATAGGCGATTTCCTGAAAAGTTGTGTAACATTGAGGTAGGGTTTGTGGGTGTATCTATGATGCCCTGGTTGTAAGTGACATGACTTCTCTGAACTGGATTGAACATGCCTGCACTGGGAACAGGCCAACAAAATAGGAATTATGTTTTTAGTCAGGATATGAAATTCCAATGCTGAATATTTGGAAGACTCTGACCTTACACACCACTTTAAATAATTTTAAGATTTGGTAAAGAAAAAACATTGTCATGTTCGCACCATGTTTTTTCCATCTTGTGTTTGTTAGTATAATATAGATACTTGATTTGATCGACGTACTGAACAGGCTAGACGGAAGTACAGCTGGATCTGAGAGGCAGAGGCTCGTTGAGAGATTTAATGATCCTCAAAATAGGAGGGTGAAATGTACTTTGATATCAACTCGGGCTGGATCCTTGGGTATCAACCTTTATGCTGCTAACAGGGTAATAATTGTTGATGGTTCGTGGAATCCTACTTATGATCTTCAAGCTATATATCGGGTTTGGAGGTATGTCATTAACTAGATTTTGTGTCTTCTTACCATAGCCAGCTTCAGTTTTCAAAATGGGTATGCCTATTTTTATGTGAAAACTAATTGCAGGTATGGGCAAATTAAGCCAGTTTTTGCATATCGGTTGTTGGCACATGGAACCATGGAAGAGAAAATATACAAGCGACAGGTAAAACCAGTACAAATCCAGACAAAATTTTTGAAGCGGCTTCCTTTTAATTTTCAATGTTCTTTACCAATTCAGGAATGCAAGAGAAAAGGGAGAGTTACTGTGATTTGATTCATGTTTACTGATAAATTATGAACAGGTGACAAAGGAGGGTCTTGCTGCAAGGGTGGTGGATAGACAACAAATACACAGAACTATGTCTAAAGAGGAGATACTGCATCTCTTCGATTTTGGTGATGATGATAATGCAGATGCAGTGCTTGATCAGAGCCAAGAGAGCAAAGTGCCATCAAATCAAGAGATGACTGGTAAATTGGGAGCATTGAAGCAGAAATCTTTTCCTCTTTCTAGAGGGAGCTGCTCTTCTGACAAGTTCATGGATAGCTTGCTAAGCAGACATTATCCACGGTATATGGTCGCAATTCTTATATAAGTTTATGTTCATGCTACTGTGTTCGATTGACTTGGCTATTTTGCTGCTGTTGCCTTTTCTCTATATTTCATTCATGTTTGCACACCGGCACCTGTTATGCCATGGAACTATGTTTTTCAGATCCTTGGATGATACTGGAATAGGCAATAGGATGCTCAGATGAGGACAAGGAATCCCTGTTTCTGATTTGAACTTAAGATCTACCCTAGTTTTGAGCTCCGAATCAGCTTGTATATTGAATTAGTTTAAATTATGCCGAGAAGTCTTCATCACTGGGCCAATTTTACAAGCAAGGGCAGTGGAACCCCGTGTTTAGATGTATCTTGGCAGATGAATGGGTAGTTTTTTTTTTTTTTACTGTCTAGCTTTGTAATGGGTGTGACATTCGATGGGGAATACTGATTGTTTAAATTTTTTGCCCCAGATGAATTTGCTGCTGATGATTTAACTGGAAACAGTAGACAATAGTATCCATATATTGTTCTTTTCTGATTTCCAGTCAATCTGTGTCTTCATGTTGATAATTTTTTGCATAGAATGTGGTTGGTATAGTGCTTGAAACTAATAATTGTGTTTTCATAAGGTGGATCGCTAACTACCATGAGCACGAGACACTTTTGCAAGAAAATGAAGAGGAGAGGCTATCAAAAGAGGAGCAAGACATGGCTTGGGAAACATTCCGCCGCTCACTAGAGTGGGAGGAAGTTCAGAGGGTCTCCATTGATGAAACTGCCACTGAGCCAATGCCTGCAAGCAGCACTGTTGGTGTGGTGGAGGACAATCTGACACAAACCAAAAGCAGTCTAAGGAGTCGCACAGTTCAGCGGAAATGCACCAACCTTGCGCACTTGCTAACACTGAGAAGCCAAGGAACCAAACCTGGGTCCAGCACCATTTGTGGAGAATGTGCACAAGTTATCAGCTGGGAGAACCTAAACAGAGATGGGAAAATGCGATGAGGCCCATCTAATACCTGTTCATATGTATGTAATTTTTTGTAGGGTCTAAATTTTTTTCACAGGCATCCTCTAATCTAATGTTCAATTGATTCAAAGGATCGGAAATCAGAAATGATCAATATTGCTTATGTTATAGCTTGATCATTGAGCCCCTTTGCTGTGTGGCATCTCCTTGTTTTGTCTATTGGCTCTGCTAATGAAAGCCCTCCATCTATTACACATTAAAGAAAAACTACTTCCAAAGCAACATGGTTATTCAGCCAAATTTTGAAAATGCTTAGGATAGTGTTCATGCATTGAACAGTATGGCCTGGATGATGGCATTTTTTATTTCTCTTGTCAGGAAATCAGCTAGTATGGGAGGTAAAATGTCTCGCTTGTAACGGATTCTTTTATACTTGTGAACAGCATTGAAGAACTCTCTTTTTTTTAATATTTAATTTTAGTGACTGGAGCTGAGTGTACATCCAATTTAGAAGCGAAGTATCACCATGCTGAAGAGTTTGGTAATAACATGGTAAAATGGCAATTCCAAGTAAAGGGATCCCTCCATTTGTTGAATTGTGGGAAATGGGTGGTTCTTATTGTTATTGTTGAATCTAGACGGCTGAGTTTTGTAGATCTGCCGTGAAGATTTCATAGTGAGTTGTCCGGAAATTCAGTGCACTTCATGTGCGCACATGTTGTGTACATTTGAAGGGGTTTGGTTTTGTTCGGGTTGAGCTCGTGTAAGGATTTTGAAACCTGCATGGAATATAGGGTGAGTTTGGGTTTGGGTTTGGGCCCTGAGCACTTGAATTGTACCCGGATCCCCGAGACATTTCTATCCCTACAGGATAGGAAAATGCAACCCACTAAATAGGAAAACATTTTTTTTTTTCCTTGATGGACCAGGGTATCCCTCTCCAGCCCAAATCAGACCTTTGGCCTCCTGCCCGGGGGGTTATCAGATTCTGACGAGAAAAGACTATTCCATGAGAGGTATAAACATGGCTGCACACATAGTACCCAAACATCGCAAGGGGTGGGAATCGAACTCTGTACACCTCTTAAGAAGAAAAGAGGACCCGGAAATCCATATCTAGCTTAAAAAAATTTTGATATCTTAAATTTAGATCCGTGTTGAGGCCAGGTATGCATGTGGCCCATTGGCCATGGAGTTAATGAAGGTTTTAGTGTTTTACTCGTGTTAGTTAAGGGTGCAAGTCCTGACCCAACCTGCCTACATGACCTGAACTCAAAACAGTTGTTCCAGGTTGAGGTTGACCTTTTTTAGAGTTGGGTTTGGGTCGAGCTGATCAGTAATAAACCTATCATATATAGTTACAAAAGGCCGGGTCAGAAAACAACTCTCCACACACGTTCAGACTACATTCAGAAGAGTGAAGAAGCTGAGTCAAGAAGCAGCTGCAGGCTGTGTTTATCAGTAAAGAAAGCTACCATCTCAAAGTCTGCATCAAGAAAAAGCTGTAGGTGCTACCAAACACAAGGCATTTCAGATGAATCACAAAATTCAAAATTCTGTGGATATTTATTCAGAAGAGCGCACATTCCACAAGAACATAGCGCACAAAGTCTCCCATTAAAAATGGTGCTGCTTCATAATGAGATTTTCTCTAAATTCAATTGTAAAAGTAAAAGTAGATTGAACAAAGGAAATAACAATGTTTCTTTCACTTTCAAAATTTTGTTACTTTTCACTTTTTCTCTGGGCTCTCTGATTCTTGATGCCTGCAATCCTTACATTCTGTCGAGGCAGGAGGTGCAGTGTTGCCTGTGAGACTTATTCGAAATGTCTGATGCTTATCTTCATTAGTAGGAACATGAAGAAGAGCTTCCATGATTAGGATGTCCCAATCTTGGTGCCGAAGAAATGAAAACCATGAGTCATCTACAGCACAATAAAACTAGTGGTCAATAGAAGAAATTAAGAAGTCGGTATCTAGAGTACATTAACCAACTGATTTAACTTGCGTACAAGCACACACATACAGATCATAATAGAAAAAAAAAAAAAAAAATGATTGGCATTTTTGCATGTCAACATGCAAACTTCTGTTGCAAGTAATGAAAGTTTCAGGCTTGGCTGTCCATGATGTTTTTGGTCAAGGACTTAAGGGCATGCATCAAGTAAGATACTTTGGTGCACAACTAATGCTTGGAAGTGCAATCATGTGGATCATGGACCTCCCATCTAATGCCCACCAACGATCATCCAAAACCCCCATGCTTGCTACACGTGAATTGGTACTCACCCCAATTTGGCACTTGATTCTGATATCTAATCCATGGTGAGACCTTTCCAGCCCCCTACCTATGTTTGTCATGCATGAGAGAGAGAGAGAGAGAGAGAGAGAGAGAGAGAGGCATGCATGCACCTGGTTTTATAGGAGACAAAAAGGCATATGAAAGAAATATTCAATTTCGGCTTGGATTCAAAACCAACCTAAATGGTACTCCAAACTAGGCTATATTCAATATATGTCTCTTTTCCAATTTCACAACTTTTGAGATGTGGTTCTTCTTATGTACGACGATATCTTCATTTGCATATGAAAAAGACTAGCCACAATAGTGTTGTTTCAACACTGGAATTGAAATATCATTAGAGTAAGTTTCAAGTTCTACTTAAAGAAGCAGAGTAAAAAAAATTTAATAGTATGCTACCCAGATAGCTTGGTGGATGGAAAGATTATATGCGCATGGTATTGTGACCCTCAGAGACCACCACATCCGTACATCGCCCTCACTGGCCCAGTCATTGTACTGGCCTTTGATGGAAATATACCTGTTACCTAGAAGAGGAGAGATGCGTCCAATTACATTGATGAGTTGACGTACATTTATGGAATGACCAGAGGAAATGGATAACACTATATCAGAAGCATATGACCTTATTATTGGTTTTAACTGTTTTGAATGGATTGGGTGTTGGCCCTAATTCAAGGTCATCCTAGAACCCAAAAATTCAAGGATAGATCTCTTGTTTGGACAAGTAATAGAGCTTGATAAAATAGATCCTAAAATTAAAGAGGCAAACCCTTCAGGTGCTCTCATTCCTGGGAAAGGTGAAATTTTACGTATCCTGGACATTTTTAAAGATTTTTAGAAGAGCTCTAAAGAACTCTCAAGCATCAACCAAACGGAAGAACTCTAAAAACATAAAAGAAAAGTTCCTCTTTCCAATACTCCAACGCTCCAAATGAGCCTTTCTAAAAACAACCAAAAAAAATTATTTTAGGCCTTACTCTTTCAAGATTTGTTATTAAAGGTTCAATCAGTCTTTGTTCATGAAGGCGGCTTGGATTATCCTCTTTTTTTTGGTAAATGGATATGCCTTACCACTGATCCATCAGTGGATCGGCTGATAATCGATTATAATAGTATGACCCAAAGGGCGAATTTTGGGTGAAATCTTTCAATGATCATGACCCTAATGGCTGTTCATGTGTTAGCAAACTGCAAAGGGCATCCATCCTCTTCCTCTACATTGCTCCTTTACTTCAACAGTTTGGGGGTATCTTCCTGCTTTTTTGGGTCTCCAATGGATGATGGCAGCTATGATATGTGAATTATTAAAGTCATGCAGACATGGATTCACGGATATACTGATGCCCTACCAAATCTCCAACACAAGGCATATGCAAAAGCATGAAAAGCTAGCAGTTTAAGAAAAAAAACATATAAAATACAATTGAAATTGCCTTAAAGGTTACACCAGAATGAAGAGAAACGAATAGAAAATGCCACATACCTCCTTGGCGAATTGCCTTCAACTGGAAAATGCCAGTCCCTTGTGGCCCCGACACAGGAAATGTGCAGGAAACAGAATGCCTCTTGTGAGCTACTGCTAGCGACGCACTGTACCATGGCCCCCTCACAATTGGCTCCCCAAGAGCTTCTACAATTGCTCGATTCTCACTCGCCTTTTCTATAGCCTTACTGAAAATAACACAGACACATACACATGACACAACACAAAAAATAAAAATAAAAAAATCAATACATACAAATGGTATTCTCCAACAATCAACCCAACGATCATAATCAGCAATTCTGAAACATGGGTTTTGAAGATCTAAGAATTTTAAACATACCCACATTAAAAATTAGGATTTTGGAGACCCAAGAAATGCATACGTGCAAAGATAAGACAAATTAGGGTTTTAGGAGAGAAGGTACGTGCTGCAGCCGTGATAGATGGCGAGGTCTTCGAGAGCGCTTAAAGCGACGCCTCCAGTGAGGCTGATGAGGACAACAGAGATGGCCTTTCGAGAGAAGGATTTGGTGCTTTTTCCAGCATCTGAGCTACTACTTGTTGATGAGAATCTGCTGTCAAACATGTGCAGTTTTATGAATCAATCTTCTGCTTTTTCTTTGATTTTAGATAGAAGAGAGAGCAATTCAATCTGATTGGTATGAGACACTATTGAGGTTTAATTACCTGAGAGGATAGGAAGAAGGTGAGACTCTCTGCAACAAGAGCAAAGAAAACTTTCTTCTCAGCATCTCTCTCCTCCCTCACATTAGGTCCGCTCGCACAAGTTATATTAGCATCGCACGTGCCAAATTGTTACACGTGTAAGTTGAGGCAAGTTGGGTGCACATTAGAAATTTAGAACATGCATCGGTGAGATTGCACTGAGATGAGCCTATAGAGAGTACAGAGCCGGAATCTTCTATCCTAATCCATACGTGTTCATATCTGAGTGGACCAATCACAATGTGCTACTAAAAATACATCAAGGTTCTCTCCATTCACATAAGTTAAGCAGAGCACAAGAGCAGAATTTTGCAATGAGTATAGTAAGACTTACATTGCATCACAAACTTTTAAAATCTCCTTCCCCTCTACTCCCACTTAAACAAATAGGTAATACTTTTCAACTGCCATGAGATCTAGATGCCTGGATGGCCAGTTAAATTGGATACCATTCTCTCATTATGCAAGCAATGCCTCTGTTTTTATTTGGTTTTGAAAGATTAACATGTATTACAGATCCCCAAATGAAGGTTGGGGGTTGGGTCCTACCTGAAGAGTTTAAACTTGCACTGATGCAGATTTCCTCTTCACTCTACACATGCACCCTGAAACTCTACTCCTGCCAAACAGAGTAAGTAAATAATACTTTTAACTACAGTGAAATCTAGATGCTTAGATAACCCCAGTTAATTAGATATCATTCTCTCCCTGCCCAAGCAGTACCTTATCTCCCATGAGAGCCTACAGCCTCCATGACTGGGTAATAAAAGAACAGAAAAAATTCTTAGTCTGAGAGAGAGAGATCGAGAGAGAGAAAGATGGAGAATGCGAGAGCATCTTCGTCCTTGTTATTCTTCTACTACTGCCCCTCCCATTTCTGATCTCATTGTAAGTCGTATCTTTCTTCTACTTCATTGTGTTGGGGTTCGTTTCAAATCTTTGGGGAAACAGATTTTTGATGCTGGGTTTGGTTTGTTTTTGGAAAGGCGTCTGCTTGTTTGGCTAGAGACAGCGCAGCTTATCAGAGGACTGCTTCTTTTGGAGATGATGTCGTGATCGTGGCGTATGTTTTTCTTTTCCCACTCCTGTTTGGGATTTGAAAAGTTTGTGAATTCACTGATTTGTTATTTGCTTATCCTTGATGTCTTTCTCCCTTGAATTCTAGCTTGATTTTGTGCTACGTAGTGCTTATCGAACTGCACTTTGCAAATCAAAACGTGGGGGGTTCAAGGACACCCATGCTGATGACCTGCTCGCCCCTCTTCTTAAGGTTTGCAATTTTTGAGGCCTAGGATTCAATTTATTTGAAATTTGAATTGAAGGATGACATATCTGTTGAACCCAGATTTTAATTTCATTGACATGAACTTATATGCATCATCTTGGTTAATTACTAACTGCTACAGTTTGGGTGCCCTTCTGTTCATTTGGGTTTCCTACCAATGAATGTTTTTGTTTATTATAGGCATTGATAGAGAAAACTAATCTAATCCCAAATGAGGTTGGAGATATTGTTGTTGGTACGGTCTTGCCACCAGGTTCCCAAAGAGCGAGAGAATGCAGGATGGCTGCATTCTATGCTGGGTTTCCTGGTATATCTGTTTTCTAAGGCTTCATGTGGTTGTTCCTAGCTTTCCATTCCAGTTTCATCTTTTGTGCTTATGAGATTGTTTGAATGATACAGAAACTGTGCCTATCAGAACTGTGAACCGACAATGCTCATCAGGACTTCAAGCAGTTGCTGATGTTGCTGCGTCCATAAAGGCTGGATTTTACGACATCGGTGAGAGGCTAAGAGTACACCATTTTTAGTTATTGAGCACCTGTTGTGATTGTGGTGGAAGAGTTAATTTGTCACCTTGCCTCGCCTATTTGATTTCTCAATACTGGCATTGGGGCTGGATTGGAGTCTATGACAGCGAACCCAATGGGAAGGGAACGGCCTGTAAATCCCAAAGTGTGATATCTCCCTCTCCCCTTATATTTATACACACACATACGAGTAATTTGTGTGCTTACTAGTTATTTGATTAAGACCACAGGTAAATGTCTACCCGCAAGCTCAAGATTGTCTTATTCCTATGGGTATTACTTCTGAAAATGTTGCGGATCGCTATGGTGTAACGAGGCAGGAGCAAGATCAGGCTGCAATAAGTTTGCATGGGCATGGGAATTAATGTTTTGATGTAATGTTATGAGCTTTTGTTCTATTTAATAATCTAATGTCTTAAACTATACTTCCAGGTCGAATCTCATAAGAAGGCTGCTGCTGCAGCTGCTTCTGGTAAATTTAAGAATGAAATAATCCCTGTGGCGACAGAGGTGAGACTTCGATTGCATTGGGAACCTAGTGAATAAATAATCTTATTTTCCAGTGTCCATTTACTTCTTTTGGTCTTAAGGACCACAGTGGTGACCTTAATTTCTATTTTATCTATAGATCATAGACCCAAAATCTGGAGAGGAGAAACATATTACAATTTCTATGGATGATGGAATTCGACCGCACACCACGTTATCAGGTTTAGCGAAGCTGAAACCTGCATTTAAGACGGATGGGACTACCACTGCAGGTATTTGATTTTCTATGTTGGCAACACGTCTATTGAGCATGGTTGGAACACTCTCCAGGTTGACTTTGACTCTCCCGAGTCATCTCATTTTGATGAAGAATCGAGTCAAACATATGGGAGACTCAGCCAAGTCATCTCATCTAAATAAGTTGTTTGCATTCTGAACCATTTGATTGGTTTTGAACAATTACTAAGCAACTATGCCTAAGTTTTGGAGTAGACAATTTAAAAACGATGCCTGAAATGTAATTTGAACCTTATATTTTCTTTTACATTCGATATTTGGACTAATAAATTATGTAATATGCAATATTTTTTCTATTATTTTCCTTATTATAGTAGTTTTCTTGCATATATAAATGTATTAATTTGCATTGATTATTATGAATGCATTCAAATAAATGCATATTTATATTTTATAAGTAATGGATTCATTTTTTAATATTTTTAAAGTTATTTTAAAAGAAACATGACTCTCCCGAGTCTCCAAGTTGACTCCATCCGAGTCAGTTTTTTTTCATTGGACGAGTCGAGTCCGATTCACGAGTTTTCTAACCTTGCTACTGAGCATTAGTACGTTGGGTCCATGTATAATTCTAAGTAAAATTGCTCTATTTTTTTCCTTTTTCTCTGGGAATATATATATGAACCATCAAAGTGATCATAAAAAAAATGAACTCTTTGTTACTTATTTTGTTAGGTAATTCTAGCCAAGTGAGTGATGGCGCTGGAGCTGTGCTCCTAATGAGAAAATCTTTGGCATTACAAAAACGACTTCCTATTCTTGGTGTGTTCAGTTATATACAAAAAGCATATGCAGTCAATTGCAATGGTCATGTAAGTGGGGCTGGCAATCAATTTATCTACGATATTGCTTCTTCTATGCTGGGTGGCTCATCTCAACATTTCTTATATAATCTCTCTCTCTGGAGGCTAGTGGCATTATTAAGTATTTTATCGCATGTCTTGAAATAAAGAATGATATTAATTTTTTCTGTTCAGTCATTTTGTGCACGTTTTTACGTCTCTTGGTACATTTCTTACTCAGGACATATGATGCCCTCTGTTTGAGTTTCCAATGTTTGATGAAATAAATTGATAACATCATTGATTATCATTATATTTACCATCTTGTACAACAAATCCCACGCAGGAGAGGAGCATACTTGCTTATCAAATCTTTTGTTGTTACTCATGTAGGAGTTTTTCTGTTGTTGGAGTGGATCCTGCTGTCAATGGTATCGGCCCAGCTGTTGCTATTCCCGCTGCAGTGAAGTTAGCTGGTCTTGAAATCAGTGATATTGATCTCTTTGAAATAAATGAGGTGTTTATCAGAGCTTCAATTTTCTTCCTCATTTTGGTAAATATTTTGGTCTCCAATCAGTTGGCATTTCATTAACTTGACTCATGGAGTACAATTATCTGTTGCTCTGTCCACAGGCATTTGCTTCCCAATTTGTGTACTGCTGTAAGGAACTTGATCTTGATCCTGAAAAGGTGAATGTTAATGGAGGTGCTAGGGCTCTTGGACATCCTTTGGGTGCTACAGGTAATTATTATATGACATCCCAACTTTTATCTTTAACATTGTTTCAGTAATGTAAAAGAAGCCACTGTTGGTGACATGATTGTGAGTTCTGTTCTGGTCCTCCTGATTTCGCCATATAGAGGAACGTCTGGCATCATGATCAATTCTGTGTTTCGTTCTGGATAAGATGCGATTGAAATTGAAAAAAAAGATGAAAGAAAATCTAGAATTGAAAAAAATTGTATAGTGCTAAAATAATACTAAAAATGCATGCTTACGTCATTTAGAATGAACCATTCTTATTTTTATTTCAATCTAATGGTCCAGTCTATTCAAAATAGTATAGGTGGGGGTGGAAAGGCTTTCGGGTGATGGGTTTAGATTGATCATGTAGGCCCTCAGGTGGGCCCTACCCCCATGGAGCGTCTCGTGCGGTGCGAGACATCTGCACTTGACAATCTGCCTATATAATACATATACCCAATTACGCTGAATGTATTCTCACTTAGTAACTTTGCCATGTGTTATCTAATTGAACATATTGAGCAGCTATAGATTTGTTCTTGCTTCTGCAGGGGCACGCTGTGTGGGAACTCTATTGCACGAAATGAAGCGTCGAGGCAGGGACTGCCGGTTCGGAGTGATATCAATGTGCATTGGTTGGTATTATATGTTTGCTGGTGCGAGCTTATCCTTCCATTTGTGCATATTGACATCCGACTCTTGTGATATTGTGACAGCCACAGGAATGGGGGCTGCTGCTGTTTTCGAACGAGGTGATTGCGTGGATGAGCTGTGCAATGCAAGAAAGACCCAAGCCTGCAATCTGCTATCAAGGGATGCTCTATGAATGACTCTTCTGGGCCTCTGGCATTTCATTAGTCACATACAAATGTATTTTGTTATACAGTATTACTGCAAGGTGAAATAAGTCGCACAAAAGAAGCGACCCAGCCAAATTGACCTGTTAACGTGGCATGCAGTGATGTTAATCATAATTGGCATCTCCTAATGCCATATGATCTTTGTTGTACTTTCTTAAAAAATCAAGTTTGTGATCTTTTCTATGAAAGTAAAATGTCACAGTGAATGCTTTAGTCAGGCTGTTGCCAGAGTACATCTTTTTTCTCTTGAATGCTCAAGTGATGAGAGGTTATTTTAGTATTGTATTATACCTGCATCGCTGAAGTGAAATCACCCTCTTATCCCAAATGCTTCAGGTGATCTGGTAGTGTTTATGGTTTGTGGAAAATAGCATAGAGATCTTATCTCCCTCTACCAAAAGAACTGCATGGCATCCTTGGAATCCACATTCTATGGACGAGCCCAAAAAGTTTACCATATACTACTTCTTACGTCTATAAAATACAATTATACCTAGGTGATCGGTCCCTTTATGATAAGTGGGTGATGTTGTGTGGGGCCTGACTGACTGCAGTCCATTGGCATCATTAATTTGATATCTTGAAGCCCCAGGACAGTTAAACGGTTATTACATGACAGAAATAGAAATAACATCAGTATGAACTGACATGGTCGATGCCTTGGAATCTTGAAGGTGTGAGATGGTGTGAAACTAGCAGCCTTTTGTAACTGTTTGTTTCATGTAATTAAACTCCTTGGATTATACTTACTTAAGTGGTTAAAAATGAAGAACTAAGATGAATATCCAAAAATGATTATCAAATAATCCATCCTTCAATAGAAATTGAATATGGGAAGATGGGAAATGAATACCCAACTATCACCCGAGTAATTCAAATCCTAGGAAAGTAAAGGTTCAATCTACTTCTACACCTTATTTCCTACCTCGCCTCATATCCTTCATCCATCACCTCTTTAATCCTAGGTAAAGCTAATTTGACCATGAATTCATGTATTCAATTTCTATCTATTTTATGCAAACAAACATGCTCCAAAAAAATCACTGTTAAGTATGCAAAAATGACCATTAAATAACCTCCCCTACAACCCTTTGTCACTCAAACGTAATTTAGCTAGTTAGCAGCATGGGCATTGGACCCTTATGTAAAAAAAAAAAAAATGCCTTCTAATATAACGCAAATCAAATACCCAAGCATCATCCCAGTAAATATCTTTTTATTGAATTCCCATGGGCCTATTCGTTTCATATAATTGAATACTTACATTGTATTAGTGGTTAGAAATGGAGAACAAAAGGTAAATATAAAAAAATGACAATCAAATAATATCCCGTAAATGGAAACTGAATCAAGGGGACGATAAGAAAATTTTCCTTCAATCTTATTGGTATGCGCATATAAAATCCAATCATTTGTAGGTGATTCATCCTTTCATCATAAGTGGTGATGAGGTGTACCAACTACAATATTTTGTATCATTAAATTTGATATATGTTGAAGCCCTAGGACCGTTAACATTAAGACATGATAGAAATAACATCAATTCGAGCTGGAGCTGTGTTATGGTGGTGCGAGCTGTAGTGTCATTGGCCCATTGCCTCCAAATCTTGTGGTTGGTCTTGTTAAACTTTTACTGATACCCACTTATGGTTGTGCACGTTTGGTAACAAGTGAGGGATCCATCATCCATAGATTTGAGAATTCCTCACTGCCGCTGGAATAAGGATACCTTATTGAACATTTGTTTGTTTGAGGACTTAATATTGATGTTGGCGCATTCCGATGCATATAGCTGGAAAAATTGGTATTGATAAACAAGCCTATAAAAACTGGGAATTTCCAAATCCTATAATGGTCGGTCGGACTTGAAAATCCTCAGAGAATAAAAATTCTCAGTAGCCCAAACCATTGAGGATTTACAATTATCAAATGTGAGTTTTCCAAGACTTGTGAAAAACCCGCGAGGAATCCTCTAGTTTTTTTATTGCCAAACACGACCTTTATAAATGTCCTAGAATTTTGATCTTCGGAATTGTTATTTTGGGGACTGTTGGGACATTTCTAGTTTTTTTTTATTTTTTTTGGGAAATCACAGGAAGACGATATAGTAATGAATTATTTTTTATATAGTTAAAATGATAATAAATTTAAACTAAGTATAAAATTATATTGATTTTGTTAAAAAAAAAATCCTTAGAGGAAAAAATTGTTAAAAAGATAAAGATTTAAACTAAATATAAAATGCTATTGGTTTTGTTAAAAAAGTCTTGATTTCCCCACTTTTTTTTTTTTAAACGTTCTTGCATTTTCTCACAATATTCTCATGTTCGGTATACATGTTCAATATAATGGTTGTCAAAAATACTATTTAAATATTTAATAACATCATAATCATTATCATTAAAGCATTATTCCAGCTATATTGGAATCAGCCACATGAATTCTATTATGTCACTCCAGTCTATAATTTGCGAAATCCTTGAATAGGTTGCCCTTCTTCAGATCTTATCCACTTTTACCATATATCCATATCAATATTTTCGTTTCTATTACACTCTATTTCTAGTATGGTTTATTTTCTAATTGTACTCTATAGGTCATAACTAGTCTAATTGTAGTTTTGTAAAATTTTTCCTTCAACCTTGTTGGTATGCATCTATCACAAAACACAAAACAATGAAACACTCTATCTGGAAGCCTCTACTTTAAGCATCTAGCTCTTATCCTATATTCAACAGCTTCTTCAATGTCCCCACCTTATTAATTATGGAGCTAAGGTATCAAAATGACTCTCTCTCTCTCTCTCTCTCTCTCTCTCTCTCACACACACACACACAAAAAAATGACTCTCTTTGTAATATATCTAAAGCTTTAAGCTCACAAGAGTTACATCTCTATAGACATCCCAATTGAGTTTCAATTATTTATTTCATCTTTGTATGATTTATTTTAATTAAAGTACTTGGATTTTAAAGCCAACAACATAAATAGAGTACCTTCTCTAGAATATGATGAGCAGTTAACTTATTCCTAGTCAATGAAAAAAAAAAAGGACTTAAAGCTTACCGTACGTCGATACAAATCTGTGCTCGTTGAAAACTTACTTATATCTCCACTGGCAACACTCACACTTGTTACTGTTCTCTTGTACTATCATGTGTGTATGTTATTGAAAGTTTCAACAATAATAGCATGTAGTTTTGATTGTGATTTCATATTGAAATGTATTGTAACTTAATTCATAATTCCATTTTATTTTGTTTTCTTGTGTTTATTCATAGTCGAATTCTTGAAAAATATCCAAAATTGAAGGGTTTTTCTTTTTCTTTTTTTTTTCTTTTTTTTTTGTTTTCTTGATTTTCAAATGATTATCTCTAGAGGAAAAAGGCCAAAAGAAAAGGGAGACATTCCATTGTCCCATCTATACAAGAAAGAACCCCTCAATGCAAATTGAACTAGTAATGGGAGTTTTAAAAGAAAAGAGTACATAAATGCAACTAAAATAAATTGGGTAGTGGTTGGAGTTGACACATAAAGCACTCATAAATGCAAGTATACATAATTAGTTAGTAGTTGGGTTGGACCAAGAATCCAATTAAGTGGGCCTCAAAGGAATGCATTGCAGTTGCATATACTTGCTTTGGGGGGTACTGAATAGATAACCATCAAGCCCTAGTGTGTGACTTGTCCTAGAATTTTATTTTTAGTTTAATCAATTGGTGCTCAAAGAGAAGGGATTTTGTTGCCGTAAAGGTGATTATTTGTGACTTCTACCAAGTAATTAGGGCAGGAAGTTCTGTTTTACATGTAAATGTCATATGGGAGATCTAGGCACCGTTTGCTTGCCGTTTTCTTTTCCGCAAAAATGCAGTTGCACAAACACGTTTTATGAGTATCCTTACTCCCAAGTAATATTTACATGTAAGTCACTTTAATGTAATATTTTCACCATGCCTTAAGCCCTTGCCATGAACTTGCTATTCCCAAGTCAAGTTAATTAGCATAACAACATGTCATTAAAATATTATATGGGTTACAACTCATGGAGTCATGGAATGATAAGACTTTGGCCACAGATCACATATTCCTTAGTTTCCATCTGTACTGATGAAGAATACAGAGAAAGGTAAATTTAGGATACCCTTTTCTGGTGTTCCTAACCTTGGTTCATCTTACTGGTTGGATCCAGGAAGGCACCCATGTGAATCCAGATAGGGGTGGCAATGGGCCTAGATCAAGCTGGGCTGATCCACTCCAGCTTCGTTGCATTGGGCTTGAGCACAGATAAATGCTCAGAGGCTTGTTTAGTCGATGGGCCTAGCTCAAGTCTACGTACACCATGTAGGACTGGCTCGTCTAATTATATCACCATGCAAATTTATTATGATAAAATCCAACACTAAATAATGTCTAACAATGTGTGAGATTAGGACTCATGGTAATTCAAGGGGATTTGGTGTTTGTGAGGGATTGAATTGACCATAGGTGGTCCTCAAATATGAAAACTCAAAAAGGCTAGCGAGTGGGCTCGGGAAATATATTATCGAGCTCTTGCTTGGGCTAGCTCATGTGACTTCGGCTCGAATCTCTCATGGCCAATGCATTTGCCACCCCAAGATCCAAATGGTCTATCCTCCTTACCAGCTTCCATTACCATGGTCCTCCAATGTCTTCCTCTTTCCTACCTGTGTATCCTACCTTCTTAATTTCAAACTCCTCTTGTCCCTTTCACACAGCCTTTCCACCTTTTATCGTCCCATTGATGTTTTCTTCCACCTTTAGTTTTCTCTTGACTTTGTTATATTTTCTAGCTCTTGGCTATGTGATTAGGAACTCTAGCTAGTTTCTGGCATCTAAGTCATTTTCATCATCTTAATTAGGTCTTTTCTCATCAATATGGTCTAATGGTACCCATGTGATTAGAATTTTTAATATTTTCATCTGAATCAATATCCTATATATGTCATCAATTTGGTCGGTCTGATCAAGAGTTCTACTATTTACCAATAAAAATTAGTTAAGACTTAATGAGCTTTCCACCAGAGCTAGGGACAAGAAGGGACCACTCATTTAAATGCAAGTCCAAGTGCTGATAGGGATACCAAAACACCTCATCGAAGAAACAAACACAAATTCATGCTTCACGGGCGTGGTCAGTTATTAATGAGATGTAATATGCCCTTAAGACTTTTGAGATAGCTTTACCCACCTTATTAATGAGATGTGATGTCCTTAAAAATTTTAGTATAATTTTGCCCTCCTTACCCATTTGACTTGTGAAAAGCCTATAGATACATCCAAAAGTTTTCTTGTAAAACTATCTGGAGTTTTCTAATCATTTAATTTTAGGCCTTACTTTTTTAGTTTTCTTTTCTTTGATTAAATCTGCTAACAAAACTGATTAGTTGTTTTGTATATATGGCTGATCACACCATTTTTTTTTTGTTATTTAATGTCTCAATTATTCATTTAACCAACTCCAAGTGGAGTGAATTTGGCTCAAAGGTAATAGATGGAATATTTGTGATTGAGATTGTTTAGATCTTGATGTAAGCCCCCAAATAGACTTCATATGACTTGACTGAGAGAATCCATCCTATGAGGACTTCTAATTGGAGTTTTTATTGTATGCTTCTTTTTTTTCTTAATGATTTCTATACTATGCAAATTGCAAGGTAGAAGTGGGAGATCAATGAGAGAGTGAGTAGTTTTGAAAAAAAAAAAAAGAAAAAGAAAAAGAAAAAAGAATTACATAGTAGTTTTGGAGAGAAATTACGAACAGTATCATTATAACAAATATAATTTCTTAAGTATGTTTTGAGAGAGAGTTTAAGAAAGTTGTTCAAAAATTACTCAAAAGAGTGGGTGTTGTTTGAGGGAGCCTGTCACTTCATTATCGTTCAATTAATGTAGTGATGTTGCAAGCAAATCCAATCCTTCTGTCTAATTATATTGAATAAGACATCAGTTTTCAAGTCAGGCATGCTGATTTGCACTATGTGGTAGCAACGAGGGTCACACAGACAAGCCACGTGTGATAAACTCTCCAACTGGTGGGGGTACAATGGTGTGGTTCCTCCAAGCTGACCTGGAAAATCTGAAGCATCAACATGTCGACCAATTATAATCAATGTAGTAGATAGAAACCCCAACTGTACCTAAAGCATGGCCCCAACATGTTGAATATGCAAGAACCGCCTCATGAATGAATGGAGCTGCTGAAGCAGGTGGTATATTTATGGTCCTCTCTTAAATGCTCTCCTTCCTTCCTTCTTGACTACTAAAAGCTGGTTTTTTTTTTTTTTTGTTTTATTTTACCAGTATTTAAAAATGAAAAATAATCAAGTGAGAACTATTCTCATGGTTCAAACCGTGAGAACTATAGGGTGGGGCCACCTATCACCCAATCCAAATCTTGCAATGGACAGGGACCCTTTTGATAGTCACACGTCCCAAGATTTGGGACCAATGCGAATGAACTGGACCGTTGGATCAACTATATACCCATATGAATGGATTTAGCTTGTCGGCCATGGATGAAGGGGTTAGAAACATAAGATTGTGGCCAAACTTGATATTCATGATAGTCCCATATAGATCTTTGAATCCCCACCGGTCTCATTCCAAAATGAGCCCTCCAGTGGGCCCTACAAAAAAGTTCTCACGGTAACTCCGTAAGAACAGTTCTCACCGGATCACATCCCTTTAAAACTTCCTCTAGCATTGGGAATGTCTCTAGATTTTCCATTAGTTTTGTTAACATCATTCTAAGAACCTAATTCCAACTATTTGGGGCTTCTGTGTACTTGGTCTGTTAAGCATTTATTATTTCAGATTGGCATTTCTAACACAAAGTGGCTGTGGGACTAGGGGTGTCAACGAGCTCGTAGAGATTAACTGGGCTTCAAAGTTGGTCCCCACGAGCCATGCAGGCCTACATATCGAGCCGGAGACTGAAGCCCAAAATTTTTACATGTAAATAGTCCATATTGAAACGTTGATCTGTCAATCATGCATCTGTTGGGCTGGGTATTTGGGTTTTAATGTAGAAGTTTGAGCCTGACCTTTGTATTAGATGGGCTTACATTTCGAGTTGGCGCTAGTGCATGGGCCAGAAACCTTTTGAAGATCACCTGAAGTGGGTTGGGCCTTAAAGGCTTGGCTGGACTGCATGCCCATGAGCCGAAAACCCGTCCAAGACTCCATGGCGGAGCCAGCCTATTGCCAGCCATGGGTGTGATCCACTCGAGGCAGTTGTGTGAAGAAAAGACGGGACTGATCAGGGAATGAGGAGAATGCCACTGAATCAATTATCTGTTAATTAGGTCACCCATCTCTTTATGCTTCATCAATGGAAAGTCACCCAGCTCTTTCAGCTCCATCAATGTAAACTTATCTCTTACTTTTCAACTATCTAGCTTGTTTTAATAGGTAGGAAATTCAAACCCAACCATCAGCTAGCATCTTATCCAAATGTGCAGTTTGTTGCTAGAATCATAAAACGATGGGTGCCTCTGCAGACTGCAAAGGGGAACATTTGTCAAGTTGGTGAGACTAAGAGAAATCTTGAGTTCTTTTTTTGGGAAAATTTCAAAAAAGCTGTTAACTTTTGGGCGATTTTCAAAAAAGGGTTAAAATAATTTAATATTTCAAAAACATACGAAAGATTGCAAGACTTCTTTCACTCAAGTCCAATCCGACAATCCATACCCACCGCCGGTAATTTTGTATAAATAAAAACTCAAAAAGGACAAAAGTGCCCTTAGTGAGTAGCAAGTAGGTAAATATGAAAATTTCAAAATAGTCCTAAACTTTTTAGGCGGGCACTCTAATTATTAACCTAATCAATAATTAATTTCAGTTTTCACGTCATGATCAATCTAATATTTGGGGCACTCTAATTATTAAGGTAAATTCCACTGCAATCAATGCATTGTGTTATATAAGTGACTTTGAACAAGCAAAAGTAATCTTATAGTTGGTCCAACATTTTGGAGAATTAATTAAATCAAATTGGTTTTTTTCATTTTGAATAAAAAAAACTGCCAATGGTGGATGGAGATCTCCCAACATGACCTAATTGAAAGAAGTCTTGAAAACTTTCAAACCTTTTGGAAATATTCATTTCCTTGGTCCTTTTTTGAAAACCACCTAAAAAGTTTAGGACCATTTTGAAAATTTCCTTTTTACTTACTTACTACTCACTAAGGGCACTTTTGTCCATTTGAGTTTTTGTTTATACAAAGTTGATTGCGGTGGGTATAGATTGCCGGATTGAGAATTTTCATACGTTTTTGAAATATTGAATTTTTTTTACCCTTGTTTGAAAATCACCCAAAAGTTAAGGACTTTTTTGAAAATTTCCCTCTTTTTTTTGGTAGAAATATTTGGTTGATGTTGATTAGTCCTAGCTTGAAGGAGCAAAAATACATAGAGGGGCGTGCCTATTGAAAATCAAAGCCGGTCAAAACAAACACCCATCTAGTTCATAGGATATCCTCAAATTTTACCCCAACAGGAGTTGATCCCACTGAGATTGACTACTTGAAGAAAAAGTTAGAATGAATAATGCATACGATTTTTTTAATCAATTTTTAATTAAACGAATAATCTTATGGTGAAATCAATTCCTATTAGAGTAAATATTGGGATATACCATAGACGAAAAGAAATTTTATTTTGAGCAATTCAGATTTTCAATGGGTGGGCCTTAATTTTACTCCTTTTTAACTCAAGTCAAAGCCTCAAAGGATCCGGATTCCTTTCTCACCACATAAAACACCTGCTATCTAAACAAAAAAAAAAAAGATATTTTTTTTATTAAAATACATGCCTGACCTATGTAAGGATACATTTTAAATAGGGAGAACAGGTGGGGCTTAACTCATATGTACCCCCGTTCACATCTTTCTCAGCTTATATCCTGCTTGTCCAATTATGACTTTAGGGTGCCATTATTGTTCATGACATGTATACATTGGCTCATGCTTGACATATTTTATTCCATAATTTTTTTTCATTTTTGGTTTTTTTTTATAGGCTTAACTCATAGATGGGCCCTTTGTCACCACCGGTGGTACTTCCGACTTGAAGATCAAAATTGATCTCTAGAAATGAATGTAATACCTAGGTGTCAATACCACTCAACTATATGACTGTGCTGGCTTCATTTGAGTTCTAAATTAAAGAAAGTATTTAAAAAAACATATATATATATATATATATATTTATACAATCGATAGAGGGTTAGGTAGCCATAAATATCTCTCTCACACAAAATGAAAGAAAAGTCTACTAATGCGTCGGCAACCCAACACAGTGCTTCTTTTCTAACCAAAAGAAAACAAAAAAACATAGTTCTTCTTCTCCGCTGTGATCTTGTCAGTTGTACCTGAATCATCTTGAGGAATATATAAATTCTAATACAATTTTAGGATTTCCACATTCTTGTAAGTCTTAATTCCCGACTACCTATTGTGGCACCATTAATTCCTGATATTTTTTTATGGAAAAAGCCAGATTGCCCTGGACGACCATGTTCTCACTGCACCAAAAATCGCTATTAATAACGGTCTTAAAAGTGATGAAAGAGAAAATGGCATAAGAGAGTTAAATTATAGGACGATTGATTCGCATGTTTTTCTCAGGCTATAAAGTCACATACTTCAAAATTAGCTATGGTCTGTGTCATATTTGAATCTGACACCATTTTTATATGTAAAGTCTTTCTTTCTAATCATATTCAATGTCTGACAGAAAAGGTTCAAAGGGTCAAGGAAGCTCAATTGCATAATTGGAGGTGCAATCAACTCAAGTTAAATAATTTGCAGTTGAATAACTGCTGCAGCCACTAAATCTTGCCAAAATTAGTCTAGTGATTCCAACCACCCAATCGATGGCCACAAAACTATAAGAAAAAGGCTTGAGTCATAAATTAAGCAAAGTTTACTGGGTGCCGACAAATCTCAAGAATTACAATGAAGAATGAGCTGGCAGGGAACGTACGTGGTCCATATTTATGAGTTTTACAGTACACATCATTGAACCATAATATGGTTCCATCCGAAGTAATGGATTTTTCTCTGGGTGTGTTAACTGGAAGAGACCAGTAACACCAGTCTAATCAATTCCAGTAATTCATTTTAACAATCCCATGAACCTGCATCTTCACCCATCCCTATTTATTACCCATGAATGCCTAATCAGAGAAATGCAGACCCCCCTCCCCCCACCGAAACCAAAGGAGAAGAAAGAGAGGCCTCTAAACTAGCATGGATTTTTTAGAGGAGAGTGGCTTCTCTGCCTCCACTGGCATCTACTATAGCAAATGGGACTCCCCATGCTTACCCCAAGCTCCCAACCTCTCCCTCCCTACCTTTCTCCTCTCCCTCTCCCCTCAATTGCTCTCAAAACCTGCCTTCATCGACGCAAAGACCGGCGACAAGCTCACTTATGGAGAGCTTCGCGCGCTCACAAAGGTGGTCGCAAGCGCATTGCACTCACTGGGCATCAAGAAAGGGGATGTGGTCCTCCTAGTCTCTCCAAACTTCCTGCATTTTCCTCTACTGGTGTTGGGGATCATGTCCCTTGGAGCTGTGTTTAGCACAGCCAACCCCCTCAACACCAGGCAAGAGATACAAACTCAAGTCCAAGACTCCAATGCTGTGCTAATATTGACCACCCAAGAGCTCCAACCAAAATTAGATGGGCTCTTATCTAGACCATTGATTCTGGTGGAACCCTTCCTGGAGAAGTTGATCAATGGCCCTCCGCCTCCTCCCACTTGCAAGCTCCCACATGTGACTCAGGATGACACTGCTTCACTCATGTACTCTTCAGGTACCACTGGGAAGAGCAAGGCTGTTGTGGGTTCCCATAGGAATCTCATTGCCATGAGTTGCCTGCTGAGGTTCGTGTGGAATGCTGGTGGCATGTGCGATGAGGTTTACATGTGTGTGGTGCCACTGTTCCACATGTTTGGGCTGTCGGTGTTCGTGTGTGGGGTGTTGGCCGTTGGATCGACGACGGTGATCCTACGAAAGTATGCATTGGAAGATATGCTGATGGCCATGGAGGAGTTCGGAGTGACGAGGCTGCCGGCGGTGCCGCCGATGGTGGTCCAATTGACGAGGACCAATGAGGTGGCTAAGGCTTATGGTTTAGGCACATTGAAGGAGGTTATATGTTCCGGTGCCCCCTTAGGGAGGGAGCATATGGAACGTTTTACCCTGTGTTTTCCCCAAGTGACCCTCTCTCAGGTTAGCTATTGTTGTTCATGTTGTTGTTGTTGCATTTTAGTGTGTTAAATTTGTTTAGTTATGCAAATCTACTTCTTCAAGCCCCATAATCACAAGATGTATTAAATTTCAAAAAAGTTATTGGGATTTTATAATTTCACTATTCAATCTCTAGCTTCATCATCACCCTTATATATACCATCTCACATGGGTTGGTTTTGCGAGTTTTAGCTTTCTTAGATTCTACCTTAAAGACTTCTCAAATATTTCTTTTCTTTTCTTTTCTTTTCTTTTTTTTCTCTCTCTCTGATCTTCCGTCTATGGTGACCTTTTGCTTTCTCTGGTTTAGACCAAATAATGCTACATATATAGAGAAGAAAAACAGTTTCCAGTTGTAGTTTTTTATCTTTAAATCAATTCAATGTGTTCTCTAAATGAAGATTTTTTTCCTCATCTTACTTTAGTATGGTTTGAACTTCCTATTAATGTTTTTCTCATCTTACTTTGGTTGTTTTGAACTTCCTATTAATGAACATGAAACTAGTGAAATTAAGTAAACTACACCATCCAATGGCATTATAGATACTGATTCTATCTTAATATATCCTCCAAAGTAAAATATTGGAAATAAATGCAATAGATGCTGACAGAAAGGTAGGGTAGAAATTTGGTAAAATAGCCAATAGAGGAAAGCTGGATTCCTGACTTGGCTTTTATTTGTGATCGTACCGACTGTACAACTCTACAATCCAGTTGTTATTTATTACCAAAAATAAAAAACTACAGTTGTGATGGTAGAGACTGCATTATATTGATTGAGTTTTGTTTCACTCCCTTCTTTGTTTGAGTGTGTTCTAGATTGAAAAAGAAAAAAGAAAAAAAAAAAGACAGTCATGGTTCCCCCCAACCCCCAACCCGAGCAGTTTCATATGAAAACTCTCTCTTTTTAAATCATATTTTGTTGCAACCTGTTCGTATCATTTAAGACTTCTGATCAAAGATTAGGCGTCTTAGTTTTAAGGGGATTTGATATTTTAATACCCCTTATACATGAAATTTCCAATTTCATAACTAAATTTAAGCAAATGTCACTAGAGTTATTTGATTCTAGTCAACTTTTTTTTTTTTTTAACTTTTTTGCCTTAGATCCCATGATATCATGGGTTTTTAATATCCATGATATCATGGGATCTAAATGTTAAAAGTTGAAAACCTACTTGGATCCCATGATATCATGAGTTTTAAGAAATCTATGATATCATGCGATTCAAGGCAAAAAAGTTTATAAAAAAAAAAAGTAACTAGAGTCAAACGACTTTGGTGACATTTCGTGAAGTTTAATTATGGAACTGAGAATTTCATGTCTAAGGAGCATTGAAATGTCAAATAACATATTTAGATAAATATCCCCGATATTTAACAACCTGTTTCATTAGTAGACCTGATTATTGACCATTAGCAGCCCCATTAAATAGCTAATATCAATGGTACAACTGCCCCAAATCCCAAACCATTCAATCTAATACAAAGTTTTACTTGTTTGTCGTTGTAGTGTTATGGCCTAACCGAAACAAATGGCCCCGTGACACTTTGTGATGGAATTGGAGGGAGGTTCCATGTTTCCATTGGGAGGATTATACCATCCATGGAAGCTAAGATCGTTGACATACGAACAGGAAAGGCGCTACCCCCTCGCCAATACGGCGAGCTTTACTTAAGAGGACCTCCTGTCATGCGAGGTATTTCTCCTCTTCAGCTTTTTACAATTGATCACTACATTAAGGGCACATTTGTGTAATCGGTTATGTGAACTTTTTCTATTTTCACGGATAAAAAAAATGAAAATTTTGACTCAATTTTTACACTTTTCCTTAAGGAAAAAAAAAAAAAGCCACACCAAACTCAAAGATTTTCGCCATAGAAAAGTAGCCAGATTTTCCATGCCTTTTCCGTGAATATGCGACCACACATGCACGTGCCTATATATGTTCGTGGAGGTTGAAATTTCCTAGTACGGTCTTTCTTTCCAGGCTACTTGAGGAGCCATGAAGCCACGTGCCTCGCCATTGATACTGATGGATGGCTCCATACAGGCGACCTGTGCTTCATTGACACGTCTGGGCTTGTATATGTAGTAGATAGGATCAAGGAACTTATTAAATACAAAGCCTATCAGGTATCCCTCTCTCTTTCTCTCTCTGTCTGGGTATTTTGATGGGCCTGGTTTCTCTCTCTCTCGCTCTCTGGGGGTACTTTGATGGGCCTCTCTCTCTCTCTCTCTCTCTCTCTCTCTCTCTCTCTCTCTCTCTCCCCCTCTGCAATAGCTGCACGTGGAAGTAGATGCATGCTTATCGTTTTATTATATAATTTGGACTTTTCAGGTTGCCCCAGCTGAGCTTGAGGAGATCCTGGTCGCCCACCCAGAGGTTGTGGACGCTGCTGTGATATCGTAAGTGATATATACAATCCATGTTTTATTGTTTTACATGGCTATTCTCGTATAATTCATATATGAGGATGATTTGTTCTTTATTATCACACACCCACACATGACTCAGGGGTGGCTCGACCATTGAACAAGAAAAATCCTTGCTTTAGGCCCCCCAAAAGAATAAAGCCCCATAGAAATCATTTTCTCAAATTCTAAAACGACATTCAAGAAATTGTTATAGTTTTTTTTTCTCCCAATGCCCCATAATAGTAATTAGTATCACATCTCATTAAAGTCATCTTTTCACATTTAAACAAAGCATTAAAGCAAATGTGATCCTTCTTTTTCTCTACACAGTGTCTTTTTAAATCTCAACAAATCTCAACCCAACCTCCTTGCTACCTCATCAGTGAGGTTTTTCAAATTAACGTTTCTCCGCCAACAATTTTCCATCTCACATACTCTTTTCTCTCTGATCACCTCTGTCTCTCTCATAGTTTGCCTTTTTCTACAATTACTTTTTTTTATTTGTAAAGAAATAGTCTTTAAAGATTTATTTATCTGGTTTTGTCTTCTTTTTAATAATATGTGGATATATTTTGATAATGGATATGAGTCTTTTTTATAATATATATATATTAATCATAACCCACTAACTCAAATAATATCCATTTTTTCATAATGAAAAAGATGGATCAAATTCAAAATTCATCTATATCTACAATCTTTATAGCCAATAATGATAAATCACTAAATCAGGTTCTATTGTTTTATAATTTTAAGATTTTCTTAATTCCATGCTCGTATTGTATGTTTATTATAGTTAGCGTTCGTTTTATATATAAACATTATTAGTTATAATTTATAAATGATGAATGTACTTATTAGAAAATACAAATTCAGATGTTCAAAACTTAAAAAAAAAAAAAAAAGAGAAAAAAGAATAGATAATTTGAGGCCTCATTTAGGATTGTCGGTTTAGGCCTCAAATTGTCTCGAGCCGGCCCTGACATGACTCATCCAAGTCCCTCATCATCAACACTATGAACACACATGACTCACCCAAGTCCCCCATCATCAGCACTATATAATCCATGTTTGTTTATGTGAGAGGGAGGTGCTTCACCTCTGAGCTACTAGTGAAATTGCTGTACGAGAGATGTCGGAATGTGGGGCATATCAAGGCTTGTGCTAAGAGCCTCAACAGCTCTTTACAAATAAGCTCAATTAAATCTGTTGATCACGCACACATATTTCATTAATTTGGAGAGCAATTTTCGCTACTTTGATGGTGAAATCCGATCTTCTAAGCATCATATATTTGAACATTGACATTCATGAAAAGCATAGAGAGAAATCTAAAAGAGAAAAAAAATGATCTGCGAAGAATATCATCAGCTGGAGATCACCTGAACAAAAAATGAAATATACATCTCAGTGGTAAGATTTACTTTAGAAGAAGAATGGATTAGAATATGTTTACCATCAAAATGGTCCCGTTATATATTTACTACTGGCCTTCACTCTTCAATATTCCTTTAAATTTCAGATGGGTCCATTTAGTTTGACCTGATTCCACTGTATATAAAATAAAGTTTATTAAATTCATGTGAAAATATTTTTTATAAGAGCCCATGAATTTTCAGGCACCCAAATGAAGAGGCAGGAGAGATACCAATGGCTTGTGTGGTCCTCACCGCTGACAGCAAACTGAAAGAAGAAGATGTAATCAATTTCGTGGTCAACAAGGTAGGGAACTCATTTCCATCTCTGGTACATACCATATTTATTATCTGTGGTTAGGCATTTAATATTTTAGACAGTTGCCACTATATTTCTGAATTGACAAAGGCCACCAATTAAATGCATATATAGAATGGCTCCTTATGCGAAGGGTAAGGAGCGTGAATTCTTACTTGGTTGGTACGTCATCTCTTTGCAATTGTACAGGCTCTTTTTCCACTTGTGTGGGTTTTTTTTCTTCTACATGTACAAGCTTCCTTCCCACCTAAGTATGCTACTTTCCGGGTTCCTCCTTTCCCATTCGTGTGGGTTTTCTTTCTTTCACGTGTGCAAGCTTCCTTCCCATCTAAGTAGGCTACTTTCCAGGTTCTCTCTTGGTCCCAACCCCCTCAGTTGGAACTTGCACACTGGGAATTCATAGACATAATATGATAACTTGTCCCTTGGGATTTACAAATGCTATGTGTTTTTGACAGAAAACCAAATTCGAACTTCTTTGCATTTTGCTGGAATTTCTAGATGCTCCACTCAAGAATTTAGGAATTCTCCCTGGGGAACAGCTTTTGAATAACAAAAATTCAGATAATTCTTGTAAAGAAAAGGCCGTGAGAATGAACTTGCAAAGGTGGGAAGCTTGTAACAGGTTTGGCCAAGGTTATATTGATTGGATAACGCTGCCGATATCATCTAGAAAAGGATTTGCCATCCAAAAACATTTTTAAAAAAAGGTAATAAAAAAAGGGTTATCATGAGACCCTTCTTTTCTAGGATTTGATTTAATATGGTGGTTGGATATTCATTATTTATCTCTCCTTAATTCATCCTCTACTAATTTTGGAGTCACACCTTTGTCACTTCATATATCTGCTTCTAGGAATACATTTTTCAGTAGAGTCGGTGATTCTGAATTGGATGAAACAGTATGTTCCTATTTCTATGAAATAGACATCGGGACTCCTCTTAGAATTTCTAACAACAAAAGTAGGAACGAAACCCAGAAAAACAATAATAGCAGAGGAGGTCTACCTGACGCCTGGGTGTTTAAAAAAAAAAAAAAAAATGCGCCTCCTTTTGACGAATGAGAGAAGAACTATTAATGCCAAATCCTTTTGGCGAATGAGAGAAGAACTATTAATGCCAAATTGTGTTGAGGTGGACTTCTCATCTCAGAAGGAATGCATATCTTTTCCTAGTTTTAAGGAAAATAGGTTTAATGCTTATCATCTCAAAACATGCAATAATGGTGGCTAACAAACGATTTCAAAATCTTCCTAGTTTTTCTCTTCATTTAATTTACAATTGATTGCATATCATTTCCCTTTTCTCCTTCACCTGGGTCCATTGATTTTTTGATCGGTGGCCCAATAATGTTTCTTATGGGAATTCTACAAACGGCAAAAGGGTGTTTAACAATATATATATAGGGAGACGGTCCTATAAGGACCGTCCTCACCATTATTTTATGGACTCATCCAAACCGTTGGATTTTGAGCCTCATCCAACGCTCATCACACACAGTATATATTGAATGGAGGGAAAAGAAAATGAAACCCAAAAACAGACATCGCTCAAATCGGAAGAAGCAACGATTCTCTCCTCTCCCTTCTCCCTTCCATCTCTTCCCCGGCAAACCCAGAGCTATCCTCTACCATATTTCATCTCCGGTGCCAAGCTATCTTGTTTTCCCCAAATCCTCTTGTCTGCTCAAATGGGGAAATCCCCAGATCTTTCCTCCCGTGAAAGATAAATGCATAGCAGATCTCGATCGTCTGCTTCGGCCTGGGTTCTTCAGGTCTCCAGCACTCTCTTTGCTTTACCGACATGGGTTTCGTCCTCAACAAGGAGCTCTCTTTTCATCCCCGGCATGACACGGGTTTCGTACTCAACAGGGAGCTTTTCTTGAGTCTCTGGCATGACATGGGTTCCGTCCTCGACACAAAGCTCATATGCCGTCCCCTAGCCCCCATTTCATTTTCCCATGTTCTTCATCTGGTCTTCCATCGCTTGCCTGGGATATACTTGTCTTCCACTTGCGAGCAACAAGCTGATTTTTCCCAAATCAATTCCGCCTTGCGAAAGACGAACCCGTATCTACCCGAACCTGATCTACCTCTGCCATTGCTCGTCTCTGGAGCGAGAGTGGCACCAAACAGAGGGGAAACTGCTCGTCTCCAAGTTCGATTCTCCCACAGCAAACGAGATTTTACTTTTCATGTTGAGTCAGGCATAGAATACATGCTTTGGGGATGCCTTAGTTGCACATGTAACCAGGATGGTTAATCCAATGCTTAAAATGTTGTTTCTGAATTATTAGAAACTTGCCTTTTGAATTCATGGTACTGTCTCTCAATGCTTAGCTTGCTAATGAACTGTATTTGAATTCCATGCTATCTTGCGTATTTGCTCTGATAAGTACTACACACCCACTGTTCACAAGTCCTTCATCATCAACTCTACAACTATAACTGGAAACTACAAATGAATTGCCTTCTTATCACAATGGGTAGATAGCACGGTCGGGGCCTGGACTAATTGGAGTTTCCAAGCCAGGAATATCTGTAACATGGGGTCCAAATATCTGATTGATTGTGGAAAATGAAACAAATAAAGTTTGTATCTAATGGTGGATATCTGTAACATGGGGTCCAAATATCTGATGCTCCCAAAATCTTACTTGTATCTATAAACAACAATTTCCAGAAAACATCACAAAACAGAAATCAATGTATATATTCATTCTTGGATTTGAGAGGGACAAAACAACAGGTGGTTACATTTTCATATTAAAGGTCAGACAAATAATAACCAATTTACAACTCAACACAAAGATAAACACACTATTTCAATCTTTAAGCTTAAACATGACAAAAGTATTCAAACACATCTCAAATCACTGCCCTGTAAAATTTCAACTACTTCTCCTCCCAAGACTTGTTTGCCTGTGTATAGTAAACAACAGATGGGTCTCACACCAATCCACGTATAGGCTCCTGTTAACTGAAAAGTTGCCCAGCTATTTGTCTCATGATACCATTTATCTGCATAGAAAGGAATATTAATAATCGGACACAAAGGAACAAATAAAATTAAGCTACACAAAATTTGTTCTCTAAAATATACCTGATTGCTTCCATGGCGGCTGGGTGATCCACCATTGTGGCCAGCTATCAAGGCAGGGTAGTCATCGTCCTCTTCTACCTCAATAATGGAAGGTGAAGTTTGGGAAAATAGAGCGGGGTGGAAAGACGTGGGGTCGTCCATGGAAGATGGGGTTTTTATCAACTGTGATAAAGGCGAGAGGGACGACAGAGATAGATGATGTAGAGGTCGGCGAAAGAGATGAGGAAGAGATCAGAAACAGGTGCTCTGGTTTAGCGAGACCCATCACTGTCCTCGCTATAGCGAGACCCAGGGCTCGCTACAGCGAGAACCTCGCTATAGCGAGACCTGGGTCTCGCTGTAGCGAGCCCCCAGCCACCATTCCCTCCCTCTCGATCAGCGACTACAATCTTCTTTTCTCCTTCCGTTTCACCCAAATCGCAGAGCTGGGTGGCTTTTTCCTTCCTTTCGTTTCCCTCTCTTATGTTATATATGATAGCTGTGGAACGTTGGATCTGTTGAGAAAACGGACAGATGGGATGAGTCCATACGATATATGGTGAGGACGGTCCTCACTAGACCGTTTCCCATATATATATATATATATTTATATATTAGCAAAAGGTCTCTCAAACGTTTAAAGGCTCTGGTTCATACCAGTTTCGTTTAAAGTTTAAAGGATGTCATCCTCACAGCTAGACTTGTTTTGGCGAGAGATCCCTAGATACGCCACAACATATACTTCCATGACTAATTTGCCCTTTCAATTGTTTAGGCATAAGATTTTAAAATTTAAATTTTCAAATCTTCCATTCTCCCTCTCTCTATTTATGCTACCCAAAAGAACCAATTCTCCTTCTTCTTCTTCCCCTGCATCTTCCATTCCCCAGCAAATTGATCCCTAGTGCATATCAATCTCGAAGTGTGCGACGGATTTACAGAATCGCAGAGGAACCATTCAAGAGAAGAAAGAGGCTATTGGTTCAATCCACAGTTCGGATCAGCTTAAGGGCTTGAGATCATATCTGTTTCATCATCAAAACAAAGAGGAGCTTCTTGATCGAAACAAAGAGAAGGAGAGAGATTCAAAGGATCGGATTGATCCTCGGTGGGCCAAGCAGACCGGAGTTGCAGTTGGTCGGAATAGAGAGATCAGATTGTTGCATATTTGATTCCGTTTTCTGAAGCAAACCGAGAGGACCTTGTCCTATTTTCTGCAAGTCTCAAAAGGATCCGGTTTCTTAGTTTCTGATTGAAATTCAAAGTGGGCCACGACTGCTTGATCGGAGAAGACGCACAGATCTCTGTGCAATTCGAACCGAAGAAGACAATGTTCTTTAGTTTTGCATCTGATAGCTTGATCATAGCAATGGGCCACAACCTTGATTGGTCAGAGGAAATTAGCAGGATTGCGTTCGTTGCCAGAGGTGAAGAGGAGATCGGAGCAACACGTAAGTTTCAAATTGATCTCAGGGAATGAGATCGTTGTAGAGAAGAAACAGCTTGAGGCTTGGCTGTCGCTGCACAGAAGAAATTAGAGAGTTATGTTGCAGATCTTAAGGTTTTTGTCAAATTTGTTTTATTTTTTATCAAATTTATCTAAGTTTGTGTCAAATTTATCTGAGTTTTTAGAAAATCTATCTGAGTTTTCTGACAAATTTATTTATGTTTTTTTAAATCTATTTGTGTTTTTAACTTTATTTGTGTCTTTTGAAATTGAGGATTTTACAAAAAAAAAAAAAAACTTTAGGTGACCAGTGAGCCTAAAAGATTATTTTAACTGACCTTGTACCAAATCAATCATTTTACATGAAAAGGTGTTTTTTTTAGCACTCTCAACTAGCGTCCCTAGGGACCTTAGTTTTATGACACTAAGAGTCCCTAGGGACCCTGCGGTGTATACGAATTAGTTTCTTCATCATGACAGCTTGTTCTGTTTTACAGTATTCTTTCTTGTTTGTATAGAACTCTATACAATATTTTCATATGTTTAGTGTCTCCAAGTAATGATTCCATTCAATAAAGTATAATATACAACATGCACTTTCATTATGATAGCAGATCATGCATTTGTCTCTGCCCATTGTCTTCCAAAAAGAACAAACGCCATTTTTAGGGCATTTCTCTTGCTATGAGGGGTAATTCAACACAAGGAAGACAAAGAGACCCTTTTAGAAAGCGATTTTAGAGTGGAGAGTAGATGTCTGCCACGAGGAAACATTAATCAAACCAAAAGGCATAGAGACGCAATAAGGGCCCAACCTAGACAACAATCCAGCACAAACGACTTAGAAAAAGGAAGGGGAGCATCCAACAACATATACTTTCTACAAAGAGGATGTGGGAGGGGATTGCAATTGGTAGGAGGGCGATGAGAGGAGCAGCAGACGAAGAGGATGTTGGAGGGGGCCACAGTTGGATGGCTGAGTCGGAAGATCAAAATGGGCGCAGACGAACGTGGTGAAGGAAAATAGACTTATTGACAACGAAATACGATGAAACACACCTATTTTATTCTAATTTGTGTATACCGCAGGGTCCCTAGGGACGCTTAGCATCATAAAACTAAGGTCCCTAGGGACGCTGGTTGAAAGTATTAAAAAAAAGAAACACCTTTTTAGGCAAGACGACTGATCTGATGCAAGGTCGGTTAAAATGATCTTTTAGGCCCACTGGTCACCTAAAGTTTTTTTTTTTTTTTTTTGTAAAATCCCCTTTGAAATTTATTAGCTTATTTTTAAATTTATTTGCGTTTTTGAAATAAATTTAACTGAGTTTTGGCAAAATTACTTGAGCTTTTTGCAAATTTTTATGAAATTTTAAATTTTTTATCTTAGTTTTGGCAAATGTATTTGCACTTTTTGAAATTTATTTGTGTTTTTAAACTTTATTTACGTCTTTTGAAATTTATGTATATATATTTTTATTTTATTTTGATATTTTGAATTTTATTTGCATATTTTGAAATTTATTTACATTTTTTAAGATTTATTTGGATCTTTTTAAATATATTTGCTTCTTTTTAAATTTCTCTGTTTTCCTTTGAAATTTATTTCATTTTTTTAAAACTATTTCATTTTTTGAAATTTATTTGCATATTTTAAAATTTATTTGTCTTTTGTTAGAATTTATTTGAAAGTCTCATTAATGAGATTTTATTAATCGTTGTCAATTAAATGATAATTGACCATTATTAATGGCATATCTCACTAATCATGTGATATAATTTTAAAAAATGGTAATTTGGACATTTTAGGTTTTCAAATTTGGAAAAATAACCTACCATGCTATGAAAAAATATTGTAGATCTAAGGCCATAAAGTGAGATGTTCAAAGAAGAGAACTGTGGTCGAATGCCAAAAAAAAATAATAATAATAAATAAATAAAATAGGCCTCTCCTTTTCTGTTTTGGGTATCTTCTGCGTGGCTTTGTTTTGATTTGATATTACAAAGGGGCAAAAACGCCAATATTTTGAAGGGGCGTTTTAGAAGATTTTCCATAATTAGTAATAATAATAATTTAGATAGTGCCCTTCAAGGAGATCTTCCTAGCTCTGCCATTTCCTAGGACCCATGCAATGAAAGGCGCCTAAATTCTTAGGGTGGGTTCAATAAAGTTTGTGGGTTTAAATAAGTTGTTGTTTAGGTTGAGTTGGTTAATTGAGTAGCATATATGGACCCAATCGAAACCTAACCTGTTTATTATTTTATTTTTATTTTTTTTGCGAACTGCAAATGCCAAAAAAAGATCCACAATTGTCAGATCAGCTGGAGATTTGCTAACCTTAGCAGTAGGGTATCCCCATCAAACACAGGCTCACGCTTAGATTTCCAATTTGTGGCCCCACAATGGGCAAATACTCTACTACTTCTGCAGCACCACACACACTGCTGGTTTTTAAAATATGACACATGGTCTCTAGCTATACTTCAATATAAGAAGATTTCAAGATCCGTCCATGCCTAGAAAATCAGATTTAGTGGATGTTGATTATCACCCAATCCAAGGCAAAAGAAGATTTGAACTTATGTTTTTTAAGCATCTGCTGAAGCAGTAAAAAGGATTTAGATCCAAACCATGGAAAAGAAGATTTGCTGTCCATATTACGCAGTACACCTTTACATTTTAAACCTGTTCTTGTTTTTAGGTGGCTCCATATAAAAAGATCAGGAAGGTGGTGTTCGTCAACTCCATTCCAAGATCAGCATCAGGAAAGATCCTCAGGAGGCTTTTAAGGGCTTCAAGTACCTTTCAACGGCTGGAAATCACCTCAAAATTGTGATTCAAGCATCCACGTCCACCAATTCATGTGATCCCCACATTGGTTTTCTTGCATTTGTAACATTTTTATTTTACAATTTTTTATCTATTATTGTTGCATGGGAGAACTAATAAAAGAGAGTGCTGCATTGATATACGTATGTGATGAACAACAAACAGTTTCTATTCATATGTTTTAAGAGTATAAGCATGAGGAAAGATCATATGTTGTCAGTCCGATTAGTTTCACACAATAGGGTCCCATTTTTACTTAATCCAAGTCATTCATATCACTCATCCATTTTTCACTTCTTTTTAAGCTATATACGCTGTTGGATTATATTTTTCTTGGTGGCAGCCCAGTGAACATTAGCATTGAAACAGTCCCTCAAAAAATTACTGTATGATTGAAGTCAATGTGCATTAGCCTTTTAAGACCTTACTTATCCTCTCTCTATAGAAAATCAGAATGCAAGAACCAAGTCCAACCCTAAAGAAAACCAAAGTTTCTATATTTCATTAGTATAGGAAAGAGAAGATGAGATTTTGGTGATAAGAAAATAGAGTTCTAGCACTAGTATTAATAGTATTAGTCTGGTGCACTGAGAGTCTGAGACTCGTTAAGTCACTAAAATTTACATCCAAGAGTAATTACTTGGTGAAAAAGTCACCCTTATATCAGTCAAGTAAACAGGAATATCTTACTTCAAAATTAACTGTGTCGGAGATTTTCAATGAATTTTTGTATTTGATCGAGTGATTTGACTTTAGTAAATTTATTTCAATTAGTTTAAGCCTTGTGTGGAAACTGGAGGTAAAAGTTGTCTTTCCAAGCTTAACAGAATTCCATTATAACCCACTTAGATTTGCACTTTCCTTAAACCCGCATCAGTAAAATTGAAATTTTGAAAGTGATTTATGCACCCCTCCATAATTCCAATGGTATCTTATTTTCAAGTGACTATAATTCAAATATTAATGGTTGGTCAAGAGTCTATCTATGGTTAGTTCATTTAGATGGCAAATCCACAAGGAAAGTAAGGATGGAAGGACTCCTCAAGGACTAGGATGGGCAAAAACGTCAGCTCCATCAAAGATCATTCTAACTAATGATGCTCAACACAACAATACTTAGAGCAGTAACTGTTTTTGTTTTCCTTTTTGGAAATCTAGGAAATTTCTGTTTCTACCTCTCAGATCCACCAAAACCGCAGTCATACCCATAAGAAAGGGTGCCGTCTATTTGTTTCAAATGGCATACAATATCACCAGCCAAGAGATCTCTTCAGCAAATTGGTATTGATGTGACCAACAAGATGAAGACAGAAATCAAATTTTCTTCTCAAGTAGCAGATCAAAATTACATAAAGCAATTGAAAAAAGGTGCATGAATCACAATAGTTGGCTCATATCCTACTTTAGAATTTAAGTTCAATCCAACCATTAAGAGAATAAAAAAAGAATCAAATGAGACTGCAAATGGGGTTACATATGCATTGAATTCAAGCAGTTCAGTGAATCCAATCTTAATGCCATAATATGAGTACCATTGGATGTTCACACGAATCAACGTGATGCTCTCTACCAACCAAATTTACAATCTGATTCATTTCAGAATTTTCCATAACACATGGTGCAAGATAGACTCCGGAAGAATAAATACACGTTGCATTTCTGGTTCTCTCTGTCACCCCCTTACACCTGCTAGAACAGAGTTACTGATTCAATCACTGATTTGAGTGGAGCACATACAATAACACCATAAAGCTGTTTTTTTTGTGTGTGTGTGTGTGTGTGTGTGTGTGTGTGTGGAATGGTAGAGCTGAAAAGAACGTTGAGAATAGAAAAGAAGGGTTGAAGAATATTAAAAGTAAATTACAAGGCAAAAAAGTTAATGGATGACTTCAATATTACAATCTTGCACAACAGAAACCTTGACCATAAAATCAAATCCCATGGCTTTTCACCACTGGTTCTATCACAGGCATTGTCAGAAATAAATCAATCCATTGTGGTGAGGACGTAAAAAAGTGTAGTAGAGTTTAGGACATGGTTGTCTCAGGTGTAAGATGTATGTCTAATTTGGGTGGTCTCCCACAACCACATACAGGCACCCCCCTTGATTCATGTGATCAACATTATCATGTTTTGAGTTTCTTTATTTAAACTTGGATTCCAAGTCTCGTCAAAATACAACTTAAAGTAAGTTACCTAATAAGGTTCATAAGAAATGGCAATTAAAGAATCCTCTACAGACTAGGTAAACCTTAATGGATTTAATCATTTTTTTGGAGGAATGATGATACTTTAGCATAAATATGCAAGAGATGGATCCATCTTAGAATTCTGGTCTTTTGTCGCCTCTCCTTGAAACAATTCTACCATAATGTCGTCAAACAAGTTCTGTATTTCCTATTTCAGAACCAAGTCATTCCAGCATAATCTGTTTCCAGAAAATATTTTTTTTCAACAAAGGAATGATACTAAACGGAACCTTAGCTGGTAAAGAACATAAATCCTTCAAGGAAAGGCAGATGGCTAGATTCAAGCGCCGGTTGGAACAAGGGGATGTCGGCCAATAACACTTTAAGATGATTTATATTATATATGGTAGCTTAGGACGGTAGATTAGGATTGATAAAAAATTGGATCATGACATAGCAATACTAGTAGAAGTTAAGGAGAAAGTACGTGTAGAATGGAGCTTTACACAAAAGGGTTCCAAGGTTTCCACAATCCATCGATAAGCCTTGAGAGGGTTTACAGTTTGCTGATGAATTAATGATTCAAAAGAAATTCAAACTCATCATTGCCTCAATGATGCAGGCTGATCCAAGACCAGGACGCGCAGGCCCTAATAGACCCGCTTGATGGGGTCCACATGATCTCTAATATTGAGATCCCTATCATTAGTTTAGATAGTCTCTCAATTAGTAGAGTTGCTTACTATATTTGCTTTCTAAATTCTATTTTCATTAAGACTAGGTAGTTTCTTATTTTAGAATGTCTTAGTTATTAAGAAATAGTATTACTCTATATATAGAGGAGTCCCCTATTGTAATGCTTATGCTATATTCTAATAAAATTTAGAAGTTCTCGTGAGTAATCTTTGGCTATTTCTCCTAAGTGATCTTAGGGCTTGAGTCAGAAGACTCGATCTCACCGTCGGAGGTGTAGATCTTCACGATTGGTCCGGGCTGTTCCATCACTCCACCACTATCAATGTCAAAGCTTTATTATACTTGCCATCTAGAGTCCCCTCTCAAGTCTAAACTTTTTATTTCTTTCTTATATTTATTTTTCCTGGTTTGGGGAAGAGTTTTGTTTTGTTTTTTGTTCTGTGGTGGTGGTGGGGGTTGGGGACAAGGGGTGCTCAGTGAGAGAGAGAGAGAGAGGCCACACACTACAGAAGCAACACAAGGACATCAGTAAGTACCAATCAGGATAAATATTGAAGGGGGATAATTAGGTACTGAAGGTGCACAACCCCTGCACTGAACTTTTGAATCTTTGTATATTTATGCTTCTCTTCTTTCAATGCTAATCAGTTGAAAAGAAACAAAACACAAGATTTCATCATAATCTGAAAAGAAAAATACAAGGGACGTCGTGGATGCAATGACATTTCAGATATAGGTACATTCACCCAAAGAAAAAAGGAGGAAGAAGAAAAGGGAAATAATAATAATAATAATGTTTTTAGCTACCTTCTCTAAGTTCATTGTTAACTGCAAAATCATGTATGTGATGTTCCCTTCATGGTGACGAAAATAAAAGTGCAAACTATATATACAAGTAGAAAGTTGTTTCCTTCCATTCCTCAATTCTGCAATCAAACTGGTAAATTAAACTTTACTATCAGCAAGACAGTAGCAATTCAATACAGGCACAACCTAAAATCTAAAGCAGTGAAAGCATCTAGAACAATTGTCTCAAACATTAGTTTGCACTGGTGCACCTTACCACCACAACAAAATTTGGTTTTGCAATTTATACACCAATAGTCAAGGAAGGCATAGTTGATATCATACCCATATCCATAGCTGCAGCACCAGTGTTTGATGCCTTCACCAGTAATCTCCACATGAGCATTTTCCATCCCTGAAATGATGGAAACGTTTATTGTCCCTAACAATAAGCTCCCTCCCTACAATCTTAGACATGATTTTGATCGCATTGTGGCAATCACCACAGACACGGAGGTTCTTGATGATCCTAAGTGGGGTTCTTGCTGGTGTACTGATCAATCCATAAGCAATTGCCAACCGCTCACTGTGATAGAGCAAAGCCTGCTCCTTTGCCTCTTGATCAATATCATGAAGCACATATCTCGTGTCAGGCACATAACCCGCCTCCTTCATCTGTCCACCCTTCAACTTATCAAGGCTTATAGGGGCTCGAAATTCACTTAGCCTGTTCTTCCCATCGAGCATGTTGATTGCTGACTGTTTCTTTGGAGGTGGTGTAGGGATCTTGGAAGCATTGATCTTAGATGGATCAAGCATAACCAGCCATTCCTCAGCACGATCTTCAAGATCAATATCTCCATGAATACGAGCAAAATTCATCAATGACTCCCAAACTGCAGCCGTGCGCTCAATTGGCATTTTCTCAATGAACTCCTCTAGCTCATTAACATGCCCAGATTTCCCAAGAACATCTATCATTCCAAAATAATGCTCTACACCTGGGGCAATCCCATACTCCTTAAACATTGAGTCAAAATGGATAAAACCTTCTTCCACAGCTTCTGCACTCGCGCAAGCAGACAAAACTGCAAGGAAAGTCTGCCCGTCCGGGCGCAACCCAATTTTCCTCATTTGCTCAAACAACTGCAACCCATCATCTCCCTGCCCATTGGACGCAAACCCATTTATCATCAAGTGCCAGGTATCCAAATACTTCTCAGGCATTCTATCAAACACATGGCGCGCATCTTTCATGCTACCACATTTAGCATACAATTCAATCAATTTGTGGTTTATCTGAATATCCAACCTGAAGGGCGATCGCACCACAAAATCATGAACCTTCTTCCCTTCCTCCATGAGCTTTTTCTCCGCGCAGGCACCCAAGAGCGCAAAGACCATCTGGGGGTCTGCCCGGACACCCTGGCTCAAGAGATCAACGGCTTCCTTGATCTTCCCCTCTTGAAATAGAGTCATCAGATCGGCGGGCGCAGGCGGAGGAGCATGAGGCGCCTGGTTGCTGACGGGGGCGGGGGCGAGCCGCTGGTTTTGATCTTGAGGATTCCATTGATGGGGTCTCTGGTCTTGAGGATTCCATTGCTGGGGTGGCCTCTGATTTGGAGGATTCCACTGGTTGGGCCTCTGATTTTGGGAATTCCACTGGTTGGGTCTCTGATCAGGAGGATTCCACTGGTTGGGTCTCTGATCAGGAGGATTCCACTGGTTTTGGTTGCCTACGCAGGGCTGGCGTTGGAAGACGCGGGGGTCGGACGAATGAGATTGCGGCGGTGGCTGCTGGTAGCTGTTGGGGGCGGCGGAAGTGGAGAGGGGTCTGATGGAGTTGTTGTTTCGAGCGGATAAAGAAGAGATCTTTAGGGTTTGGTGGGTTTTGAAGAGGAAAAGAGAGGGTTTGAGGATGCTTGACCTGGAGAGTGCAAAGAAGATGGAGTATCCGGCGGGTTGAATCGCCATGGAAGGGGAAGAATGATAAACCCTAAAACTTGCAGAAACCCTAGAGAGGACGATGAACAAGATAGGGTTTGCTTATCTTTTCTATAGGTCCAACCTGAACTCATTTTATAAGACATGTATGGGCCCGATGGGCTGATGGGCCTTGAAATTTAGACACTTTTGGGTCCTTTGGTATGATGGATTTTTAGATTTTGGACGTGGCTATGGGCCTGATCCAATATTGGTATGATCAGATGATCCCGACCGTTGAGTAACGCCGCAAATTGAGCCCTTCTATAAGATACCCAACCTGGCCCACTCTAAAAATGTAGAGAAAATGAGAGCTTTTATTTTTCTTAAATGTACGAGGACTGGGCTTGGATATTATCGGTCTTAAATAAGCCCTGCATGGTTCTTATGTGATTTTTAATGGCTTATTTACGTACAATTATTATAAATGTGGATTTATTTTTTAATATATATAAATATATATGAGTTTATTTGGACATAATTCTTATATGACTCTTATGTAGGTTATTAATAGCGTGGCATTATCTCTCTTTATTTATTCAGTGAAAAGTTTAGCCTCGTATTTATATTCAACTCCAATAACCCACCTTTTAAAGAGAATATTAAAGACATGTTCTTTTTTCATTTTAATTTAAGACCCATTTATTCGTTCTATATTCAGTTCATTAAAATTCTATGCAATGCATTGTATATTTTAACCAAATTTGATGGCTTAAAAACTAAGATTCACCAATATCATCAGATGGTTTTTTTTCTTTATGATAACTTAAATCAAATTATACTAAAATGGGATTTCATATAGAACCACGATACATTGTATTAAAGGTCCAACGCTAAAATGAAAGAGAATAGTTAATGTCGATTTTTTTTCGGTGCCTCAATGGTAGCGTTTAAAGAATTAAAAATTAATTTTCTTCCTTTTTGGCTTATGCCCAACCCTGATTCATAAGGTAAGTAATAGGACTTGGGTAGTGTAGGCTTTCTGTAAGGACCCAATTCCTACATCTTTAATGTGATTATTGCTACTATTATTATTATTATTTTTGCTATTTAATTTTGATCATAATTGGATCATGCTTGGACCCCACCCATTCATTGAATTAAATTAGTGCTTTGTGTAATTTCATCATATTTTGGGTAGGACCCAACATTGATGATGGAGATTAAATCTCACTATACTTGGTCTCATTAAGGGAGTTAGACCCAATCAAATTGGTATGGATATTGTTAGTTTGAGCACTCTCTCCACCTTCACGATCTTTCCTCCAACTAGAACTCCATCTCTTCCTTATTTAGAGGAATATTACTTGCACGGCCCATTTTTCCCTCATCACTATTCACTCTGTTTCTCTCATACGAATCTCCTCTTCATCTCAAGCTCTCTCTATTCCAGGTACTTTCCTTCACACTTTCTGGTTCGTTTATTTCATTTTCTATGAATGCTTATTTTATTTCTTTACTGCTTCACTCCATTTATGATCATGGTAGGCTTTTATCTTCTTGTTGCTTAAATCTTGTTTAAACCTTCTTAGCATGTTGGATTACACCAATGAGACTCATTCACAACCTTGGGTTCGTTTTGCATCTAGACCACACCTCCACCTTATAATAAGTGCATTAACAGCCCCTATTTTCATGAATTCATCAACTATCATCATGGCCTTCATCAACAATTCATACCTATGTAACAGTACCTTTGTCACCCATAGAGCACATGTGATGATCGGATTTCATCTCAACTTAGTGAATGACCCCAACATCAGCAACCAAGATACCCAACCCATGCCCACCATCACCTGTACCCTTGTCATCACTCCATGCCACCATCGTTTATACAAACTAGTTGCCTTATCATCAGTGCCCACTTCACAAATTGCACCCAACAAAACTCCACCCCCTTCAGCCTATCCTTCTTTTCTTTCTTTCTTTATCTTCATTCTTCCCCTGCTTCTTTTTTTCCTATTTCATTCCCATCACCATCATTCCAAACAAAGATTGTTGTAACTCTTCTTCTTCCCTTTTCTTTTTCTTTTTCTTCTGCAGCAAACGAAATCCATCTGCCCATCTTCTTTTTCATCAACTCGTGTTCTTGATCTTCTGCCATCATCACTACCAACTTGCAATCAGGAGACTTAATCCACATCATCCCAGAACTAGCCCTCGACTGAGCAACCACCATAGGTTGAGCAACTCTGCCACCACTGTTGCAGAGTTGGAACCCACCTCATCACCCTTTCATAGCAAACATCCGTATCTCATTGTGTGGGTAAAACACCGTAATGACGAAATTAAGCAAAGATTACAGCGAGACTCGCTGATCACCTCGGCCTCTGTGGTCATATCCTGTCAGCTCGGCAGCTCGGTCAAGAGTACCAGCACGGCAGCACGATTAGGCAGCTCGGCGTGAATGCCAGCCCAATACAAAAGCACACCACGGCCAGGCCATTCTTGGTCTCGAACCAAAATGCTGAGGGCAGAGTGGGCAGCCACCTTCCTCCTGGAAATACGACGCGCCTTGACAGATATGAGCATTCATTTATGACGATAGGATCGTTCATTTATGGCGATAAGAAGTTAGCTTTATCAGCCCTGTACATCATCTGATTGAAGGCATGGAAAGTGAGGATGGGATGTTGCCCATTTTACCTCCTGCTGCCTGTCAGGGTAAGGATCGATGGGACCTCACCCCACCTACCCCCACTCACAGAGAGAATGAACGAGGAACGCTCACATATATATACATGGGATCAGCCCCATGAAGGTAGGCAATACACAACTCACAATACTCCACATCATCTCATTCCCTCCTTCCTCCTCCTGTTTAGTTTTCTTAGAACTAACTCAGGCATCGGAGTGCCTTCGGCTCACGGCAGCCAGGGGCTCTGACTCTAGCCTTTTTCTTTCCCTTTCAGGTTCTTAGCGTTCAGCATTCCCCGTCCCAAGAAGTTTACCTCGATCTCATCTCAATCTAAGTAGGTGTCGTTTTTTCCGCCTACAGTTTGGCGCCGTCTGTGGGAAAACTGAATTAAAAGCTTGTAAACACCATGCCTCCAAAAACCAGAAATGGCGAAGGACCCTCCAAAGGCAAGGCTTTGTCCATACAGCGTACGCTGGCGCAGAATCTTCCACCTCCACCCCCTCAGCAAAGGAGGTCAAGGGGGAGGTCTCCCACGGTCCAGACACAATCACGGTCTAGGGGAGTGACCATGCTTTCCCTTCGCGACGTCCCACCTCCAGAACAGCCCCGCCATAGCCATGAGCGGGCCAGGCAAGGCGACAAGTCGATCACCAAGCCACGCGAGAAGTCAGCGCGGGCTGGATCGCAGTCACACCATCAAGCCAGCCTCGATCAAAACGAAGACCCCCGCCTGGATGACATCAGGGCTCAGAACCGCCTCATCCAGGAGCAGCATGAGCTTATCCAGCGGCTCAAGCAACAGCTCGACGACAAAAAGGGTCAGAGTCCGCCACCCAGGCGCTTGGACTACGGGCGAGACCTGAGGCACGTCCTCAATAATAAGAGGCGCACCCGAGACCACAGAGAAGAAGGCTCCAGCAGCAGTCACGTGCATGAAGGGCTGAAGAAGCAGCGCCAGGTTTCGGAAGATGAAGAGCTGAAGCAGTGGATCGACCGGCGGGTGAAGCAGACGATCCGCCAGAATATGGAGACTGCTGGCATCGTCCGAGACCAGTATAGCGCCTTCGAAGCTGAGGACACTGGCGCGTCTCCTTTCTCTAAGGAGATAAGAAAATACTCACTCCCCGAGAAGTTCAACGTCCCGAGGTTCGCCCTGTATGACGGAACCTCGGACCCTGCGGCTCATCTCCGACATTACGTCCAGAGGATGTCGGTCTGGGGGGATGACGACTCCCTAAACTGTCGAGTTTTCTCCTTCAGTTTGGCGGATCTCCCCTTGCGATGGTTTTGCTCGCTTCCTGAAGACTCCATCTCCAGTTGGCGGCAGCTCCGGACCTCCTTCCTGGGAAAATTCCAGGCTCATCGCGTCGTCCCGAAGACCAATGCTGACCTAATGGCCCTCCGGATGCAAGAAGACGAGAGCGTCACCCAGTTCGCTCGTCGGTTCTGGACTGTCTACAGCCAGATCGAGTGCGCTTCTGAAGAATTAGCAGTAAAGTTCTTCCAGCTGGCTCTGTGGCCGGGCATCCAGCTTCGGGCACAGTTGGTCATGTACCCCGTAACCACCATGAAGGAGCCGATGACCCAAGCGAATCGGTTCATACTGGCGGAAGAAGACGAGGTGCGAGGTCGCGAAAACTTCGACCTCACCAAAAAGAACCAACCAGCCAAGGGAGATAGCAAGTCCTCCAGGAGGGAGGATCGTCGCAGAGATCCGTCCCCGGATCGGCGCAAGGGCCGGTCCTCGGAGCAGCGCCGAACCCCCTCTACTTCAGCAGCGGCATCGGGGAACGGCAGAAGGTCAGGCCACGAGGTGGCCTCCCACGTGGCAGTAAATACCATCTTTAAAGAGCCAATCTATAGGCTCCTCAATAAAATAAAAGCGCAGCCTTTCTTCAAGTGGCCGTGGCCGATAACAACTGACCCCTCCTCTCGGGACCAGAGTAAGTTCTGCACATACCACAAGCAAAATGGGCACAGAACCGACGAATGCAGGAGCTACAAATTCCACCTGGAGAACATCGTGAAGGAGGGGCATCTCAGGGATTACATCAAGGAGGAGGGCCGAGGTGATGACCGACCTCCACGGCGAGACGCTGACAACCAGGACAAGACAACTTTCATCACTCCCAGGGGCACCTATTGTTACAAGGTGATGCCCTTCGGGTTAAAGAATGCGCGAGCGACGTACCAGCGGTTGGTGACGAAGATGTTTCAGGCCCAGCTCGGCAAGACGGTGGAGGTCTACATCGATGATATGGTCGTCAAATCCAAAAGGTCGCAGGACCACTTGACCGACCTCCGCCAGATTTTTGACATCCTTCGCTAGTTCCAGTTGAAGCTGAATGCATCCAAGTGCGCCTTTGGTGTCGGCTCCGGCAAGTTCTTAGGGAGCCTGGTCACAAGAAGGGGGATCGAAGCGAACCCTGACCAGATCACCGCGATCCAGGAGCTCCAGTGTCCGACCTCAGCAAAACAAGTTCAGCGGCTGACCGGAATGGCTGCCGCCCTGAACCGATTTATCAGCCGAGCTTCGGACAAGTGCAGACCTTTCTTCCAACTCTTGCGAAAGGGCTCCAAGTTCCAATGGACGTCGGATTGTTCTCAGGCGCTGCAACAACTTAAACACTACATTTTCTTCTCCACCGCTGCTGTCAACCCCGACTATTGGAGAGGCACTGTTCTTGTACCTGTCGGTCTCGGACCATGCAGTGAGCTCGGTGCTCATCAGAGAAGACAACGGCCAACAAAGGCCTATCTATTACACGAGCAAAACCCTGCTGGACGCCGAGACCCGGTACTTGCAGCTCGAAAAGCTCGCCTTGGCGCTCGTTAGCGCCTCTCGAAAGCTCTCCCACTACTTCCAAACCTTCACAATAGTGGTCGTAACAGAATACCCACTGAAGGCTCTCCTCCGGAAGGCAGATTTCTCCGGACGGATCTCCAAATGGGCTGTCGAACTGGGGCAATATGACATCAGCTATCAGCCCAGAACGGCCATCAAAGCTCAAGTCCTAGCGGACTTCATCGTGGAATTTACTCCTCAGAGTTCGGCACCGACCTCGCTCGACACCGAACTAGGGGGCGATAGGGGTGCAGAGGTTGTCACCGAGACCGAGCAAGAGCAGTCCTGGAGAGAGCTCCTAGACTCGTCCTGGAAAGTCTTTGTCGACGGATCCTCAACATCCAAAAGAGCTGGCGCTGGCATAGTCCTCCAGTCCTCAGAAGGCCTCGTCATCAAACAAGCTCTGACACTCGGTTTCAAGGCATCTAATAACGAGGCCGAGTATGAAGCGCTCATTGCCGGACTTAACAGTGTCAAAATCTTGGAAGCTCGATCCATAGTGGTTTTCAGCGATTCTCAGCTGGTGGCAAGCCAGCTCAATGGAGACTACCAAGCTCGGGACGACAGGATGGCGGCCTACCTTGCACACGCCAGGGGACTTCTCTCCCAGTTCGAAAGGGCCGAGGTCCTGCAGATCGGCAGAGAATCCAACTCCCATGCAGACGCCCTCGCCAGCCTCGCCTCTGCTGTCGAAGCCGGTAATAAAAGAACTATCGAAGTAGAAACGCTAAGGGAGCCCAGCATCGACCTCCAGCAACCTCGGCAACTCATGTGCCTTGATCTCGGCCCGAGCTGGATGGACCCCATCATTGCATGCCTGAAGGACGACCAGCTACCCGAGGACAGGACTGAAGCTCGTAAGGTCAGGTTGAAGGCGACCCGGTTCTGGCTCTCCCCAGTGCGTTCACCCCAGCAAAGTCAACGATTTCCTCTACGAGATTCACGAAGGAATCTGCGGCAGTCATATAGGAGGTCGGTCTCTTGCGTACCGAGCTATCAGCCAAGGTTACTGGTGGCCGTACATGCAGAAGGACGCCCAGCTCTATGCCAGAAAATGCGAAAAGTGCCAGAAGTTCTCTCACTCTCTCCACCAGCCAGCCTAGGACCTGAGCCCCCTCTCCAGTCCGTGGCCTTTCGCCTAGTGGGGCCTGGACATCGTCGGACCACTCCACCGAACTCCAGGGAACAAAAGATGGTTGATAGTGGCCACAGACTACTTCACAAAATGGGTCGAAGCTGAACCCTTGTCCTCCATCACCGAATTAGACACGAAGAACTTTGTGTGGAAGAACGTCATCACGAGATTTGGAATTCCCCGTACTCTCGTTTCCGACAACGGAACGCAGTTCGATTCCAACTTCTTCAAAAGCTTCTACCAAGAGTACGGCATTCGAAATGTCTACTCTACCCTGGCGTATCCTCAAAGCAACGGTCAGGCCGAGATCTCGAACAAAGTGCTCCTCGATGGAATTAAAAAGAGACTCGACCGAGCCAAAGGTCGATGGGCAGAGGAGTTGCCAAGTGTTCTATCGGCCTACCGAACTACTCCAATGCGTTCTACCTCGGCTACCCCGTTCTCCCTTGCCTACGGCATGGAAGCAGTTATTCCCCTTGAGGTCGGCCTCCTGACCTTGAGGTCGGAACTCTGTGACCAAGGCCTCAATGATCTAAACGTAGCGCGAGAGCTGAACTTGGCTGAAGAACGAAGAGAGGCGGCAGCTATCCGCCTGGCCGCCTATCAACAACAGTTGGCCAAAGGATATAACCCGAAGGTCAAGGAAAGAAAATTCGCGATGGGAGAGTTAGTCCTAAAGAAAACACTTCCTGGCGACCGAGATCCAAACGAAGGCAAGCTGGCGCCCAACTGGCAGGGACCGTTTAGAATAACTTCAAAAGCTGGGAGATCTGCCTACTGACTTGAAGACATGGAGGGGAAGGCGCTCTCGCGACCATGGAATGCGATGCATCTCAAAAAGTTCTACTTTTGAAAAATGTATTAAAGAATTCAAATATCAATAAAAGGCGATTTTTCTGGAATGAGTCTTTACATTGCTTCGAGATTCCCCGCGGCTCGACGCCTCTGTTCAAAGTGTCAACTGTCAGCTCGGTGCCATCGCCAGCTTCGACAGAACCATACACATCAGGGTCCGGTAGCATTACCACCCTCGCGGCTCGACGCCTCTGTTCAGAGAGCCAACCGCCCTCAGCTCGGTGCTTGCACCACCTTGGGCGGCACAGCCATATGCACATCAGGGTCCGGTAGCAGTACCACCCCCGCGGCTCGGCGCCTCTGTTCAGAGAGCCAACCGCCCTCAGCTCGGTGCCTGCACCAGCTTGGGCGGCACAGCCATATGCACATCAGGATCCGGTAGCAGTACCACCCCCGCGGCTTAGCGCCTCTGTTCAGAGAGCCAACCGCCCTTAGCTCGGTGCCTACACCAGCTTGGGCGGCACAGCCATATGCACATCAGGGTCCGGTAGCAGTTGCACCCCCGCGGCTCGGCGCCTCTGTTCAGAGAGCCAACCGCCCTCAACTCGGTACCTGCACCAGCTTGGGCGGCATAGCCATATGCACATCAGGGTCCGGTAGCAGTACCACCCTCGCGGCTCGGCGCCTCTGTTCAGAGAGCCAACCGCCCTCAGCTCGGTGCCTGCACTAGCTTGGGCGGCACAGCCATATGCACATCAGGGTCCGGTAGCAATACCACCCCCGCGGCTCGGCGCCTCTGTTCAGAGAGCCAACCACCCCCAGCTCGGTTCCTGCACCAGCTTGGGCGGCACAGCCATAAGCACCTCAGGGTTCGGTAGCAGTACCTCCCCCGCGGCACGGCGCCTCTGGTCAAGAATTAACCGTCAGCTCGATGCCAAGACCGACTTCGACGACATAGCCACCGGCATCTGGCTCCGGTGACAGCACCACCCCCCCCCCCGGCTCGTCAGCACAGTCGGGGCCACGGTTTGAAAGGCCAGTACGGAAAAACGTCAACGTCCGATTTTAGTGCCTATTAAACTACTTGGCAAACTACCTATGTCGACACCCATTCCACCACAAACAAGACACAAATCATACACAGGAGACCATGTGGAAAGAATGCTGTTTTATTACGAAAGAACCTATCGAAATACAATGTGAAAAGAAAAAGTACAAAATTCAAGGAGCTGCAGCTTCCTTATTACAATCAGTCCCGGTAGCGCTCTCGCTGGGAATGGCTGAGGCAGTCTCGGGAACCACCAGGGGAACGGGGGCGACTTCCAACGTGGAGGGAGCTGGGGCGACTTCCGACGCGGAGGGAGCTGGGGCGACTTCCGAGGCGGAGGGAGCTGGGGCGACTTCTGAGGCGGAGGGAGCTGGGGCGACTTCCGAGGCGGAGGGAGCTGGGGCGACTTCTGAGGAGGAGGGAGCTGGGGCGACTTTCGAGGCGGAGGGAGCTGGGGCAACTTTCGAGGCAGAGGGAGCTGGGGCGACTTCCGAGGCGGAGAAAGCTGGGGCGAATTCCGAGACGGCACGCAGCTCCGAGTCCGAGCGAGGGAACCCAGGCGGATCCCTGAAAATGGGGCTGTCCACAGAAACCCCAATCCTTTTCAAGGCCGCCTTCCACCCAAGTGCCCATGCCCTATCTCGGATTCCTGGCAACTGCGCCTTATAGTCAGCTGCCAGTTTGCCGACCTCTTCGTTCATCACGGCGTTGTGCTCGGCTTGGTACTCTTCTTTGAGTTTGGCTTCCTGCCCTTTCAGAGCTAACTGAAGCTCGGCCTTCTTCCCCTCCAAGGCCATCTCCAGCTTTCTTTCAGCTAGCCTTCTCTCGGAGGTGAGCCTCTTGTTCGTCCCTCGCAGCATCTGCATATCTTCCTCCTGCCGCGACAATGCAAGCCGGACCTCGTCTAGCTCATAGGAAAGGTGGGCGTTCTGGTCTGCCTCTTCCTTTGCTTTTTATTTGAGGTGCTCGGCCAAGGCCCGCACTGCGTCGAGCTCGGCAAAAAGGTCAGCATTCCTATTCGCCTCCTCCGCCAGCGTTGCATCCTTTGCCGCCAGGGACTTCAGCAGCTCCTCCTTCTCCGCCGCCCAGACAGCTGCCCTGGCCTCGGCTGCATCCAGCCTCCCCATGCCAGTTTGACATTTTTGCAAGAGCTGCAGAAAAGAAAGAATGTCAGCTGAAAGAACACAGCAGAAAAAGATAGGAATATGAAGAATGAGGTTACATACCGCTACCAACGACCGCATTGAGGAGAGCAGCAGCGACTCATTGTCCATCCGCGCCCACCTCGCCATGTCCTGGGGAAGGGCGCAAGCTTGTCCCAGTGCGGCAACTACTTCAGGGTTGACCGCTCAGTCCGATTCGGCTAACTGCCTCCCCAGCACGCCCTCGATGTCCGGCCTCCAAGGGACAAACTCAGAAGGAGTGCCGGTTTCCCCGACCGACATGGGCGATTCAGGGGCAGGTGGGAGATCGACCCTCGCCCTCTTTTTTGGCCTGCGCGCCTCGACGACCTCAGCAGGGCCCTCTCTGCCTACTGAGTCGGAGGGCGATTCGTCGACGACTATGGCCGGAAGTTCAGTGCCGACCTCGACCGCGGTGGGAGGTCCGGCCTCGGCCCCGTCAACGGCTCCTGGACCCATCTCGGCGGCGGGAGCAAGAACCTCTGCAGCAGCCAAGGGCGTCGTAGTCGGGGCGACGCTGGCGGCCCGAAGAGGGTCCAAGGTCTCGCCCCCAATGTCCCCAAAGGCTGCGGCGGACAGGTCCTCGGCCACGAAGCGCTGGCCGCGACTGCGCAACATCTCAACTTCGGATTCTTCCGAGCTGGATGAGCTCCGAGACGCGCTGGAAACGACGAATTTCTGCCTCTGTCGCTTGCGCCTGGTCTCGGCTCTCACAGTCCCCGCAGGTTCACGGCCTGGAAACTGTGCGCCCGATTCTGCCGGAAGCCCGCTGGGAATCGCGACAGTCACCGTCTCCGAGATGGGGACCTCGGTCTGTACGGTCTCCGAGCTGAAGCTTTCTCCGTGCAGCATGGAGTCAATTCCGGTCACCCGCCTCGAGGTGGTGAAAGACTTGTAATGAGGAGTATACCCCAGAAGCGAGAACGCAGCTCGCCAGTCTCTGTTCACCTTCCACTGGTTTCTTCTGGCCAACTCCCTTCTCTGTCGAAAACCTGCACAAACAGAATAATGTTAACAGAAGGAAAGAAACAAATAGGGTTAAACTACGAACCAAAGGGACTTCGGCCTTTACTTGGGGGACTCCTATTCTTCGTGGGATCCGGGCTGTAGTGCCGGACTCCGCCTCGCCGAACTCCCATGCCCCTCTGACAAAGACACGGTCCTCTCCCGCATATTTATTGGAGTCTTCCAGCACGGTCACGAAGGCAGTTCGGTGGACCCTTAGCCGGAGGTAATAGCTATTCCCTTCTGCGGATTTGCAGAGGTCATACGCCTCCTCGATGTCCGGAACACTGAGGTTGATTTCGAGAATCTCGTTTAGCCGCACTACTCCCATGATGATTTTATACCCATTGGGAAGTAGCTGGCAGGGGCTTAACTCCCACTCCCAGAGACAATCCCTAAGGAGTGGGTGAAGGGGGAACCGGATTCCTCCCTCCACGACGGACACTAGCCAAAATGGCATCTAGCCGTCGCTGTATGAGATGCCATCGTCAGGGCCGTCTGGCCTAACTTCTACGTTCGCAGGGATCTTGTATGTCTCCCTGAACAAGCCTATAGACAGTGGGTCCCCCAGCCAGTGCCTGTAAATGCTCATTCTCTACCCTAAACGAAGAACTGCCTACTAGAAAGAGAGAAGATGGAAGGAAGAAGTCCTACGATGGAAGGCCGTGCAAACATAAACGCTCGCAGGAAGTACTGTTCTCCAGCAGAATGCAACAGAGGCTCTGGAAGATCGAAAAGAATGGAGACGGAGAAGGTGCCCTAATTTATAAGGGTTGGGGGCGCCGTTCCGGATTTCGAGAGAAGCCCTTAATGAGGCCTTACCTCGAACAGCCCTAACGCCGTCTCGGGCAGCCTAGGCGTCCTACAGATACGATTACGTGCCCTTCGGAGAAGCGACACGTGGCACCAGCGGCACATTTCCTGAGGACTATTAAATGCCTCGACAGACGAAAGGATGAATGCCTCGACAGACGACAGGATAAATGCCTCGACTGACGAAAGGATAAATGCCTTGACAGACGAAAGGACAAATGCCTCGATAGGCGAAAAGACACGTCGATGAGCCGCCCCACGTCAGCAAAAGATAAGGAGGAACCCTCCCTGAACCGAGACTCCACCATCTCGGCAATGCTTCACACTCCGGGTACTCTTAAGATCAGTGGCAGCGCCGGCCTGGCAAAGCTACTCAACTTCCGACCTACTCGAATGAGCTCACAAGTCAAAAGCTAGGGGGAGACTGTGTGGGTGCACAGCCAACCGAGACCACGGTTCATACACCAAGTCTCGGTCGTGGGCGGATGTCCAATTTTGTGAATGACAAAGAGTTCGGTTATCCAGACCAACAACTTAAACAGAGAAAGCATTGCGACATGAAGTCGACCACACCCATTTCATCAGGGACAAGGAGAAAGGAAGCCAGAATGCAAAGAAAGTTTTCATTAATCGAAGACCCTGATTACAAGATAAATGGAGATACAATAAAAGAAAAATTACAAAAAGCCTCAGAGGGCTGCAGCTTCCACATTGCAGTCAATCTCTGGAGGGACCTCGGCCACGACCGCGCTGGCCTCGGGAGCGGTCGGGGAAGCTTCAGAAACGACCGCGCGCGCTTCAGGAACACTAGCCTCAGGAGCGACGGCTTCAGGAGGGGCCTCGACGACCGCGGGCGCTTGGGAACCCTCGGGATCGGCGCTGGCAGCTGGAGCCTCTTGAGGCGCCCCGGGGGCGGCGCTCGCCTCCGGTCAGGCTGGCGGAGGAAGGTTAGTGGAAGCCCGAGACACGGCTCTGAGTTCCGAGTCCGAGCAGGAGAATTTTGGAGGATTTAGGAAGAGAGGGCTATCTTCGGGAACCCCAGCCTTGTTCAAGGCTGCTTTCCACCCAAGCTCCCAGGCTCGGTCCTGGATCCCTGGCAGCTGAGCCTTGTAGTCAGCGGACAGCCTGCCGACCTCCTCCCCCATGATAGAGTTATGCTCAGCGAGGAACTCCTCCTTGAGCCTGGCCTCTTGTTTTGCCAGAGCAGACTCAATCTCAACCGCCTTCCCCCTCAATGCCATCTCCAAGGAACCTTGCGCCTGGTTCCGCTGAGAGAGGAGCCTCCTGTTTGTCCCCTTCGCACTCTACAGGTCGTCTTCCAGTCGCTTTGCCGCAATCCGGAGATCGTCAAGCTCAGAGGAAAGGTGGAGGTTTTGGGTCCTCTCGTCCGCCAGCTCGTCCTTGAGGCGCTCGACCTCAACCTTGGACTCCTCGGAATCGAAGACGAGGCCGGCGTTTCTGGCCACCTCTTCTGCCAGCATCGCGTCCTTAGACGCCAAGGACGCCCGCAGCTCGTCCCTCTCGACCACCCATTCTGCCTCCCTCGCCTCTGCTGCATCGAGCCTCTCAATGCCCATTTGGCATCTCTGCAACAGCTGTAAGATGAGAACCCGAAGTCAATAAAATGACACCGGACTAAAAGCTGAGGGAAGAATATTGCACTTACCGACACCAGAGATCGCATCGAGGAGAGCAGGAGTGACTCGTTGTCCATCCCAGCCCACCTCGCCATGTCTTGAGGAAGGGCGCGGGCTCATCCCAGCGCTGCGACCACTTGGGGATCGGTTGAGCGGTCTGTCTCGGCCAGCTGCCTCCCCAGAACCTCCTCGATGGCAGGCCTCCACGGACCCAGAAGAGGAGGCAAGATCGTCCCACCGGCAGGCGGAGGCGAGGAGGGGCCAGGCGAGGCCTCAACCCTTGCTCTCTTCTTGGGTCGCCCGCCCTCAGCGACCTCGGCGGAGTGAGCCCGACCTCCAGCCCCCACAGCATGTTCAGGGGGTGAGTCATCACGACGACGGCCGGAGGCAAAGCTGAGGCGACCTTTGCCGCGTCAGGCCGAGCAACCCCGGTCGGGCTGTACAGACCGTCTCGGCTTCTGGGGTAGGAGTTCCACCCGCGGATGCCGGAGTCGTCGCAGCCATTGCCTGTAGGGGATCCCGAACCTCGCCTCCAATGTCCCCGAAGGCCGCCGCAGACAAATCTTCTGCAGCGTAACGCCGCCCGCGTTAGCGTAGCATTCCTTCCTCTTCTTCCTCTTCCTCGGAGCTCGAAGCTACTAGCCTCCTCCTTCTAGAAGGCCGGGGCTCGGCTCCCGAGGTCCCGACAGGCTCCGCGACAGAGATTGCCGGAGCACAGTCTCCAGACTCAATCGGACGACCGGTAGGAATCGCGACCGTCACCGCCGCCGAGCCGGGTACCGCTGTCGTCGCTGGTCCTTGGCCGACGCCTTCTCCGCTCAGCACGGAATCTATTCCCAACACCTTTTTGGAGGTGTTGAAGGACCTGTAGTGAGGGACGTACCCCAGGAGAGACCACGCAGCACGACAGTTGTGGCCGCGGTAGTTTCTCACCTTCTCATGCCACGCGCTGTTCACCCTCCAGCGGTTCCTCCTCGCAAGCTCCCTCTTTTTGCGGAAATCTGCATAGACAAAACCGTGTCAGGAGCCAGACATAGAAAGAAAGGAGAGAACTGCAAACCGAAAGGACTTCGGTCTTTACTTGAAGGAGTTCCTATTTTTCGAGGAACCCGGACCGTGGTGGCAGGCTCCACTTCACCAAACTCTCATCCTCCTCTGACGAGTACTCGGTCTTCGCCCGCGTACTTATTGGAGTCCTCCAGCGCGGTCACGAACCCAATCCGGCGGACCCTCAGCCGGAGGTAATAAGTGTCCCCTTCTGCGGATTTGCAGAGGTCATACATGTCCTCGATGTCCGGGACACCGAGGCCGATTTTCATAATCTGGTTGAGCCGCACTACTCCCATTATGATTTTGTATCCATTGAGAAGTAGCTGGCATGGGCACAACCTCCACTCCCGGAGGCAGTCCCGGACCAGTGGGTGCAGGAGGAAGCAGACCCCTCCTTCCACTACAGAGACCAGCCAGAATGGCATCCAGCCATTACGATAGGCGAGGCCATCATCAGGGCCATCCGGTCTGACCTTCACATTGGCGGGGACCTTGTATACATCCCTAAAATGATCTATGGAACCTAGGTCTCCTAACAGATATCTATAGACCCCCATTCTCAACTCAGACGATGGTCTACCTAAAAAAAAAAGACGAGGAAAATGGAAAGGAGTCCTACGAAAGGGGACTGCACAAGCAGGATCGTCGGAAGTTCGCAGGCGTCGAAGAAGTTCTCTTGCAGATCGCAGTAGAAATTTGAAGAAAGCAGTGGAAAGTGAAGACGAAGGAGGCGCCCTGATTTATAAGGCCTAGGGGCGTCATTTCGACTTTCGAAAAGAGCCTTTAAGAGGCGTCCCCTCAATCAGCCCTAACGTCCCATCTCGCAGCCTTAACGTCTCCTCGAAGTAATTGCGAGACAGCCAAAAGAGGCGACACGTGCCACCATTGGCGCGATGTCAGAGGGCTATTTAATATCCTGGACAGGCGATGGGACATCTCGAAGGTGACCGTACAGAAGGTTCGTACGGGGTTTTTCTTCATTGGCAGCACCTTTGACCAAATTAACCAGAAAGAATGAACCATTCAATTGGTCAGATGAATGTAAGAAAAGCTTCCAGGAATTGAAAACCAGACTGACCACTGCCCCAGTTTTGTCTGTACCTACAGGTAATGGAGGATTTGTGGTGTATAGTGATGCTTCCAAAATTGGGTTAGGTTGTGTGCTAATGCAGCATGGAAAGGTCATTGCCTATGGGTCCAAACAGCTTAAAACTCATGAAAGAGGTTATGCTACTCATGACTTGGAACTCGCTGCTATCGTCTTTGCACTCAAAATCTGGCGGCATTACCTTTATGGAGAGCAATTTGAGGCTTTTACAGATCATAAAAGCTTGAAGTACCTGTTCTCGCAAAAGGATTTGAATATGAGGCAGAGGAGGTGGCTGGAATTTATCAAGGATTATGACTTTGAAATTCATTACCATCCGGGAAAAGCCAATGTAGTGGCTGATGCCCTAAGCAGAAAATCTTCGGGACTGGTGGCAAGTTTGATGTATCAAAAATGGCAATTGATTGAAGAATTCAAAGACTTGGATTTGAATGTTGAGAGTAAGGGTGATAAGGTTCGTCTAGCAAGTATAACCATCGTCCCAACATTGATTCTCCAAATCAAAGAAAAGCAGATGGATGACCCGGAGTTGGCTAAACTGATCAGAAGAATTGATGAGAGGCCGGATTTCTGTGTTCAAAATGGTGTGTTATATTTCAAAGGACGTTTGTGTGTTCCAAATGTCCCAGAGTTTAAGGCCACTATATTGGAAGAGGCGCATCACACCAAGTACACGGTACACCCTGGTAGTACCAAAATGTACCAAAATCTGAAGGCTAGATACTGGTGGAATGACATGAAAAGGGAGATAGCCAAATATGTTTCCAGGTGTCTGGTTTGCCAGAAAGTTAAGGCGGAGCATCAGAAGCCAGGAGGAAAATTGAGACCCTTGAAAATACCAGAATGGAAATGGGAGCATGTGACCATGGACTTCATTGTTGGGTTACCTAGGACCAGTTCAGGTAAGAATTCGATTTGGGTGATTGTTGATCGACTTACCAAGTCAGCCCATTTCTTATCATATAAAACAGGAGCCTCATTCGACGCGATGGCAAGGCTATATGTAAAGGAGGTGGTCAGATTACATGGTGTGCTAGCGTCAATTGTTTCAGACAGAGATACTCGATACACCTCGCATCTATGGAGAGGTTTGCAAGAAGCTTTGGGGACCAAGTTAAATTTTAGTACAGCTTTCCACCCTCAGACAGATGGTCAAACTGAACGGACAAACCAAATTTTGGAGGACATGCTGAGAGCTTGCGTGCTCGATTTCAAGGGTGATTGGGATAGGCATTTACCTTTGATTGAGTTTGCATACAACAACAGCTACCAGGCAAGCATCAAGATGGCTCCATTTGAGGCATTGTACGGTAGGCATTGCAGATCTCCCGTTTGTTGGGATGAAGTTGGTGAACGAAGGCTATATGTCCCAGATCAGGTCGCAGAAATGATAGAGAAGGTAAAGATCATTCGAGAGAGACTTCAAGTTGCACAGGACAAACAAAAGAGCTATGCGGATAATCGAAGAAGAGACTTGGAATTTCAGGAAGGCGACCATGTTTTTCTTAAAGTTTCTCCTACTAAAGGAGTAATGAGGTTTGGGAAGAAAGGGAAGTTGAGTCCACGGTATGTTGGACCGTTTGAAATACTTGAAAGAATTGGGGAAGTCGCCTATCGGCTCGCATTGCCACCTCAGTTTGCAGATGTACATAACGTATTTCATGTTTCCATGCTTAAGAAGTATCATTTCGATCCATCTCATGTAATAGATTTCGAGCCTCTCCAAGTTCAAGATGATTGGTCTTTTATTGAAGAGCCAATTCAGATTTTAGATCGAACTGAAAAAGTGTTGAAAAGGACGACTATTCCTATGGTAAAAGTGCTTTGGCAGTATCACAACTCAAAGGAAGCTACTTGGGAACCTGAGCACTCGGTTAAGGAAAAGTATCCTCACCTCTTTCAGCAACAGGCATTAGATGAGCAGAATTTGGAGGACCAAATTCCCTAAGGTGAGGAGGATGTAAGGACCCAATTCCTACATCTTTAATGTGATTATTGCTACTATTATTATTATTATTATTTTTGCTATTTAATTTTGATCATAATTGGATCATGCTTGGACCCCACCCATTCATTGAATAAATTAGTGCTTTGTGTAATTTCATCATATTTTGGGTAGGACCCAACATTGATGATGGAGATTAAATCTCACTATACTTGGTCTCATTAAGGGAGTTAGACCCAATCAAATTGGTATGGATATTGTTAGTTTGAGCACTCTCTCCACCTTCACGATCTTTCCTCCAACTAGAACTCCATCTCTTCCTTATTTAAAGGAATATTACTTGCACGGCCCATTTTTCCCTCATCACTATTCACTCTTTTTCTCTCATACGAATCTCCTCTTCATCTCAAGCTCTCTCTATTCCAGGTACTTTCCTTCACACTTTCTGGTTCGTTTATTTCATTTTCTATGAATGCTTATTTTATTTCTTTACTGCTTCACTCCATTTATGATCATGGTAGGCTTTTATCTTCTTGTTGCTTAAATCTTGTTTAAACCTTCTTAGCATGTTGGATTACACCAATGAGACTCATTCACAACCTTGGGTTCATTTTGCATCTAGGCCACACCTCCACCTTATAATAAGTGCATTAACAGCCCCTATTTTCATGAATTCATCAACTATCATCATGGCCTTCATCAACAATTCATACCTATGTAACAGTACCTTTGTCACCCATAGAGCCCATGTGATGATCGGATTTCATCTCAACTTAGTGAATGACCCCAACATCAGCAACCAAGATACCCAACCCATGCCCACCATCACCTGTAACCTTGTCATCACTCCATGCCACCATCGTTTATACAAACTAGTTGCCTTATCATCAGTGCCCACTTCACAAATTGCACCCAACGAAACTCCACCCCCTTCAGCCTATCCTTCTTTTCTTTCTTTCTTTATCTTCATTCTTCCCCTGCTTCTTTTTTTCCTATTTCATTCCCATCACCATCATTCCAAACAGAGATTGTTGTAACTCTTCTTCTTCCCTTTTCCTTTTCTTTTTCTTTTCTTCTGCAGCAAACGAAATCCATCTGCCCATCTTCTTTTTCATCAACTCGTCTTCTTGATCTTCTGCCATCATCACTACCAACTTGCAATCAGGAGACTTAATCCACATCATCCCAGAACCAGCCCTCGACTGAGCAACCACCATAGGTTGAGCAACTCTGCCACCACTGTTGCAGAGTTGGAACCCACCTCATCACCCTCTCATAGCAAACATCCATATCTCATTTTATTCATCATCCCTGTATTCTGTTCACTTTACCTATAACATGCATATCCACTTCCTCCTTTATCAGTCTCTGTGTTCACCATGTCAAGCTCAATTTTATTTAAGGTTATTCCTCCTTTCCATCTCTCTCGTACTCACCCTTTCATTATTATAAGGTTGATTCAAGCCCAACCCAATTAAACTTATGTGGCCCACTGCCTAGGTCTAACCTACTTAACCTATATGCATGTGTGATGCTCACCATCTTACCCGCCCATCTTTTCCTCATTCTTTCTTTCTACTAATTGAACATCAATGGCCCCAGTGTAATACACCTAGGCCATCTCAACCTTTGATCTCACCTATGATCCTGATTACATATTCCTATATCCTCATAAATTGGTCCAGCTCAATTGAGATATGAGGCCCATTATACTTGGACCATATGACATGCATGATAAACTCAATTTAAATTGTGAGGTCCACTTGCATTATCGAAATAAGTTGGGCCCAATTTTATAATGTCTCTACCCATACTTTAATCCATTTGTACCTTGGTTCACTCAACCTGTGGTCATGGTCCAAAGGAGGTATTGTCAAATTGAGTATTAGTTCGGCCCACTATCCCTGGTTCACCTAGTATATAGGGTTCACCCATGATAAGTAGGCCCAAGTTCTTGACCCAATACTTTGGGCACACTCACTATGTTAACACACAACCCATTGTTCCAAGTCCAATCCTCTTGGTTCATAAGCATGCATAAACTCGATACAGGGTCCACTTGCACTACTTAGTAACCCGAACCGAAAACCAATATGTATTAGCTCATTACACATGACCCATACTCAAGCCTGACCCAAGTCAAACAATTGGTGCATGAATCCACTCTTCAAATCCCATCGCTAATTCAATTGTGACCCGTCATTAACAGGGATCCAAACCAAGTCACCATAGCATTCAAGTCAGGCCTGGTTAAATCCATCATCCACCGGTAATCGAGGCAAGTAACCTTACTATGGTCCTCTAGTGGCTAGAGTTTTCTAACCCTTGCTTTCCAATATGTTAAATTGATATACAATCCTTATGTTTCATGCGGGGCCCTGTCCTGGCATCTTAGCTTATTTAGGGCCATTGATTTTATTGATATAACTATACCTTTATGAACTAATTCGTGTACTCATCGATGATGAAAATTGTAATTATTGAACTTGTTCCATGTTCATATGATGCTACCATGAGATATAGAATTTTTTATATGAATCCTTGCTAGAAATATTTATATCATGGTTGGACTTCAAAATCATGACACAATTCCATTTATATTGGAAAAATGCTTCAAATCACATTTTGTTTAGAAACCTGAGTTATGAGTTTTATGGTCCACCCTTGTATGTAAACCTTGATCTCTAAGGCAACATCCAACGCTTTGGGCAACGCGATGTGGGGCCACCCAAACGTGGACTTAGCCATCTTTATGGGTATGACATTGGGGCCTGGGAACCCCTTTGTGCGTGATAATTAGACTGCAGCTAGTCCCTTATGGCTTCGGGCCCTTTTGTGAGTGTTATTATGGCTTTGGCCCTTATATGTGTGATTATATTGTACCTGGTCAAGGCTTAATTCTGACGGGTACTTTTGTGTATTGTGACTGTGGATATGCCTTTTCTTAGATTAGATCATGTGATCTATAATTACTGCCAATATTCATGAATCCTTGCAAAATTAATCATGTATCATTGTTCAAATTATCTTGTTAATATTTTCTAGCAATTCATTTTATTGGGATACCCTTGAATTAACCATATTTACTTATCGTGCACAAATTACTATCATTTGATTGAATAATTGTTTGCTATAGCACTATAGTTTGTTTACTTGTGGAGCTTTATGCTCATATGTGTATTCTTCTTTTTTTGTTTTCCTCAGATGTTGAGGTTGACCCTGACAATGAAGAATCTTAGCTTGGCAGAGACAAGTGAAGCTTGAGAAGCGAACCACTATTTAGCACCTTAGATTTCATTTTCTCTGTAGTGGCTTAGATGCATCATGTTATATTTCTTTGGATATTTTGAGACTATTGAGCTTTGATATTATTGCTCAATTTAATTAATAGTGGTTTGTTCATTGGTGCATTAATTCAAATTAGTTGATTTAGATTGTCCACATTATGTTTATTAAGGAGATTGACCCCTCATGTTTAATGTGGGACCGTCGCGTTCCAGAAATCTGAGGGTCCCAAGGATCTCAGAATTCGGGGCGTGACACTTTCCAAGGGTTTTGCCCAACCCTAGACCTAACCCATATTTATTGAGGGTAGAACTTGGGTTATCTCTTCCTTTTTAACAAGAACAAAGCATTATTATTTAGTCTTTATCATTTTGAAATTTTACTTTTGCCCATATAATTTGTATTAATGAAGAGAAATTATGCCAAGTATTGTATAATCAATCCAACTATTCGTATTGAGTCGATTTTAATCATATTAAGGTTGCGCACACACAAGATAAAAGTCTAAACTACAATGAGTCTCCATCATCGAAAAATCTTAAGTTAAAAGAGTGGAATTTCACAATCGAGGCCATTTATTAAATCCAAACCATCAAAAAATATATATAATGCCCCTCAAAAGTATTTAGGATATCTTCAAAGAGTTGGTTTCATAGTTAGTTTGACTTTTTTTGGAAAAAAAAAAAAAATCCAAAAACGGATTGCATTAACAAGTTTGATCATTGATCTCAATTTGTGCAACCGCTATTAGAATGACTCTGAGTTCAAAGATTAGGATAATTTAGAATCGGGATCCTCTTAGTAGGTCTATGTATGGTGATCGTGAGTGGACTGCTTAGGGTCCGCTAAATCACCGCGGTCAGCCACTATTCAAATGTAAATAGGCTATCCATGGTAATATGGCGGACCGTGAAGGATCCACTTACTGTGATTATGAGATTTTACATTCGGACTCAATAACTTATTAATATAAAAATAATAATAATGATAATTCCCTCGAAGAGCTGAAATTACAAATCCACCCCTCTCCATCATCCATTTGTCAGCTAACTAAAATGGGCATTTCCGTGAAATCGTACTTTGACTCCCAAACCACAAGGCCCCACCCAAAGTCCCTATCATTCCCCTTCACAACTTTCCGGTGTAATTCAATTCCCCTCCAAATTCCCAATCTTTCCTTCCTTTCCCCACGCCAACTCTCTGCTGCCCTACTATCTTTCCATAATCAGGTACATACGGCACGCTCCCATGTAAATTTCCATGCATTTCACTTTCCCTCATATTCTCATGTATCATGGAAAACAGATTCCCAGAAAGCTCTAATCCAAATGCCATTCCGCTCAGAAAAAAAAAAAAATCTTCCGAAGTTGGTTCTTTTCTTGCATGTTTCTTCAAGAACTGCTTTCAAATCAGAAAATCTGGGCATGTTTTCACCTTTTGGTGTGTTTTTTTTTTTTTTTCTATTGGAAGCTGAAAGATCTTGCCTTTTTATTTCATACGGCCTAAATTCTCATTTCGTTTGATGCTCATGACGGTTAAGATCAAGAACATGGAAGATGAACCGTTGTACTGCATTGCGTTCTAGCTGTCTATTTTTGGGGGCTACTTTGTGAAGGTTGTCATGATCATCGAATTTAGGTGATGTTTGGGCCAAAGCCATTTTTGTCCAATCAATTTAGGGGTAAAATGACCCACAACATAAGTTGCACTATTGTGGAGCAACCAGTTGTTCTTGATTGTGCCCATGCGGTGTGCACCCATAATCCATGATGAGACCTTTCAATCCCACACCATGCCACTGATTGGCATGAATCGAGGGGTGCCCCACAATCCGGTTTGCAACTTTAAAAGCAGAGCAGAATCTTCCTTTTATGGTTGTTAATGCAACTAAAGATGCATTGCTAGATGGGGTGCTGAAAGTTTATTTTGACATCTCATTAGTTGCATGAATCACCTTGTGGTGAGAGTAGAGAGCTTCATGTGAGAAGGGCTTTCAGTTGTTCGAGACCTTTAGTTTACGATGATCATTGAACATTTTTGCTTTTTAAAGTATTTCTTCATCATCAATGATATACATAACTTTTTTTGGAGCTCTAATTTTGTATTTCATGAGTTCTCAAAGCATGCAATGCAATTCGCCCGAGTTTTAGACAACTGGATACTTGGCCTATCATAGTATCACCTCTACTCTTCTAAGACTTTATAGGCTTATGGTTATGAAGAATGGAAGAAAGTCACTGTCCATCCTCTTGTAGTTGCCTAGGAATTGAGAAGATTTAGTCTACTGATTATGGTTTAAGACTTATGCATTTTGATGGTTAGGATTGTAGGGAGTTTAAAGACCTTCATCGCTGTACAATTCAAGGATTCTTGATTGTATATATTCTAAAGCACTCTAGGATGATCTGGTCTAATATTGTTTCAAAATCATTAGTTTGGACATTATTTGGGTTGGGTATTTAATTTGTTCATATTGATTACTTTTGATGAAGTAGTGGTTTCTTGTCGAAATCCTTTCAGTAGGTTATTTCTTAGGGACCTTAAGACATTTGTTACCAGGTTATTTAAGACATGTCGACTACCTTCATGTGTACTGTCATTTTGTCAATTGTTGTGGCATGGTAACTATTCGCATACTAATTGAGGGGGGAGTGTTAATAGATGTTGAGGTATGTTTGCCATTCTATGCATGTATTGGTACTTTTGCCTTATACATATTACCATTCAGCAGGTGTTTGATTTACTACTGCATTCTCAATGAATTATTGGTTTGCAAGAATTCAGATATCCTCTTAGCCTATATTTATAATTCATTTTGTAAAAATATTTTATATTATATTTGTTTCACAGTTGGAATTGCAGTTTTTTTTTCCCAAGTTTTCAAAAGTGCATTGGCAGTTCTCATGCTTTCTTGTCTCTTGATCTGCTGTAGTGCAAGGGACCTAATAAGGGTAAAAGTGAAACCTGAATGCAAAAATGATAAGCAGCAAGGCAATCATTACGTACAAACGAAAACGCCAATTTTCTCAACTTAAACTCACTCATGGACTCAATGGCACTAACTCAACTCCAGAAACTCAAAGAATTATTTCTTTGACAAGATTCAGTAAAAAGACTGAACCAGGTCAATTTTCAGAGAAGCAAAAAGGGCATGATCAGGTGAGAATATGGAAACTTGCTGACTGCATAACATGCATTTAATCTTTTTTTCCGTCTTGAATTTCTTGGTGGGACCTTAAAGTCCTTCATGCTAAGCTACTTTTGTTTCTGGTAAGTGGTAACAACACAATTTATGCCTTTACCCAAAAAAAAAAAAAAACATTATGCTTACTATTCCCCCAAAAAAATCATTTATTTTGAGTAAATGACTTAGCTGTTACTTGTTAGCAAGACTCTGCAATGACTTTTAGTCTGAATTTTGGGTGCTGGAAATTTGAAATGGATTAGGTGGGACAATGCTTTTCCTGACTATCGAAACTAATATCATTTGTTGATCCTAATAGTCATCTTGGGCAGAAAATGAAGAAGAATAATCCATGCAATGTGGGCTGAAGTCTGGCATCCGTACTGGTTGAAACGAATGGAGTAACCATCTGTTCCCATCCTTATCTTTCAATGGCCGACCTACTGTGCCTAAATATTTATTCTGCTTTCCACTTGATTTACATCCAAACACATCCTAGTATAAGGTTTTTTTTATTGTCTTCTTCTTGTTTCTAGTTGAGTTCTGTATTAAGCAGGAATCTGGGACTTGTAATGATCTTATTGATTTGAGTTTTTGTTCTCTCTTTTTGGATCTCTTCAATGCTTCACTTAGATTGATGTAGAACTATATGCTGCTTGAGTAACACTTGCTGGGCCCTGTTCTATTGGTCACATGTTTTCTGTTTTATTTTACCTCTTCAGCGAAGCCAAGAGCCAAAGAAAGCAAGGGAAATTAATTGTCTTGAGGGAGTTGAGATGGGGGCTATCACACTCCGTTCTCAGAAAGTTTTACAGAAGCTGAACTGCTGTGAGAATGCTTCCAACAAAAGTAAAGATCACTCATTCCAATTAGATGCATCATTCGGAAAGAAACCAGATGCCCCTTCAATAAATTTACATTCAGTGGTTTCTGGCCCTAACCAAGCGATTGCACGTGTTGAAGGAAGTCCAGATTCGCAATCAAATGACATGGATTTAAAAATATCAAGATCTGCAAGCGCAGATTCTACCATTGAAGAAAGTTGTGAAGTTGCTTGTCAACAAGGTTTTTTTTCACAGACATCTTCAGAAAATAATGATCTACTGTTCAAAGTAAAGTCCAATGTTCTGTACACTGACTCGAATCCCAAGAAGTTCAATGTCCCTCTGATTACTTTCAGTCGAAGAGCCAAAAGGCATCGTGTGAATGGGACAGATGCCCTAAAAAATGTGATCAATGAGAAGAGGTGTTCTGTGGTTGAATGGGGCAACTCTGCTTTCACAGGAAGCTTACATCAAAGGGCCTCCCAAAAGTGTGATTCAGTTGATCAGTCAATGGCTATGGCTATGCCTACTATGGTTCAAAAGATTAACACACTGCTTGTTCCTGGTCAAGATAGACAAGTTAAGGTATCTTCTTTTACCCATGGGCAGGATTTTGAGTAATGCATTCAAGGCATCATTTGGATGTTCTTTTTTCCGTTTCTTAATGTTTAAGGCATCATTGAACATTTTAAGAAAAAATGTTTTAAGGCATCATTGAAGTTCATTTTAACTATGTTTAAACTGCCTTTGTTTTATCTGCAGTCTGAAATTTACTGAATTCTGCACTTAGGTTGAGTTTGTAAATGGTATTAAATGTTGATGTTGCTAATGGATAATTTACTGAATTCTGCACTTAGGTTGAGTTTGTAAATGGTATTAAATGTTGATGTTGCTAATGGATAGTGGTACATGTAGAAATGTATTTCTTCTTTACTTGGCGTTGACAAGCAGGTATTTCTTTCAACAGAAAGGAGTTGGAATACTTTTAAGGTCTATTTGGGTCCATGAAATCTGGGAATTAAGCTCCAGAGAATATGAAATTTAGGGGGCATTTGTGCAGCCTGATTCGCCGCTGAAAGGGGAATCCAGCGCCTTCCTTGACGTCATTTGGTGTAGCGACAAAAAAGGATGAAATCCACGGGATTTGGCTTTTGTTTCCGCAGTAGAGGGGATCTGGAAGTCTGACCTAGCAAGGTCGGACTTGTAGTGCTGCGGGTTCCTCTTCCATGGCTCTACACAAACGCATCCTTATGAACTCACCCTTATGAACTCCCAAAATCAGTTACTGCTGTCAAGTTATGCTGTTTGGGTAACACCTAGAAGTCTGTCATTCTTCACAAACTCCTTAACTGGCATAACTTAATCTACAACTACAAGTACAAGAACTAGATGTGCTTTGTGGTTAACGAAATCTTCTCGCATACATTGCAAGCAGATAGAACTTCCCAGAATGGAAAAAAGGAATGATAGAACTAGAAAATGGCTGAAGCTATCACTTAAATTTGTAAATTCATTAGTTATAGATCCGTATTTGTTGAGAAGGAAACTAATTCTCTTTTTGTTTTTAAGTTTTATATTACTTGACTTCTATAAGATGCGATGTATATCTTTACTTTTTTATAACGAAATACAAGCTCGTTACAAAGCTTCTCTCCTTCCCTTTCTTTATCTCTTGAAGAGAGCCCTCTTTGTTTTCTTTCTTGTCTTTACAATGGAATGCCCCTATTAGGTTTTCTAAAAGGGAGAAAGGTCAATCCAATGTCTCATGACAATATGAGCGAAAGGAGCAAAAATAAAATAAAGAAAAGTGAAAGGGGTAAAAAGAAATAAAATGATTTGCCTTCATGCATGTGTTGCACACAGACATATATAACACTGATGCCCACTTCCTTTGCATTTGTCTACACTATCAAAGAACATTGTTTTGTCCAGAATCCACTTATCTTTGCTTTATCAATTCTTCTTGCTTTTCGTTTTGCATAATCTTCTCATCAGGGAAATATGTTTGAAGAGGCTCATAATTGGGGAATGGATGCTTGACACCAGGACCAAATGATCAGCCATTGCTTGCCTTTTGATGGCTTTTTGGTGACATATTCGATGTTGAATTTTTTGTAGCAATAGTCATCGCACTTCCCTTCCACCAAGGGCAAGTTTCTCGAACAAGTGTTTGATTGTATCCACTCGATCAATAAGGAGCACTTCATGCGCACTAAGCAGATCTTCTTGAGTGCCAAATACTGGGTTCCATAAGCTAATAACTAGCGGCTTAGGTTGCAGATTGCTTTATTATTATTATTAAAATTATTATATTATATTTTTGGGTTTTCTTCGAACATCGTCATGTCATCTGAGGACTCATTTGACGAAGGTATCGGATGTGCATTGGTATAATAGTAAGGGCCTTCCTGGTATTGGAGGTACTAGGAATGATTGATTCTTCCAAGTATTGCTTGTTTTTATCCAAGGCCTCTTGAGAGTTGAGACTCATTCCACTTCCCTCAAGTGTTCTTTCCTAACCACTTGAAGATTGGCTCACAAAAATACGTGTGAACTGAGCCACAAATTGATAAGGTGTTAGAGCCTTTCAAGGAATCCTCAGATTTCTTTTCTGCTCTGTGACATAGGCATGCCGGTGATGGTTTTAGCTTTAGTGAGCCACAATTATCCCCCTTTCGCTGACAATGAAGCCCTGCAACTTTCTTTCCATTACACCGAAAGACACATCTGAGGATTGAAATGAAGCTTGACTTATGCCTGAGGCTCACAGATTTTCTCGTGGTTAGGTAAGTTAGTTGCTTAGTCATTCCTTAATTATCCCTCTTGCATACCAATTGATTTTGCAACCTTGCAAAATAACTTTTCAGATTTTCATTTTAGATGGATGTTTTGTTATCCAATTACCATCCACGCTTCTCATTCTGTTGCTTTTGCCTAATTGGATATTTAGATTTGTATTTTGTTTTAAGGAATGACCAGAAAATGTAGCATATGTGGATCCTCAAAACCAGGCTGTTGGGGTACTTTCTTTTATCTGATGGGTTAATTGTGTTCAAGAGGCAATATGGCCATAAATTTTATCATTTTACATATGTAAAGATGGTATCTTACCCAATGCAAAATGCTAACTGTAAATAAATCCAGAATCATATAAATGATTTTCTTTTGTTATATGCTTGCAGATAGTTTGCAAAGAGGATCGTAATCTTCAATATTCTTCTTGTGGTTGTGCTTCCAAAACTAAGATGTAATTTATACACTAAACTTATTTATTTTGTACTCAGTTTGTTTGCATGCACAACTTACATGTCCATATTGGTTGTGAACAGTGGGCATTGTTCTGATGAAGAACAGGAGACTCAAGGGCGCAAATTGGTAGGGTCACCTGTTGCTGAAGGTGTACAGGAGAAGAATTCAGACCAATGTCTTCCTTCCTTACATTCTAAAGCTGATGACAATGTCCAAGAATGTCATTGCCCTTTCAAATGCAGGGAAACATCTTTTACTGACATGACTAATGAAACCAAGCAGTTGGGGTGCTCTGTGGCTCATCTAGAGGGGTCGGTCACTCCTGGTTCTCTGGATCCAAGTAGGCATTAAATCAAAACGTGCATATTTCTGCAAACTCATGGCTGCAAATAATTTATCATCTAACATGTTGCCGTCAAATGATCTGAACTCTGCAGTAGTCACAGAGCAGAGTTGTTGCAAGCTATCTATTGGTGTTACTAGGTCATCAGAAGGTCTATACTCCGCAAACGCATCAAGCCAAAGTCATCCTACAGTAGTACATGAGAAAACCTCAGACGGGGTCAGAGTATTGGACCTGATGGAAATTCCAGAGCAAATAGTGCGGGAAGCAAGTTACAATAGGACACTGAATGATGAAAATCCGTGTCCATCTACGAGAGAGTATGGTGTCAAACATGAACATACATGTAATGCAAAGGCTTCCTCTGTATTGTCAAAAGACGTGTCTGTACAAGATCCCCCTCAGCAGGTGTAGCTTAGCATTCCAAGATGCGTCGCTCTGTTCATCAAGCTGTTTCTTTTTTCTTTTTTGGCTAAGTTTTTGGCGTTTCTGCGTTGTTATTAGCGTGAATGTGCAATAGCTAAAAAACTTATTTGTTTGAGTTGATTCAATCAGATCTTCAGCTAAATTCAATGTATGAATTGAATCTCAAGATTTGCTATGGGTTGCATTTCATAATGGAGGAAAACATTTTATCAAGGTTTTTCACTTTTTATATGCAAGAGCATTAAGGGTTATTTATGTCATCAGGGAAGTTCCTTAAAATGAGTTAAATGGTTTGGTTGTACACCCTCACGGATTGCACTTTCCGGGCGGCGGAGGAGATTGCAGGAGCGGGGGCTGGGGTGGGGCTCGACCTCGAGGTGCAGGAGACTGCAATGTGGGTGGATGGAACTGACAAAACCGGGGTACAGGTAGTCGGAGTTGTTCTCGCTGCCGTGGAGGAAGAAGGCCATGGAGCCGTCTGACTCGGCAGCGATCTCAAAGACTGAGGCCCAAAGGAGGGGGTCACCGTCAAAGCCGGAGGGGCTGACCTCCCGTGGGATGACGCAGCAGGCAATGAGGGAGAGGAAGCCGAGCATTAAGAAGACGAAATTGCCCTGATTGGGGTTATCATGGACCCAGATGCTGAGGAGCGAGCGGGCGGGCAGAGAGGAATAAGCAGCATAGGGCTCGGTAGGAGGAGAGGAAGGGCCTCCATTTGGGGAGGTAGCTCGGAGAGAGGAGGCCAGTGATGGAGCACTGTATATGCCATAGCACATCAGAGGAGGCGAGGGTGCGGAGGGAACGGCAGCAGAGGCTGAGGTTGCAGAGGTCACGGGGCAGGAGTGAGGCGGAGAGGATGGAGAGGATGTCATCTGGCAGGGAGAAAAACAGCTGCGAGCCACACCAATCGACTTCGAGCCCCATGATCAAGCAAACCAATCTGTTATTCTCATTAGAATAAGATCAAATAAGATCAAACTGTACTGAACATCTACACAAAACTCTTAGAAAATAAATGATCAAGCAAACCAATCTGTTATTCTCACTAGATTAAGATCAAACTGAACTGAACATCTACACAAAGGTCTTAGAAAAGAAATGATCGAGCAAACCAATCTGTTATTCTCATTAGAATAAGATCAAATAAGATCAACAAACTGAACTGAACATATACACAAAGCTCTTAGAAAACTTTTCCACTAAGGACATATTTGTGCACAAAAACTTTTCTTTGTGAACGGTAACTTTCATTAAAAAGCTAGCGGTACGAGAGAAATATACCGAAAAGCTTACAGCCAAGAGAAGCGAAGACATCCAACAGAGCACCCAACACTCAAATGCTAACAGACACAAAAGCAGAAGCACCAAACAGTCGAAAGCACCAATCCCGCCAGAAGCTAAGGCTCAATTTAAGATTGAGCCACTTCCTTCCAATTTCGCATCGCATGATTTGATCCATAGAGTAGCTATTTGTGCACAACAACTTTCCACATCATTTCATTTCCACAGAGATTCTATTTTCCGCAGAAACTGAAAACCTAAAGACTTCCATTTTTCTACAGTTTCAGTTCGTATCGTTCTGAGTGCAGAACAATTCAACTTTCCGCATCATTTCATTTCCACAGTCATTCCAGTTTCTGCGAAAACTGAAAACCTAAAGACTTCCATTTCTCCATAGTTCCAGTTCCTATCGTTCTGAGCGCAGAACAACATTTTCCACACTATAAACCCGTTTCCACAATCCCACTTCTTTGCAGACAATGCTTTCTCCTCGATCCAAAACAACCTTCGACGAAAATCGCGGAAATGCTTTTTCCCTCGAAACAAAAACCCCCCAAATGCCAACACAAACAGCGGAAAATCGTTTTCATGGAAACAGAAACAGGAGATTCACAGTCCAAAAAGGAATCTAACAAGCAAAGAGAGATCGATCCTGGAAGAAAATCTGAGGAGGAACAAGGAATCGAAGAGAAGAGAGATTGACTACCTTGCAAAAGCCGAGGAATCGACGACGATAATTGGAGTTTTGAGGAAATGAGAAGCGTTTTCTAGGGTTTTTAGTTCTCGTGGAATTGAATGGAAGGCGTTCGGAACTTCGTTTCTTTCTCTCGTGTGAAAGAAGAGAGTCTGGGGGGGAGTAGTGATGTTTTAAACGAACGTGTTCTAAGGAGGAGTCATGATGTTTTAAACTTTTCAAACTAGTCCTTAGGTTTATCGAAAGTTCTCAATTAAAGTACATTTAAAATTAATTTTTGACAACTTCTTTTGTCGATTCTTTAAAATAGTCAAATTGTCCTTCTTTGAAATAAAAGCCTCCATCACTTTTTCTATATTCTCCTCATTCTCTTCACCGATATCTTTACTATAATCAAGGACAACAAGTATTCCCACATGATCGATTGCATATAGTGGCTTCTAGAACCATATCATGGTTTTAAATGAAAGGTAATTTGGATATTTTTAAAAAATTGAGAAAAAAATTTGCCCAAAAATACCTTTGAATGGCCGAACGTCCCTAATTGAAAACTTATTAAAAAACTTAGGAACTAATTTAGTTTTTTTTTTTTTTTTTTTTTTATAATTTGTGTCGTTTTTTAAATAAGGTAATAACTTAAGGCCTTATTTGAAAATTTCCCCATCAAATAACTCCTAGGGTATGGTTAGGGCGGTCAAAGGGTGGGACCGGGTCGAGCCGAGCCCGGGGTTATCCTTTCCCTATCCTCAACATATGCATGGTTAGTAGACCTTAAGCCCTTACCCTACCCTCAAGGGTCAAGGCCGGGATAGGGTAGGGCTTAGGGCATCAAAATAAGAAAATCATTATTTATTTATTTTTTACATTGTCATAAAGCATCAAGTGTCAAATGAGAATTATTTTGGCTAACCTCTATTGCGAAGGGACCACGAAGAAGACGCTAGGAAGCATTAGCCAATGTCATCCCAAAATGGATCCATCATATCTAAACAATTGTAATTATGTTGAATGCTTCCTTGTATGGATCTGCCTTGTTGCTCAAAAAAAGCCTATTTTCAGTGGAGTCTACTTGGATGCATGACAACCGAGAGCGAAGAAATGAAAAGTTTTGAACATCAATTACATGAATACATAATATTAGACAAAATTTGTAATATGATCTTTAGTTTTTTGTTTTCTAAGTTTAATGACTATACATCATACAGATTTATTGTGGAAAAAAATTGTACGGTGATTAATGTTCCGATCCATATGAAACTAGGATAAGTGACGTTTTCCTTTGTGGGGGTGTAGGAGTAGGGTTCGTGTTGGGGCGTGTGAAGGGTCTGAATTGATCAAAAGTGGGGCCCAAACCTGACCATGGTTGAATCCACACCGAGTTGGGTTTGGGCTCAGTTTTAGGCCCATGGGCTATATAAGGCCTATTTTTCAAGATTACCAAATGGTCCTATTGTTGGCAGTGACGGAGCCAGGAATTTCTCCCAGAGGGGGCAAAAAAATCGTCAATTAGGAATGATACTCGAAGATCTTCTTTTATTTTTTGAACCTTTTTCTGTTTTTTTTTTTTTGTTTGTAAAACTACTATTTTTGTTCGATGTGGTATGGACACAATTAATCACGTGCTCAATCGAATAGTGGGATCCACTCCTATTGATATGTAATTTTAGGATATACCATTAGAGAGGATGATATTCATTTTTGAGCGATTCATATTATAATTATATGGACCCTACGATGAATTTTTGAAAACCTATAGGTTAACATATTATACTGATTTTTGGATGTGCAATTGTTGAAAAGTCAAAAATGTAGGTAACCCATTCTCTTACACTCTTTTGTCGATAATTCTAACCTTTAATAAGAAAGTGGGCCAAAAGTGAAAATCAATAGTACTGATAAGTAATAAAATTAAGGGTCCACAAGGATTACCCTCATTTGATTTATTAGGCATTCATTCTTGCCAATCTAATCTATTCATTTACATATTCTTGAGTTTTCAAATCATTGTAATCCAAATCAATAATCTCGGTAGATTTAAATAACATGCCATAAAAAAAAATCGCACAACATAAAATAAAGGAAACATGAATAACATTAAGAAGTAACTATGGCACACAGGACATGAAGAGGAAATTAATATATATGCATTTAAATACACTGATCAAAGAGACATCTATTGCACTAAAACAAAACAAAACAAAACAAAATGAAAACAAAAACAAAAAGTAAATGAATTGAAGAATTACCATATGGTTGCATTTGAGAACAATGCAAATGAGTAATTAGAAACCAAACCCAAAAAATTAGTGAGGAAAGAGGAGAACATAGAGGAGATAAACTTGTTGTGTAAGGACAACCAACGTCTTATCCAAAGATGGGTTGCTTTTGAAGAAATAAGAAGACGGTTTTATCCAGATTCTCTGGTGTATTTGGCAATTAAATAGTTAAAGTAAAGTAAAGTAAATCCAAACAAGAAATGACAGAGAGTCATATTAAAAGTACATAATTTCAAAATTTCCTCCCAATTTTTCAAAAAAAAATAAAAAAAGCAACTTCCTTTCTCCAAAAAAAAAAACTTCACTTTTCTATACAAAAAGTAAAAAAGATTTCATACCAAACAACTAAAAATAAAACACCATCATAACACCCTATATTTTATTCTTTCTTGATTTGATGCTTCACCTCAACATACTTCAATTCACCGTTCATCCAAACAAGCCTAATGATTTATTACTTTGTTGTAGCAAAAGGTTAGGAGGGGAAAAAAATCCTACCCATAGTAAATTTTTAAAAGACCTCCTCCCATGTGAATTTTTCAAAAAGTCCCCTCCTGCGCTATGTACAACCGTACCTGGCCGTGGGCCTATGTACACTTAAACGTCTGTCGCAGCTTTGGACAATTTGACAAAGCATGTCCATTTTGTAATGGGCTAGTTCTGTCAGTTTCTGGCCCATGGGCTGGATATGAGGTTAATATTGGCCCATGACAAAATGGGCTGAGCTTGGCTAACATTTGGCCAGGCCCTGAGCACCCCACCCTCCCGCCCCACCATATTAAACCCAAAACAAGGGCCAAAAAAAAAAAAAAAAAGGATTATTTGGAGAATTTGCCATGGTATGCTTGCACTTGAGATGATTCAATCTGCAGTAAAGCATCTCTATTATGGATACTTGGGCTGCTTATTAAGTCAGCTGATGATGAGATTAACATTTCCTTACTATGCTTCAAGTGCTATGTATCTTGAAAAGACTCTAATTACTGTCTGATAGCCAAGCAAGCAAAATCATGACACTCATGGGCCTTAGTAATAAATATCCGGGAGACAAGGAAACAAGATCACTCTCCTTCTCTCCTGCGCATGCACACACATGAAATCTAAGGAGAAACAACAAAACAAAATTCCAATTCTCTCTCTCTCTCTCTCTCTCTCTCTCTCTCTCTCTACAACTGTGAAAGAGCATCAGCCTTTGTTTTGCAAGAAGCCATGAATTCACCTCACTTATGAGTAGCAGGGTAAAAGCAGAAAAAAGCCACTTATTAGTGGGAAGGCATGGGACTATTTTATTTTTCTTGCCCAACCTTTTTTTCCATCTCCCTTTACCCTACATATCCACCTTTCAAAATGAGTCCATCCTCCACAAAGCAAAGAGTAATTATTCAAGATGTCAGTGACACTTGCACATATAATCAAATGGCCCCTCGGCTCTTCCTTTCTTTTCTTCCCTTGACTCTATCTACAGTTCCGAGCATAGAGGAGCTTGATATTCTCAATGTAGAATTTGGGTTGTTCTCTACTTTAAGGGCTAAGTTGTTGTGCATCTAGTGATCACAAGAATCTGAGTCCTGTTCTCAAGGATGGAGAGTGTTGCTATGGCATGGTATATCTATAGATAGATAGATAGGTGTGTCACCTATCTTCATCGGTCGTCCTGGCGGCGGCTGTGGCACAAAACAAGTGCACTAGTATAGTGTGCTCTTGTTATGCACCAAGTAGGGAGCAAGCCGCCACCGCCCCTGCTACCGTGGCAACCACCACCAACAATAAAAATAACCATGAGCTCCCTTCCAAGGACCCCATCTCTACTCAAGAAGTAATTGGCCAACCAGTTGGGAGCAATGATGGTAGTAACAGCAACAGAGGTAGCTGCACTGGTAATGGTAAAGCAGCCCAAGGATTGAATCCATTACAAGAGGCTCCCCTCAAGAGTAATCTTAAGAAAACAACAATAGTAGAAGAACCCCTGGTGAGGGATGGGAAGAGGAAGGTCAGTTGGCCAGACGCCCATGGCAAAGATCTTGCTCATGTTCAAGAGTTCCAATCAAGGTACAAGTACTCTAATGGATCTCTACTTCTTTTTCTTTTTTTTTTCTTTTTTTTCTATTGTTATTATTTTTGGATTGATAACAATGAATTATATTAAATAATAATAATAATAATAAAACTAACATCCAGAATAACAACCTATCTCTTCTTATCTCCTCTTCATTTCTTCTTTCTTACAAATCTGATTCATAGGTTTGCACCTAGACGGCAGACATTTGGTGGAGTTTAGTTATAGATTTCTACATATATATATATATATAAAGAGAGAAATTTTCAAAACTCTCCTATCTCAAAATGGGAGTTTATGCCCCTATCTAATAGGCAATGTTCTGCTAGTATTTTAAGAGATTTACCTTTGTAGGAAAATATTTAGGAGAGATAAGCATATATATGTATCACTAATGACATGTGTCACACTTTCATTGGCTAAAAAAGAGCCTTTTTTTTGTGAAAAATGCCCGGGGAGTTTTGTAGTGTAACTCAGAGATATATATAATGGTTCTTTCCTCATCAGTTCTTTTTGTTTCTTTTTTTCCAATTTTACAGTGCTTTGGAGGATGGGGAAATTGAGGGAGTAAGGAATTCTTGTATTTGTGTAATTCAATGAGAAAAAGGGTGTCTTTGAGGTATCATGTCTGGGAAACTTGATGTTGTTTTGTAGGAAATTGGAAATAATTTTACATTATTTTGAAAAATACAATGTGTATTTCAATCTAGGCCAGAAGATAGAAGTGCCACTTTCATTTTCCTTGATTGGTAACAATTGGAATCACGCCTAAAAAAGTACAACACTCCACAATAATTATTGTTAACTCATTATCATTCAGCTCCCATTGCATAGGTAATTCCCTTAATTTCAACAGTTTTGAACCTTGTTGATGGTTAAAGAGACCCAAAGGATGAATCGGTAGGGATTGAATAAACTTAAGGGTTACATTTCATACATTGATCATCTGTATTTTCACTAATAGAAACATCAATTTATAGAGTAGTGAATGAAGTAAAGTAAGAAACATAATCTAATCCAAACGCCATGTATTCATTTCCATGCAAACATATAAGTCCATTTGACGATGAATTCCCATGTATTCCAATGCAAATAAACAGGGCCATTTGAATCAATTAGTTTCTGTATAGTCTAACTCCATACGAACAAATAGGCTCATTGCATAATGTTTTCCTATGCATTTTAATTCCATATAAACAAACAGGCCTATTTGATTCCATGGAGTCTAATTCCATACAAACAAACATGCTCACTCCATCAATGTAGTCTTATGTATTCAAATTCCATGTAAGTAAACAGGCCTATTTAAATCAATTACTTCCTATATATTCTAATTTCATGCAAACAAAGAGGCCTATAGTTACAAGTAAACAAACAGGCCCATTTGAATCAATTGCTTTCTATGTATTTCGACTTTATGCAAATGAAAAGGCCCATTTGAATTAATTACTTCCTTTGTATTTAGATTTTGTGCAAATAAACAGGCTTATTCCATTAATAAATTCATATTTATTCCAATTACTGTGATGTCGACATACCAACCCAAACATAAGAAATGATGTGGGCTAGCCAAAGTGGTCACTACTGGTGAACCTTCTCACCCACAGTGCAGAGCACAGTCCAAGCATACTTGGGAATAGGACAAAGGCAGAGCACGGAAGACAAGATGGATGACCCTAGGCTGATAGATTAGCATAATTCTTTTTTTCTTTTCTTTTTTTGTATTTGTTTTTGCCCCTTTTCTATTTTTTCACGACTCCTTGATAGATTAGCATAATTCAGAACTGTCTCATGTAATGGCCAAAAATAGGCAGAGACATGAGAAATGGACATTTTTTCATAAAGGAAAGAAACCACTTTTTGGGCACATTTTAGGTTTTTTTTTTTAATGGAGATGTTCCTCCCTAAACTAACAGAATGGTTTTTTTTTTTTTTGGATGGGGGCACCGATGTGATACAAAGGTTCCTCCCGCTCCACTCGTATCAAGTATGATAACTTGGGCAGGAGTAACTTTTTGTTGCATAGTACATTTTACTCTCCAACTCATCTTCTTTACTCTATTTTTTATTTGACCATTTATTTTACTTCATTCAGAGGTGGAACTAGCAGAGGAGGGGGTTGTTGTGGGGCATTGTTAAAAATGGCTTTAAATTTCCATTTATCTAAAGGGTCTTTTTTGGAAGTTTAGCAACCCTCCCCCCCAAAAAAAAAAAAAAAAATCCGCCCAAATTCATGATCAAATAAGAAATAAAAGGTTATTATAGTTATTATAGAGGTGAAGGTGAAGGATATAATGTAGAAATATAGATAGGGCCTTAACTTTCTTAGGATCTTATTTCCTGAGTGATGTGTCGGAATTCAATTTCCATCTTCCCTTAATTTATTTCCCATTAAAAAGAAGATTATTTCTTAGAAATGTATGGATCTTGAATTGTTATATTCGGTTTTACCTCTTTTGAAAACACATTTCTTAGAGGAGTTTAATTCCATGTAAATGACCAGCCCGTAATGCATGCACATGTGTTTGCAGACCTGGAAGATTTTCTCCAAGGTGGACAGCCCCATCCAATGGGAGCAAGATGTGAAATTCAGGGGTCCTAATTTTGATGGCCTTCTGACTCTTAACGATTGGATCGAGATGTCTACATCCAGACATTTCCGTAGGAGAATATTCCGCTTGATATTCATTAATCACATAAATAAACTAATGTTACCATTTGAGAGTCACAGGGGTTTTACTCGTCTTCTCTCTGGCTCGAAAGGACTAGTCCAGACTGCAGGGTTGGGAACCTTTCGTTAGAAAAATAATAATAATAATAAATAAACACATATGCTCAGTGGTGCGACAACTCTAATTGCATTACAATTTGAGGACATCCTATATATATGGGAAGAGCTTTCATTCTGAGCGATCAAATTTTCAATCAATGGATATGGAGTTTCACTCATTCTACTCATGAATTATATTGAGTGTGTTCTTATTAGAGGGAAGTCAATATCTTAAGAAAATTTCTACATAACCACTTGAAATTTGAGAAATACAAATGAACACTTGGATTTTTCTTTCTACAAATAATTATTTCTATTAATTTATAAATCTCAGTCACCATCCTTTACTGGCAATGACTGATTTTAATTTATGGGTGAAAGACACAGTATTTTTACTTAAAAATAAAAAGTATTCTCATTATACAGAGAATTCTCACTGAATAGCAAACTGGATATGTACATTTTCGGTCAAGATCATGGGGCCGACTTGGATTCATTCCGATCATTGAGGATAGGATGGATGGAAACGTATCTTTATGGACAAGAATCATGGAAAAGATTGGCCCATCAGATATCCTAGCCCTTAATTAAGTATCCTTAAAATGGCCTTTTAATTAAAAATATTTTGAGATTCAATTCAAAGATTTGATGAGTATAAAACAGGGCATGGTGACGGATCACAAAGGGAATAAGAGTGTGAAAAGGCTTCACTGATCAAAGGTGAGCATAAGCACGAGCCCAATAGAATGGAGTAGGGGAAAAATTCTCTCTTTATACAATGGCTATTGTCCTGCAAAAGGTCTTGATAGGAAGTAGGAACATGGGTCCCCCCGGTACAAAATTCAGACTACATACAGGAATTGCAATACCTATGTTGAGGGGCATGGGTCGGGCCAGCCAGGCACAATCCGGGCTAGCTCACCTTGGGCTGTTTATGATATAATCTAGGTCCATTTAATATTTGGGCCCGATGTGGATTAAATAGTAGAAATTCCAAAGTTGGACCTGACCAAATAAGGTGTTTTTCTGATTTAGTGATGAACTTGTGCAAACAATTTCTAGAAAGCTGATAAAAATGATATAAAAAAAGAAAAAAAAAACTCATTTCGGCCCAACCCAGTCCAATTAACTAAATTGGTGGGCTTGGGCTCATGTCAGGCTGTCAATCTTTGGCTGGATGCATGCATGTGTTCCTAAAGTCGAGCAGGGCCTGGATATGCTTCTGTCCCGCTGGCCATAACACCCCAATCCATGTAACGTATGTGGGGCCCGGTCTCATCATTGCCCTCTTGCTTGGGGTCTACACTGAATTGCAATCCTCTGAGTATGGTCTACATACAGTGATCATGAGTGGACCACTCAAGGTCCACCGTGTCACCACGGGCAGACCTTGCCAGTATGCATGGCGGGCTGCCCGCGGAGATGCGGCGGAATGTAAATGATCCACTTACAGTCAGGTGGGATTTTTCCTCGCTATACCTGAACTCGGTCTACACTACATACCTAGACGGACATTGAAAGCTGGACTCACTATATCTACATCTGCAGCCCAAACCACATTTGTTCATGTTTGTACACTAAAAGCATACATTGCATGTGGGAAATCATGCCATCTCTTGTTGATCTGAAACCCAGTGCTCTGCTCTCTCTACTCATGATTATGTTCTTAAACATATCTTCTTTATTCACAAACCCACCATCTATTGGATAGCCAACCTTTGCTCTTTTGATTTTATTACTAAATTACTGATCTTACAGGTAGATTCCCTAATACTGCTCCCTCCTTTCCCTACACTAAAACCTTTTTCTTTCTAGATTTCCCTTGTAGGACCTAATCCAACCTCTCATTCCTCTCAGCTTCTTTATGATCACAGGAGTGATATGAATCATTTCCATTCATGTTGACACCCCAATCCCTCTGTCATGAGGAACTTATATCTCTGTTGGTGTTTTATAATTTGAAGATGAGGAACAAAACCAACAAGGATTTAAGCTTCTTGAGGAGCTAGACCTCCCCCATCAAGCACAAGGGCAGCCTCGGGGAGCTGAATCCCAAATAACAGGAGGTAAATTGGAGAAAGAACTCATGACAACCAATCAGTTATCTGCGAGGAAGGAGGAGGAACCATCAGATCCTCCTGGACAGATGAGACGCCTGTTCTGCTTTAGCAAGTGGAAAGGATTATGCGCCTTGGCCGATGCCAGAAGACGGAAGACGAGATGTTTGGTGTGTTTGCAAGTTCATAAGGTAAGGGACTTGCCATTTTCTATGAATGGTAAAGCTTTGATTGTGGGGTGGAGGAGAAAAGGGTGGGAAGGAGAGCAGACGTTGCCAGTGAATGCCCGTGAGGGGACTGCTAGTTTTGACGAGATTTTCTTGCATTACTGTAATGTCAAGAGCCCAGGTACTATGAAGAGTTTCAACATTTGGGTCTCTTCAGTTGATGCAAGAGAATGTGACCTGGGCTCTTTCCATGTGTATTTAAGTGAGATGGTTTCTAGTGGGAATTTAAATTCAAAATTCGGTGGGAAGGCGATGACTTTCAATCTCTGCGGGGCTGCAGACGGATCAACCCTCGTTGCCAGCTTCTATTATACTATCATAGAGGCTGAATCACGCGAATTGCAGCACATGCGATGTGATCCAATCGGTGAGTAGAACTTTTACCTTAAATCTCTTCTTCAATATTTTCTCCTACTAATTTCTTGGTGCAGTTTCTAATAATCATCATCATTTTAGCCTTATCCCATTAGAATCTTGGGCCAACATAATGCGTTCTATTTGTAAAGAAAGCTAACGGGTAACTATATAGATATATACCCGATCTTTCTAACCTTTGGAACATGAAGTCAGCTGAGTGAGTGTATTCATGTGTAATTATTAGTGTTCTCTTTACCTCTTTTGCTGCGGCTTTTAAAATGGAAAATATTATCGTATTGTATGCGCTGAAGTAAACATGTAAAATTATCTAACTTGGTAGAACCAAAAACCATTTTAATTGCTAAATTGTATAGAATCTAACTCTTTTGAGTCCTTTCCATTGCAGGCCAAAAGCAGAGGAAAAGTAAGTGCTTTTCCTGCCTCCCTGATCTAAAATGCAGCAAAAACAGTTCACCAAATGGTTTGGCCAGGCAAGTTTCAACTGTTGAGCCTGATATTGGCTTCATCACAATTGAGAACTCAACCAGAATCCGCCACTGCATAGATGATGAGGAAGAAGGCTTCATAACCATTGAGAAAGGACTAACACGCACGCGATCACGAAGACCTCCTTCAGACAATACAAGGAGTTGGGATTCAGAAGAAGCAAAAGATGGAGGATTTGGAAAGGAGAAGCTTCTCCTCGTCGCCTGTGAGGAATCCGAAATCGATCAGGTGGAGGATGAGTTTCTCCATATGCTAGAGGAGAAACAGGGAAAACCAGGGGAGTGTGAGATATCAGCTGCTATGTTACCATGGGAGAAGAAGTTGGTGAATTTGAATCTGAATTTGGACTTGGGTATTGATTTGGATTTTGATTGGGATTTGGATTCTATGATGAGGGCAGCTGAAAAGGAGCTGTTTAAAGCAACCCAAGTTTGGAATAGTAGAATAGAGGCAAGAGCATTGGAGCAAGCAGAGTATGAAGAGCTGATGAAGAGATGGGAATCAGATGAAATGGCCTGTCAAAGCTCTTCATCTTTAGAAACCTGTGTTGGTTTCGGTAGCCCAATCTAGATTGGGAAGCTATTGCTTTTTCACTGTATTGGAGAACTCATGAAAATTCTAACATTGTATTTGTACTAGTTATTCTTTGTTTATTGACGTTGTTTTCTTTATAAGGGCTAGAGATTGATGAAAAAATAACAAGAAACAGTCCTTGAGAAGGATGCTCTTCCATCATGCTTGATTTTATTTCATGGAAATCAAGCAATTTTTATTAAAGACTTGCTTTTCTTTCTTCTTTTTCTTTTTGTCTTGTATTTTCGTCTCCCATTCTCCATAGGATAAGATAAATGAACAGTCTGATTTCTTTTACATTGTCAGTTTTTGTTATTAGTGTATTAAATCAATGGACATGATTTTGACAATCGAGTATAGGCAAAGAAGGTGACCACAATTCCTTATTTGAGACTTGTTTGTGCAAGGAGAAGATTTCGCTCTTTTCGGATTTTTATTGTTATTGGAAAAAGAAATCTACGTTCCTATCCTTTTTATAGAAAATAAAAAACTTCCGTGTCGAAGAATATCGATCTTTTTTCTCTTTTGCAAGAAAAAAAAATAGTCGCACTAAACATCACAAGTACAGTGTACCTAGTGAAATGAGAGAAGTGGGGTGATGGCAGTTCCCTTCATTCCTCTCAGATGTATAATTGGAGAGTGGATTTGAGGTAATATATTATTCCTCCATTTAGTCAAGATTTGGTATCAGATCTGTATTGATTGCGAAAAAAAAGTGATACATGATCATATCAGTAAAGTGCATCGACATATTACTTCTATGAGTGTAATTTTATTTTAAATGAAAATTACCAGCCTTGCCAAATACATATCAATCTGTATTGGATCGGTATCTTCTGTATCAAATATGTATCAGCCATTAGTGATCAATGGACTTTAACAAGATGTCACATGTTTGAGCTGGTCATTTGTTTGTAAGTCGAAATTCGGTTTCTTTTTTCATTTATAGATTTATCTAAAATAAATAAAAACTTTCAAGTGCAATCATCAATTGATGAATCTTCCTGCAAGAGGAGAGTCGATCACTTGGCTGTTCAATTTCAGAAAACTTCCTTATATTCCCCTCTTTCAATTACCTTATGTTTCCACAAAATGAGACAGGCGTATTATGACTGCAGCCTTGTGATATAATAGTTGGATTTGCACAAGAGGAATGAATTAGCTCTTTTTTTTTTTTTAATGGTGTGGGTATCCAGAGGTCTTCAATCAAACAAAACTAATTCCCCGGATGTCACCTGCTAAGGCCACATAAATGCATGCTAGGTAAATCTAGGGTGAGCTTCGAAATAGAGGACATGGGGAGCAAACCAATGCCACATGCCACTCTACCAACTCCCTAATGAGTATAAGCGTGGATTAAAAGAAAGAAGAAAAAAAAACTTTCAACAATTATAATCATATAAATTATAAAGGTATATTGACCCATCCCATCATTAGGATATAAATAGACGATAGTGTTTTGGATGAACAAAAGATGGCCTCCAACACCAAATCAAGAGATCTGCTTGTAGATGTACTATGGCATGTACATATTCATGCACTCATGTATATTTCCTTCTCTTGTCACAAACTCTAGGCTCTGTCCCACGAGAAATTCATGACTATCCTCTGTGAGGCCTACTTATAAAAAAATAAAATGATAAAAAAATACCTGTCCACTCTGTTTTTTGGGTCATAGCCAAATTTTAAATCAATAGAGCTTGTTAATTAATCACTTAACTTGTTATCAAGGCGGTGGTTCAGTTGGTTTGAGCTAGCCTTGGATTTGCTCTCCAAGGTCTAGAGTTCAACTCCCATCCCTTGCGTTATCCAGGTATTAAATGAGCGGCTATGTATATACCCCCGGGGAATAGTACTTGCTCGTCAGAATCAAGTACCCTAGGTCATAAAAAAAAAAATCACTGGTTTTTTTTTTCTTTCTTGCCACATTGGGAATTCGATCATACATGCCAAGTCTCTAGCTAGCTGAGCTACAAATGAGGGAATATATAAGGAAAACATTTATTTTACATGGTTTAAGGGTTTGTTTGATATACACACATAGAATTTGAATACATAAGAATTTATGGTTAAATAAGCTCTAGCAAAGGATTATCTAAGAGATGAGAGGCGAAAGACATAAGGGTAGAAGTAAAAGATATAAGATAGCAATGTGGATAATAGTTTGACTTTTTTATGATTTGAATAACTGGGTTCATGGTTATATATTTATTTTCCATCTCCCATTCATTCAATTTCCATTTAAGAGAAGATTGCATAATCGAAGTTTTTAGATATAAACCTTTGATTTTTTTTGTTTTTAACGACTTTAAAAATACAATTCTAAGAATTCAATTAAATGAAAGAAATAAGCCTTTAGAATTTTCCTTTGGGCCCCACTGAGCACCCTTGCAAACTTCTATTGAGTTGGGGCTTCAAAAGAGCCAAACATTCTTTCCAACAATAAAATCTAATTTGACAGTGACATGTACGACATTGACAATGATGTGACAATTGAAGACACAAAAATGTTTTGCAAATGAGACATGGGCATTAGGACTGCCATGTCCACGTTTATTTTGGTGTGACCCTCTTGAAACTCCCTACTCAAGAGAACTTTTTAATGAAAATACCTGGGCCTCATTGCCATCCTTCCGTTGAGAATGAATATAGAAGAATTTATTTGGTAGGCATTTTTGGGAGAGAAAAAAATCTAGAGAGATTAAGGAGGAGGAGAACTTTTATAAATGTGCACAAAGAGAGATAAAATGCTTGTGAAACATGTTTTCTTTCATTCATTCTTAGAATAAAACATGGGGTTTTTACCATATACGATATAAAAGACTATGAATTCTTCAAAATGGTGTTAACAAAAACTATATTCCAAATGTGGGTACTATACATGGGACCACAAATTGTTTTTCCAATTCTATCTATTTTGTGCGATATCGCACAATCACATAATTGATGACCTTCCGTCTGTGCAATATAGCACAGTTGTGCAATATCGCACAATATGGGTAAAATTGGAAAAAGAATTTGGAGCTCTATGTACGATAACCACATTTGGGATATAGTTTTGGTCAACACCATTTTAAGAAATTCATAATCTTTTATATCCGTATGGTCAAAATCCCATAAAACATTCATAGGATATTTTTATGGGTCCTCACAAAATTACACTCCAATAGGAGTTGAGCCCACCATTGTCTTTATTACTTATAAACCACATGAATAAGATATTATAAAATAATCAAATATTTTATGATGATCAATAAAAAAACACAACGAGCATTATTTTTAATCTACATGGGTAAAAAAATATAAAAAAGCATTATCATGAGGAAAAAACCATTTAAAATCTCTCATTTTTAGAGAAATTAATGAATGGTTTTTCCTCACAAATATTTTTAAATGGCACATGCACATTATCTACATAGGTAAACAAGCGCAAAAACAAATGGCATTGGGCATGTTTTTGCAGGAAGTTTTTTGCTAAGAAAACGATTTACTCTCGTAACTTCATTTTTAGAAAATAGATATGTGGGTTTTTTCTTCCACCGCTCTAAAGAAACAAACCTTAGGGCATGTTTGGTAATAGATGATTCTTTCATTTCCCTATTTTTATGCTATCATCTATGAAGATTTATAAGGGAATGAGTCATTACATTCACGGTTTGGAAAACACCTAGGAGTCACTCATTATAACTCGAGTGCTTTTTTGCCTACGTGGATTTGCAAAATTTAATAGGAGGAGGTGGAGACCGAGGAATCAACGAAAGAAAGGAGTTTTTATGGGTTCGGAGGATTCAAAAAATCCTCTTTCAATTTTTCTCTCTTCACCCAAACGCGTGTTTTCCTTCTTTCAATGAGGATTTCTCTTCGAGCACGTTACCCAAACATGCCCTATTTCTTTTTCCTTCTTTCAATGATATTACTTAATGAAAGTTTCTTGTAGCCTTCGAGAGGGTCGTTTCAACTCTTTAACTACATTACCTTGGAGATCTTCAAAACTCATTGGAAAGAGCCTTCTCACGGTATGAGTGCTAAGTGGTTAACCCACTTTGTTTCTACCACCTACCTTCCAAACCCACTTGGTCATCATTAACTTAGCCCTCAAAACTAGCCACTAGCCTAACGGCCAACCCCAAACCTCTTCTCAGGTAGTCTTCCATGGGCATATGATATTTGAGAGAGAGCATTGGCATGTGCATTGCATTGAGCTAGGGACAATGGCTCAAAAACCCTTCATTTTTCTTGTGGGCCGGGGGATGACTTGCTCTTTTAGAGGGGACATGATTTTATTCTGGTCGGTCAACAAGATCAACAAGGAAAAGCCTATCAATTCCATTAGAAGGATCTTGTTGAACTATTTTGAGTCTAATCAACTTTTAGACACAAAGCATGACCATAGCTAGAAATTCTTGAAACCAAAGTCTCTAAATGGACATGATAGCGATATAAATATTATCCAAGTTAATATCTTTTACATTTTAGTATCTATTTTCTATCCTCTTTTGAGTGGTTTCATGTTCTTAAATATCAGTCCAAGCAAACATGTAAAGTGCATCATTTAAAATAAAAAAAAACATGTATAACATTTGAGTTGAGTAACTATAAAGTTAAACTCTCCCTCTCCCCGCCCCTCTTTAAATTTGTCATACATCCTTTGGCATTTTTCAATGGTTCTTCAGTAGTTTTTAAGTGTCGACATCAAATTGATGATGCTCCTATGGAACATCTCACACACACACACTCACAAAAAAAAATAAAATACTAATCTCCACCTTCAATGCATCTCCATATAAATGCATGCAAAAGAAAATTACCCAATATAGAGACGATAAGACTTATGTTCATGATAACGACGGTGGCGATAAAGAAAGTTGTACAACCAACTGATAATGAAACTCTCTCTCCATTCAAACTCTCCTTCTTCATTATTTCTCAATTATTTATATTTGCAAAATCTAACTAGATTATATGCCGAGCGAAAATTTATTTTGCCAGCGCTTTTATAAAATGTTTTGCAGGGAAATCGGTTTCTGCCTTTAATGCATGTTCCCGTGGATGTCCATAGAAGAAACTCACCCAATGTAGAAACGGGATGATTGATGATGATGGCGACGAGGATGATGATGAAGACAATAATAGAGGTTGTGCCGCCAAACCCATAATGATACTTCTAACCTTACTAGTGGGAATATAAACAGTTTACACTTTGTAGTTAGTTCAAAGTAAAAAAATCACAGCGGTCTTGTCTTCTCAACAATGATAATTCCTTTCTTCCTAATTAACCCAAATTATAAGATAACTTACAATTTAACCCCATAGAAGCAGAAGAAAGGCATAAACACACAAATGAGTTTTATATTAAGATTTAAAACAGTTTAAATCTAATTCATGGAAAAAAAAAACAAAAAAAAAAATGTCAGTTTATCCGTTTGTACAGTACATGATCTCGTACACAAAGTGCCACAGGGTAGAAAATGAAAGGCTTTTTGACGTTGAAGGAAATCTTATTACCATAAGGGGCCCCAAACCCTAGCACTTCTGCTGCATAACAACACCATTTGGTAATTCGAAGTGTATATATATTTTGAGAGAGAGAGAGAGAGAGAGAGGAGGGTTTGTTTTATGGGTAGCTGATGAAGGCAAAGGCGTCACCTTTTTCGTGCCCTAGCTTCTCCATCCAACGAAAATATCATTTGCAGCGAAATCCCAATTCGAAACCGGCTTTTCAGTCGTTTCGGGCTTCAATCTCCATGGCCAAAGTAAGTTCTTGCGATTTTTTGGTTTCAGTCGAAGCTGGGGGTCTGAAAAATTGAATCTTTGGGTGTTTGATAGGGTCATGCATTAGGGTTTGATCCATTTTTTGGCTCTTTTTCGTAAGGATTTTGCATTGTAAATATGGGTTTTTTTTTTGTTCTTGAGATTTCTTGATTTCAGCTGAAGCTGGGGGTCTGAAAAATTGAATCTTTGGGTGTTTGCTAGGGTCATGCAGTGGGGTTTGATCCATTTTTTGGCTCTTTTTCGTAAGGATTTTGCATTGTAAATGTGGTTTTTTTTTTTTTTTTTTTGCCTGTTGAGATTTTTTGATTTCAGCTGAAGCTGGGGGTCTGAAAAATTGAATCTTTGGGTGTTTGCTAGGGTCATGCGTTAGGGTTTGATCCATTTTTTGGCTCTTTTCGTAAGGATTTTGCATTGTAAATGTGGGATTTTTATGTGGAGAAATGATCCTTTTTTTTTTTTTTTTTCTCTCTCTCTTTCTTTCTCTGCCCCTTCAAATGTTTCTCTAAAATGATATTTTGGTTTTTGTTTTTGTTTCTAATATTAGCTTTGTATGGGATTTGGTGGCGATTATGCTAATGGGGAGGTCAGGCATTTCTGTATGAATGTGAGAATTGAGGCTTCGGGTTATGGAAAAAAGGGATCTTGCTTTGCTTTCCGTCTGTTTTGAAGTTGTTTTTAAGGGATTTCACTGGGTAAGCATGGAATTCTGGCTTGTAGGTCAGGCATTTCTGTATGAATGTGAGAATTGAGGCTTCGGGTTATGAAAAAAAAGAGATCTTGTTTTGCTTTCTGTCTGTTTTGAAGTTGTTTTTAAGGGATTTCACTGAGTAAACATGGAATTTCGGTTTAAATGTGATGGTTAGCTCTTTCATTTCTGAAATGGGCATCCTGTCATTTCACAGGCAAAACATTACGGGAGGATTTTGGGTGTTTTATTACTTGGGAAATTGATGGTTTTAATCTAGGATAAATGTTGCTGGATGTTTAGTAGTTGGGATTTGAATGATTTCGCTCTTAATTTCAAAAAGATTTTGATGTCTTTTATTGGAATTTGAGGGCTTGTACATTGGTGGGTGATTTTGGTTTTCCATGTTTCCAGCTATTGATTCTTCTTTTTCTGTATTTTTTTTGTTCAGTTCTAGTAATGGAATTGTGTGAATGTTAATGAATGAATAGTTTAGTTGATTCAAATTTTCATCTTTGAGGCTGATCCCTTAGATTCCTGAACTCTGTTCTCTTGTTACATGTTTTTAGAAATGATGGAATTGCACAAATGGGTACTTTTCCTGGGCAAAGCTTCATAAGGTTGCTGCTTGATCTACAATCTAGGTAGATTATTGTCTTATTGTGGGAAGCAACCGGAACTCTGGTTTTTGTTTCACATTGGGGTGAGTGTGGAACTGTCTCTTTTTCAATGTTGGAATAACTAGGTTTCTTAAAAAAATGGCGGGGGACCAAACAAATCCAGAGAAGGATGGCATGGACGAGGACCCGATGAAAATTCTTTTTGGGGAGGAAATTGGGGGTCTGTGTGATGATGGGTTTGAAGGATCAAATGATGAGCAACGTATTTTCATGGAGATTCTCTATGGAAATGATACAGTGAATGTGAGTAAGAGGTGTGTCGTTACCGGTGCTGTCAAATTTGAAATGGAGGATAGCAATCGTTCAAATGCTTTGTCCGATTCAAATTGGAAAAATTTGACAGGAGTTAGTCTATTGGGCATGAAAGACTCATCTGGAGAGGATGTTCGTCATGCAAATGAACATTTTGGGTGTTCTTCTCTTAAGCACAGAAAGCTATCTGATGAAATTCCAAATAATGAGAATAATGAATTCCAATCAAAACCATCAAAAGAAGTAGCCTGCAGTGGGCATGCACCAGATTTTGTTTGCATTGGTGAAACAATAAGATGCCACATAGTTGAATCTTGTAGTCATGGTATCATATCAAGTTGTCTTCTACTTAAGCCACATAAAGAAACAGATGTCATAGATGATGCATACAATTGGAAGGCTTATAATAAAATACAGGCTGCAAACCCAATTCAAAGGCATGTCAAGCAGGTGACTTTATCGAGATCTATTTTTAGTCCAGTTTCTGAGAGCTCTGTGTCTAATCTTTTGCCTACCAGTTCGGTCATACAAGAGATTCCCATGGACCCCCTCGTTTCCAAAGAAGAGGGGCCCAAGGAATCCGATATTTTAATGTTGGGTACACCTAATGTGAGCCCAATATGTGTTCTTCCTAGGCTGCATGGAGAAACAGATGTTTTATGTGAGGCAGATGGTGGGAAGATTTTCAATAAAAAAAGAGCAGCAAGGTCACTTGGAAAGTATGGTAAAGAGGTCTCGGTATTGAAAACTGTCATGCATCCAATCTCGCAGGAGAACTCTTTGTCTGGTGTTTTATGTGATGGTGCTATCACTGCTATGGAAGATATGCCCGTAGCTCCAACAGTTGTCAAAGGAGACCTGGAGTCTGATTGCTTAAAATCAGGTGCTGCTAATGTGACCTCGGGTTGTGTTGTGCTTATGGGACATGGAGAAACAAACATTATAGATGAGGCAGATGATCGGGATGTTTATAATGCAACAGGAGCAGCAGACCCACTTCCAATGCATGTTGAGGAAGTTGCTGTGTCGAAAGCTGCTGTGCCTGCAACTTCTCAAGAGAGCTCTTCTCTCAAGCTTTTGCCAAGTGATGCTATCAATGCTTCAGAAGAGATGCCTGTTGCTCATATAGCTGTCAAACAACTATCCGATGAGTCTGCTTTTTCACTGTTAGGTCCTGCCAAAGTGACCTCAGGCTGTGATCTGGTCAGTCGACACGGAGAACCCGACATTATTGACGAGGCAGATTGTGGGAAGGCTTCTCATAAAACCGGAGTAGGAAGCCCACATGGGAAACATTATAATGAAGTTTCTCCAATGAAAGATATTATGCTGCCACTTTCTCCTGAGAGGTCCACTTCGTCACTTTTACCAAACAATGCAACCACTGCCTTAGAAGAGATTCCTGAAGTTCCTATAGTTGTCAAAGAAAGATCCCAGGAGTCTGGTCTTTCTAAGTTGGGTTTGGCGGATGTGATCTTGGGTTGTGTTTCTATTAGGGGACATGGAGAAACAGGCGGTATGGATGTGACAGATGATGGGAAGGCTTTTAACCAGACAGAAGTATTCAGTCCAGATGAAAAGTGTGTTAAGGAAGTTACTCTATCAGAAAAAATTATATCTCCAGTTTCTCAGGAGAGCTCTGTGCCTAAGCTTTTGACCAATGATGCAATCCCTGCTGTAGAGGAGATTCCTGTTGCCCCAATGGTTTTCATGGGAAAATCTCAGCAGTCTGATCGTTTGAAGTCAGGTGGTGCTAGTGCCACCGCAGAGAAGGTTTTTGAAATGAATCTCCATACACATAACCACATGCAAATCAATCATGTTGAGTCTTCTACTCAGGATGTTGTATCAGGCTGTGTTCTGCTCAAGCCATGCAGAAAGGTGGCTGTTACATGTGAGGTTGATGACATTGACAGGAAAGCTTCTAGTAGATCTAAGAGAACAAGGGCACTTGAAAGGAGTGTTAAGAAAATTACCAGACTGAAAGGTACCTTGTCATCTGTTTCTCCACAGAGCGATGCATCCCAGCTTTTACCAACTGTCACAGTTGAGGCAATTGAAAAGAAGGCTGTTGCTGTTACAGTTGTCGAAGAAGGATACCAGGAGTCTAATCTTTTGAAGTCCGGTATGGCTAATGTGGCCTCTGAGGGGCTTAAAAGGAGCCTCCGCTCTCATTCCCGCAAACATACCAATCTTGTTGAGTCTTCTAGTCAGGGTGCTGTATCAAATTATGCAATCCTGAAGCAATGCAGAGAGGACACTGCAGACTTGGTAGATGATGGGAATGGCTCTAATGAAATTGAAGTGGCAAGTGCATGTGGAAACGATGATAAGATAGCTTCCAAGCTGAAAGTTACATCGGTATCTGTTTCTCCGAAGAGTTTTCCATCCGAGCTTTTGCTGACAGGTGAAATCATTGCTATCGAAGAGAATCCTAGAGCTCTTACAATTGCTGAAGGAGGATCTCAAGAGGTTGGTTTTTCAATCACAGATATGGTTGATGAGGCCTCGAAAGAGGATTTTATAAGGGACCTCCGCCCTCGTCTCCGAGAGCATGTCAGTCTTGTTTTGACAGCTGCTGGATGGGATGTTGTTATTCGGGAAAGGGGACACAGGCCTTCGTATTTTGATACTCTTTTTGCAACACCTATTGATAAGCTTATTTGTAAGCTCCCTAAAGCTTGGAGATCATGTGGTAATAACTTGTTTGCTGGTGGAATACGTTCTGTACAAAAACAAAACATGCGGGAGTGGGCAGATATCAATGATTTTTGGAATGGCTTGTCAATTACCCTGACATATATTGAGAAAGAGATGCAGGAAACTGAAACGCCTCTGTCATTGGCACAACGGTGGAGACTTCTAGATCCCTATGTTATCACGGTGTGCATTGATCGTAAGATTGGTGCACTGAGATCTGGAAAGGCGGTGAAAGTTGTTAACGGCGTAGCTGTTGTCTCAAATACATTTGTGAGAACTAAAAGAAAGTATACAAAGAAAAATCAGATTGTGGGAAGATTTAGAGATCAAGTAGGTAGCTCAGATGAGAGTTTGGGGCCAGTTCCTGAGTCAGATATTACCAGTAACCAGATGGATACTTGCCTTAGTATTGTTCAATCAGTTGCAGGTCATTCGGAGTGTAACACATCAGCCAGCGTGCGAAAGAGGAAAAGGGCTTTATCAGGTGATGCAAGTGCTATGACGTTGTCAACTTTATCTCCATCAGAAGACTTGCATATGAACTTGTCAGTGGCTCGAGAGTCGGAAGTGCTACATTTGGAGCCTTCAAAATCTCAGGATCTGAAGTTGGATGAAAGCATTTTAAAGTCACATTGTGAAGATCATCAAGAGGAGAGAGTATGCAATGGAATGATTAAGCTATATAAGGATGAGGCACTTGCTGAGGATGATACTCAAGGTGATTTCGAGGATGCCATGATTCCAGAGTTGCAGTCTTCTCTTTTCCAGAGCAACCCTAACTCTGGGATGGAGTATGCGTCCACAGCCATCAAAAGAAATGCTTCTGTAGAAGAGATGCAGAAGAAGGCGCGAAGGAAGTATGGGCACACAAGGAAGAAGTTTAAGAGTCTATTAGAAGTTAAAGGAATCAAATCAATCAGCAAGCACAAGAAGGTTGGCCAAGCTGCATCACCAAGCATCGAGTCACATAGTTCCAATTTGTTATATTTAGATGCGGAACAAGAAGATTTTGCCACAGGTGATTTTAAGAAAAGCCGGAAATTATTTGGTAGTATGATAGCATCTGTACACAATGGAAAGTTGCTTATAGCAAATCAAGAGACCGAAATTTCAATGGCTGAGCAGCAGATGTCACATCTTTTTCCTCATGAGAACATATGTCACAAAGCGGATGGAAGCTACCAGGATGATGTGCTTGCTCACAGGAAGACACAGCCACACAAAAACTGTTGCGGTGTAGACGATAAGATTGAAAAAAAACTGGGTCTCTTGTTCGACCAAGGAAAGGCTGGTATTGCATTTGGTTCAAATTTTGCAAGAGGGTCCGAGTCTGCTACAGGACGGGAAATTGCAAAAATGATCCTTTCTACAGGACCAGAACTTGGTTTGACAAAAAGAAGTAAGAAGTCTAGGAAGATATCAGAAATTAAAGCTACCAAATCACACAGCAAGCACATGCATGATCTACCCATGGCACATAAAGTTGTCTCTCAAAATGTTGATTTCATGGATTCAGATAAAGTCAATAATGGCATAATCCATGGTCATTCTAGAATAAGGCAGAAGTGCCTTATGGATACTGCCTGGAAGGGTAGTGCCACAACATCCCCAGTTAGTTCTTCTCAGTCTCAATACATGAGCTCATATAAATTGAAAAAGTTTCAGCGCCTGGGCAGTGATTGTAAAGAATTAGTTGCTGTTAAAAACAATGGAGAGAGCCAAATAAAAATCAACTGTGAGAATGCTATTGATGAAGCCTCTTTACATTGTGCAACTGATGAGTCTGTGGATCCTCGCTCTAACAGAAAACTCCCTAGGATGAAAAAATCTGCAGAACACATTGAAAATGGGCGAAAGGGATTGCGTGCATGCCCGATTGATGATGATGACCTATTGATTGCAGCTATAATAAAAAACAAAGATTTCAGCTCCAAGTCCAACAGTAAAGCAAAGGCTGCAAGAAAGCTCAAGAGTCAAAAGCGTAGTTGTAAATTGCTTGTACGGAGTTTTGGGAAAGGAGGAAAGATGGACATGAAGTTTTCCACTGGAAAAAGAACAGTGCTTTCCTGGCTGCTTGATGGTGGTTTCATATCTGTGGATGATGTGATTCAGTACAAGAGCCTGAAAGATGGTGCAGTTATAAAGGATGGCCGGGTTACTCGAGATGGAGTCTTCTGCAAGTGTTGTAACAAGATGCTTTCTGTTTCCGAGTTTAAGATTCATGCGGGTTTCAAGCAATACAAGCCTTGTTTGCACCTTTTTCTGGAGTCTGGTCAACCATTCACCCTATGTCAGCTTCAGGCCTGGTCTTCTGAGTACAAAGCCAGGAAAAGTAGCACGCGGAAAATAGTTGATGAGGTGGATCAGAATGATGATACTTGTGGAATTTGTGGTGACGGGGGTGAGTTGATATGTTGTGATAACTGCCCATCTACTTTTCATCAATCGTGCTTGTTCGCTCAGGTTTGTCTTTTTTCTGAAAATGGACATCTTATGTGGTTTGTTTTCGTTAACCCGTTGTTTCTTTTGTGTGCATGCTGCTTTGCTATTCCTTTTCCATTGGTTTGTTCCATGCACTCCAAACAGCTCCATCAACAGCAATAAAACAGTATTTTAAATGACAGACGTCACCTACATAATGGCATCTTGTCAGCAATAGACTTCCACAATGCTTTTACTTCATACTAAAATGGGCACACAAAGATTCAGGCACTTATTATTGATTTTTAATTACACTGCATTAACTCCTGCTTTTTACCAAATGGCACAAACGAAACGACTCAAGCACTACCGTATTGATATTGGTTGGCACATTAAGAGAATATGCAGGTTGATGGATTCTTGAGCTGATTTTGTGAACATGAGTATATTCGTGCTGTAACATTTTAGCGCATGGGTTTAATTTAGGAGTTATTTTACCAGAGCACTAGTTCTCCAAGGTCCCACCTTCTTTTCCTTCTTCTTTTAGAATGTTTTTTTATTGAAAAGATCATAGGTGAAAGCAGAACATAAAAAAAAAAAATGCTAATTTTAAACAATGAAGGAACCATGTGAGATAGCAACTGACATCCTTTAGAGACTTCCAGATACACATACAAAAATATATATAAATAAAAGATAAAGAAAGAAAAAAGAAGGCTTTCCTCCTATCTTTGGTTACTATTATTAATCATTTAAAATTATTTTTATGTAACTTTTTAACAATATCTGAAGCAAGGATTAAAATAGCGGTTGCGGCGGGCATAGTGGCGAGTGGCCAAAACGCTAAGCAACGGGTGATACGTAGCGGTATATTGGTGTGAATTTTTTATGTGGTAAAAAAAATTCAAATTTTGTGTAACAACCAATCTTGTGTGCTTTTTTTTTTTAGTGATTTGGAACCAAATAGCGGTAGAAACAACTTTATGAAAGGCTATTCTGAAGAATCAATTGGAAAAACGGTGTTTTAAATTAAAGCTGCTAGGCTCTATTAGGTTTTAGACCATAACATTGCTATTCTCAAAATAGTGCAGTGACCTCAATCACTACAGCCGATAATGCGGTAGCTACGGCGCTAATGTAAACCATGATTTGAAGATAAATCGTTTATTTGTAATCACCCCAACATTTCCCAAGACATAATTTCTCAAAAATGTTGTGAGAGCAGTTAGAATATGAAAATAATAGGTCTCAGTATAATGAGTCCAAACTGTTCAAAATAATCATTTTCTCCTTGTTCTAGCATTGATAATTGTATCCCACTAATCAAAGTACGACCCATGCCGAATTGGTTACATATAAATCAATTGGCCAACCATTGATTAATGAGAATCTATTGATTGGTTACGTACTTACATGTCATTGTTTGATGGGCCACAATGTCTTTGATGGGCGTGGATGGTTGACAGAATGGAGCCATTCATCAAGTCATGAAGTGATAACTCCGAAGGTTGTAAATTGTATGATAGTGTAAAGTTAGGAGTGCAAATCCTTTTGATTGTCTCACGGCTTCTCGTGAGGGGGTGTGAAATTTCAGTGGGCCCATCTATTGAATATCTGAACCACCTCTTAATTGAAATTTTTCCAAATTTTACTGCAACGGCAGTTGGTCCCAACATATGATTTAGATATATGATTTTTTTTATAACATGATTTAGATATATCATTATGGATGTCATATGCTCAATGCCTCAATCTAATGGTGGGACCAACTACTGGTCTAAAATTTGGCGTTATCCTACTGAAGGGGAGAGTTTCTGACGGAGCCCGGACCCATGATTGCAAATGCAACAGACCAACTCCTCGAGGGGGATGGTCGAATCCTTCACAGGATTCACAGTTCAAAAGCACACACTCTCAAACGAACAAACATTACCCAAAGGAAATCAGGGAGCTTTATTCAATATCCAAAGATGCTCTCTCCAATGGAGAGCTTCTCAATTTTTAGAGGTGGGTGGGGGCTCCTAATTTATTACACATAATTATAGAATCAATTGACATCCCACATTCCCTCAATTGTCATAAATGAGAAATTCCAATTACTCATATTGTCATAAATGAGAAATCATAAGTAACTATAGATTAGATTTCAAATCCCTTCCTCTATATCTAGAATTCTGGAATCTGCAGTAAATGCTCACAATTGGGTGGGTCAACTGCCCAATGCCAGAGCTCATGGGCCAAACCTGGACTTGGCTCGGCCTGCATCAACTCGGACCCACAATCACATTGGACTAACTCCTCGATGGGGACGGTCAATTCCTTCACAGGATCCACAGTACAAAAGCACACGCTCTCAAACAAACAAACACTAGCCAAATGAAATCACAGAATTTTATTGGATATTCAAAGATGCTCTTGCCAATAGAGGACTTCTCGATTTATAGAGGTAAGTGGGGGCTCCAAATTTATTAAACATAATTACAGATTCAATTGACATCCCATACCTGGCACAAGGCTTTGATGATGATGATGATGATTCCCTCAATTGTCATAGATGAGAAATCCTAATTAATTATAGATTTCAATTCCCTTCCCTTTATTTCTAGAATTCCAGAATCTGCAGTAAATGCTCACAACTGGGTTGGTCAACTGCCCAATGCCATAGGTCATGGGCCAGACCTGAACTTGGCTTGGCCTGCATCACCTTCATTCTTAGCAGTTTGGATCTTCAATAGTTAGGCTCTGGCTCTATGGTAGTTCTACACAACCCCCATTGAAGTGTAGTGAACCCTCAAAGTTGAAGGGGTGGTGGTGTGTTGTAGGCCTCCCCATCCATCAACCACCTTGGGGAAAAAAATACCTGCTCATCTCACTGAAGGTTGAGAAATGGGTTTCCAATCTGCTTCGCTACTTTGGAATTCATAAACCAAGTTATTTGCATTTTATACACATTCACTACACATGATGTGCAGCTTAGAGATTTTTCCATCTCTTCTATGTTGGTATGGTCCAAATGAGAAACTCTATGATAACCATAATCCTCAAAAAAGTTTCAACTCTAGGAAGCACACGTTTGCTCTGCACCTTTATAATTGGTACGAGTTGGAGCAACCCCAAGAGTCATACCAGCTTTGAAGAAAGATCTGACTGACAGATCTAAATGGAAAGTCCATATTGACGCCATCATCTATATTCAAACAAAATTTGAACCCCATATAAAATATGTAGTAGTTCCTCACAGTGGGAATTAACACCATGCTGCCCAAACTTTGATCAGGTTGATTGATAAATGCTTCCTTTAAATAATATTGGAGAGTCTAGGGAATGGAAGGACAACATAAGTATTTCCCATCCTAATCTCCTTCCAAAACCTCCATTTGATCTCTTTCCCCAACCATGACATAATTAGAATAAAGAGGTGACACAGTTCCCAGATGGATTCACCTTTCTTCAGATGTCCCTCCAGACTCTAGAACTCCCTCTCATCTTTGCTACTTCCATAGCTATTATCAGTCTTGGTATGGATCCCAACCAAGCTCAATCACTTTATTAAATATATCTGCTGTTAAATCCCCATCCAACTATCCAATTGTCAATGCCTTTTTAACTTCTTCAATTTTTACCCAGAACCAGTACTGTGATTTTGAATAAGGAGAGACATGACATGTCAGATTGGAAAGAGTGGACTCGTGAGTGTGATCCAGTATCCCAAGGAGTGGTTTTTGTTTTTCAACCCGCTAATTTCCCATTGAAATGTCCAAAAGTTCAGTAAGTCTATATTTATTCTCTGGTTGTTTGGGAACTTGTAGTGGAATGGTAAAGGCTTTGACTGCAGACAACATGTCTGCAATGGCTTCCAGTCAGTGATACTGTCCGGTTTATATAAAAATTATATTTACCAGACTTAGTATACATGTGCGTTCTCAATTTCTCATGTTTGACTGATACGAAACGGATTATAATATTTTTGTAAAATTTGTAAGTTTTTTTTTTTTTTTTCTATAAATGCACACATTGTATGCCACATGGTCAGGTTCGATCCCCGGCAATGGCGCCATCGTTTTTCTTCTCAAAAGAAAAAAAGAAGTATGCCACACGGTAATATGATGTATTAGATTAGATGGCATGTATACCATAATTGCTTATTGCAGATCTTGCTGGAGTGCTATTTGAATGATGTCTTCTTATTAATACTGGTCTGCTTTACCAATCTTGTAGTTTTGCGGACCTTTTTATTTATTGGTCTCTTGCTTTCTTTTTTGTTCCCTCCCCAGGAGCTCCCTGAAGGCAGTTGGTATTGTTCATACTGCACTTGCGCGATTTGTGGGGATGTGGTCAGTGAGAAAGAGGCTTCAAGTTCCTTGATCGGATTACAATGCTCACAATGTGAACATAAATGTGATTACCTTGCCTCCTTTTTTTTATTTTTATTTTTTTCTTTCTTATTTTGGTATTTTGTTCATTGTAGCTACCCGTATATTACTTCATCAGGAGGCATCTTTTTGATCTGAGATGTAGTTCATTGACCATGCCTGCGATGTGAAAATTGTGGCAGTCTGGTTAGCAAAATTGTGAACCTTCAGATCTGATGTACCTTTTTATAACTAAAATCTTGTCTTTGCTTGTGCAAGCCCTTAGCTTGTGGGTCTTGCTCTTGTTGTGCCATTTATTGCAAATGGCATCATTAAAAGAAAGAAAATAATCACAGGGAACACCCTTTTAGCAGAAAACAGATGCCATGTGGAATGCTTGTAAAAAATGGATAAACAAAAGAATGCTGCTTTGCATATGCTTAGAGTGGAAAATATTCACCTACACACAATGCACGTGTGCACCGCACATCCGGATCATTAGCAGGTGAATTTCAGAGATGGGTCCTGCCGTTGCAACTGTCTGGATGTGCACAGAGTATGTGAATAAACTCTGATAGTGAATAACAAAAGATCCTCGACACCTTAATTTAATAATGACAAGGTTTCCTTGGAATGATGAAATCTTTTTTGGGAACCATCGGACTGTAAGTATCATCTTCGGCAGAATATCATTTGTTAAGATTTGTATTTTCTATAGAACAATCCCTGATTTTCTAATTTATCAGATATTCCAATTGAAAGATCCACTGTTTTTTCTTACGATTTATCATATGAAAATAAAACTTATTTTGACAAAAATGGAGATTTATCTTTTTCCTTCTATATTAGCATATGAGAACTTACACATTTCTTCATAGAAGTAATCAATTGTTCTTGAAAGTTAGTTGCAAGAGAGTTCTGAGTATGCAGTGGATGGATATTGACTTGGATAGATTTTTTGTGCATAATTATTTCTTATTTTTCTTACCCCATGAACAGATCACAAGACCTGCATGAATGGAGAGCACATGTGTAAAAAACCTGTATCTGATATATGGTTTTGTGGGAGAAACTGTCAGGAGGTATGGATCCATATATTCTTTTTTTTTTTTTACTATTGCGTTTTATGTATACTGTATAGTTAAAAAGATTTCCATATCGTACTATTTCATATGTTAATTGTCCTCTAAGCATCACATTCCTCACCACCCCATATCCACATATCTTCATTACATTGTAATGCTGCCATTAAACCTATAATCTTCGTCATTATTTCACCTAGTCCCTTTCCCCACTTTTAACAGCTGGAGATTTTATTGGAAAACACCTCCCCCACCCCTGCAAAGCCTCTGTGAATTTGCTATTCTCCTTCCATGTCTCCGGGTCCCACTACTTTAAAGCACTCTACCTACTTCTTGCCCTCCATGTTTCCTCAAGCAGCTTTCTCCAAAGATCACCGCTTTCCTCAAACCCCCACCAGTGTCTGCACAAGAATGCTCATTTTTTGTTTCTCTAATTTTCATACAAACCAAATCCCCCTTTCTTCAAGTATTTTTTCCCCACTTAGGGGTCTTTTGTTTGCATGTGGAAACGTTACACATCATCATGTTTGTTTGCGTGTGTAAATGACTTGGATGTGTAAATTAGGTGTATGAATTTTGTGAAAATCAGCCCATTTTCACACCAAGATTTACACAGCTGAACGCAGGGTAAATGGTCGATTGCACAGCCCATGTTCTACAGTGCTACAGTTGATTACAAAGCAAAAAGGCATGTGCTACAGTGTTGCTGGCGGTCTTTTCACGTCCCATGGGGCCCATCAAGAAGCTTCATTTTTTTCCTTTAAAAGGATAATAATGCCTAGGGGTTCAAATTTCATGTCTTAATACATCATGGGTTTTGAGAAATCTGTGAAAAACTCCAGACCATTAGATCTACTTTTCTGGACTTCTGTGGGTCCCTAATTAATGATCAGACTGGTTCATCTCTTTTAGAAGGCTAAAAAGGGGCAGGGGGTCAGATTTCATGTCTTAAATGTAATTGATCATGGATTTTGAGACATTTGCGAAAAATGTATAATTGTCGGATGTTACTCAGATTCACATGTGAAAAGAGGTAAAAATGACAAACAGTGGAATGTGTTTCACATGTGTATCATTTGCATATGTAAATGATTCACATGTGTAGCATTTACGTATGTGGAATTGTGGATCATTTTCACAGAAAACAAATGGCCTGTTAGGATATTATTAGTCCTTGTTTCTTCTTTCTTATCATCGTTTTCAAAGAAAGTATCTGTGGATCTCTTTGGATTCACTCGAGCCTTATCATCACTACTGAGTACGGCCTTTGTTTTGAGGAAAGAGGTATCTCAACAGCCAGCGCGCCCCCCCCCCCCCCCCCCCCACACACACACACACACACACACACAAAGTATCTGTGGATCTCTTTGGATTCACTCGAGCCTTATCATCACTACTGAGTATGGCCTTTGTTTTGAGGAGAGAGGTATCTCTCCACCCCACCACCCCCCCCAAAAAAAAAAGAAATAAAGAAGAAAAAAGTGAAAAAAAGGAAAGGAAAGGGGGAGAAAGGTAGAATTTTGGAAGATTAGAAAGTCGCGTTGATCATTTTTATCCTCATTCGGAGGGAAGAATTATTTCTCATCCATCTTGTCAGTTTCCTTAAAAAAAATTCTATAACTAGGTCCCTCGTGGCTTAAGTTCAAATATGAGATTAATGGGCAGCCTGATTAAGTTTGTTCAGATTAATAGGGACGAGCAGGCGCATAATTTCTAGCTAAGCGAAGCGTTTTGATAGTTTACATATTGGTTTTGGTTTTTGGTTTTATATTTGTGGCCCTAATTTGGTATATTTCTACCATTTTATTTTGGTATTGTTTTTTATCTATCTATCCTGTATGTTTTCTGTTCATGCAGTGAAATCAGTTCCATTTGTGAAGAAGGCAATCCAATTTGAATTATCTGTGACCTACCGACATTGCATCTTATCATTTTCACAATGGATTTGACTAACTTATTCTCCATTTGTGTAAAGTTGAGGAGCATGCAAACTGAAGCAGATTGACCTCAGCTCAGGCCACATGTGTGCGGTAGATTTAGGAGTTTTTCTATTTATTTAATTGTTATTAGTTAGTTGTTTTATTTGATGAGCTGTATTTAGGATTAGGTTTCCTATTTATTTGATTTCCTATTTTAATTAGGTTTCTTACGGGCTTAAGTTATGTTTTCCTATTTATATGGCATTGTAGAGAATTATTTCTCAGAGTTGAGTAATTAAATTTGGGTTTTCCCATTGAGGTGCATCCTCATTTATCGTCTCTGTGGAAACTTTTCAAGTGTCTTCGGACACGCGCTTCGACGTTGATTGTGCTTCGGCACTTCCATGTAAGCCCTAACCCTAGTTATCAGAGCGAAGATCCATATCGCTCCGGTCCACCTCCGGTCACCGATTGGAGCCTATCCATCCCATCTCCATTTCATCGTCATCATAGCAATCCAGTCCATCCATACCTTCACCTCCGTCACTGCCAATCCCAAATCGAGCCATTCCCATCTCCCCATCTCCAATTAATCCACTGCTAGACTCCCACACTTCCATCGAATCAAATCCCCAACCAATCCCCTTCACTGCCATCAATCACGACAATGAGCACCAATCCCGGCCATAACCCACTGCCATCAATCCCTGTAACCATCTCCCAGAATCTCTAAACCCTAATCGTCACCCCTCTCCTTCCAGCCACACCCACCATCACCCAACCCCCAGCTGCAAACCCTCCCTTTCGTTTGAAATCACTACAACCCGAGCAGAAAAAAAGAAAAGAAAAAGAATATAGAGAGAGCACCCATCTCTGGAAATCCCAACCCAACCCAACCCTTTGTCCCTCATCCCTCGCCCAGGGCATTCCATCGAATCGTACTCACTGACGAAAACCCCAACACCCGCCACTACCTTTGGAACCCATCTCCCACTGCCCGAAATACCATTCCCCAGCAAACCAATTTTTCCAATATACGTGAGACTCCAGCACCCTAATCACCTCCCAGCCGAATCGGCCCCGACCCTCATCCCAAACCTAGTGTCTTCGCAACCCCAAACTAGGAAAGACAAAATTTCAGCCCCAACCCTCATCCCAAACCTATTGTCTTCGCAACCCAAACCAGGAAAGAGAAAATAAAAAGAGAAGGAGGAGGAGGACGACGAGGAAGGAGGAGGGAGGAGGAGATGATAGCAGGAAGGAGAGAGAAGTAGCAGGCTGCTATCAAGCACACCAGAGCTCCATTGCTCCACTACCCATCATTGTCTTCAGCATCAAGAGATCTCCTTCTCACAGCTTGGACGAAACAGAAGCGAAAAAAGGGCCTTTCACCCCTTTTGTTTTATTCTCTGGGCCTAGCACCAATTCACTTGACCCATTACAACAATACCCAATTTGTGTGCAGATTTGGATCAGGTGGATCCGACCCAATCAATAGTTGAAATCCAACCTGTTTTGAAGCATTAGCAACCTGAAACCATTCCTGACATCAGCATCAAACAATCAAGGGTCACAATCTATTTTTGCGATTTTGGAATCATTTGAAGCCCGATTTTCGATCCATCTTCTCCAGCGTATTTGTAGTGAGCAGATCTACACATCAAGTCTGTCATTCTTTCATCCATGATGAAACTCTGTGATACCACAACCTTCAACATACTTAAAAGATACAAATATGCAGATAAATATGGCTCATGGTATTTTGAAAATGAAGTCTATTTTCAGTCCTTTCTTGATTTGAAACAAGGAGAATCATTTGTTCTTGACTATGGTGACATGTTTGCATGGCTCCAAGACAAGTGTGGATTAGAAGATGATGATGAACATGATTTAATCAGTTTTGTAGGAGGCTTGAGACCGAATATAGTGGAGAGTATGAATGATTGTACGAACGTTCATGAGGCATATTGGGAAGCAATTTGTGTGTAATACATGCTTAAATGGTCACCTTTGGGAAAAGTTGCGCTTCATGACAAAAAGTCTCAATCACTGCAATTAACAGCAGCTCATGTTGAACAGTTGAAGAATCAGTGGTCGAGGACTTACAGACTGAAAAGCTAGAGCAACACATGGAAAGTTCCAAAACTGAAGTTGGATTTGAATTTTCTCTTATGGGTAATGGTGGTCAAAATACACAAGCAGCAACGGAAAAGACACCCACCGTTGAGATTTCCTACATTGACTTCTTCTTCGAAGATAAATAGCGGATTATCAGCTATTGTGATTTGATGGTGCTGATTCATCAATGGAAGCCTCCAACGGTTCGATTGCGCATCTGTTCCAATTTCCCACAAACAAATTGTAGACACTCATTTGACTGCATCATGAACTCGTCCCAAGATTCGTGTGGGGACCCACGACCATTTTAAAAGTACCACAACTAAGATCTCAGTACTCTAATTGAGCTTCCAAATTCCTACTAAAAGTCAAGGTGTCACTACAAATTATAGAAGGGATATTGATGTATTACCCACCTTGAACTTCGCATATAAACTAATTTGAGAGCCGTTTTCGTCTGCCTTTTCTTTATCAGTGCCTTATCTATAATTCTTTCTGAGATCCTTGCCACAATAGAAATAAAAACATGAGAAGTGGATGGTGTAGCCCAGCAACGATCATGGTGAAGATCTACTCCTCCGACGGTGAGATCGAGCCCTAAGACTCAAGCCCTAAGGCCAATTAGATGAGAACTCCCAAAGAACTCACGCATGAGAACAATTCTGAATTTTTATTATAGCATGATTACAATAAAGAGCTCCTCTATTTATAATAGAGGAATGACTACATAAGGAAGAATCTAATTAATGTATGATTGCTAGAATCTCTCCCTAAAATCTTTGGTTACATCAAATCACTAAATTTACTAAACTATTTAAGGAAAGCAAATCAATGGAAGGTTCTGTAATGGGCCCTTTTCTTCTTGGACCTCACTGCATCAGTGGAGACATATCATGTGTCAATCAGGCCCAATTGCGCAGGCCCAGTTAGGCCCAATTGATGTATTTTATCATTAGTCATAGCACATGTGTACCTACTAAATTAGTTAGCTAAGATTTTGGATCTGAGATTGTATTAAGGCATAATTGATACTGTAAATAGGGCAATCAGCCCATATATAATGAGAAGCCAGTCGACCCTAAGAGGGCACGGCATTCACCAATGTATTCTCTCCTTCCCATGCTTTACATTCAATGACAGTATGCCCACTTGGACACTTGAAAATGGCTAGAGAATCATTAACTAGAATCTATGAGAATACTGGATAAAGACTCTTTTATCCAACCTCTTCCTTTATTTCCCCAAACCAAAGAAAATAAAAAAAGGTGTTGGGCTTGCAAGTATCTCGATACTTAATAACTCTCCTACCTGGACGCACTATTAAGCCTTTCTTCTTTATGTCATATTCTTTTAGTGGGGCTCTTGGATTTTTCATCTTTAATATACTTTAATGTGATTAAAATAAAAAGCTCTAGGTGAAAGAAAGATATGATAAAAGGAAAGATCGAAAATTTAGAGATAAAGAGGGAGGGAACATGAAGTAGTGTAAAGTGTATGTGTGTGTGCCCCAGAAGGAAAAACAGAAGTGAAAACAATGAGAATAGAGAGAGCACAGCATATGATGGGTGTTATTATTTTAGGGCACCAACATCGTGTTTAAGCCATATCATGCCCTTCAACTGATGCACTTTAGATGTTGCAGTTTCTGCACTCAAAACATGCAATTTCCAATTTATACCAGGAAAAAATATAGGTGCAGTGTGTTATGCAGTGTCTAGGTATTTGTGTTTAATGCTTCTTTCCTTCTAACCATATGAATTCACCGTTCTTAACAGATTTATTCAGGTCTGCACTCTCGTATTGGAGTCTTAAACAATATTTCTGATGGCTTTTCTTGGATGCTTTTGAGATGTATTCATGGTGACCAAAAGGTGCACTCGGCACAGAGATTGGCACTGATGGCAGAATGCAATATTAAATTATCTGTGGCTCTTGGTATTATGGAGGAGTGTTTTGTTCCCATGCTGGACCCAAGAACAGGCATAAATATGATACCTCAGGTCTTGTACAATTGGGGGTGAGTGTATGTGTATATTCCTATATTATCATTTCCTTCTATTTCGTTTGACTGTGACTTGTGTGCTTTTGTTTGTTCATATCTTCTTCGCTGACTTGCAGAGCTATCTTATTTTTACTTCAAGACTTTTTTTCTTTAGTATGTTGACTATTGATGCAGCAATTTTATTTTATTTTATTTTATATTCTCAGATCAGATTTTGCACGTCTAAATTTCCATGGTTTTTACACTGTGGTCTTGGAGAAGGATGATGAGATTATTTCTGCAGCATCTATCAGGTACTACTTTTATCACAGAAGTCAAAAGGGAATTTTTCCCCTAATTGAAAATTGTCTATTATTGATATAATCGGCTTTCAAAGGCACTTACATCCAACATGTAGGGTTGGTGCGTTTGGTGTTTTCGGTTATTAACATGGTATCAGAGCCAGAGGTCATGAGTTCGAAACCCGTAGGAGGCATGTTGCCTCCATTTGTCTGTTTGGTCTATTCTGTTCTGTTTATCTATTTGTTTGGGTTTTGAATTTGAACGGCTTCCCATTCGCCGGGGGGGGGGGGGGGGGGGGGGTTGTGTTGTGTCATGCTATTCACTAACAGCTCGATCTGATATACATTGTTATGCTGTTCACTAATAGCTCGAGCTTTTGGTGTTACTGGTTATTAACCGCTACAAGGATCAAGCATATTGGCCATTGCCCAAAAGGATGCATGCCAATTATTGGTATGAATTTAAAAATGAGATAAGAAAATCTGATTTTTTTTCACCGAAAGTTGAGAATTTTGGAAAATGTTAGAATTTAATTAGTTTTTCCATTAATAACTACAGTAGGTCTCCTGTATTGCTGTATGATTATAAAATAATAGTATTGATCCGTCTGTTCACACATTTTGGTAAGCTATATTAAATTAGAAACTAATAAAATGCGAATGATCAAATTGTTTCATCACTATTATGCATTCCTAAATTCAAATATGCAATTTACCACTAGGCATATGGTATAAATGTATAATAATAAATCATTTATAGAGATTAGAAATATCATGCACAGAGTCTTGGATAGGGACATTCGTGAGCCTGATTCTAATGATTGTCACTATGTTTCTGCATGGTGAGGGTCAGATAGAAGTATTGCCCTTGTCTTGGATTGCCTATTGAGCAGTATCCTCCATACGGATCTTAATAACCATGCACCATAGTGTTGCTCGTTCCCTCCGACGGTCTATGTTGGCCCATATCTGACCGGTATCGGCCGATACACCTTTTTATCATCTCATATGGGTCAATATGGATGTAAGAAGCAACTTTTTTTCTATTTTTCGAATCGTCCAAGGCCAATATGGCTGATATTTTGATCCTTGGCTACATATTTTGGCTTTTCAATTATTTCTGGAGCATAGTCTTACCATATATAGGGAATCCTTATGTTATTTGTGTTGCAAAGATTTCCTTGAATCTCATGTATGCATCATTTTACGTCATACGTGGGTCATGCTCTGATGTATCACTGTTCATTTGGTCTCAATGTCAATGCCATATTGGAAGTAGGAAGATTTAGATGTATAAATCTTATTCAGAGTACAACATTCTTTGTTGTGCAGGGTGCATGGAGTTATAGTTGCAGAGATGCCTCTTATTGCTACCTGCAGCGAGCATCGTCGCCGGGGAATGTGCCGACGTCTTATGAATGAAATTGAAGAGGTATTTCCCAGCAGACTTTGCAGCTTCTTTTCCCCACTGTGGGTTGGCGGTATACATGTGAACACAATAATGAGGAATGCTAAAAATATACCTCGCTATCATTGTCATCTTTTTTCTGCCTTTGCCCGGTTGGCCCTCACTGCTGAATTTTGACGGACTTGACACATAAAGCCGTAGTTTCCTTTTGACCTTTAGGCGTGGGAACTTGATTTTAAAGAATTGAAGGCAAAAAGATTCCTTAAGTCAGACCTTTGGATGCTTTTGACTTCATGGATGTGAATGTGTCAGCGATACTGATGTTACATCCAGTAGTGATATATATATATATATATATTTATGTAATTAAAAATTTTATTTTTTAAAGAAGACAATGATCAAAAGGAAAGAATACACTTTGAGGGGTCATTAGTATTTGAGATATGATTCTGTAAATCTTGCTCTCATAGTATGATCTTTCCTAGAAATAGTTTTACTTAGTGCATTTGGGAAAAAGCATTGGATTGGATCTTATGTTTGATTCTGACATTTTTTTAAGAGAGCAAATTCTTTAGTCATTTCTTTCTTTTTTCATCCTGATCAGTGAATTCTTTAGTCATTTCACTGGCAAGAGCTGAAAGAGATACTTTGCATACAGCTGTTTCTTACTTTCTTATCATCTCTATATTGAATGAACTGACTAAAAAAAATCTTTATTTTGAATGAAATTTGTAGCAAGGCATCTTAGTTCCTTGCTTGCCATTCAGTATTTACTTGCTTCAATGAATTCCAACCTTTTTCTTATTTTCAAAGAATTAAGAGAAGAAGAAACAGAAGAAAGAGGAAAGAAGAAAGGATTTTTATTTTACAAAAAATTGCTTCAGTCAGTTTTTATTTTGTTTGTGAATTGATTTTTTTTAATTGAAAGTGGTGGCTTCTTCTTTTTCCAATTGATTTTTTGGATTTATAGTTGTCATATTTTTGACAATATGCTTATGGTTTAGTGGTAAGACATCTCCCTTTCTACAGGGATGACCAGGGATCAATTCTCGATTTTTGCCCTTATGGACAGGGACTTGTGTAGTGTGTGTGTGTGGGCATGCATGGGTATTTATGAGAGCAGGAAAAAAAAGAATCACATTTTTAGAGCCCGCTTCTTTCATTGGGTTTTGACTTATTATTTATTGCATTTTTTGGTCGCAGATGTTAAAATCCTTCAAGGTGCAAATGCTTGTAATCTCTGCGATTCCAAATCTAGTGGATACATGGACATCAGGTTTTGGGTTTGCACCCATTGATGATAAAGAAAGAGAAATGTTAAATAAAATTAACCTGATGGTGTTTCCTGGAACAACGTTGCTAAAAAAGAGCTTAAATGGAATAGAACCTGTTGAAACTAAGCAAACTGGTGAGCAGTTCTCTATTTCCTTGTCAGGTTCAGCGTATATTTAAGTTCATTTCATTGAAAATTGAGATATTTTTCAGGTCCTAAGTCCAAGAAATTCTTTTGTTCAATGCAGGACTGGATGTTGAGTTGTCCCCTAAAACAGAGGTGTTTGGGGAAGAATGTGCTTGCAATGAAAAAAGTTCTGTAGTCCCTGTACTACATTCATCTGAAAATGGCTGTTTTGTTGGAACTGACATTGGAGAGAACCCTGCACTACAGAATTGCAAGGTTTTTCAGTTAGAAGAGCAACCAGCTGGTCAGCTGAAGTATGCAACACAGCTATCCCATGGAGGAAGTGGAAATGAAGTTCTTTCTAGTGTAGATCATTTCAGTGTGAGGGAAAGGATTGAATCCTTGGATATATGTGATGCAACCCAGCTTGTTTCAGCTAAACCAGTTGTTGCCCATGAGTTTTTGGCTGCTAATTCTATCCCTAATGTCTCTTTTGACTTTCCCAAAGAGGAATTTTGCGGTGCATATGTTGGTAGCCCACAGACTGGTAATGGATTTGTAGCTGGAGCTATAGATGCCAACAGTCTCTGTAAATGTGATGTTGCTTCTCATAATGATGAAGCAACCAATCTGGCAGACGGAGAACTGAATCAACTTCAATCTATGCCAATATTGAGGCAGTCTTCTAAATATGAGGAAAAGTTAGATATATTCGCAGGTTTAAGTTTTTCAGCAGAGAAGGCCCATACTGCTGCATTCACCAATGAACTGTTACTGAACGAGCAGGTTGATGGGTCACAATGGGAACCAAATAACTTGCATGAGAATCACTCTCATCCTAACGGGGATTCTGGGGATTTCGTGGGGGCTGTGACTACCGGTGGTGGAACAGATGTCATCCTTGCTTCTCAGACTGATTATGCTGATGGTCACATTGATTCAACTCATTTTAGATCAATTCCAGTGATCTGCAAGAAGCATGAAGACAGAATTATTAGTTGCCTTTTGGGAGATGACCATGGGCACCATGACAATGCTTCTGGCAGAGAAAAAAAAATCTCCTGCTTTGACTGAAGAGCATGGGAGAATCGAGGACAATGAAGTAGGCACCTCAGTGGATATTGCATCTGAGAACCATTATAACAATAAAAATAATTAATGTTTTGTCAGTTCTACCAAATTGGCTTCAAGTGCTTTAGTCAAATGAGTGCCACCCACCAACACCGAAGATTTCCATGCAAGCATCTAGTCACAAGTGAGATACTCATTTCCATTGAGCATGTCAGCGAATCAGCAGCTTTCCACCATAACAGCGGCTTTGCACGGCAAGAGCCGCCCAAAAGGGAATGCTTAACTTCTCTGAGTGGTTTGTTGAAGCAAAGACTATATGTTATTTCCTCTGACGAAGTTTGTCTCCTAGGCAACTGCTCCTCAGCTTCATATTCTCATATTTTCAAGGGAAATCGTATGTGGAAAATCAGTGCATGTTGGAGTCATGTCTAATGTTATCCATCAAACTGCAAATGAGGGAAAAATTGTTTCAGATAAAATGTGAATGATCGACTTATTTGAGAATGGGGTTTCTGCAAAGACTATTTTAAGGTTGCTTCTGAGAATAACCAGAATCTGACAGCTGCTAACCTAGCTATTATAGGGGTGTTGGTTTGTGGCAACATCTGGGGCTCGACCAGGATGGTGGATTCCGTTTATTTTGTCCACCGTTCACTTTCAAGCTACAGCTAGTTTCATGCAGGCATCACTTGGTGCTGGTGTGTTTCTAACAGTGTTCTTTCTGGGTTCTCAAGTCAAAGGAAAATTTGTACAGAATGCACTGCTAATAAAAATGACGCAAGAAGATAGTGGTTCTTAAAACCCACTTGAGATTCTTTGTACTTGCTGGTTTAGGGAGTTAAAAGTGGTGTTGAAGCTTCCTTGGGCTGATCTGTGAAATATGCACCCAGGAGAATAGCTGTTGCGAGTTCTCGCATTTTGGGAACACTTGGTTGCGGGGTTTCAGAATCATTGATGTAGATTTAGATAATCCAAGTTGTCAGTAGTACTGGAAATCTCAAAATTGAGAGATGGCATGTTGTTGTACAGCATTTTGTCTGATTATGGAAGGAAATGATTCTCTATATTATCAATAGTACTGGAAGAGGAAATCTCAAAATCTCAAAATGAGAGATGGTATGTTGTACAGCATTTTGTCTGATTATGGAATGAAATGATTTATGCTTGTTTTCTGAGGCAGCAGATTTTATGAGAGAATGCTTCCACAAATGCACTCCTACCTGTGTTTTCTAGACCTTTTTTCTAGCATTTTTTTTCCATATTGGGTGGCCCTTTGGAGGAGTTTCTGTTTCTTGTTAGTTACCACGGCCTGCAATGCAGATTGGAGATCTGTTCACCTGCTAAAGCTTACTGTGTGTAGGTCAGAGCCCAAATATCACTGTTTTAACAATCCCTTGATTCATCCAAGGCAGTGGTGTTGACCATATCATATCTTTATTAGGTCATTATTAGCAGCCCATGGAAGTAGTTTGGTTTGCTCAAAATGAACTCAATCGACGTGCGTAGGATGATCCGACATTTTGTTTCAATAGAAGTTGGGTCCATCGAATAATTAGCCATTCTAAAACCGGCCTAATTTTTACTTATCGTAAGTTTGTGTTAATCATATTTTTATTCAACCAGTGAATCTTATGGTATAACCAACTCCTTTTGTAGTAGAGTTCAGATATTCATACCTAAGGAGGAGCATTCATGTTTGGATTTTTAATAGGTGGCTTCCATTGTGGGTGTCTGCTTCTTAAGCACTGCATTTCTAAGTCAAAGCCGGATCCAAACTCATAATAAAACGGTCCAATAAGCGTATTTTGAGTCTTATTGTAACAGAAGTGGGACCCGCTACTTAAACGGTCTGGATCAATGTGATTGTTACGGTGAAACGTTCCTCTGGGGCTTTGGGAGGGAAGTAGAGAACAATTGCGCTTTTTTTTTCCTATTTTGATCAGTAGAGAAGAATTGCAATTTGCAGCAGCTTCAACACAAAGATGGTAAAAGAAGAGAGTAGAAAGAGGAAAAGTGTCACGCCCTAGAATCCACTTTGTACCTAACCGCATTGTAAGGGTGTGAGAATTGGTGCCAATTAAAATTTTTCCATCCAAGCACATTTGTGGCCCCAGTTCCGGGTGGATCGAGGTCCGCGGTGAAGTTATGAATGATGGTTAGTCACCATAATCAAATCGTGGAAACGACAATTCATACAGTCTGCACATATAGTCACTATTACAACATGTAACAACGTCAGAGCGGTGCATCGGAGTCCTAATGAAAGTCTCATTTTGCAATAGTAGCCTGTAAAAGACAAACCTATGCTCATATGCCCAAACATAATGTGAGGTGTCCAACACCACACTTCTGCCACGCCCACTAGTGGCAACCCCTGAACCAACAAATCTGGAGGAACCACCTCAGCCACCTCCACAATAGGGCTCCACTACCTAACCACCAAACATAGTATCAATCAGATTAATTGGCAAGTAAGTAGATGTAGTAACAATATAATATGAATAAAATAGAATAGAGTCAATGTTAGATCATAAGAGTAAAAACATACGTAAGTTAGGCATTAAATCATGAATAAGATCAAACCTTATGAATCAATCATATGGAGACATAACCCTAGCACTCTAACTATATGGCAACCCGTGTAGGCTATACATATCCAAACCTAGGCAAGCTTGGCAATTTATAAATGCGAACTAATGAATGCAAACAGCTCAACTGCACATTGCCTCGCGTAATGTACGCCGGCCTGATGGCGTACGACCACCCCCCGATCTACAGACGGTAACTACACATACAAATAACATCTCTAATCCACGGGCAGACGCCTGAAACATTGGGAGCCTATATCCACCTAGGGGTTCTAACTTGAACAACCAAGAACCAAACCTCATTGGGCATCACCTCATACACATAGCAAACCAAATAGGGAGGACTACCCCATGTGTATATTTCAAACAACACACCCAGACCACAACTGGGTAGCCCTTGATGCCCAACCATCCATACAATCCGCACACACACCCCAAACCAATACAAGGCATAACGGACAGAGTGGATACATGTTTCGAAGTCCCTAACCTATCGGATAGTTTGATTAAGGAGCCAAAAGTATAGAGTACTAAATGACCTAGGTTTGAGGTTGTCCACCACGGAAAGAGTCCACAGGGTCTATCATAGCGAACCCACGGGCTTGGGATGCCTAGAAGGTCATTTGGTGCTTCCGAAGTTTTTGGCACCCCGCGGTTTCGCTTGCCACTTACATGGTCCCATACAGGTAGAGATGTCAAATGGACCGGGCTGGGCCGGTTCGGCACGACCTGGCCCGCTAGTCAACGGCACGGCCCGTGCCATGGGCCGTGCTAGGTCGAGGGTACAGGGCACGTCAGGCCAGTTTGGCCTACTAGGCACGTGGGCCCACCCCTACAGCCCGCCAGGCATGGCCCGCTAGGCATAGCCAGCCTGGCCCACTAAAAAATGACTATTTTTTAAAAATTTATCCATTTTACCCCCCCAACAGCTATAAAACGGTCATATAAGGGGTATTTTGTGTCATTTTCAATTTTACAAAGTCTATAAATACTCAAACCCTCCCATTCTTCTCAGTGGAGTGGATCGAGTTTGACTGAACCACTTAAATATCTTTGTCATTCTCTGTGCTTGTGTTCTAATTTTTTATTTTAAGACCGAAAATGAGAAAAAAATTAATCGAAATTTTTTTTTTAAAGAGATACAACGAGCACGGCAGGCACAAAGGGCCGGCACGGCCCAGCACGCTCCATTTGGCGGGCTGGGCAGGCACGGCCCATTTCATCTGGCGGGCCTCTGGCACGGCCTGTTTGACATGCCTACATACAGGTTCCATTCGCAACTACGGACCACCCGTGAAGTGGTGCCAAGCTCAGACACACCTTCTCACCAAAAGCCAATTCTTATCCATTAATTACCTAGGCTAGGGGCCAAATAATACATAACACCATTCAAACGATTGACACCATTAAAACCATTAAAAGCGTTAGAGCCCAATAAACCATTGAAACCATTGAACCCATTAGAACCGTTGAAACCATTAAAACCCATTGAAACCATTAGAACCATTGAAATCATTAGAATCTATTAAAACCATTGAAACCATTAGAACAACTAAAACCATTGAACCCATTGAAACCACTAAAACCATTAAACCCATTAGAACCATACCTACCACTCATTTCATCAAGCAGCTTGTAATAAAAGGGGTGACTACATGTTCAATGCAATGAATCAACCAATCAAAGCATAAAATATATATTTTTTAGGTAAACCAACCAAGGGGGCTGGGATCTAAGAGAAAGCCTCCACACACATGGGAAGACGACCTGCATAAGTGGGAAAAAGGTCCGCACAAGTGGGAAGAAAGCCCACGCAAGTGATGTGACATACTTAGGATTCGAATCCTAGGCATCCGGGTGAGAACTGCTGCCATTTACCAATGAGGTAAGTAGCCGTTCTCAATTATAAAATAAAGTTAGAAACATTTATTCACTTGCCTTTCTCTTGTTTGCACAAAAATGCTCGTTTTGATGCTTAGGGTTTTCCAAATCTTGCACACCACACCATCCTCTCACCAATCCAAACTAGGAATCCTTCTCCTAAATGCCAAACAAAAAGAAAATGCATCTAAGTCATGGGTGCATGCTCCTAATAAGAAAAACAAGAAAACTACATGCAAGGGATGAAGTGGAACTTACTAGGATGATGGAGGAAGAAGGAGATGGTGAAGGAAATTATGGAGATGGTCTTGGAAGCTTGGGGGAGACCTTAGGAGAAACTTGGAAACCTTGGATCTTGGTCTTAAGTGATGGAGAGAAGAGGGGAAATGGGAAAGTAGAGAAGAAGATAAGAGATGAGGGAAAATGGGGAAAAGAGGGTTAAGGAAAATGGAGATGGTGCTCTTGGTTGCTTGGCAAGCCTTGGAATCCTTGGAGAACTTGGGGTTTGGCTTTTGATGGGAAGGGGAAGAGTAGAGAGGAAGAGAGGCATTGTAGAGAAAGGGAAGAAGAAGGGGATTTTAGGGTTTTGTAGAGAAAGTTTTAGGAATTTTGCACATAAGGCCTAAGGTTTTGAGGGTTTTACAACAGGGTCCTTGCACTATTGGGTGTGGGCTCATATGTGGGGTCTTTGGGTCATGGGTCATGATGTGTCCAATGACATGAATGTCATGCATGATAGATACTGCCTAATGCACCTAATTATGGTATAAAACTAGACTAATTAATACTAATCTTCATTAGTTAAACTGACCCGCCTAATTAAGGCAAGGGGCCTTACAAAAAGAAAAGGCGAAAATGGCTGTCAGTTCTCTGGAAATCACAAGTAACTATGCTTTCTTCGGCTTTTCTCCTGCACCCAATCCTCACAAAAATAAAATCACGGTTTTTGGCAACCGATGCTTGGCTTCTCCCTCCTCATCTGCCTCTGCTATAGTGCTTTCAAGACCCACTTTTATGTTTTTGATTTTGCACTCTACTGGTTACAAATTCTACTCTCCATTCTCTAATGCAACATTGGGTTTCTAGAGTATCCAACTAGATTATTGTGTATATTTCACATGTCTAAGCGTACGTTTGTAGGATTGCTTTTCTGTAGAAAGGGAAAGGGAAAGGGGAAAGGGATTTTTTTTGTGTATGTGCAAAAACCCTTTTCATGATTTGATGGGGGTGTAGAAAAGCATTTAAAGCAGTGAAATTTTCTACAAATTAACAGAAAAGGTATTTTTGAGGGGTAGGAAAGGTAGATTTTCCCATAGAGAAGCATGAGTCCATTCGTTTCCGTAAAAGCTATACAAACATGCCAAGGCCTGCCTGTTTGCATTACAGCAGGGAAGATTTAAAAATGAAGACAAATGTGACTTTTTATAAGATTTATTTCATAAGTGGTTAAAATTGAAGAAAAAGGTAATTTTTAAAAAATGAGCATAAAAAACCTTTCCATTGATGAAAATAGAATCAAAACAGTAGTTATTCATTTCCTATTCTTATATATGAAGCAAAGCGAACTGGCTTCAACTGCAATTTCAAATTTAATTTTGACCATTCTCAAATTTTGATGTCCTACTAATATTCTCCATTGATTTTCATCAATCCTCATTAGACCTCTTACTAATATCAGCCATCGTCCCTCGTAACTCAACGGACCGTTTAGTTCCCGATGCATAAATAAACCGATTCATCTGCCAGCAAAAGAAAAGAAACTACATTTGAGATCGATTCATCTACCAGCAAAAGAAAAGAAAGAAAGAAACGTAACTACACTCCTCTTCCTTTAGTCCTTTTTCTGCATGCAAACATGCCACATTAATGCTAATTCAGCAACCAAAGGTAAAGCACCTCTCACCTCTATTTCTCTTTGATCTGATTCAGACACCATCATCGACTTCGTCGTCCTCATCGTCGTCGTCATCTTGATCGGCTTCGTTTCACACTGTTTGTGTGCCCGATCGAGTGAGAGAATCCTCTCCTCTTCTACAGCCGCCATACCCAAGACGAGATCGACACGAGTTCTTTGCCGCAACCAACGAAAGATCACATTCATATCTCTCTCCATGCTACCTTTTTCCATAGCAGCATGATCAATCTCTAATTTGCAAAGCAAAAAAGGGGGCTTGAGTCTCTCCCCACCTTCTATCTTCTCCCCCTAGGTCTTTCTTTTCTCTTAACCAAAAACACTTCATTTCTCCATGCTACTGCATATCCTTCTCTCTTACCGTTTCCGTCCTCAGTAGATCGGTCTCAAACATAGAAATTCTCTCATATTTAGCTAAATGCACCCTTTCTATTTTTATTTTAGGTTCTGATTTCTGTTTGAGTGAAGTGGCTAACAAGGAGTTGCTGATTTATAGTATAAGAATGCAGCGAGTTGTTTCTCCAGCGAACTTGCTCTAGATCAGGTCTTTGAGTTGTCGAGCATGGCCATTTCTTTAATCACTATTTCATTGTATACCTCTTTAATCATTATTATATTTGTAACAGGTTTCGTTTCGTTTGCTTGTGACTCAATTGCTGATGAATAGGACATCTGTCTAACAAGTGTATATGTTAGGATCCCAATGGCAAAGAATGAGGAAATCAAATAAATATATAAATTTGAACGAATGTTGAGATGGTTTGGTATTGATTTTATGATATTCATCACCCTAGATAATTTTAGTTCTTTCGATTGATAGAGGTTTGACTCTTTTTTAACAGAAAATAATGAATTTTATTAAAATAAGCATATATAGTTTGAGTGGTTTAGTCTGAAAAGGCTAAAGGAAAGTGAATTGCTTACTTGCTTTTCTAATGGAAAAATCATTTCCAAGAAAAAGATTAATTTATTTTGGTTCTATATAAATTAAAAATAAAGTTTGCTGCCTTTGATCTTTTGAAATGAACATCTTCCTATTAATGTAGAAAATCATTAAAATAAACTATATACATAGGAAATCTCAGCAAAAAAAAAAAAAAAAAAAAAACTTTATATACATAGGAAAGATTATGAAAGTGGAGTGAAATCAACTTCTCTATTTTGGTAAGGTGACGTAAAGGAGAACAATCGGAGCCCAAAAATGTATTACTTGATGCATTACCTCCATCAGTTGGTGAGTGTAAATATGATATTTCATGTTTCTACTAAATTCTTAATTTTTTTATATTTATTATTCATTTAAATCTTCTATTGTGTGATTTTAAGAAAGCTTATAAATTTTTTGTTTGTTAGAAATACTTCTAATTTAGATTTATCAAAATCAAAATTTTTGTTTATATCATAAAATCCAATAGTATTTTTTATCTAACTTCTATTGCCAGTGCTAAGCCTGGGGTCATTTTGCTAGTCTTCCTTTGATTCTATTTTTATAGAAGGAAAGATCATTTGATGCTCATTGTTTTTTTAAATTAACCTATGGGCCATGGCATAAATTTTATGCACTCGATTTGTATGTATTTTAACGCAATGGAATGGAAGGAAACCCAACAATTCTCTTGGAAATCACTTTGATGTTCGTAACACCTATATATTTGCCACATATTTTTTTAATAGAAATCTCTCTCTAGTAATATGGGAAAATGAGTGACAAGTGACTAAGTGACTACACCACAAGTTGGGTATTTCTATTAAAAAATATGTATTACTGCTGCATCTACATCATATTTATGTTTTTGTACACTTTATTTTTTCCATCAAAGCCCTTTGGGCTAGACTAATCTCTTCAGGCCTAGGGGAGTTGGTTTCTAATCCTCAAACTCTTGTATTAAACAGTGGTCCTAAGCCAACTGAGCTATTATTCGAGATTATATTTTTGTACACCTATATATTTAAGGGAAATTCTCAAAATGAGGCCTAAGTTTCTGGGAATTTTTAAAACAGGACAAAATAAAAACTGCATTTTAGAATGGGCCTTAAGTTTTCCCTTCTTCTTGCAAAACAGGACAACTGGCCAAAATTCCCACCGTCCCGCTAGTTTCCCTCCCTTTTTAAAAAAAATCCCAAGAATGCCCTTAAAGATTTAGTTGCAAACAATCAACTACTATTGTCAATCTCTACCCAACTACATACACATCCTGATTCTCCATAAACGGCTCATCCATTCAAATACCCTCTCTCTTCAGACAGACAACAGAGATCATAGACTACGGTGGTGTAGTGCAGAGAAGGAAAACCAAACAGGTAAAAGGTGCCATGAAGAAGGTAGATGGATAAAGAAGTCCAAAGATAATCTATAGAACCTGAAATATAACAACAGGTGTCTTGGTTGAAAGAACACCAACATGTAAAATGGCAGTAGGTAATGGTGGTATCTCACCACATTTAGTGATAGAATTACTAAAGTGGCAGAGGTAATAGAATTTCCTCACTACAAATACTACACGGTAGTATCTCGTGCTTGTGAAGGGGAAAAAAAATGAAATCCTAGAATCGAATTCTCTCTGATAATATGAACACAGTACTATTTAGGTTGGTATTCAGTAATTAGAGTGTGCATGAGAAGAATTGCAAAAGTGATCCTTGATATAAGAGTTCACAGAACCTTATACATGTATAACGTTACTGCATTATCTTCTGCTGACAAAAGAGGATCCATTGTTCGATAGTGGTTTAGATGAGTGGCTAACAACCTTTGCCATGAACCCACCTCTCCTTCCCCATCATCTACTTCCTAGCTGACCAAACACTCCTTACCCCAGCAATCTCGGTCCTCTGTAACCAGCCTACAACATTTGAGACTAGACCTTGCACTAGCACCATCGCCCATCACCACTTACCATTGCCATCGTCTTCCCATCACTCCACACAGCTAACCTCTTCCCCATCCAAACAGAACCCATTGCTTTTATCTCATGGAAACTCCAATCTACTTAATCTCACTCCCTGCTTTCACAGAACACACCACATTTTAACAACTAAGTCCTCACTGACACAACAACCACAATCTCTCTGTTTCTTCCCCACTTCCCCACTACATCTATATCTCCTTATCCATCTAAAGCAAAAACCTTCTGCCCAAACAAAACCCATAATCATCTTCCCATTCATCTCTCTTTCTTCTCCATCACAACCTCTGAGAGCCCAACGAACCCAGTCTCATCTCCTCTTCACCTGCAATTCTTCACATCTTAGTCTCTACCCAAGCCCATTGACCAACTGACCAACCTTTACCAAAATGCATCTCCCACTCAAACTATAACCTACACAGCCCATTCAACTGTACTTTAACCTCTCGGCCTGCCCCTTTGTTGTCGTCGATATCTTCACCCACTGCATCTCCACGTCCAGACCCATCTTCAACAACAGTCGATCTGCAACTTAAGATCATCATCCCTCTTCATCGCCAGTCTAATAGTTTACAACCAACCTCAACGAGGCACAAAACCCACCTTCAGAATCCAGCCAAGCCCATTGATCTCGTCACCACCTCCATTCCCCTTATTCATGTTAGTTGTAGCCATGAACTTCATCATTGAAGGAGAGAAGGTGTGGAAGAAGCAGAAGGAAGGAGGGTGGAAAGAGACGTTGGAGCGAAGGACCCAACCCATCCTCAGTTTCTTTTCCCCTTGCATAAGGGTATTTTTGGGATTTAAAAAAAAGAAAGGGGTAAATGGTCGCACAGTTGGGCATTTTGGCTGGTTGTCCTGATTTGAAAGGGGATTGGAAAACTTAAGGGCATTTTTGAAATGTAATTTTTATTTTGTCCTGTTTTGAAATGTGCCAGAAAACTCAGGGCCCATTTTGAAATTTTCCCTATATTTAATTCATAGTTAAGCATAATTTGTTCATACAAGTCCCAAACAAAAAAAAAAAAACTATCTTTTTTTTTTTTTTTTTGACCCACATGTCTTCCATAAATGATTCAGTCCAAACTTAAAACCACTCCTAATCAGACTAATCCATTTCAGCTGGTACCTTTCCATCAAAAGTGGGCCCCCACATCATACATCCCATCCCGGCAAAGTACATAAAATTACCCTAACTTCCCTACCTCCCTTTTTGAATCTGGAAAACAAGTAAAAAACACACCTGTAATTTTTTGCCCTTATTTCATTTCCCTCCACTCCTCCCTCCAAAGCTCCTGCTTTTTGCCTTTGCCCAATAAGAAGAAGAAGTAGAGATGGATTCGGGAGGGAAATCTGCATCGTTCTCATCAATTCCCGACTGGGATTGGGAACCCACAGACCAAGAATCCATCGACGCCATCGAAGCCGCCTTCTCCCTCGCCGAATCCGTCTCCGCCAAGCGCCGCCGACCCAACCACCATCCCGTTCGCCGATCCTCCGGACGCCGTCTCCCCAACTGGGGAAATTCTCCGCCACCCAGAGCTCCGGCTGCCGGATCTCCAAGCTCCCCCATCGCAAAAAGGATAAATGAATCCACCCTTTTCTCTGATGCCGCCGCCGCCAGATCCTCATGCCCTAGAAATGGGAACTCGAGTTTTGTACCTTCTCCTTGCCAATGTATGTCTTTTGATTTGATCTGTTCTTTTGCTAATTGGGAAAAAAAGAAGAAAGAAATCGTCTTTGTTTTTTATGATAACTAGGGCATCATGGATTATTAAGATTTTTGTTTTGTAATGGATTCGTATCTTCTACTACATTTGAATTTGATCGATTCTACTAATGAAAGACAATAGCTTTTGGGGAAATTCCTCATGGTTTCACAATTTATAATATTGTTTGGTTGCAGGTGGATTCTGTTTGAATTTTCAATAAATGTTTACTGAAATCGGAATGCGCCTGTTTGATTGTGTTTGTGAAAATTTCTTTTTTACTGCAATTGGGATGTGATTAGTGATTGGTTATAGTGGGTACTTCTTTGATTAAGCTTTTGGTTATGGACTGATGCAGTTAATATGAAGGCGAGGTACCCCTTGATGAATTTTGGAGGCCGGATAGTGTACAGTAGAACATTTTCTGAAGTAGAGAAAGCTGCAAAGGAGCTTTGGGAGATGGTTCAAGTGAAGAAGCAAAGTATGGAACAAATTTCTCTTGGGCTTGATATTGAGTGGAGACCGACATTCAGGAGAGGTAGTTCCAATTTACTGTAAATGAGGTCTTTAAGCTTTTTTTTTATTTTTTATGTTGCTTTTTTCTAATTCTAATTTTGTTCTGGCAAGCCAATCTCCATTTTACATGGAAGTATGCTGTGATTTTTTTTCGTTTTCTTTAGACAAATTGTTTTGGTCCTTTTGAGCAAGTAAACCGGCCTCTTGTTTTCTCCTTTACTTTTTCTGCTTTCATTTTATGTCTTTCTTCTCTATGTGTGTGTGCGTGTGTGTGTGTGGCATTGCCATTTCCTTTAAACCAAGTCCTTTAATTCAGTTCTTTATGATTCCAAAACACATCATGTACAGATGTATATGACTGAGTTGGAGTAATATTGTCATCTGTATATATTTAGGCCTGGGTTTCTGTCTCCTACAGGGATCCTGCATGACACCCATGCAGGATTTTTGGTCCCGTCATTAATCTAGGGGGGTCCTGCTTCGTGGATGGCAGGAATTGAAATCCTGCACCACCCCCTTGTGTGGAACTTCTGCCGGTGGAAATTCCATGTATGGGCCTTCTCCATAGTCCATCCATCCAGGGTTGGTTTTGGGATTGATAATTAGAAAAGAAAAACAAGTAGCATTACAGCTTAGTGAATTGTAATGTAACAAGATTCATGGGTTAGGGCTTGTTTGTTAATTGGCATTGAACTCCTAGAAGTTTAAATAATTTCCTTTCCATCAAAGGGGCTAAGGGGTCCTAGAAATCTTTCCTTTGGTAGGAGATGATTACCCACCCATTACCGTAGTAAGTTGAATTCTCTAGAAGTCATAGTTCCATGACCTTAGGTCCTTTCACTTCTCACTTTATTCATGGAATCACTCTCCTTTTAAAAACCCTCTTTACTATTAATTCCTGCAAATTCAATTATGAAGCAGGCAAATGGGCACTTAAGAAAACAATTGGTAATTTTTACTCAAGAGTTTGATTTCATGTCAATTTTTGCTTCTTGTCAAGTAGAAGTGCATATAACTGACCATATGTTATGTGGATCGCTTGCACTCATTCTACATAACTGGCCATGTGTTATGTGGAACACTTTAACTCACTCCATATACATGAAAATTTTGGAACATTCGCCCATGAAGATGACTGAGAAGGATATTTGTGGCAAAAGTTCCAAATAGGGACACGTACAACATCCGAACCATCTGCAGTCCTTCATGAACATGCTCCAAGTCACCGTCAATGCATGCATATTCTCAACTGATGTGTGGGCATGCCTGATTTTATTGCAGGGGCACCAAGATGACCATCTTTTAGATCAGCACATTTCCTCCAGTTCGATCTGTCTCATGAATATTTTTTCCCTTTTTTTTTTTGTTTAGTTCTTATGAATATCATCAGCATGTCTTACCCTGGACTGCTGCAGTGGCATTGAGTGGGACTCTTGATTTGCAGGAGAAGCACCTAAAAAGGCAGCAGTTATGCAGATATGTGCAAGCACTGACCACTGTTATGTAATGCACATCTTTCATTCTGGCATTCCTCCCATTCTGCAATCACTTTTGGAGGACAGTACATCAATTAAGGTTGGCCAGTTTAAATCACATTCACATTACAATTTTCTGGGCTAATTTTTTTTTTTTTTTTAATCTACTCACGCATTGCATCATTTGAAAATGACAAGGTTGGAGTTTGTATAGCAAATGACGCGTCGAAGATTATGATGGATTATAATGTTGGTATCAAAGAGTTGGAGGACCTCTCTGATCTTGCAAATGTCAAGCTTGGTGGTTTTCCGAAGAAGTGGGGCCTTGCTTCCCTCGTTGAGACCCTAACTTGCAAACAGGTGTTTTCCCCTAGTAAAATGGTTACTTAATACTTGTTTATGACACTAGAAACATGCTTATATCAAGTAGAAAAGCTATGCCTGTTGTTTATAAATTTGAAGGAGAATTGAAGTAGGAGAGAAAATGAAGAAGAGAGAAGTGAAAGTTGTGTCGTCACTTTCACTCTTTTTTGTTCTATGAAAAGCTACATCAAAATGTAAGTAACGACAATGTTTAGATTACAAAATAAGCTTTCATAAAAGAAACAATAACATAAGGTCTATTCCAACACTTTGATTGAACCCAAAATTGCAATTGGTTTGGAATATTTTGGTGACTGGATGATCATCCATTCAATTGAACACTAGGCATGATGCAGAAATCAGAAACCACATTGAGCATGATACTGTTTTTCTGAACTTTCCACCCCAAATCGAGAGTGTCAATCAGCATTGATTCAATTCAAGGGGAAGAAGTAGAAAAGCAGAGTTCTCCCAAATGTGGTTTCTGATTTCTCCACTGCCCAAATTGATAGCAGTGGATAATCGTCAATTCCACTAGCATATTCAAAACTTGAATGATTTTTCGTTACTTCTAATTACACCTTTAATATAGAGTTTGGAGCTCTATTCATTCCTGCTTCCTTTTTTTATCAGTAACAATAAATTATATTAAAAGAGAGCCAGATACAAGAAGTCCACCAAACAAACAAAAAGGGCATGATGTTATAAAAGAATTATACCAAGAAAAGGAAAATAAAAAAAAACAAAGAGACATCATATAGTGAAAGCCACCAAATTAGAAGACATATCCACCCCTTGCTTAGCTAACGAATCAGCAAAACCATTTGCCGGCCTCCCAACATGTTGGAACTTCACTTGAATCGAGGATGTTAAATCTCTAATTTCATTAAGGTAAAATTGAAATCTCGAAAAAATGACAGCCGAAGAAGACACCCGCAAAATAGTATTGAGAGAATCGCTATCCACCTCTAACCTTGAATGAAATGAGGAAGGGGCAAAAACTCAGAACAACTTCTAGGATAGCCTACACCTCTGCCTCATTAGACTCCATAGTCCCAACATGCTTGGAACACATCACCAACATAAGCCCTCCACTATTGCGAAGCTCCCCACCAATATCCGCCAGCCCATGCTTTCCTTTAGCTGCTCCACCCACATTAAATTTCAACACCCCTGCATTGGGAGGAACCCAATGCACCACTCAATGCTCTATTCATTTTATCTCCTTCAAAACCATAAATTTGTATTTCATGTTCCAGTCATATGGCTAGAATATCTTCCATCTAGCTGACTTTTGGAAGTTCACTCGTATCATTTACTTTTGTTTGCAGTTGGCGAAGCCTGGAAAAATTAGAATGGGAAACTGGGAGACCAATGTGCTATCAAAGGAGCAACTCCGATATGCAGCCACAGATGCTTTTGCTTCTTGGTACCTTTACCAGGTAAGCAAGCAAGAAAATCAACTTTGCGATTTCTCCACTTATTTATCTCCAATTTTTTGGGGAGTTTAATTATCATTGACATAATCAGGTGCTAAGGAGTTTCCCAGATGCAGCTGAAACTCAAGGTGTCGACGAGAAAGTGAATAGTGCACAATCTTAGGCGTCCTTCATTGGGAATTCACTCTTTATTTTTCCACCCTCATTTTTTTATGTAATTTCAGTGGTGGTTCTAACTGTTGTTTTAATTTATTGTGTGGTTATGTACATTTGCTAGAAATCACAATTCTATGGGCAATTCTTTTTTATGGTTATGGTCTAGCGTCAAGCCAGATTTTTTCTTGATTCTGGCTGACGGACTGACTTAAGAATTTGGGCATGACTTCTTGCATATTTAAAAAATGTAATTTCCATTTAATCCATTTGTCCATGTAGTCTTTCTTGTAGCCGTCCTATTTCCTTTCCTTTTCTTTTTCTTTCCTTTTTTTGATTGATAGTGCAACATCTGAGCATTTTTTTGGTTTCATCCAGGCTTCTTGATGTGGAGAATACACAATGATCACAAATCGTGTGCTTGCCTATCCAAATGGCCAAGTGGATGTTCAGGTCACACTAGGGTCCATTTGGCATCATTTAAAAATATTCCTACACTTCTATATACCAAACTCTAGGCACTAAGGTGGCTTGTGTCGGGTTTTGGCTTATCCAAGCTAGACTCCATTTATAGAAATAACGTCTTGATTATGAGGCAAACCCAATTTCATTGGACTGGAATTCAACCCAAACTCAACTCAGAAGGGTCAACTTACAACCCACTTAATGAAAGTTGTCCCACATTAGACCTATAGGTTTTTTTAGCTACACCCAACAAAATGAGTTTGGATCCTCCGAGTGTCGTTCACGCTTCCTATGAGTTAGGGGAGTGGACTCCATGAGAGGACCATCTTTTGAAAAACATCTTTTGATTTATGATTTATCCCTGAATTTTACTTGAATCAAAGGCACTAATTTTTATTAGAATAAATTTGGGGACATCCCCAAAAAGGGGAGGTGTGAGAGTTTAGATTTTTTTGTTCAATGAAATAACAAATGAGGCCCGTTCAATAAATGGGCCTATTATTGTGTATTTAAATAGAAATCATGTAGTGATAATTATGCATTTTCATACGAACCATACCCTAGACCAAACCTGGGCTTGGAGGGATGAAAAAATTATAAAATCTGCAGTTTGAAATAGAAATCATGTGCAACTTTTCCACTGCTTCTTTCGGCGGTAAAACCTCTTTTGCAGCATTGCATACGGCAAATGAGTTACAAACGAGCCTTTTTTTTTTTTTTTTTTTGGGGGTCAAGTCTGGCTCCAATGCCAATTGGGCCAGGCTAAGTAAAATGCTTTATTGTTTGGACAAATTATCATTAAATTATACTCCTTATTTGGGCTTGCCTAGGCCAGAGTTTGGGCTTTTCTATCATTCATCCATGCCTGACCCAGATATTACATATGCCCAGATTATAACCCAAATGAGGCCATTAGGATTTAGGAGTTTCTTTCAAGTTGTGGCGTGTCTTTGTTATCGCATCTATGGATATATCATCACAAGAAATGATCCAAAGATGAGTTTTACATATGCCTGATCCAAACCATTCATATCTCGTGCCTCTTATTAAATAGGTATTACCCAATTATCACTTTTTGAATTTAAAATTAAGGTGCTTTAAATTCTTAAATTAATCATTTTAGCTACTCAGGCCTTATTCCACTGGAGGGCCATGGACTGTCTACCCACCACTAGGCCTACAATGTCCATGAAATATAACCTCTTTTCTGGATCCATGAAATATATAGATATGGATCTGAACCTATGCATATAGGTTCCAAAACATTCAGATATGGAATTGGGTCCTCGTCTGTTCGGACGTAAGAATCCAATAGAATCACATACAGTCACACACACACACACACAAGCATTCTCACATGTCTTTCAGGTGCGATTCACTTTGTCATCAACCTGAATGGTCCATCAAGTGCATGTCTTTCAGATGGGATTCACTCCATCATCAACCCGAATGGTCCATCAAACCCCCCGCCACTCCACCCCTACACACACAAAAAAAAAGAATAAAAATGATCCTAATGGGCTGGATCGATGGACATCTTTTCTTTTCTACTCTAAAGTAATGAAGTTTTGGGCCACATATCAACGTTTTTTTTCCTATAAAAGATGAAGGGATTAGAAGGATTGGGTAGACTTGAAACTTCCTCTCTATGATGGCCCCCATCTAGACGCACCTCCCATCAACTTGTGTGCATGGTGATTAGTATACACTGGATGCAATGGAGCATTTTCCATATATATGATAGCTTGTGTGTGTGCTTATGATTTTTTTTCCTTGGGCTAGCCATTCAGTCACCCCGCTTGTATATTTCAAAAGAAATATATACGAAACTCTTTTATCCAACCATAAAATGCACTTTATGGCTTATTTTGGATCTGGGCGTGATTAGACTCTAAATCGATGCCAAATCTAAACGAGTCCGGATCGAGATACAGTTTCATCTAATCCACATTCGCCATCTATACAAAATCACGTATAGGTGGCGAATGTGGATTGGATGAAACTGTATCTCCTTTTTTTTCCTATAAAATAGGGGATCCATACTCAATCTACTAAACATATTATATAGGAACTGTACTGGACCCAATTCCAAATCTAGAAATTGAGCCAATGAAGACAAATCTGGGGTGTTTTGCCCTAGATCCGATCCATTTGCGTCCCTAAGTTCAAACTTTGTCATCAGGACTTTCAAGGCCAGCCCTAGTACACATTTGGCTTGATTCTTGGTTGAACAAGCCAAGATATGCCCAACGACCCAGTCGATCTAATATTTCTAAGCCATTAACATTAGATTACAAAACTGTCTGTGACAGCCGAATAAGATTCTTGACACAAAATAATAATCTAGATTGCAGCTCCTTGGAGGGTTTGGTGAACTAGCTAGTGTGGGGGGGGCGGGGGGGGGCGGGGGGTGGTGTGTGGGGGTGGAAGTAACCAATGGGAGCAGAGAAAATAAAAAATGAAAACAGCTAGTTGGGCCCTAACCATTAACCTGCATCACTTTTCATGACAGCTTAATCGACTCAAATGTTTGGTTCCGACTGGGCCCAATGCACAAATCAAGGATGATTAATGATATGCCGGCCCTTACTGATTAAATTCAAAGGGACCCTTCTTTGACTAGTGATGGAATCGTATACCATTTATTAGTCCTACTTTTATGTCTAGGAATTTTATTTTTAAACTCATCTAGCCAATTATATTTGAGGCATGGTTACGCTGGAGGGTAGAAAAGATTACAAAATCTGCAGGTTTGTTGGAACTGTACCCCACATCCAACCCTTAATGGGAGGGTTGAGAAGATTACAAAGCTTGCAGGTTTTCCTCCCCTTAGAGCCGAGGAAAACTTGCACATGCAACATTTCCATGCATGAAGCCTCTTCTGCAGCATTTCCGCCGTTTCACACGGCGATAAACGTTCTAAATGAATTTTTGTCCTTTTGTTTTTTTGGGTCAGGTCTGGGTCAGGTACACTAGTTGGGTCCTCGGGTTGGTTCGTTACACTTCTCCTCCATTCCATATCTGAATGTTTTGGACCCCATATGCATAGGTTCATATCCATATCTATATATTTCATGGATCCAGAAAAGAGGTTATATACCTATTTTATTCAGATCCTAAGTTGAGGTTCTCATGGGTTGAGTTGATGCATATACACAGGGAAGTAAATGGGTCCCTGATTCTCCGATTACCTCAAGGTTTCAATCCGTTAAAAACTGAGTTTGGGTCCTTATTTAGGACCCTATAAGTAAATGGGTCCAGGTCTGGTTCCACCATGGTTCGGACTCGTGGATCCTAGATATGACATATTACCTCAATTTTCGGAAATCTCTCCTAAAAACCATGTTTTTATTTTATTTTATTTTAATATCATTCTCTACTTAGAATCGGATCCGGATCCATACTCGTCCTATATATGTTTCTGGTTCTGGTTCTAGAGCCAAGAAACCATTTCCGATATGGTCCCTGGTTCACCTTGGACCCGAACCGAAATCAACCCTTTAATCAACCCTTTTACAACCCTACATATACACGGTATCCCGACTTTCGGCTTAGAAAGCCCATAAACATAGCCAAGCTCAATCTCGGCCGACGTTATAAATGTTAGGTCAGGCCAAGCTTTCTGATTATTTGTAGGGTAAATCGGCCACTAAACCACACGCATTACTTTTCCGTGCCAAAAAAAAGAGTTCTAAAACCCAGGGACAGAACCCATTACAAACTGGGATAGGCCAGTACTTGGGCCCATGTAGTCCCTCTTGAGTGTCGTTTATCCCTAGACTTCAGTACTCTGGTACTCATAAACCCACTTCCAACTCCATTTGATACAGACTCGACTCCTAAGCTCTATTTATTACGACCTTATCCAACGCTTTGTAAGCAAAGGCTCAATCTATACCAATTGTTTTATGTGATAATTTATCAGGCTAGGCCTTGCCCCATCTATGATTAAAGGCTAAATTGGCCCAACATATTAAACACAAGGATGCATAACAGGCTCAAATTGGGCCAAATTAGGGACAGTGGCATACGCATGATCGAGATCACCTTCTTTTCTTTTCAGGGTGTTGGGTGGTGTTCAACCAATTGGATGGTTGGACACTGTGAGCAAACCCAGGGTTTTCATGTGGGTTTTGGAGGCGGGCCGGAATCTTCACATGAGTGTCGTAGGCAAACCCAAGCTCGACGGCACCAACTGCCTCTATAACCATATATGTAGGCACGCCCATACTTACGTCCTATATTTAATCAATATGTGCCCCTTTAAACAAGTGTGGTTTTGATTTGGCTAAAAAAATCAACACTGTCCTTCCTATGGACTCACGAATGTGGGACTTTTACACCAATTCAATTCACACAAAGATTTCTCGAATTGACAGGGATTTTGATTTCATGCTATTTTGGATATTATTTCCTCTTGGATTTTTTTTCATACGAAGATTCTAAGGTGTGCCTGGCTGTAAACTTTGAGGATCATTTGATTGACTTGATATCTTATGTTCTTTCTCATGTTAAAGATCAAACCACTCTACAAATTAATACCGCATCTTTGTTAATTGCCATGCATCGACGGGCCCCGCATAAGAAGATGATGTTCGTGCCACTCACATGAAGTAATATATATATATATATATATATATAATTCTTTGTTCTATTACAATATTTGTACTTTAAAAAAAAAAAGTAACAAACTTAGATTTATTTCAAGTTTTTTTTTCTAGAAAAAAGTTAAAATGGTTCAGGGTTTTTTTAAATTATTTTTGGGTTGATAGGTGAGTGGTACAAAACCGGCTGTCAGATGTAGTGGAGTTTAAGAAAAGACATGCTTCTGATGAAAAGAATACTTTATTGGCCCACCCTAGTTCCACCCCTTCACTTTTCGAACATCACCAGCAACAACAGTATGATGTGAGTTAGTTGTACCAATCTTTTAACCATAAGACTGTGTCATCCCATTTTGGAAGAGTCCTAACTACTAGTAAACGACTCTTTGGTCGAGCCAAAACCCCCCCATAATAACCAAGAATGGCCAAGTGGTGGCTACACAAGGTCCATAGGCCTGCCAGTGGAATAAGGCCCGAGTAGCTAAAATGATTAATTTACAGAAGGTGATAATTGGGTCATACCCTATTTAATAAGATGCGTGAGATATGAGCGTTTTGGATCAAGCACATATAAGCTCCACATGGATCGAAAAAGTGCCAGGATGAGAACTCATCTTTGGATCATTTCTTGTGATGATATATCCATGGATGCAATAATAAAGATAGGCCACAATTTGAAAGAAACTCCTTCATCCTAATGGCCCCATCTCGATTATAACCTAGGCGTATATAATATATGGGCAGGCATCGATTAATTATAGAAAGCTCGAAACCTAGCCCAAGCATGCCCAAATAAAGAGTGTAATTTAATGATTGTTTTTCCAAACAATATAGCATTTTATTTAGAATGGCCCAAATGAAGATTTTCCCAAATGAAATGCGATTTGGGTGCATTCACAAAAGCTGAAAATGGGAAAAAGGTTGAAATGGAGGAGAAGTGTAGCGAACCAACCCGAGGACCCAACTAGTGTACCTGACCCAGACCTTACCCAAAAAAACAAGAGGACAAAAATTCATTTAGAACGTTTATTGCCGTGTGAAACGGCGGAAATGCTGCAGAAGAGGCTTCATGCATGGAAATGTTGCATGTGCAAGTTTTCCTCGGCTCTAAGGGGAGGAAAGCCTGCAAGCTTTATAATCTTCTCAACCCTCCCATTAAGGGTTGGATGTGGGGTACAGTTCCAACAAACCTGCAGATTTTGTAATCTTTTCTACCCTCCAGCGTAACCATGCCTCAAATATAATTGGCTAGATGAGTTTAAAAATAAAATTCCTAGATATAAAAGTAGGGCTAATAAATGGTATACGATTCCATCACTAGTCAAAGAAGGGTCCCTTTGAATTTCAACATAAGGGCCGGCATATCATTAATTATCCTTGATTTGTTCATTGGGCCCAGTCTGAACCAAACATTTGAGTCGATTAAACTGTCATGAAAAGTGATGCGGGTTAATCGATAGGGCCCGACCATCTTTTTTTTATTTTTCTCTGCTCCCATTGGCTACTACCCCGCCTAGATTATTATTTTGTGTCAAGGATCTTATTCGGTTGTCACAGACAATTTTGTAATCTAACATTAGATCGACCGGGTCGTTGGGTTTGGGCTTGATTTCAGTCTTGGAGCTGCTTCATGGGAGATTGGGGTTTAGGGTTGGGTGGTTTTGAGAGGGCATTTTCAACCGGCATGTTGTAGTTAAGTGGTTTTGTGTGAAAAAGAGATGGTGGTTGAAAGAGAGAAGGGAAGATGAAAAAAGGGAAATGGAGCAGAGGAATGTTTTAGCTGGTTATTGGATGTGGAAAGAGGTGCACTCTGGACTGGAAGGTAGTGTAAGGTTTTTGTTTTTTCATAGAAATAAGATTTCATTAAACGAAAGAGAAAAACAACTAGAACAAAAGGGAGGAAGATCAGCCAATATAAAAACAAAACAAAAAAAAAAAAAAATTCCCCTATCCTATCTAGGCTGCAAAACCTCCCCAAGCCTCACATGAGAGCTAGACCTACAAGACATCTTCGCAAGTTCACGAGCAAACGCATTTACATTTTTAGAAACACGGGCAAAGGATATCTCTTCAAACTTGGAGCTGAAGTCTTTGATATCCATCAAAATAGGATGGATTGACCAATCCATCGACCCATTAATGGCATGGCTAGAATCACCTTATAGGCGTATGACAAAAGTTGGATCTCGCTGAAACCTTGCGACATAGCACTATGGAGTGAAAGGTTGGAGAGCATGATGGTTACATGGAATAAAAAGAAGAAAGTGGGCCAATGCGATCATGTAAGGAGTCCCCTTTTTTGGTGAACAAAAGCCAGAGAGAAAAATATGCAAGGATTAAAGCAACGAAGTGGTCTTGCGGAGAATCTCAAAAGATTTCTTGTCAAAAAATAGAAGCAGTAAAAGCAAGGGAATCCTTGAAAAGTCAATAAGAAAAAAAAAAAAAAGGAATTTTCGGGTGTGTTATGTATGAAGAAAGGATTAATAATTTGGGGTTGCTCATAGGCCGGGCCAAATGAATAGGTAGTGGCCCAAACTTTCGTTCGAATCAGAGACATCACAGTCAGATCAATATGTAAAAATAATAGTAACCATTAATTAAGCTCCGAGGCTTATATGGATCAATCTAATGTTGTACATCACTCCAAATGAAGTGAAATTTGGCCGAGTGCATATTCAGGGTAGGGCGGGCCTGCAGTATGAATGGCTTCGGGCAAGCTAACGAAGGGCCCAATTGGGTCAAAATTAACTCTTCCCCATGTAAACATCAGCATATAATCTCAAGTAGGCGTCTGACATTAGTGTCAATACCTTTTCTTTTATTTATTTATTTATTGTCTTGGGGTGCAACAGGGTTAATTTCTCTGTAGGAGTACCTGTGTATCACAGTATAAAGCTTTCATGAACAATGGCATTTTCAGAGGTCAGAGAATATACAATTCAACATTAACAGGAAGCTACTTGTAAATTATCCATTTACACACAAAAAATGACAAAAGAAAAGAATTAAACAAATTGATCACTAATCAAGACAAGATATAACTATACAAATATTACTCATGCTGGACTCTATTCTCTGAAGCTCGGAAACCTTGACTTTACACAGATGATTGTCAAAGCTGTCCACTCTCTCATGAGAACTCTGTTTTCATTAAACCCATCTTCAACTCAATGCTCTTGAATAGCCAAAAGAGTTAAGTGTTCATCTATCTACGGGAGTCTTAACTTTTAGTCTGAGGCGACGCTGACATCACACGCAACCTGTATCTTATCTCTGTGAATGATGGGCGGGCCGCGGGGTCTGGTGACCAACACTGTTCCATAAGCTTTCTCCATTCAGGATCGCAGCAGTCTGGGATCGGTGGCCGCAGAGTGTTGTTCACAATCCCCCCTTCATCATTTGGAAAAATTGCATTATCATGTGTCAGTGAAACCATGAACAATCAGGTTCCAAGGACAATATGCTAAAAAGAAAAAAAAAATACATAAATAAATAAAACAATGAAACATTATTGAGTCAACTAAATTAAAACTTCAAGTAACAAGCTACACCATAGAACACAATTATTTAATTAATTGGAAAGCGACAAAAGTTTGAGGGGGTTTGATCACAGGTGGGCCCTACATAAGAGGTGCACCATAAAACCATACAAATGGTTCGCACCTGATCATGTTTTGCGCACAGCACGTTCAATTCACTACATAGGTAATGGTAAAATACCAATGTTGTTTTGGAAGTATGTCACGACCCCTACAATTTCCCCTATAATTTCTCTCATGCCAGCTATTCTTTCTTTTTCTGATATTTCCTTTTTCTGTAATTAGATTAGGATTTCTTCGGTTTATAAATTTCTGCAAATAAGGATTCTGCACTTTCTATTTTTTTTTTATCAATGTAAACCCTATAAGAGGGGCTTATTATTTGTTATGGAGGCATTTGGAAATCAATAAATCTAATTAGTATCAAGGAGGTGTCGGGTTCCCTCGAATAATCCGAGTATTTCTTTTAATTTTGCGTGGTCTGTTACAATTGGTATCAAAGCATCTTACCGCCGTTGCTGCATGATCTTAGTGCGTTCCATGAGCTCATTGTCCTCAGTCATATATTAAGAAGATAGCACCACTGCCGTCACTACACCAACGCTGGCCATTGTCATTCAAAACCCGAGGTTCTAAAAATACCACTGAGAGACTAGTTGTCTGGGCGTTGTCACGAGTCTGGATTCAAGCATCGCTGTGGCATCTATATTCATCTTTTGCTCTTTGTATGATCCGCACCCGTCCACAGAAGTATCGATCACTTAACAAGATAATGGCGGAACATTCTGAAGTTAATTCAACTGTTACGATGGATAGATTAGTCGCAATGATGGCTGAGATGCGAACAACGATGGAGGCCTTACAAAATAAAATTGCGACAATGGAACAACAAACTATTCCCATGGGTCCACCTAATGGGAATGGAACAGTTGTAAGGCCGCCCAATGGGAACAACATAGTCGCAACCCCAGTGTTGCCGACACTGCAACTACAATGTCCTAACTTCGATGGGACTGATCCAGAAATTTGGCTCAATGAAGTGGTAAGCTACATGAACTTCCATCGTGTTCCTCAAGAGCAGTGGGTTATGGTAGCGTCTTTTCATCTGGAGAAGGAAGCCAAAAGATGGTACAATTGGCTTCAGACGCAGATTGTGCCCATCACATGGGCAGCATTTACTCAGGGTTTGCTTACTTGTTTTGGACCAACAGCGTAAGAAGATTATTTCATGCAGTTGATGCAACTCAGGCAAACGGGGTCCCTACGAGAATACCAGGCAAAATTTGAATGCATATCAAGTAGAATCAAAGATGTTCCTCAACATAGGATGGTGAGTGCTTTTATTGGAGGACTCAAGAGTGAAATCCGTTTCGATGTTCAAAGTTGAAACCCAGTGGTTCTTTTTGAAGCCATATCTCTTGCTCGGTTATTTGACGAAAGACATTCTTCCATCAATCGAGTGCCTAGGGGGTATTCATCAAAAGAAGCAACTGTTCCTAACCATGTAACCACAAAGACAGGCACGACGTTAGTGACTGGACCACCACCTGGACCTTGCCCAGGATTCAAGCGCCTGACTCTCGAACAAATGAATGAAAGGCGAGTGAATGGGCTTTGTTTCAATTGCGATGAAAGATTCACTCCAGGACATCAATGTAAAACTAAGCAACAATTCTCTTACAACGGGGGTGAAGATTTAAAAGAGACAAATGATGCAGAGGAAGAGGAACCAGAAGCAATAGTGACAGAGCAAGTTATGGATGTAACCAACACAGATCCAGAGATTTCATTCAATGCCCTAACCGGGACTGCTTCACCGCAAACCATGAGGATCCAAGGGATGATTAAGCGGCAGCCACTAGTTGTATTGGTGGACTCAGCAAGTGCTCACAACTTTTTAAACTCGCAAGTAGCTACATGATTGGGATGCCCACTTCAAAAGAATGGTGAGCTATGAGCGATGGTCGCAAATGGTGAGACCCTAGTGAGTCATGGTACGTGTCCAAATCTCCTTTTTTCTATTCAACAATACGAGTTCACTGCTGATTTTTACCTATTAGAATTTGGAGGGTGTGACATGGTCCTTGGGGCAGAGTGGTTACAAACCTTAGGACCTATTTTGTGGGATTTTTCTAGCATGTGGATGTAGTTCAAGTTTAATGGGAAGGAAGTTACAATTAATGGAATGAGCCAACCCTCCATTCAAATTATCCAACCATCCAAGGCATCTAAGGCCTTGCGTAGTGGCGCAACTTGTGCTCTCTTAAATATGTGCCACCAGGTTTCCCCATATGCAGCTGAAAATAATAGTGACTAGTGAAACACTACAACAATTGCTAGAAGAATCTGCAGATATCTTCCAAGAGCTAACTGGGCTGCCACCTTCCCGCCAATATGATCATCAAATCAATTTGAAGCCAGTAAGTTTGTGACCTTATCGCTGCCCCTAACTTCCAAAAGGGTGAAATTGAGCAACAAGTTTCGGAGATGTTACATGCTGGCATAATCCGACCTAGCAACAGCCCTTTTTCTTCTCCGGCTCTACTGATTAAGAAAAAGGACAAATCATGGCGGCTATGCTTATTGAGCCTTAAATGAAATCACAATAAAGGACAAATTTCCCATACCCATCATTGATGAACTACTGGATGAACTTAATAGTGCTGCATTCTTCTCCAAGTTAGACCTGCGCACTGGGTATCACCAGATCCGAGTCAAGGAGCGTGACATTGAAAAGACTGCTTTCTGAACTCATGACGGTCACCATGAGTTCTTAGTCATGCCATTCGGACTTACAAATGCCCCTTCTACATTTCAGAGCCTCATGAATGACATTTTTAGAAGGTATTTGCGTAAGTTTGTGCTTGTATTTTTTTATGACATTTTGGTATATAGCCGGACTTGGAATGATCACTTGGCACACCTACGAGAGGTTTTTGGCATCCTGCGAAAAAATCACATGTTTGTAAAACGATCCAAGTATAGTTTTGCCTCTTCTCAAGTGGAGTATCTTGGTCATATCGTCTCCAAAGATGGAGTAGCAGCTGATCCAAGAAAGATACAATGCATGATAGATTGGCCGCGTCCCACTACTATAAAGGCACTACACGGGTTTCTCGGGCTAACTGGATATTACAGGAAATTTGTTCGTGGATATGGACAGATTGTTGCTCCATTGACTGCTCTCTTAAAGAAGGATGCTTTCCATTGGAGCGAGACAGCTGAAGCCAAATTCATACTATTGAAGAAAGCAATGACAACAACTCCAGTCTTAGCTCTTCTGGATTTCTCCAAGATGTTTGTGATTGAATGTGACGCATCGGGTGAAGCCATTGGGGCTGTATTAGTGCAGGAACACAAGCCCATCGCTTACATCAGCAGAGTGTTACCGCCGCGCGATAAGGGAGCATCCACTTATGAAAAAGAAGTAATGGCTATTCTATATGCTGTAGCAAAGTGGAGACCTTATTTAATGGGAAGACAATTTCAAATCCGAACAGACCATCACAGCATTAAATACTTGGATGAGCAACGAGTTTCCACACCTTCCCATACAAATGGTTATCCAAGTTAATGGGGTATGACTATGAAATTGTGTATAAAAAGAGGGTTGAAGATCGAGTGGCCGATGCTCTTTCCTGCTATGCTACTATTCATGCTATATCCATGCCTGTTCATGAATGGGTGGAGGAAATTGTTAAGGAAGTTGCCAATAATCCCTATACGGTTCACATTATGGATGAAAAAATGGATGGATCTTCTGCATATCCCAACTTTACTCTCCATAATGGGCAGTTACTTTACAAGGGATGATTGGTATTGGATCCTAACTCAAAGGGAAAGGTGACTGTCTTACGGTGGTACCATGACTCAAAGGAAGGGGGACATGCAAGGTATCTCAAGACTTATCGGCACATTCATTGAAATTTTTGGTGGAAAGGAATGAAGCGAGATATTAAACATGTTGTGGCTTGTGTTATTTGCCAACGCAACAAATCCGAATCAGTGGCCCCACCCGGACTCCTACAACCCCTTCCGATTCCAGAAAAAATATGGACTGACATCTCCATGGACTTCATTGATGGTCTTCCACCTTCAGAAGGTAAAACAGTGATGTTTGTTGTGGTAGATTGGCTTAGTAAATATGCCCATTTTATTGCTTTATCTCATCCTTATTCTGCGGCCCAAGTTGCTTTAGCCTTCATGGAAAATGTCTTCAAGTTACATGGAATGCCTTCGTCTATTGTTTGTGACTGAGATGTAGTATTTACAAGCTCGCTCTAGAAGGAGCTCTTCCGACTACACGGCACTGACATATTAATGAGTTCGGCTTACCATCCCCAAACTGATGGCCAGACAGAACGAGTGAATCGCTGTATAGAAACATATCTTCGTTGTTTTTCAAGCACACAACCAAAGCAATGGAAGCGCTGGTTAGCATGGGGAGAATGGAGCTACAATACCGCCTTTCACAAAGCCATCAAGATGACACCCTTCGAGGCTGTTTATGGGTATTCCCCGCCATCTATAGAAACATATGTGAGGGGTATAACTAATGCACATCATGTTGAACAAGAGCTCCTTACAAGGGATCGCATCCTTAGGCTGTTGCAAGAAAATCATTCAATAGCGCAAGCTCGAACGAAGGCACAAGCAGACAAACGACATTCCGAATGGTCATTTGAGGTCGGTGACTTCGTGTATATACGGTTGCAACCTCATCGACAATCTTCAGTTGCCATTAGTAGCTCTACTAAATTGGCTCCCCAATACTATGGACCTTATCGCATACTAGACCGCATTGTACCCGTGGCCTACACACTAGAGCTACCTGCCTCATCACGAATCCACCCGGTATTCCATGTTTCTTGCTTGAAGAAAAAACTTGGGAAATTCATCAGTTCCATCCACCAATTTACCTGTCTACACAGATATGGGGCTAGTTGATTTAATATTGGAAGCAATTCTAGACAGGCGACTCAAAAAGAGGCATAATCAAGCTACAGCTGAGGTTCTTATTAAATGGGTTAATTTGCCGGAAGAAGATGCAGCATGGGAGTTATGGCCAACAATTCAGCAACGGTTTCCGGATTTTCAACCTTGAGGACAAGGTTGATTTCAAGAGGGGTGGATTGTCACGACCCCTACAATTTCCCCTATAATTTCTCTCAGGCCAGCTATTCTTTCTTTTTCTGATATTTCCTTTTTCTGTAATTAGATTAGAATTTCTTCAGTTTCTAAATGTATGCAAATAAGGATTCTACACTTTCTATTTTTTTTTATCAATGTAAACCCTATAAGAGGGGCTTAGGACTTGTTATGGAGGCATTCAAAATCAATAAATCTAATTAGTATAAGGAGGTGTCGGGTTCCCTCGAATGATCCGAGTGTTTCTTTTAATTTTGCGTGGTCTATTACAAAGTAATCCAAAGGAATTAGATTACGAGGTTCCTAATTACATATGTAAAGTTCTCATTTCAATTACCAGCCCTGCCCTAGCATTTGAATGCATATGTATTACCCTCGTCCCTCACTCATCTGCTTCCCAAACTGCTTTCTCATCATCAACCTCCCCAAGAGTCTAGACTCTGACCAGCTCTGCCATTCCTCTCGCCAAAGGTCCTGCCGCCCTCCCAACGTTCAGCTCTTCCACAAACCAGCAGAGATCGAACTGGCATTGGCCAAAGTTTCTTGTCATGGAAGGATCCGATCCAAGAAAGTTAAAGACAATAGAAGATTACGTTTCAGCAAGAGTTGTAGTGGTGGTGAGTCAGATCCTAATGGCAGAAGCACCGACACCAAGGCTAGGTGGGTTAAAGGAAATCTGCGGCCCACTTCATGCACTTGATGTGGATTTGAGATTTGGAATGAGGGTGGTTGTTGGATGGGGTCTGATAGTGTCGCAATAGTAGTGACTTGGTGATATGGAGGAGCAAGGGGTACAATAGGTGTCTGATATTTTGTTTGTATGGACTGGTAATACCATAATGGTATGAGGTGAGAGGAAGTTGAATGAAAAGCTAGGATTTGGTAATTTGATAACAAACATGGCAATTTAATAACATATGTGTTCATTGCATATGCTTCGAATGCCTAGGCAATTAATATAAATGTATTAGACTAATACATATGTATTAATTTTCAAACCAAGTGGGTCCTAAATGTCAATCCATGGTACTTAAGCTGAGTGTTCCCCATAGTTTTGCCGTGACAACAACCCTTTTGGCCCGTAATTGTTTCAACTTAAACTAACATCAAAACTTTATTTCTCCAAAATATCATACTGCAAGGTTTTACCTGTGCCTCGAATAGTCCAAACCTCCATAAAAAAAATGAAATTTCCCATCAACTGCCAGATTGTGTCAGTAGTTAAAATAAATACATCTTTATCATCTTTGATGTTCATTGTAATGAACAATTATTATTGCGCTTCTTTTTTTGGTGGTGAGGGGGGACCTAGGCATCAATCCCTGGGCATGTGTGTGATACCGAGGTACCAACACCACTCAATCATAAGTGTCTCTACTATATTGGCTTTATGATTGCACTTTGTTTCAATATAGAATCACACAAATATGATTGAAAATGGTCACAACTCATAACATGCATATAAGATTACACGTTGTTTCAGTAATTAAAAACAAAAAATTAGACCAACTGTTATACTGACCATAAAAAGCCATGTTTGCACTTTGTTTTGGAAGATAGATAGAGAAAATAGACATTTTTCATGGTAGGCATCCATAATTTTGACTTTGTTTAATATATCACGCCTATAGCACGATTTCCATGTGAACTAGTGCCCAACAAATGAAACATGTATCGTGAAAAAATGGTGATATGCATATTCTTTGTTCAAAAGGCTTCCTCATTAATATGTTTATTGACAAATCATAGGTGCCACCTATTTCTACAACAACCAGCTATTAATAACCAGACGAATGAGCTTTACCTATGATTGCACCACAATGCATATTGGAATAGGGCTCCTCCCTAGTAAGTATCTCCCACATTGCAATACCAAATGAGAAAACATCAACCTATTGAGATCCAAAGAAAGCTGTTTATTTTAACCATTCAAAATAAAAAGGAAGAGAAAAGGAAAAAATAAAGCTGTTAACTTTTCTCCACAATAATTAGAAGAGTTTGACAGATAAAGGTCTTCACCTTTTCAGAAACACCACTACTGCTACCATTCAGTAACTCTGGAGCCATCCATGGAAGAGTTCCTCGTACACCACCAGAAACTAGCGTGTTGCGCTTGATTCTTGATAATCCAAAATCCCCAACCTACAAATGCCAGCCCCCAATGAGTGGGATTGAAAATTGGAATTGAAAGACAAGCACTTTCAGGAAGCAAAATTACACAAAGTCTGCTAAAATGAAACCCCAAGCAGCATCATCGCAGTGATGTGTTTTCTATACAATATAAACTGAGGTAAAAATTATCATTTACCTTGCATATGGGTCTTTGAGAATCCCTCATATTGACAAGCAAATTGTCACATTTCAGATCAAAATGGACAATATTCTTTGAGTGCAAGTATTCCATGCCAAAAGCAGCATCCATTGCAATTATAAGTCTTTTACGGTGATCAAGCTCCCTGTAGAAAGCAGTCTCCAGTCTCAGCTCTTAATAGTAATGTACAAGAAAATTTTGAGGGAAGATGGGGGCCAAAACATACCTATCTTTTCTCAATAGGACATGCTTCAGTGACCCATTCACCATGAATTCAGTTACAGTGGCTAATGTTCCCCCAGCTCCGTCTGGAACCACCCCATAGAAAGCTACCACATTTGGATGGTGAAGCTTTGAAAGAATCTGTGCCTCCCTCCAGAAGTCTTTAGTCTGGAAAGCGAAACAGAAAGAAAGAGTAATCCCACATATATTAATGAACATGGATACATTTGTGTGGAGAACGATTTTACAGCCTACAATAAATATAATAACTAAATCCATGCAATAGAAGTTGTGTAGTATCTCAAACAAGCAGAAACTTTTAGTAAACGTACGGTGCAATCCTGCTTTTTAGAAATTTAAAAAAATAATATGATTATGTTAAGCATCTTATGTCCCAGTTAAATGTAGCAAACCAAAAAGGAAGTGAAGCAGAAAAAATTCTAGTAATCATGTTGACGCACCAACCGCTCCTGCTCAGATGAGCGCCCGGAAAAACAGCTCTTTTTTATCCGCTTAATAGCAACATCTGTTCCACGCCACTTTCCATGATAAACAGTTCCAAATGTACCAGACCCTAGCTCTCGTAACTCTTCAAGATCAGCATTCTTTATGATCTGTCCATCATCATCAGGGATAAGAAACATTCAGTAGGAACTAGGAAGAGAGGATCAATTTGAGAAGGGGAAAATCATACTATGGTTTTGAGCCAACTACAATATATTGATCCTGGGCCTCGCCATGTGAAACATGTGACAGAAATATGCAGACTGATCAATGCAGTAAGAAATGTGAGGCCTAACTGCAGAGCATGCAATGATCAGATGACCTGATGGTAATATGATCCATGGACTATTATCACTGGGATGTGGACTGCTGCCCATTTTTAGTTCTGAGAGTCCATTTCTGATGGCATCTCAGAATATTAGGATGCTTTTACTGGTGCAATTTGACCTATGGCTCATTGAAAATGGTCTGTTGATTGGTTGGGCCAAAGTTCCCTGAGGTGGTAGAGACCATTATATCATAGCACGATTGTGATCATTCTATCATTTCCCGTCAGTTACTGTATAACCATTTAATATTCCCAAATACCAAAATATATGTGCTACTATTCATAATTCTAGAAATTTATCAACCAAGACTAGTTGCTTCAGCAGGCTGACCTGTCATCTGTCTGCCCTTGCAAAAGATTAGCCCTAGCCCAGGCATTGCATTTACGTAATGATCCAAAATGTCACATGCTTTACCACAAATTAAAGATTAAGATCAGTCAGAGAAACAGAAAATACGATGAGTACTCCTCCAATCCATGGTTTCAAAATTGGCCGACTCTCTCTCTCTCTCTCTCTCTCTCTCTCTCTCTCTCTCTCTCACACACACACACACACAAACGCACCTTCAAAAAGGCCTCTGTCAAGGTTTGGGGGTGAGTTTCGAAGATCGAGAAGTGACTTTTTCAAGTTACTATTCATTGGGTTTCGGGACATAAAACGATGAAACTCAAAAACAATTGGTGGCCACCTATGAATACTGGAATTCATTAAACCAATTAAAATATAATGTGAGTCCTTAAATCTTATAACAGAGAATTACTTTTTTTTTTCATTTTAGGTAAATTTTATGTGTTCTGAGTGCAACTTAAGTCAACTTGACTAGAGGGTGAGCAAATTGCACACCGAGTGCAAGTGTTAAACGTTGATCCAATCAGATGATTAGAATACACTATAGATGAATGCAAGAGCAGACAACAGATGCACACGAACAGCTAGTCTTGTTTTTCATTCGGTGAGACTGGTCTCCTGTTAATACATTTATCTGATATTATACACTTTGGATTAGCAAATCCCCTTGCATATTATAAATTTCAATTGATCTCTGAACATATAACATACATTACCAAATAAGTTTAAGCACACAAAAATATATATTATATTGGTATAAAAATTTGATGAAGCCAAGTTCGAGCCATGATAAACAACGGTCCAAGATTAGAAAGGTATCACAAACTTTGTTAGTGTCACAAGCTTGGTTTCTTTTAAGGCATTACCAAATCATAAAATTGGAAGCATGTTAATAAGCCACATCCCATATTTAGCCATTTGTTAAATGTTACCGGACACTCTTCAATTCATAAGTCCTACAAGTCATGGCTCGATGACAAATGCAAGAAATATTGAACTAGTTAATGGATAATCAGTATAACTATAACTAATGGATAATCAGTATAACTTCTCGTTTGCTACTTTAATCCAACAAGTTCCTTCTTGAATTGGATTATAGATGTTAAAGATAAGGGTAAGCTTCTCAGATTATGTGTCATCACCTGAAATATTTAAGGTTTTGCAGTAAAATAAATGAAAAACTATATGCTTCAAATCATTGAAATAGTTAATTAGCTAACTTGAGGTTGCAGTTTCAAATGTGGGCAATCATGGGAACTTCAGAATAGAAATAATGTACACATGTTCAAGTCAGAAATAATGCACACATGTTCAAGTCAGCACATATTCCTTTTCATATCTTAAACGCAATACACAATAGGAGATCAAAATGTCAAAACCAGTTTGGGCATGTAGGATCCTAGAGAAAAAACCAATGTCAGCTGAATATTTCCATACCATAATCAAATGCAAACACTGTAAGGCATAAAACCCTAACCTGCAGACCATAGATGCTAGCTTCCATTTCAGCAATTGCTGCATCATTGATAGGTTCATCTGTCTCTCCATCATCGGCTTTCCCTTCCTAAAACAATTGAACAAAGGCATGAACCTCTGTATCATAAAATGCACCTATAGAAACTCGTCTTGTAAAACTAAATACCAAGAGTTACCTCAGACTCAGACGCGCTTTCTACTTCTGCAACTTTTGGGGATAGCATGTCCCCAATCTCTGAGTGGATGTCTGAAGGCATGTAGTCGGTCACATCTTCAATAAGAACTGATGATTCCTGTTGAATTTGCTCGTCAAAATCATTTTGGGGCCCAATATTTATTAAAATTCCATCTCCTCCCTTTGAAGGCTCATAATGGTATTGCTTTCCATCCACTTCTTTGATCTTCCCATTATTCATGGGATCCTGATCAAAGTGATAAGCTTCTCCCCTGATAGGTTCTTTCATGACTGGATTCTGAAATATGAACCAAGAAGGTGGGTCCTCCATATGTAAGTGCAAGCTTAAACCAGAATCGATGTTTGCAGAAGGAGGAGAAAGGCTTACTGAATTTACAACTCTTGATTCTGGGTTATTGTTTATTTCACTAGATGCAACAGATAGTATACCAGGAGATACGTTAGAAGCTAGGTTTCCAGATGGTCCATGAAGTATACTACTAGATGAGTTTCCTTCATCATAATGCCATTTGGTACTATTGTCAGGAATTCCTTCTGGGGCCACAACATCTCGAGAGTTCATGGACCATGGGAAAGAGGTCAGAGATTTGGTATCAGTGTAACCATTATCTACGAGATCACTTCCTGAAAGCTCAGATGTACCACACTGCAGATCCTTGGTAGTGCTTTGATTTATGAAGGAAAGCTCAGATGAGATATTGTCATCTTGGATGCCAACAAAGTGTCTGATATTATTTGGATAGGCTTCTGAAACAGTGAATGAAGATGTGGGAACTTTACTTTCTGATGGTTGTAATTGCTGCTGGGAAACTTGAACATCAAGCATCTCAGGAGGGTGGCAGTCAATGCCAAGCAATTTGCTCCTACATTTGGAAATTGAAGGGGCTCTATTGAAATCAATATCATGATGTGTTCCACATTGACACAAAGGAACATCTTCTCCATCCATCCATGTCGAAATTTCAGGACTAAATTCATATTTCTCATGTTGGTTTCGTGACCCCCAGTCAGTTGTTTCTTTAGTCAGATGTTCCTCATCAACATCATGAGCCATTGGGTGAATAGCCATCGTATTCACTAACTTAGTATGACTTGAATTCACAAGTTTGATATCCTCTCGCAACTCTGTCACACCATGCAGGATATTTTGGCTCACATGTAAAGTTGATGCAGCAGCTGAGAAGACTAAAGGGGGCGGGGCACCTTCTTGAAAACAATAACCATGTCTGCCACCAAGCCCCTGCAGCTGTGAATCAGAAAGTGCATGAGGCATTCCATGGTGTGAATCATCATTGGATTCTAAGAATTGATTTGAAGAATCTTCCTGAGGCCTTTGGAACTTTTCAGAATGAAATGTCCTTTCTGTAAGAGCAGGCTTCTCACAGACAGAATACATAGCCCAGTCACTGTTGCCACAACCATATGGTGGGGCGAAGTCTCTGCTGTGGGTGCAGTTGTGAAAGTGCTTTGCATCCATGCTGTTAGGAAGATGTTTTGCCTTTTCCCCATATGGGTGATAGCTGAAGTCTACAACATGAAAGTTCTCAGGTTGTTGGTCCATGAGAATAGGTATATTTTCACTACCAACATGGTGGAGCTGATCCTCACACAATTGCTTGAGAGCATTTCTAGAATCCTCCCGCTGAATTGGAGAAAAAAGAGGTGAATGGTCTGTGAGAATAGGTATATTTTCATTACCAACATGGTGGAGCTGATCCTCACACAATTGCTTGAGAGCATTTCTAGAATCCTTCCGCTGAATTGGAGAAGAAAGGGGTGAATTAGTAGGGGAATTTTGGGCAGCAATGAATATCTGACCAGAAGGATGCACAAACATTCCCACCAGATCCGGAAGACTAGGGCTTTCCTTTAAATCCAAACGAGGCAATGAGGGAGAAGATTCTTTCTGAAAACTCGGAGCACTCTCCAAGTTATGACCCACTAAATGGTGTGCACTCGAGCTTTTTTGGAGACCGTTAACGGCAGCGACATAATTATACTCCGAGTTGCTCTGCACGCCTTCTGCATCAAAAGAACCATTCTCGGATTCACTTGAGGAGATGAGGAATATTCTAAGCCGTTTAGAACCTTCAACCCATTCAAGTCCATGGTATTCCTCAATCATATTTTGAAGGTCTTCATCTGAAGAGACAGATATTAGGGCATCAAGATCCTCCCCTGGGAGCTGATACTTGATCGTATGTTGTTGGTTGCAAATGCCAAATGTCTTCCGCCTAAGTTCCTGCCAAGAAATGTTTTTCTTAATGGTGATAATCCGTGTATCACCACCCACATATCTAAGATTTCCATCACTTGGTCTGGGCAATATTCTTCCACCAAAGCTGCAAAGGAACTTCATCTTGCCAGAGTGAGAGCTATCTGATGTTTCCGACCCACAAGAGGGCTGAAGTCCATGATGATTTTCAGAAGGAAAACTGCTCATTTGAACCATATTCCCTGGAGCGAGTGAATTGAAGTTCATGTCTTCCAAAGAATTACTAGGTAAATTAACCATATTCCCTGGAGCGAGTGAATTGAAGTTCATGTCTTCCAAAGAATTACTAGGTAAATTTCCACCAGCTTCCCTGTCAGATTTGATTCCCTTTTCCTGAAAACCCTTTTCTGCAGCACCTGTAACTTGCCCTTTTTGTATAGAAACATCTAAACAACATTCAGAGTCAATTCTCCTAACCCCAAGAATGCTAGTGAGATCCTCATAGCCAGGGTCATGGTTCTGATTAGAATTCAACCCCATTCTGTTTGCATGATCCTGATGATACAAATCAGGTCTGCCACTGATAGACACCATCCTAGTAGCAGCGCGATCATGAAGAAACTCCATAGAAAATTCCTCTCCTGTCTGCACAGAAATATTATTCACACGTTCTCCCACAGAGAATGCTTTGCCTGAAGCAACTGAATTGGTGTCATCACGAATCCACTGGCCTAAAAGACCAAGTACTTCATTATTCATGATTCAGGAAAAAAAATGCCTCTTTTACTGTACATAAACATTCATTGGTTCTCAGAGTCCTCCTTTTCTCTCCTTCCCTCCATTCTCCAAAAGATTCCATATACATTTTTCCAAGATTTAGGAAACACTCCCATAACTTCTACATAAAAACGCCCAATCTGCTGACAGAACTGACCAAAATCCCCCAAAATTTTCAGCCTCTGATATTCATTTCTCTGCCGACTAATATCCTCCAAAGATTCAAAATTGCCCAAAAGGATGCACAACTATTAAATGCTGAAATGGGTCATCTGCAAAATCTCCAAATTTTCCTTTCCACAACCAAAATTCACAGTGTTTGTAATTATCTCATTCTCTGTTAAAATCTTCCACCGCATTGCAAGACCTAAACAACAAAAAGATCAATTTTTTTTCTATTCAATCAAGATAATTCACACAGATTACACTCCCAGGTGCACAATTCATTTCCTCCAGTCTAACATTGGAAACCAAAAAAAAGAAAAAAAAAAAAAAGATACAACAAGTGAATCAATCTACAAAACTTCAGAAAACAGATCAATCAAATCGGACCCAGATTCAATTTCCCAAAAACAAGAGAAAAATCATGAAAACAATGAGATTGATATCTTACCAATCGAGCTCTCACAGAGTAGATTGAATTAAGATAAAATCTAAATGGGTTTCAATCCAAATCAAATTCTAGAAAAGCAGGAAGAATGAACTACTGAGAGAAAGAGAGAAAATTATACATAAAGAAAGGAGAAGAAGGATCATACACAAGTACCTCTCATTCAGTGGCTTTTGATCAGTCCGAGGAAGAATAAGTGGAGATATAAGATCCAATCATAGGAACCTCAAAAGGGGTAGATTTAGATTTTGGATTTGGTCTTTTTTTTGTGGGGGGAAGAGATGCAGAGAAAGAAAAGGAAAAGATATAGATTCGAATTCCTGGGTTTCTCTGAGAAATTCAATTCAGGGGCGCCGGAGAGGGACATTCCTTTCCAAACGGCATCATCAGAGGAAGGTCCAACTGAAATTCTTTTATGAATATTTTACTCTGTCTCTCTCTCACTTTACTACAGTTTTACTTTCTACTCTCCCTCCCCCTCACTTTACTACAGTTTTACTCTCTACTCTCCCTCCCCCTCACTTTATTACAGTTTTAGTTCCTACTCCATTGGGGGAGAGGGGTTTAAATACTAAATCCAACTGAATTTTTTTATGAATATTTTACTCTCTCCCCCCCCCTCACTTTACTACAGTTCTACTTGCTACTCTATTGGGGAGAGGGGTTTATAAATACTAAAATTGCTAAAGGTCAAGTCTAAATGTAGTCCACTACACTGCAAATTTTACCCACCTAAAGGTGTCAACATGAACAATTTATTAGTTTTTTGTTGAAAGAGTGAATTGATTGCACTTAACTTATACCGAGGATGCTAGGGTATTCAATTAATCATATATTGGGAGTGTTTTTATTTTTATGGGTAGGAATATAGTTGGAGAACTGATGACTCAGACTCAATTTGTCCAACTCTAAAATGTTAAACTGAGAGAGAGAGTCAACTCGATGATTCCGGAAAGTCGTATTTAAAAAAATATAAATATTTTAAAAATATTTAAAGATCGATCAAGTGATCAACTACCTATAAAATTTAACTATACATATGTTTACATGTAATTATCGTCGTCATCAAAGCCTTGTCCCAACTATGTTGGAATGTTGGGATCGGCTACATAATAATGTATTAAAATTAGTGAACAATTTTACATTTAAATTAATCATTTTTAATTGCTAACTCAAGACCCCAAGAACTAGTTATTTTATTTGAGTTGCCCAAGTTTACCTCATAATTGACTCAGTCTTTTCTTGAAATGAGGTGACTGGGCAAGAGTCAACTTGCCGAATTTTCCACCCTGGAGAGTCAACTCGCCGAATTTTCCACCCCTGGGTTGGAACAGTGGTAGGAGAGTGATCCATCCCTGTAACATGAGTTCCAGGGATCAATCCCTGATTTCTTTGGTGCATGATAATAAAATCTACTTTTGGATGTGAGAGAAAATTAGTACTGAGATTCAAAAAGAAACAATATAAACAGATCTAGATCTAAAAACCTATTTAGCCTTGTCTTGGATGGATACTTTTTAGAGTCTAACTGGCTGGGATTATATAGTAAGTTGGCAGGGTGGGCCCAATTAGCATGTGTCTAACCCCTGAGTTGGTTTGCAGTTTATTAGTCTTAGTCCGGCTTTGAGTCCACAGCAGGGGCCCTAGGCCTAGATCTGAGTCCAGAGAGCGTAGTGCCCATAACATTACCATCCAAATCTGATTTAGGTAAGCCATGTTACATGTCGGGTAGGGATACCCAACTTACTTCACTTTATGGACATGAATCCCATTACAACTCATTCATTCTAATGTGGCCAGATTCTAAGGAAAGGGTCAGGGGCCAAGCACTCTGTATAAATGGGACCCATCTTTCAATAGTACAAATCATTTATGAAATGCATCCATCTTATAGGCACAAGGAACAAAACTCCCCATGTGAACAATAATTACTTTTTCTTCAAACCCTTGCATATATTCTCTTCTACATAAAAAAATATTATTGGACAGTGGATTTGACACCCTGTTAATGTTTCTCATACTTGAACATGCATACAGTGGCATGGAGCGAAAAAAAAAAACACCACAAGAACAGGACAAGAGATCGACATAAAATATTCTATATGATGTTAAAGTGTAGGGGGAGATGTAGATGGAACCTCACTTTAGTAGGATTTGATTTATTAAGGTGATGACAGGATATTCATTTTTCTATTCTATATGATGTTAAAGTGTAGGGGGGAGATGTAGATGGAACCTCACTTTAGTAGGATTTGATTTATTAAGGTGATAACGGGATATTCATTTTTCTACCAATGGAAAGTTATTTGATGGTCATTTGTGGATCTTCACCTTTGTTTGTTCAAATTCTTCCACTTTGGGGATGCATTTTTCAGGATTCTTAGGAATTTAATTCCATGCAAACAACCAGAGATAGAACTAAACAGGCGCAGATAGATAAGGATCCAACGAATATATGATTCATTAGAAAGTAATCACCAAACTCGCATCACTTAGAAGGCAACTGCAGTGATAGCAAACCAGCGACCATTTAGCCACATGAAGTTCAGCCCTCAAAAGCTTAAATTTTCAAATCAAATCAAACCAAACCATCATACCTCAACAATGCTAAGCCAGCCTAGAATCTTAAGGCCCTAATTGGGTTTCATTCAAGAGGCACCAACACAGGTTTCTGCAGTGATTGGAATAAATAGTCTTTAATGGCTTTTCATGAAAAATTTATCTTGATCTGGTTTTCTGCTTTCTTGGCTAGCATTCACATAACCAATGTCTGGTGACATTTAAAGTGAAATACCGAACATCTTGCTCATTTCTGAGTTCTATTAAACTTAGGTCTAAAAGACCAGGGAAATAGACAGAACTGATGGCTTACATGATCTACTCATTACCCTAAAACAGCAGAAAGGCGTATTGTGATAAACTCATCCTTATTGATTGAAAGATCACATGAAAGCAAGGTGTTATTTTGACTTCATGCAGATGCATGTAGTAGGACTTGAGCATAGCCATTCATTCACGTATTAAAGGACTCCCAAGTGCCTCATTCCTCACATTCTCAACAAGATAGAAAAGCGATATGGATCCATCAAGCATCAACATCACCACCCTTAGATATTACCAACCAAAAATGGAAAATTAAAAGGAAAAAAAGAGGCAAAATGTGCCTTTATTGGAGACAGTTGAACAAATACGTCTCAGTTCAAAACTGCTAACGGTCTTTTGAGAAAAAATAAAGATACAATCCTTTGAACAAATGTGAACTTACATGTAAAAAGAGAACTTTCTATTTACATTCTCTCTCCAATGAGTTCAAAAGAATTTAGATATCATGTGTCTATAGATTCTATTGCTTTACAGTTTAAAAGGTGAAGGATGAAAATTGCTCCTCCCACCAAACTGAAGGGACTGCATCCTGCTGCCTCCTCTGCCTACAAAGAATGCTGCGCCAATGCTGATGAAAACAAATAAAACAAAGAAAATAACCACACCCCAGGCAGGGTAAAATCCATCCTGCCCCTCAGCTGTCACTGAGATGTTTTACATTTGTAATGCAAAAGGAATGATTACACGGCTGAAGGGACATAAAACAGAGAACTGCAAGGATAATGACAGGGTGGATTTACAGCACAGATCTATGCCTACCTCGTAGCAGAGGTAATGACGCACAATATAAAAAGAAAACAATGCCTGAAATATCACAGCCTCACTCCTGTAAAAAATGGAAGGCTGGATAGTCTATAAGCTCATTTGCAGTTTTGACATCTGAGAAATCCTTTTCTTGCAGAGAATTAGATAGGTCATCTACCGAGAATGGAATGCTGCATTTGAAAACATGGAACAACATGCACTTAAATCGAGCTCCTTGTTTTATAATTAAGAATGTACAGGAAGGTAATTTTCAAACCTGGAGTTATCCTCCAGCAAAAATGCATCGCTAACTGCTGTATTGGACTCTTCAGTCATCAATATTCTCATGAAGGAAATAACCTGCAGAAGGTAATCGAGTAGCTAGGTGTGTGAGATAAACTAGAATATCGTAGTCACAGAGTGTAAATTAACCTGCAGTTGAATTGAGTTCAAAAGTTCCAACAGTGCTTTAGAATGTTTTCTAAAAACTTCTACTAGATAAATTTAGCACAAAAGAGATGGAGGTTCTCTGGTAGAAGTCTCAACTCAGAGGCTGTAAAACCCAAGTATCCAAAAGTATCAATAAAAAACAAATTACTTTAACAAGCCCACGATGTGCATCCATTTAATGCAAACATAGCTGCAAGTGTCTCTGAGGTCATTTGGACTTACATCTGCATTAACACTTGAAGTTCCATAGCTGGCATCCCAGTAATTTGTACATATCCTATGAAGCTGTTGGACACTCAGGCTCTGCACAGAGAGAGCAAAAATCAGAGAGGGAAAGCAATAATATATGAAAGAGAAAGAAACACAGAAACTTACAGGGCATAAATCATTGGTAATTTCATCATACGAGATTCTAGACTTTTTGTGTATAACCTGTATAAAGAAGTTGTGACAGAAAGCATCAAAGAGAGAAATCTGTGATGGATCACTTCTACTTTTAGATGCCAATAATTTTAGTACTCAGCTCAATTTGCTACCTCTTGTAAATCTGATCAACAAAGAAAAGATTAGGCCTAAATAACAAGAAGGAAAAAAAAATCTTGAACTTAGTTTTGGAACCTTTCAATGGAGGAATTGACTCTTTTAACATTTTCCCAAGTTGATTCCCATCAGATCCAAGGCACACTTACAAATAAACATATCCAGATCAACAATCTACAAGTTGCTGTGTGCGGGTAGACTCATTTTAGTACATTTAGTCTTGATACTCACATCAGACCAGTTGTTCAGACATTTGACAGAGCTGAGCATTAGCAAAAATTCAACCAACATCATGGACCTAATTGTTAATGTATTAAAAATCAGAATAGGCCTGTTGGTTAGACAAGGTCTAACCCAAAACCAGCTTTTAGTAAAAACAGGTAAAAACCAGCCAAAACCAATCAAAAGCTGCAAAATCAATCAAAACCACCATTTTCTCTCCGTTTTGTTCTTCATAAAATATTTTTATCATCATCTCAATGACCAGATCAGACTGATGGTTCAATCTCTCCTCTTGTTCTAGAAAAACTCAAAATTTGTTAACAATCCATTTTTTGTTGCCCTCACTCAAGTCATTCCAGGAACCTCATGATAGTTCTCCCAAATGAAGTGACGCCTATACCATCATGCTGCACGTGTGATAGGCTAGTAAACATACTCCTTACATCAAACGGATGTATGATTAATCTATATGACAGTGTAGAATGCAGCATCCTTCTCTATTTTACTTTGATTAATACGATGAACCTTAGTGAAGAAAACATAAGCAATGAAGCAGCAAAATCGTCTTTTTTTTTTCTTTTTTTAAGCAAAAGTCATTGTATGTGAAATCTTCATATAAATCTTAGAAAAGTAACAATTGCAATTGGCAATCTGCACAGAGCTGGTGTGGGAGGTGTTGTTCGTAATAGCAAGGCAGAGCCTATCCTTTCTGGTCCTGCAGGATGAGGAGTTGCTTGCCTTGAGGATGGGGCTTCCTAAAGTCTTTTGGCCAAGCCTTTTCCAGATCCCAGTTGAAGGTGACTCCTTATCTGCAATTCACTAAGCAAATGGGAGCAGGGGCAAACAAGAGCAGCAAACTGCCTGGAATTGGAGGATGCAACGGAAGAGATCGTTGGCATACTCAGAAGGCTCCAAGCGTCCTTATCTCACGTCAAGATAAGTGCTAACTTGTTGGCAGATTCTCTTGCCAAAGAGGGGGTTAATCATGAAATTTTGATTATAAATTATGCTAGGCCCTTTTGACTCTCAATATTTGAGGGTGTTTTTATTCTCTCATTTTCGTTTGTTTGCTATTGAAGCTATCTGGTATATTGCTCTAATGCTGTATGACTTCTTTTAATAAAATTTCCAGTTTGCATTCGGAAAAAAAAAAGTTAACAATTGCATTGGACTTATTGAAGAGTGTGGTTTATATACCAAGAATCCAACAGCTTGTCTTATGTGCTTAAGTTCATCCCAAGATGAGCCTGCATACTGCAAGAAACCAAAATGTCAGAAACAAACAAACGACAATAATCTTCCAATGTGACGATCGGCTTAAATGTCAGTAGTCAGAAAATATTGGCTGATATGTATCCACATCATGTCAATCAAGAAATTCAGGCTTATTAGCCAACATGCAACTACTTGACTGATTCATTGAGGCCTGTATCAGCATATATGCACCTATGTTGCTTCAACCAGAAATTCATGCCCTTTGGTACCACCTCCTCCTAAAAAGTAGAAACCATCCCTTATCAGCCAATACATCTCAAGATTGGCCAGTTCAATGAAGCACTTAAGGGCTGAAACAAGGTTTTCCTCTTTCAGATAAAAGATCACTGTATTGGCCAACATGTCACTCGTATTGGATATCATATCTGTTGTTTCAATGAATTCAAGGTACTTTCCCTGTGAAACTCATGGCCTTATCATCCAGCACATCTCATATAGACCAATTTAACACAGCTCAGATTGTTGAAACTAGGCCTTTTTCCTATCACAAACAAAAAACTCACAGTGATTAAGGTCTAGGCCGCATGTTGGACATTGTATGGTCCAGAAGACAGCAGAAACATCTGAGTGATTTATTCAAGTTTTAAATGTAACAGCAGTCTGTAGGGGCAACCACGGGCTTTGTCCAGCCAGGTTGAAGCTTGTCCAGGCCCAGCCCATTTAATTATCAGGCCTAATACTTGGGCCCAAATACAGCCCACAGACCTGAGAGTGAGGCCCAGGACCACACCATTTGTTAAATTCAAACCCTTTGTGTTATGAAGAGAGTGAATATAGGCAGGCATGAGAGAAATACCTCTTTCTTTGCTTGACCACACCACGTCTCTAATTCAGTCAACCCAGCTTTCACATGTTCTCCATTAGTAAAGGAAAGACTCTCACGGCGCAGGAGAAGACTATAGTGACAAATGTTTTACCAGCATCAGCAGTATTATCAATGATGATCGCAAGGAAGTCACATAATAAATATGTTTACCTGTTAAATAGTTGTACGTTGATAGAGGAGAAAACCTGAGAAAAGATCTTCTTCACGAGAATTGGAGGCACCTGAAACAAGTGAAAGCATGAGCTGTCTTGTATATAAGGGCGACTTCCCTTAAAAAACAGATAGAGAAATTTTTTTTTTTTTTTAAGAGGTAATGCAGATGAGGAAAAAAATAAAAGTATATCTTACAAAGTTTCCTTGCAAAATTTCGAGAACCTTGTTGAGGCACTCAATAATACTCAGCCATGGACTCTGCGGGTGATTCCCAAAGGACTGCCCGGATGATCTTAGCTTTCCTGCCCTTGATGGTTTTGGTGCCTGAAGTTGCAGGATACCACAGTAGCCAGTTAGCCACTTTGAGATCTCCAAGTGAGACTTCAATGTTGCAACAAGATAAAGTTAACACTTAACAGCATCAACAAATGCACCCTGGCAATTTGTATGAGATCGGATAAAATAAGTTTGTTTTTTGAAACAAATTCACATTTCTAAAATTCTAGCATGCAAACTGCAGAAGCAAATTATTTGCTTTTTTTTTTTTTTGGTATGATCAAATGATTTGCTCATTTAGGTCGTCAAATTGCATGATTATCAATAAATCCCAACCAAAAAGTAATTGAAAGGGCAACAACTGAGGCAAGCTGCAAAAAGATTAAATGCTTCAAAAATAACACCGATTGAACCTGAATACACTGAGCAAGCAATGTTGTCACATCCTTCTTCAAGTTGTCACGAATAATTCCATACATCTTCTCAACATATGCTGTGAGCTGCTGCTTGAAAAGCAAGGCAGGATACTTCGCCTCAACTTGACGTACAACATCCTGTATACCTACTGGAAGGTTTGAAGAAGGAGAAGAACGGAATCCCTGAAAGCAAACATCATATCATAGTAAAATATGCAATGACGAAAATCAAGTTACAAGCACATCGCGGCTTTCAGAAGAAATGACAAATGCCTTAATTATGTCATCCTTGAAAAGGCAATCAAATACTGTAAAAACGAGAGGAGAATGGAAGGAAAAGATGAATCCATACTTGAGTCATCCTCCCAAACAATGATGTTGCAGGTGAAGGTTTCCGGCGGGGAGATCCGCCACCTGCACCAGCTGCTTTTAAGCTTCGCTGTAGTAGGAACAACAAATTTGAAGTATTTGACAGCCAGTAAGCCAAAAGTCCATTGTTGTCCTCATTCTGCATAACAGACATTAGATTACATTAAAAGAACAGAATGAAGCCATATCTCAATGCTGCTCAAATTTCAAAACCTCAAACTGGAAGTCAAACCAAAGAAACAAAATGAGCATGAAGCTATCAGAAGATGGCGGCATAAGGACATTAAATTGAAGTAGCCACTCATAGAAACAAATGTTGGGAGGTTAAAAAACTGAAAAACAATTCCCTTATCATCACGGTAAGCTGCTAAGTAGGACCATAAAAGGACTCGCACTAGGGTGTCTCAAAGTGCCAAGGAGCTCCAAAGTCTTTTGCACAGAAGAACAGGAGAAATATATTCATTTAAATGGTTCTACCCTAGTAGCCTTAACCATACAAACCGTTTGTATGCAAAATAAAGTAAACTAAAACACAAATGTAAGTCCTCTATTAAAAGGTAAAAGGTCTCTGCTGAAAAACTTGTCAGTAGAAGTTTTAGGTCATAGCCTAGCAAAAGAGAAGCCCACTAGACAATTTCCAAAGAAACTTGACCCATGGCCACATGTAGAGTGTGGTTGGGTGTGAGCAAGTGCGTGGAATGTGTACTAATTGGGCAAGTGCTCAAGCTATTGTGCTAGAAAATACTCAGTTGATCACATGAGTTTCCTTTTTAAATGGAGTTGACCACACAAATTCATAAAAACCTTTGAACATAATAAATGGACAGCCACATTTCCTAGCGATAGAAGAAGTCTTTTGGAATATTATTAGTCAATGATTCATCCATGATATGTTAATGGAGCCAAACAATTTGTTACAAATTGCATGGAGCTCTGTGGACAAAATACTGAAGGAATGAATCCCCAATGGAACGACAGCATGAACTTTCACTTAAATTAATGAAATGTAGCGGGCACAGTACAAATGCCCAAGCACTTTTCTCCAGCAGGAGAAGAATTGATGGGAGCATTCATTTCCACTTTCTATCAACATGATGAGAAATAAAATAAAATAAAATAAAGGTAAAGAAATGTGAAAAGAAGGGAGAAAATATGTGATGAAAGAGATCTGATATTATAGTCCATCTGGTTGATAAAGATCTAGGGACTGAATCTCAATCTTCTGGCTGAAAGCTATTTCTTTTGTCAAACAATGGGAAAATGGTACAAAATTGATTGCATTTAACAGGTTACCTAATTTTCTTCATAACAGATCAAAGGTCATTGAAATCTTGAGAAAGTAATAGCCCATTTTCCAATAGACTACAACGATTACATGCTTGAGTAAAAGTTGGAAGACAGTAGCCCATAGTATCTAAACATGTAAATTTCATCACTTTGCAAAGCATGAATAAAAATGACAATATTGCTCTTTAAAAAAACTCTCTGAACACTTTAGAAGTGTTGATTCCTCACAGACCATTGCCTTATTTTCTCCTCTACAGAAGACCAACCTTACTACTCCAGTGCCTGATTCCTCGACATCATTTGTAACAAATAAACATTCTGTATGATGACAACCAATTACCTCAATTGCAGAACCAATCATCTGAATAAGACGATCAAAAACACTAGTCCTTTCAGCTTCAAATGATTTCCAATGAAGAAGACATCTGTAAATGGTAAATGCAGCAACTGGCTTTCGTTGACTGAACCCAATGTTTTGACTCACACATTTGATTAGAGCATCCACGCTCTCCTGGAAACAAGAATATTACATTAGATGAATCCACTAAAACTTGAGCTGGAAAAAAATACAAATCAAGAACGATGTCCAATCGAGTATTGATGCTAGCAAGTACAAACATGTTGTCTCTCCATATGTAATCTCCTCAATCTGTTAACAGACTCCGCATCATCCTTGAAAGCAGCAGGGACACTTTGAGGCTCCTGCAGAAAGCACTCAATTGTAAGACCCAGAAATAACAAAACCGCAAACCAACAAATATTAAGGTGATGAAAAATGAGCCCCTAAATAATTAAGCACACTGAAAACCACCAATATTTAGTAATACAAAGTGAATTAGTCTCAGAACATACACTTTTGGCCTGAACCTCTTCATTCTCATGGTGTCCATTCTCCACACTCTGCAAATAGAAGCCCAGAACGGAAAATTTTGAAACTATAAAATGAATTTTTGCGCTTCTCCAGTAAGTGGGACTTTTTTAGTACCTTAATTGGTGTAATTGCTAAATGTTCCGACATGCGCTTTACAGAAGTAGCTAAGGCTTGCTGTCGGAGGATTTGATCCTCGCATTCCATGTCTGAGAGTTTTTCTTCAATTCTGTGGTAAAGAATATTGAAGTTAAACTTAAAAAAAGTGAATCAAGAAAAAAACAGCAGGGTTTACCACAAGTTAACCAAGACCATAGAAAACAGCATTATGTTAAAAATTAAAATAGTAGAAGCTGTCGTAGCTGAAACATTAGTCCTACCTCAAAAGTCTTAAACAACACTACAACAGCATAGGTCAAAATAAAAGAACCTGACTGATCACCATGGAGAAAAGAGAACCCAGGGGGTGGGTTAAGAGGGGGAGAGGAAAAATGAAACAAACCTCTGCATTTTGGTCTTGAGCAAAATAATCTTTGACTCTGCCTCCACAGCCTGCTTCAGCCTTTCTTCACTGAGCCTCTGCGTCTCTTCAAATTTTCTTCCAGTTTCATCAATCTTCTTTTCCAGTGAGCTCACCATAGCCTACATTTAGTTACAAGTGAGTTTACTAGATGATTATCATAAATGGAATGCAAAAACTCCAAAACAGTTTTAAGCAAATAGCTTGAAATAGTGAGTGATTCAATAATATATAGAAAAGTGATACCAAAAGGATCACATCCAAGAGTTTCGGCTGTCTTACCTTCAGTTTTTCATTTTCAATAGTAAGCTTATTCAACATTGCAGTATCAATAACAGGGACCTCATGTATGATTGGAATTTTCTCCACAACTTTTTTTGCAGCCTCCTGCTCTTTCATCAGCGTTTCTTTAGTTTCTTTGAACTTAAGTTGCATTTCCTCTAAAGCAGATTGTAATTTGGCATTTTCTTGTGTTTTGGCTTCCTCCATGTCAACCTACAAATAATGAGAAGTATTGATTAGTGCAACAGAAATGGAACACAGTTCATAGAGACTCATGCTTCCACAGCACACCTAGATTCTCCCCAGATGTTTACAAGCTGTGAAAAGCAACCAGTTGAGCATGTCATTGATACTTGAGTCCATGCATGTTCACTACTCCATGCAAACCAGGCGCATAGAAATCATGAGTCGTGTGGCAAGTTATGATAAGAACTAGTCAATGTGGTCCTTTCAAATTAAGAGTCTTATGGCATGGGTACCTAATATTTGTTGATGGAACATCCCTGGAGCCTAATCTTATGGCAGGAAACAAAGAGTATCAATGATTACTCAGAAGCACTCAAGCAAAGGAAAGAAGGCTACAGGATATTGAGCATTGTAGAAGATGAAATTCAATTGTCATCACGTTATATCATGACTCAGGAAAATTTTATTATTGGATGACTCAAACCATTTTTAAAATCCAGAACAGAATCATGATCCTTCTCACCAACTCAAGCACCCTTCAAGGGGGGAAAACCTCTCTTCTCTTTTGCACAATTCTAGCAAACTATCAATCATTGTTCAACAAGACAATTCTAGATGACACCTGAGAAGAATAAAACTCGATTGATGGTGGTTTGTTCAACAAGACAATTCTAGATAACACCTGAGAAGAATAAAACTCGATTGATGGTGGCTCAGCCAGATGACAAATGGTGATGGCTCCAGTAACAGGTGATTCACAACCAAAACAGAACTGCAGGCACTATTTAACCTAAAAAAGGAAGTATATACCCTCATGCGTTTCTCCAACTGTAGTCGCCAAGTAAGTTCTTCAACTTGCTTTTCCAACTTATTTTTGGCAGCTTGAAGGGCACCAGTTTCTTTTGCTGCCTGCAAATGATATTAGGGAAAAGCTCAGGCCCAAGCCAGGATATCAAATTCTACAACTGACAGGGCAACTGATCAACATTTTCAAAAACTAGGAAAGCATTATTTTAGACAACAACTGTTCCAACAGTTTCAAAATTCAAATTGGCCATGAATTGTAGAATGCCAACATACACAAACCTACAGCTCTGAGGTTAGTAAAATTTATCAAGTCTTTGTTGCAGCCAAAACTTAAAATACCAGTCATGATGAGCATTTCAAACTTTTAAGCCACTCAGTATAGACCTCTCCGTAAGCATGTTGCAGTCAATACCAAATCCAGGGAAGAAGAAGGGGAAAAAATGAAGCATTGAAGGAAAAGAATTCTTAAAAAGCAGTAGCTTCTCCATCAACATCAATGTAAGATTTAGAAACTACAAACAAAGCTCACCATTTTAAGTTTCCGCAGCTCTCTCCTAGCAACTGTACCTCTCCAGGCACATTGTGTGGTGATTGCCGCAGCCCTTATCCTCACAAAATGCAAGCGAGCCAAGTATTGACGGCATTGACTCTGGCGTAAAAAAAGTGAAAGTTGATAATCCAAAAACACAAACTACGAACTCCAACAAGAAAGTAAACAATTTCAGAAATCAAGAATATTTCTAGCAACTGGCAATTCAGAAGCATTTGTTTATGGATGTGGGGAAAAAGAAGTGTTTCCTTTGAGTCTTTGACAGCCTCATTATCTCAGTATATTGACAATACAGCTTTTCTGTTTTTTTTTCTGATTGGTGAGTTGAACCTACAACCTCAAGGTTCCAATAGTAAGCACTTTCCACTGTGCCATGGGCTCTTCTCACAAATTTTATAATGAATATACAACAGAGAACTGTTTCATCGTAGATCCTTTCAAAGATGGAGAATCTTCTACTAAGAGTAGACTGCATGTACGGTCCATCTCTGTGGGGCCCACTTGGGCCCACCTTTGATCAATGCCACCACCATCCCTAGTTTTATGCTCATCAAGCCTTTAATGTGGTCTGCTCATTGGCAAAACTCCTCGAAGATATCAGACATGACTCATGACTTATGTCAACAAATTAATTTACCTGGATAACAACAGCGGCCCTTGTCTGCCGCTTGGAGTGAAGTTCATTACGAGCAGCCATCCCACGGAGACCAGATTGAATAGTAACAGCTGATGAATGCACTCTTCTGTAAGAGTTTCTTGCAATATACATGCGCAAATCTTTCTGGATCCTCAGACAAGCAGCTTCTCTTCGCATGTTGTTGTAAAGTTTTCGTGCAAGTTGCCCTGAAGAGAAGAAGAAAAAAAGGTACATTTAAAGTTCAGCTGTAGTATCGGGCATCCACTGCATCGGCAGATAAGATTATTAATCTTCTCGGATATACAAAGTTTCCAGCTCAAATAAAATTTTCATTTATTTTAATGAATGGATCTCTTAAAATACGACTAGCTGCATCTTATACCTCTGCATATGGCCTGCATCTGTACTGTAGACCTTTGCAACAAGATAAATGTTTTACGAGCAAAGTATGAGCGGACCTTCCTTTGGATAATGGCAGCTGATCTTCCTAAAACCTCACTCCTGCGAGCATCTAGTTCCGCCATCTGACCAGCCCTAAGAAACACCTTTGTTTTACCTATCTGAAAGTTTAAATGGAAAAGTTAAGAACTTCTGGAGGCACTTTTATAGCAAAAGCAAATTTGAAAACAAAGAATTTTAGAAGGTCAAATAATGTACCTGATAGCCCTTGAGATCCCCCTTCTCTAGCAACCTCTTGCAAGCAGTGACTTCATCACTGATACCATAGCAAACAATGAAATGAGTCACTAACTTCAAAACATAAGCTAGTAACTACAAGATATGTTTCAAAAAAATCTCAAGCTACCTTTCATCCAAAACTCTGGGAGCAAGGATGCCAAAACGGTCAATGAATTCATAAAATGTTCGTCTTGTGGGATATCCAGCACAGCTTATCCTAATTGCCTCCAATACTCCCTGAATTAAAGAAATAGAAGGTATCGACACCAGGAGAAATGGTAGTTAAATTTATTAAAAAGAGTAGAGCAATGGATGTGTAGCAAAAATGTGAGAAAACATTCTTACCCCACAAAAATGTGAGAAAACATTCTTACCCCACACCGAAGCTGCTGTAGAACATTATTGTTCTCAAAAATTGCTGGTTTAAGAAGATTGTTAGGCTTTACACAGCGAATATAATGTGGCTCAGTGGCACTCAGAGTTTCCAGCAAAGCTTGCAGTTGTTGCTGCATAAATACAATAAAAATTAGAGAAATCAACAGAACATTACACATTTCAAAATAATAGATAACAATAATAAACATCAGCATACCTTAAATCGTGACCCTATTGATGAGAATTTCGATGATTTGGATGATTCCTCAGATAGAGGTGGAAACAGACCCGAAACAAAAGAACACTTTGAAGCATTCAACAGCGCTTGATGCTCTGCTATAACATAATCTTTGTTCTTATCTAGGAACAAATCTGTCTCATAAGTGACCTACAAGAAAAATGGAACATGTTTTCATGAGTGTATTCTAGAATTCAGATATATAAATGGTATATATGTGGAGTCATGACTTCTGAATGCTTACATCACCAGCATAGTGGGAAATAGTGAAGTCTGTGCGTGAAAATTTTGGCTTGCTGAAACGTTTATGGTTTTTAAAGGTCTGGTACAGCTTTTGGGCAAATGTTTCATGTGTCGATCTTGGAAACATACTGCAAAATTATGCATCATCAATCTCAACATCTTGATCAATCTTGAAAGTGTAATATGATTCATTGAGATTTAGAATAACAAGCGTATACAGGACAAGGTTAATGAACTATTGATTCTCATCCGTGTACATACCATGCCTCATCCAGGAGAGCAACGATCCCACCAGGCTTCTGGAAAGTCATGACATAAATTGTTAAAAAATGAACATAAATGCGCCCAGAACATATCAAATCATTGACCACCCTCTGTGGACAAGAAACTCTTTCGTGGTATTATAATATAATATATTATAATATATATAGGACAGAAAAAAAGACAGAATTTACAAAGACGTCAGGTGGACAAGAGATATATGGCATCCTGATTTATTTTTTTATGATCTTGAATATAAATAAATAGATGATATAAAGCAATATGCGCCTATTTTTCTATCCCAAACAATTAAAAAAAGTTAATCTCTGCAAATTTCATAGTTTCAGAACATGAAAAGGAAAACAATGAAAATCATCCCTCTGTTACATTCTTTAGACATTTTCATTATGATGGAGAGTCTGGGCATGACGGAAAACAAAGCAACTCTGTCATTCATTCATACCTGATTGTCCTCACTTCAAATTTACGAATCAATCCAAACCGAGACAGTTATGGGTCATATATTTGTTTAAGTTAGCAGTTATAACCAGTAAGAAAACCCATCTCATAATCTTCTTTTTTTCTTTTTTTTCTTTCTTTTTTTTTTTTTTTTTTTTTGCTCTGGTAAAAACTGACACCACACCCACACACATGCACCCTACCCCATTCCCTAACCACCAGCGCCTTCTTGTTTTTGTGGAGGGGAGATGCCTCGCCACTGAGCTACCAGTGGACTAGCCAATAGCCATAATTTGCTTTTCGTTATACTGAAGTGAAATATCTGGGTATGACACAGAAAACAAAGCAACCTTGCCAATCAACCCATACCTGATCATCCTCACGTCAAATTCACCAATCAATCCATCCAGAACAGTTATGGGTCATATGTTTGCTGGAAGTCAGTAGCTCTAACCAATATGAGAGTTTGTATTATAGCCTGCTTACCTCTGGCTCTATCTATTACGAACATTCAATTCTTCACAACACAAAATGTTAGGATAATAATGCAATTTCTTGCATCATAAACATTTAATTTAATAATTTCACTAATTACTAAAAATATTTACCATGAAATCAAGAGACTACCACATAGATAAGAACCAAAACTTTAAAAGTAATAATGGGTGTAAAATCTAATCCATCTTTGCTCACCAGCTGCATCAGTAACTTCTAATTTTTCTTCATTAATATTAGTCTTGACTTGACTCAGCCGTTAAATGAGAAAAGCTATCATCGATACTTGCCACACCAAAAACCAACTGCAAGGCAAAGCACAACTTTAAGCCCAGGAAACAGAACAAACCTTTTCAATGAGATCCAGAACATCTTGATTATCAATGAATTCAATATAACTCCAATCAATTTCTTCTTTTGTGTACTCCTCTTGCTCCATCTTAAACACATGCTGTTTAGAAAAACCAAATTTGAGTCAAAGATCTTAAAGAGGCAGATAGTGTATAAAACACGTTACACAAGTTAAAGAACTTGGAAAAAAAATTATCAACCTGATTAAAATGTTGCTGAAGTTTCTCATTGGTCAAATTTATACAAAATTGCTCAAAGCTGCACAGAACAAATCAATTTATAAAACCTCATATTAGCAACAATTCTTTTAAAATGATTAGTGGTTTGTATTGATTTTATTTAACTTTATAATCCAACAATGCCTTGAGTAATGTGAACCCCATACAGTTTAGGACTTTAGGATATTATCTTCAGTCATAAATACCAATACACTAAAAAGAGTAATAAAGGAGTGTTTCTAAGTTTCAAAGGCCCCATGATTTTATACCATGCTAAATTACCGAGAACAAATTGCATTGGTAGCATCAAGTTGACAGTCGGTAGTAATGTAGAAAAAAAATAAAAATAATAATTTTCTTTTCTTCTGGCCCTGGCCCTTGATGGTAGGGTAAGGGCCTAGCTACTGTAGGCCCACGAGGGCTTTGGCCCAGCCTAGGCCCAGCCCACCTACATGAGGGTAGGGTAAGGGAAGACCCGGCCCAAGCCCAGCCCTTTGACAGCCCTAGTTAGGGCAGGCTGGCAGGAATGGTAAATATTCTGTGATGCCTACCTCACTTGTGTCTGGCAGTTTTGTTTTGTTTTGTTTGTTTTTCTTTTTTTTGGTTCATTGTATAAGATGTACTACTTGGTTTATCAGGAAAGGCTAAGATGATGTAATGAATAAACAATCCTTATTCCTTACCAACCCTATGTGGATCAACTCGACAAAGAGGATTGCAGAGTGGAAACGAGTAGAAGGCACTTTCCTGCCCCTCCTCATTGTACTCTGTGTATGCATGTGTCCGTTCTTTTTTATGTAGTTTGGATGGGGTGTTTCTCTTCGTAGAACTCCATTATTATACATCAGCTTAACTTTCTGATACTTGTTTTTTTGTGGAATTTATTCCTTTCCTTAGGATGAGTTCATGTAAATTGAAGTGCATGAAGCAAACAAGGAATCTTTCATCCTCAGGCCACTACGACAAATAAATGTATATATGTATATATCCATTATGTGTATAGTTTTTTTATTGGTTAAGTGTGTAGTGTGTACAGATAGGCAGATCTACTGATGAATAACACAGTGCAAGCACCCCGAGTTGTTGTATCATGGGGTAAAGAATCCTCCATCACATAAAGATGTCGGGCATAAAGATGTCGGGCTTTCATGCACTACACAGCAAGAAACTTGACCTATTAAAATTATGAACACAAAAGGCATACCAGTTAAGCACCTGTTTGTCTTGAAACTCTCAAACCCATAAATATCCAGCACTCCAATTAAGAACTTTGAATGAGGGTCTTGACCTATTGAGCTATTAATATTATTCACAAGCCTGTGGCAACAAGATAATCAGTAGATTGATAATTTTAAAACCCCAAAACAATTGCACCAAAGTCATCATAACATTGAACTAAAAAAAAAAAATTCAACAGAACAATTTCTCCCAGAAGAGCTCATCAGACAAGAATCAACACTTACCAATCAAATAAGCGTGAATACACTATCTTCGCCAAAGTATCCCTACTGAGAACTGCAGATTCTGGATCAAGGCTTTTCGTTATAGTCTCACCGCGAGTTACAATCACACGCTTGCATAGAGAATCTTCAAGAGCTTTCACATCACACCTGCACAGAAAATTGCAAATAGAAGAATAAGCACTTCTCTACATTACATTTTAAACACCAATAACACCTTCCAAAATGATTAAAAAAAGGAACTCATACAAATAAGCATTTACATTAATAGTTCAGCAGCAGTTCTTAGATGGAACCAGGAGTTTTCATCTTTGGGTTCTGAAGAATCTATCTCCTTTCCCTTCTTAAATTCAATGTTGCCTAAATGGAGAATGGAAGCCACAACACGGAAAACTGATTCCTGGAAAATTAAGTTAGAAGGGTCTTTAAGTTCTGGATAAATGCATCCATCCAAATTGAACAGCTTCCTGAAAACATCTGACAGCTCATGGAAAACAATACCTGCTCATCACCACTGATTCCCACGACATCCATTGCTTTCCTTGTTGCCAGGTATTCCTCAGAATCGTCTACCCCATCCAATTCATAACAATTTGATTGATTTAAATAATGAAATCTTCTTGGGTTTTCCAATTTATATCTCTCAACATCCTGATAAATGAAACAAAAACAAGTTAAACACACTGACCCTTCAGCCTCTTCATTAAGCAGATACAATATACCTCTTGCGGTGCAGCACAAAGCATGTAGAAACAGTGGTAATTCCTCTCAGGGTTGGATACTTGGCAAATACGAGATCTTTCCAACAAGTAAGTTCTGATGGCAGCTCCTGAAATTCTGCCTCTCTGGTCAAACTGGATCTCAACAAACTTACCAAAACGACTGCATAGAGTATAAGATTCTAATTAGGTGGGAACTAGGCAAACTAACGGACCATTTGACAGAAATAATTGAAAATTTCCGAATAATATCACACCTCGAATTATTATTTCGGACAGTCTTTGCATTACCAAAAGCTTCCAGTACAGGATTGGACTGACCAGAAAATAAAAAATAAATGCATTAGCAGTATGAGGGATTTGGCTGGTAGTCGGTGTGAAGTACCCTAGGAAAACAACAGAATCTAACAACTCCAGTATAACAATGTAGCATTAGTCTTTGTTGTGCAAAGATAAGAGCATTAACAATTCCAGTGTAAGTTTTAGATGGTAGTTGGTAGAAAGTATCCTAGCACACACATTCCATCACAAAGTCTACACACCTGGAGACACAGCCCAAACACATTCCATGACATGATCTACACATCTAGCGACACACAGACCAAACACATTCCATCACACAGTCCCCACACCTGGAGACATGCACACACAGCCTACATGTGCACGCAAACACGGAGAACTCCCTTCTCTAGTAATTGCTGCTCCACTATATACATGCAACGCATAAAGAAACACTGCCTGAAATCTCACCTCTAATACTTGCTGCTCCACTGTCCGTCCCTCCACTACAGCTCTCCCTCCCATGTAAGCAAGATAACGCATAAGCATTTTTGTGCTCTCTGTTTTACCTGCTCCACTTTCTCCACTTACCAGAATAGACTGGCTTATCCCCTCATTCATCATTAGTCTGCGCCAAAAAAAAAAAAAAAAATCACTTATTCATATTTTGTGAAACAAATGGGGAAAACCAAGACTTAAATTTTGTGATGAAATGATGTAGAGTACCTATATGCGGCATCTGCAACAGCAAAAGGATGAGGACTTAGCTCACCAAATGCTGCCCCTTTGTACTGTCTCATAATGTGATTGTCATACAGATGAGGTAATCTCCTAAAAGGGTTTACAGCAATCAATATATTTCCAGTGTAAGTCTGCAGGAAGCATTACTCCAATTAGCAACACCTTCATGTTTAAGAATAGATAGCAACTTCAATGTATCAATGCATGTGAAGTTTAAACAAGATATAAATTACATGCATATTAGGCCAATTAGTGAATTCCCAAACCATAAACATGTTTAATGAGAAACATTGTGTAAAATATAGGCAAGCAATACATAAAAGAAACAGTGGTTACTTTATCCATATAACAAATAGTTCAATAAATACTTATATTTTCCAATGTAAGCACTTACATAAATTTCATTCATGTCATATCTGGACTTCAAATTCTGTAGCACCCCCGGTTCATGCAAATAAGCCAGCTTTGTCATGTCATCCACACCACAATGTGGTGCTTCAGCATCCTTGGGATAGACATTGGATACATTAGCTACAACCTGCAATGAAAATTCGATTAAAAAAATCATTTTAGAATTTGCATGGTTGGATTCTAATTTCTAAGTCCAACCAAGAGAGTTAGCAGCAGCAGCAGAAGTTTGCATGGTTGGACTAAGTCTAATCAAGAAAGGAGTACCAGAAGCTATTACAATCCTAACAGTGGTTCAAAGGAATACGAAGTAATACTACTGCTACTCCAACAATAGCAACAGTAGTTTATAGGAATTCGAAAGTACAACTATAACAGTAACAGTATTAGTGCTAGTTAGAATTTGCATGGTTAGATTCTAAGTCTAATCAAGACAGGAGTTCATAGGAATACAAAGTACTACTAGTAGTAGTAGCAGCAGTGCAGATTCATCATAGAACTCAAGTTTATTTGACTTGCTTTCCAAGTACAAGAAATGCACGTTAAGTCATTCAACACACCGTCTTCTCATTTGTACAGATGATCTTAATCTCTTCACCATTGACCTGTACAACTTTCCCATCTATCCAAGCCATATCAGGGTCTTCCACCCAAACAACAGACCCTACAGCTATATTGACCGCAGCAGCCTGCAAAATCAACAATGTTAATAATGTCAGCAACATTGCATCAATTACACCAACAAATGTAAACATTAAAAAAAATACCCTGATACAAATAAAAAATTTGAAATACTTAAGTGGCAGCATTTTTGTAACCTGAAGACAAATCCATCTAATTCTATATAATCAAAGGATAGGATTGGATTGCAGTCCTACAGAAATGTAGAAAACCTAAATGGGAGAGTTTGCTACTGCTCATAATGCCTCACTAAGGCCACTGATAATAATGTATCCCACGTAATCATGACTGGAACAGTGGAACTGCTAGTGCATAAACAGAGTATGTCAGCGACACAGCTGAACTCAATATGTTCTGTATCTGTATCTGAACTAAATACATCAGCTCATTAATTAGTATAATCACAGGTGCAACCCATGGCACCGCAGATAGTGTGTGACTCCTGAGTGCAAATTCCTACCAAGTGGCAGTTTATGATTAGAAAAAATGCACAGCATTCCTCTGCGCAAATAATGACTAGTATCCAAATTGAACTGATCAAATTATTCATGCAACAAATAAAGTGAAACTACCCTCGCTTATTCATAGGCTTGGCAGAGTTTTCAGACTGTGTACATGGTAGTAAGCATAATCCAGTAATTTCCACAGATGTGCAGTGGACTTGCTGCAATTGGCTACGGGCTCCGCATAGCCATTGCCAAAGAGGTATAGGGAATGACAATTCTACTGTGCAAACTGGATTTTGAGCATTAACTCACCCACGACCCAGCAGCATTGGTATGAGACAGTTGCTGTAATCAAAAAATAAAAAATAAAAAAGAACCCACATCCAATCCACCCCTGGAAGTAAATAAAGAAAGATCGAATTCACGTACTTAGTTTACAAAGTCCTGCTGAGAACACAAACTGGTCTATAATATAAATAAAGAAAGATCTAATTCACCTTCTTAGTTTACCAAGTCCTGCTGAGAAACACAAATTGGTCTATACCATTTTATTGTTTCTTTTCACCATGAAGTTAGATGTGCCAACTCTATGGCGGACACCTTACCAGCTTAGTTAAACAAAGGGTGGACAGAGTGGTTCCTTGGATGGGTGTCATTACGTAAGAATGGGTTCAATTGGGGTACAATGCTCTTGTACACCGTTGTATTTTGTTAGTCCTTGTCCTTATATTTTCCTCCGTTCTTGATAAAAGTTTTGTTACCGATCAAAAAGATAAAAATAGGCTACTGCTGTCCACTGAAGAAGAAACCAAATAAAAAAAAAAAAATTTGCAACTTGCGCTGATTACGAATAGAAGAAGAAACCAAATAAAAAAGATTTGCAACTTGTGCTGATTACGAATTGCAGATAGAACAATTCAACCGGCAAAAAGATAATGATATTAAGGAGTGTCACATTCTCATATCAAAGCGTGATTTTCAGCCAAAAGTTTCATTCTTGCACAGTGAAATCAATCAAAGAACAGATTTTTAAAGCAGTTCATGCTTTCATTGAATGAGAACTAAAGAGAACCAAAACAAAAACAAAAACAAAAACAAAAAAAACACTTTCCCGTCTAAGACAACATTCCAGCAAGATTCCGGTCACAGTTTCTCAGATCAGCAGTCTCCACGCATAGAAATCAACCGAATCAAGTTCGCAAATAAAAAAATAAATAAACAAATGAATCAAGAAATAAAGCAACCGATTCAAATAATGAAATCCGTACCATTTGAAACCTTGATTCAATCCTCCTCGATCAGCCTCCTCGCCTCAAAAAAAAAAAAACAATCACATCCGACGACTTCAACAATTAAAAAAACCAAGTCCAAATTGAAACAAATAGAACTTCTGCTTCACTTCAGAATTGAGCGAGACAAGAAGACAAGCAGGAAAGAATGCAAAGAGCTTCACAAAACGAAGACTATTCTCCTCCTTCTTCTTCTTGGTGTCTTTCAATCTCTTCTTTCAATAGTAAACGGAAAGCTAGGGTTTTTCTTCTTTTTCCCTCTTCTTTCTTCCTTTGAACTCTTTCTTCTTTCTTTACTTCTTCTTTTTTTCCTATATCTATCTGTCTGGTTTGAAGTTTTCAGGGTTTAAGCTCGGAAGAGAAGTGTTTGCAGAAGAAGAAATGCTTCTGGAACTTCAATGGCGTGTGTGAAGAAGAAGAAGAGAATCCAGCAAGGCAAAGGTGTGAGCATTTCTTCTTTACAAGCTTTGGCTGTCCAGTGCAAAATTACAGGAGTGATTTGTATTATATTAGGGACTTCCCAAAATACCCTTGTAGAGAGTTGTAATTTGCCCCCCCCCCCCCTCCCCCTCTTTTTTTTTTTTTTAATTCAATGAAATCAGACCCATCCACAATGGTTTTGCCAAAGACCCAATTAGATCCTTTTCAAATCTTGTAATTTCAACAGTAGGCCACTTTTTTTTTTTTTTTTTGCTCGCTAACAAAGGGTTCCAACCCTTTAGACTGGACTAATCCCTACAGCCCAGAGGAAAGTCAAGCAAAACCCTTATGGCTCCTAGGTAGTAGTCTTTCGGTTCCGAAAAGAAGGAACTTAAAATTGATACTAGGACCTCTAGTTCTGTGAGAGAGAAGAACTGTGGTCCTGACCACTAGGCCAAAATGGGCGAAAGTTAAGGCGCACATATTTTTTTCTTTTTCCAGCTATGTATTGGGGAAAGACATGCACAAAATGAGTATGATAGATATGTGAAAGTTGAGATAAAGATATTGACGTGGATGCAAGGTAAAAGTTGATAAGATAAAAATGGAAATGATTACTCGTGGAGGAATTACTTTTATTTTCTTCGATAAAATTATCGGTAATATTTGAAGAGATTGAATTTTTTTTTTACTTCAAATAGCTTATTGGACAAATCATCATTATAGTGACACGTCCAAGTCATGCGTCTTATACTCAATCAACCATTGGCGCAATGAAGGCATAAGTCTGTATTGAAACATTCAATCTAGTATCACTTGGAATTTTTTTTTAGGTTGAAATGAAGGCTACACGGCTTCGTTTTGAAACATTCAAGCTATAGTATAACTTGACGTGCTAAATCAAACTTGTCACGTTAAAAAATATTTGTTGACACATTGATGGTTCTTTTCTTTTCTTTTCTTTTCTTTTTTTTTTTTTTTTTTTTCTGTTGTTGGTATAGTATCTATCCCAGACCACATGACCCCAAATAGGGAACCACCTTAGAAGGGGTTGCTCAGTCATCGGTTAAAATCCCTGCTTCTATCCTTAGTATCTAGAGATCAAACCGTAGCTACTCTACGGGAGCGGGTGTTAATATCTCCTGAAAGATGGAGTTTCTTACTAAGTAGTGAATATTATCTTACGAGACATACTTTCTTACTACAACAGTGGATATTGTCTCCTAGAGATGGGGTCTCTAATGCGTCCCGGCCCCCTTAGTTGAATAACATTAAAAGAGAGCACCCCTTAGAAGACCCGAATTTTGGAAAAAAAATTTTTTTTTTTTTTAAATGCAATCAGTCTAGTAGTAGGACTTTTGTTTTTTAAGTCCAGGGTTGAGTCTTCTGCATTGTATAAAATAAAACTTGGGTTCGGGTTCTGGTTCGGATTCGGGTTCATGGTTTCGTCCTAAAAGACTTAAACGCAACGACCATACTGCACATTTATGTGTTCATTAAGCATATTATATAAATACATACATATTTGGGATCAATTCCAATCGAGTTCCCAGACGAGGCACATGTCTCTTTTAGCAATTTGGGCTTGAGTCTAGGTGCACTGGGTCTTCATCCCTAACCCCTACTGCCCATTAAAACTGAAGTTCAAATCTTTTGACAAAGGAATAAAATCAATTGTCTTGGACCACAGGCAGTTCTTCCCATTCTTGTTTATTAATCCAAAATGATTGCTAAGTAGAATGGTATATGCAATTAGCAGACAAGGATACCCAAATTACATATCCAGTGCTCATTACTCGTAATCATTCTTGGCAAATAAGTAAGCAACAGGTTCTTCTGTGTACGATCTAACTTGGGTCACTCAAAAGAAATGAAGTGTCATTCATGCATTAGCAAAAGTTACATGTTATTGTTTACCAAGATCTAAATGGGCACCTCCCTTCCTCGGCAATAGCCAAGGGTCAATCTCTAATTGTATTGTTGATGGTGAGGGACTTAGGCGAGTGTGTGTGTGTGTGAGAACTTTTCTTACCACAATACCCGGAAAAAAAAGTGTTCATAAATTGATTTTGGGTGTAAGTTATCTACATGAACTTGGGGCGGTTTGTTTGCACAGTTGAATGTCACACACTTACACATATTTGTTTATGCTCATTTATATATAGTAGGCAAATGAGGTGTGGAAAATTTATTTTTTTTATTGATAACGGTAAATTATATTAAAAACGTAAGAAATGTACAACAAAGAAGATGAAAAGAAAAAACATATGTGCATATATTAAAGCTAAATACCCACACAAAAACAACAAATTACAAAGGAAACAAAAAAGCTAGATCTCTTTCTACCCCCAATTTAGCCAAAGCATTCGCCATGCCGTTCCACGACTGATGCATATGATGAAATTCAACATTCAAAGATGAAGACCACGTCTTGATTGCAATGAGGTGTGAAAATAGTATATAAATAAAATCATTTTCATATGAGAATTCTCACATCCGAACAATTGGAAAACATTGTATGCCATTTTGGTTAGAAAGGTGCAAGTATATATAATTCCATCTGGGACAGGTTTTACATGTGTAAACCCTATTTTAATACCCCCTGAGAAGAATTCAAATAGTCCTTAAGATCAAATCAAAGTCAGCCAAGTCAAATTATCTCTTTAAGCAGCATGGGATAATCACATATGCCTTGAAGGGGTGAAACTTGTTATTGCCCCTGTTTTCTTAACCTATAAGGTATTAAGGAGCCATTAAGAAAACCTTACTATCTTGACCCATTAAGAGATGATAAAATTGTATTGATTTGATTAGAAACTCATGGGTCAATGAAGGAAAGGCTAGGAATGAGCCCCACAAGTCACTGTCAACATTAATGACCAAGTCACATGGTGGAGGCCTAGAAGAAGATATAAATCTGATTGCATGAATTGGAGTTTAGAGTGTGTGGATGTGGACCATGTGGTCCTGTGAATGGATTTACTCTTTTATCTTAAAATTTCTTACAAGGAAAATGGAAAGACTATGCTGACCATAAAAAATGGACCGCCGATTCTGCTACCAATAAATCATCTAGACCGTATAACTTTACCACAAATGGGCCAATCAGGCCCAAGCTTTCAACCAATAACCCATTTTTTGAACTGTTCCCTTCAGACGAAACCTAGATATTGATCACGAATTTAGGTTCATCTTGCTCTTATGGTTTATGATATGTTGATATTAATGTGCTTGCTTAGTTTGTAAGTAGATTGTCTAAAATGTCTCCTTTAATTTAATTATACTCCTTATTTGCTTTAATTGGGGTATCTTATCATAGGGTCTATCCATTCGTCTGCCTATGTCTCCTTTGTGCCGGTCTATTTGGAGATATTTCTAATAAGAATTGTGGGTGTTAGAGGTTTCTCACTCTAGTCTCATATCATGTGTCCCAAACATTCCAAATGCAAAACGAATGATGAAAATGTACTAGGATTTAATTGTCAAACGTGACATTAAAGAATTCTAAACTCTTTTAAATAAATTCCAGAATTCTTGCAACCAAACAAGTGGCATTGCTCTTAGTTCTTAATTTTGACATCATTCATTTTTTATTTATTTATTTTGCTAAGTTGGACTATTATCTAGTAGTAACACTTCTAAGTTTGGAGATTGTGTGACACCAGCATGCCAAAACTATTCAACCATGTATGTGCTGGCAATGGTAGTTGATTTTATACTAATAAGTCCATATGATAGTCTTTTTTTTTTTTTTTTTGATAACCCATGGCATCTTCTGCCCATTCCAACTCAGGAGACTTTGGCCCTGAGCTTGAGGACATTTGATTCTAAACAGTCGAAAACTAATTCCTGTGGGCACATGTAAATTCTAATGTCCATTTCCATTGGATAAAATTATGGGATATGGCGAATAAAGATACGTGTTGAACATAAAACCTCTCTGCTTTCTCATACGCATAGTCATTATCTAATTGAGCTACCACTTGTTGGTTAGCCATTTTACTGCCTCATTCGCCTGCTAATCTATATGAATATATGGCAGGTATTTTGATTGTTCTTTTTAAGTAGGGCACTTTGTAGGGGTGACAGTCAGAGATAAAAAGCACTCCGTGGGAGAGAGGGAGGGAAAAAGAGAGGAGTAGAAAAAGAAGTGCACGTGAATCCTACAAAACAACAGCTCAAAATCAAGAGAGAGAATCTTCGCAGGCAACCGAACACCGAAAATCTGACCGAGCAACCGTCGTGCACGTCACTAACATCCAACAACAGCAATTGCTTGATCGAGGCAAATGAACGAACTATTTCAAAAAGTCCAGCCACACATGTTAACATCTTTAACATACAACGTCTTTTCCACCGTTAGATTGACTATTAAATTAAAAAATAAGTAAATAGCATAATCTTATTCATATTCATTATCACTTAATTGTCAATCAAATCATGAATAAGCTTTAATCGACTTAAAATTTAAGAATATCACTACATCACTAAAGTGCGTTTATTTTGAATTGTTTGGATTTTAATTGATGTGCTCTATTATCGTCAAAAAATCCGAACATGGACGTGGGACGCATATATTCGCCACCGCCTTAACTCAACTGGCCTTGCCTGGCCAAGTCTAACTGAGGTTAGGGTTAGTTTTGTCCAACAGTATTGGAGTTGAAAGCCGCTGCGTTGATTATATAAAGAAATCCCCATGAAAGGGACTCTTTTAAAATTTGGAAAAAAAGGAGGAGGGCAGTTTGAAGATTTTTATTTGAAAAGTTGGAAAGAATCCCCATTTACTGCAGTCTGCAGCTGGCGAAGTTCCCCTGGGAGTATTTATTTATTTTGCGTGGTGTTAGTGGAATTTGAAGAGAGAGAGAGAGAGAAGCTGATCTGATGGATTTCCCATTTCCTCGGAAGAAAGGGCAGGTTGGGTGAGTCAAAAGACTCTTTCTGGGCACACAACACAACCCTCTTTTCAAAGAAATAGTGTCTCCGCCCTTGGGCAAAGGATGGATAGTTTCCCCACTATGTAAATGTTTTCACCCATATGTAAACTTTTTCTATTATTTAACATCCATTTACCCATTATTTCTTCACACACGTCATCATCATCAAAGCCTTGACGAAACTACATTAGGGCATTTCTCCACATATTTATTAAATATCACTTAACTAATCATGCAAATTTTGGGGCCCAAACCTTATCTTTTCTTTTTTTTTTTTTCTGTTCTTTTTTTTTTTTTTCCACACAAAGTTAGGTCTATTGAAGACCTTCCAAACCCTTATTCCATAGCATTCATCCTTTCATGGGACCTACAGGATAGACTGGTCCATGCAAAAGGAAGTCTTGCCATTTCACAAGAATAGGGGAGCATGTTAGTAAGGAAGTCTTGCCATTAATTTCTCAAGAAAAGTGGGGCATGGTAGCAATGATATGTTGCTACGGTCTCAATGGTGCCAATTGACCCAAGAGGCAGCAGCCAGGCCGATTGATTTTCACGCCTGTGTTACTTTAGTCCATGGTTACACCTTCATTTAACATGTTTAATTAGTTGACGCTCTTCTATAAATTATCTGGATATAAATGTAAGGTTTGGTCTGATGATAACAATTTCAAGATAGAGAAAATCAACGGTATAAAGAGAAAGTATTGTTCTTCGAGCAAAGGGTTGATATTTTTCTATAGAATCTCCAATTGCTACAATGATTTGATACCATGTTGACTGGCCCCTTACTCTAAAAGGTTAAACTGATAAAAGAATGGTGTAACAATATCTTCATTGAGTTTTAGCAAGACTACTGAATGATGCAAGTTTGTATCTATCTTTAAATCATTAGGGCACATTTGTACAGGCCTTTTCTGCAAAAACAAATCTCAATTTCCTCTTTCGCCCAAATATCTTTGTACCTTGCAACACAAGTTGTTGCTCTAAATTCTGGAAAGAAAAATAGCCATTATATCCTCTTTTGTGCTGAAATAGGAGTCTTTCTCCTCCCCACAAAAAACGTGTTCCTAAGGATGCATGCAAACGTGCTCTAACAATAATGAAGCAAATAAATAATTTCATTTAGAGCCCATGTGTCTTTATGAAATTGAATTTCACAATAGAATGGTTCCAACTTCCAACATGAGGATTTTATATATATATATATATATATATATTAAAGGGGTGAAGGATATAAATTGAAAATATAAATCGAACCAAACTTTCCTAGGATAAAGGCAAATTATAATTTAGCTACAGAACTTACCTTTGTTTCTTCAATTTTAGTCGCTTGAAATACATTTTTTAAGAACTCATATTAATTCAATCCCACGCAAATAAGTGGGCCAAAAAGATTGGGCCGTTGCAGGGTCCAAGTCCGTAGTTTGAAAACCTTACTCAAGAACACAATGAAAACTCTCTCTCTCTCTCTCTCTCTCTCTCTCTCTCTCATAATTTGGATTCCCCCACTTTTTAAATTAGAAAGGCAAAAGATTGAAAGCCTGCTTTCTAGAAAAAGCACCTTTCCCCTTTTCATCTGGTGATTGCACGTGAATGGCTTTCGAGAGGTCCCAGACAACAACATCTGTTCCAGTCTTCGAAACCCATTTCCATGAGGCAAATTATAAAGTGATGGTCTCATGCAGGGTTAAGTACGTATATATCTTTCCCCACAACGCCACTGAGGGTTAGGCGGGTGGTTCAAGTTATTGTTGCACCTAACAAGCCAACACAATCACACCAGTATTCCAGAAACTTGACCAGACATAAAGGGTGAAACTCGAGTGGTCTAGATCGAGGTTAGGGCCAAGCCAAATTGCCCAATTTAAGGAAATTCAAACCCTTATTTTATGGGGACTTTCACTGAAAAATACCCCCCTTAAAATTTTTAGTCAACAGGTTAATGACGGAATAAAACTAAAAAAAAACAGAACAGAACAATGCCTGGATGTTGAATGGGGCATGTGAATTTACCTAAAATCTCATATATGTCACGATAGGAAAATATTCTCCTGTGAACTGGTTGCATGGGAGCTGCAAATTGCATCTCTGCACCTGATGAATTTCAGAAGTGGGTCCTATCTCTATCACTTACCGGACGCACTGTTCTCATGCAAACCATTCGCATAAATACATTTTCCATCATAATATTGCGACATATGAGTACTTGATTTGAGACCTAACTTCCTTCACTTCACTCTCAGAAGAATAGAGATTACCCTTCCTCCTTCCCCATCTTGTTTGCTGCCCCTTCCCTTCTTTGTCCTCACTCTCAGACAGAATCTTGAGCCTACCCTCCATCCCCAACGTGGTTGTGGTCCCATTCCTCATTCAACCTCAGAAATCTGCGTGCAGTCCCAGCATTTCTTCCCCAATGTGCCCACAGTCACATTCCATCAAACCATGCCCCTCAAATTATCAGGTGATTTTTTCCCTCTCATGTCTTTGTGGATTGAGCAGATATGCCACGATATCGCAACTCATAAATCATAATATCACAACTAGGGCACGGCATTTGTCAAGATTGGTCCATGAGCAACAGCTACTAACTGTCTGGTCCTAATGCCTCCAATGAGAATACTCATCTTTCTATTGTCGAAAATAAGTTTTAAGGGTCATTTTGTAAAAATCCCTATTTTCTGTATCAGTTCAGAATATACCCAACCCAAAATCAAATTGGGTTCTAAATCATGCTTGTGCCGGACCTGAAAACAAAAATGCCCAATCCAAGTCCATGTTCAGGTCAGTTAGGTTAGACGCGTTTACGTTGGGCCCAACAAAAAGATGGGCCTGAATCCTGGATCCTTCCCTGGAATTTGATAACTCATCAACCTGAACATAGCCTGATTAAGTGTCACAACATTCCCATAAATAAACAGGAGGGGAGAGAGCATTCACTGTACTAGGAAAAAGGCTTTAACAAGACCATATTGATTTGCCAAATGCATTTATTATCATCATTCGTTGGCAGTGAACAACAAACACCATCACATGATAAGGAAACCCAACCAACAATTGGACCGAAATGTATTTATTTAAAAAAAAAAAGAAGAAACAAATTCAAACCCAAAGGCAGAAGTTCCCTTGAATTAAGCACTAAAGAGTTGAGAATCATAATAAAGGCTTAACAAGTCAGAGGAATAATTCTCTTTCAGCCAATAAGAAGAAAAAATAACAGTAACCATGTCCATTTATCAATGGTCAAGCGGGTTGGGCTACATTTTAATTCTTCTATATCCATGGCGGACATGGCTGAGAGCTTCTCCAAAAGCTTAACAATGCCAATGGTTGTTTGAAATGGCAAATCAAAGAACAAAAGAGAACTTGCATTACTGCAGCAATTTACTCTTTAACACAACAAAAAAAACCAGAGAAGATTTCAACACCTCGATGCCTCCAAAGGGCATCTCCTACCTGCTTGCATCAGTCTCAAGTAGGCAGCTGGGAACATCTGAATCTCCAAACAATAACTAGAGAGATGAAATTTTAGAACTCAGTGCCTGTTACTCTTTCGCTAACTGTAGAACCAAATGAGGGCCCACCCTTCCGGTACGATATGAGAAACTCAATTGGATAGCCCTTAAGTTTGTGGGGCACTATCCCGAGATCTTTGAAAGTTAGAGCTGCAATCACAGGAATATATAAACTGATGGGGAAGAAAAGGAGCAGGAATGCTGAACTTCATGCCAACTGATAGTTCAGTGGTTAGGCATAATGAATATCCCTTTCCACTGAGGTGACCATGGATTGATCCCTTAGGGACATGTGTAGTATGTGGGAGAACGAGTATTTACTAAAGCCAAAAGAAATTTTTTTTTTTGCAAATAACAGTACTAACCATCCTCAGATACTACTGTATCTACGGTAAGGGAGTTGATATGATCCAAATTGAACATGTCAGGTGTTGGTAAAGGAAATGGAACTTTTCTCAACAGAAGTTCTCGAGGAGATGCAATTGCCTGCAAAATCATTCATGCACTTGTCAGGGCTGAACAGTTGGATGTGAAATCAAATCCAAATATTTACCATATAACAGTCTAGTGTATAGAGAATGACTTAGTTAATGTGGTGCAGAGGATATAACATAAACTATAATAATCGTGCATGAGTTATAGATGATTTTCCTTAACAGTATATGAGCACATATGCAGGCACACATCACGTTTGACAAACTTAAATTATGGGCTGGCAAAATAGAATCAAGTAAACTGCAATATTCAGGCACGCATGTGCCACGACCATAAATTATATATATAGATATATAGATATAGATATATATAAATATTTTTTTATTTCTTCATTTCTAAGTGCTGATTGGAGATTTGCATGGACAAACCCCTCTCTCTGGGACTATTAATATTCCTTATGTTGTTCTTTTCTGAAAATGACATTCAGAAACTAACTTTATAAATATATATATATATATATATGGAGCCATTGGTACACAAGCTACTTGTATCAAATGGCACACAGAATCATCCACCTGCCAGGCGCAATTAGTAAAGAACTTAGTCCCCATCTTTGGCAGGTAGGAATGGCAAGGTTTGAGCTCTAGTTGGAAAAGGGAGGAATCAACTAGTTGTGCCCTTAAAAAAAGGGTACGGGGAAGATTAAAAGGCAGATTAGGTAATACCCAAAAGAAAAGAAGAACAAGTTAAAAAAGGCACACAATTATTACCCAAGATATCATTAGGGATGGTGTCCATGCAAGCATGACAATCATTTTGTGAGGGGGGAAGGGGTTTGACACACAGCCATTAGATAAGGTTGGATGGATCAACTGAAGGGCTACAGAACTTGCACAACAGCACAAGTAAAAAAATTGGGTCAAGCTAGTTCATGCAGCAGGGGAGAAGTGGGGCAGATGGGGCTTAGACCATCCCATGCTTACGAATGGTCAGGCCATTGAGAAACTTTTAGCAAGACTAACATAATGAGAAAGAGTACAACCTGAAAATTAAATTATCTCCTCTTTCCTTAATTACTTAACATTATTAGTCTATTCATAGACCCAAAACATAAAATATCATATGCATTCAACAAACTTCAGGAAAACATGCTAACTATGATTCAAGTCACTTGCACAACCTTGTATAGTAGAAAGTTTTAGCTTAGGGAGTCAGCACTGGTTATCACAAGGTGCACACTTACCCTGGCAATGGGGAAAGGAACCTTCACATAACGGGGCCACTCACGGATGGTTTCATGCATCAGTTCTGCCTGCAGGAAGACAGCTTTTAGTCAAAGACAATGGGTCCTCTCTGACAGCAAGATGAATAAAAAGAAGAAAAATTACCAGCTGATGCATGGTAAAAACCTCAGGGCCTCCAAGTTCATAGACCTTCCCCATACTTGTGCCATCATCCTTCAAAGCCGAAACAATTGCAGCAGCAACGTCAACAACGTAGACTGGTTGGATTCTGCAAGTAAAACATTATTAAAAATATTTCAACATGGTTTCTAGTGGACGTGAACATCATCATACCCCACAGAATTGAAATAGCTTCTAATAAGAAATTATAGGACATCAGATCCTCTGTTCTAATTCAAGACATACTTTGTTGATCCATCACCAATGAGTGGAAGAAAGCTCCACTTTTTTGCAAAATGTGCCCATCTATTTAAGATACGATCTTCTGTACCAATCATGACAGCAGGTTTCATAATTGTGGCCTGTAAACAGAAGTAAATTTAATACGATCACTACAATGGCTTGGTAAGACAATCCTATGAGCAACCAAGAAGCTTAAGCTCCTCGATGACTTAATACCGATATTCTGCCCATTCTTCATCATCCAAGAACTGGCCCCGGGCATTAAATTCTCTTTCCACATATTTCCTAAACATGCTATAATTAAAACTCAAATGGAAACCTAGAAACCAAGGCAACAATGTAATCATAAATATATTAAACAAGATTATTATTGTTGTTGCTGGAATATAACTGGGTTCTGTAGGTCATGAATCTGTGGCATACATCCACACAATATGGTTCTTTTCAGAAATTAAACACCTATACCGATCATTATGTGGTGTCATCTTGGAATAACTCTCAAGAGCATGTCTAAACCAAAAAAAAGATGATAAAAGAAAAGGAAAAAGGAGACAAATACAACCATGATAAGACAATAAAACTAATAGTTTTTTCATGAAATGGTGGAGTTTTTAAGATCTTGCTCAAACAAAATGAGAACTTGATGCAAACAGTGAGGACTGATAAATCCTAAGGAAGCCATTCTCTTCTTCTTATTAAGAGAATACTCCCACTTGTCTCTGGATTTAACCATTCATAAGAGAATACGCCCATTCAGGATCTAACCTTTTATTTATTTATTTGATCAGTCATTCTGGATCTAACCATTAACCACTGATTTAACAATTAGTAAGAGAACTCCCACTCATCTGGATTTAACCCTTTTTTTTTTCTTGAATGGTAACTTTCATTAAAAACAGAAAAGGAATCAGTACAAAAGGATTATACTGATCCGGACAGAGGCAAAAACAAGCAGAAGGTACGGCTAAGTTGGTCACTGTACCATCTGGATTTAACCATTGATAAACATAAATAAGAGAATAATCCCATTCATCTAGGAGTGCTTCTTCTTCCTCTCCTCCTTTCTTTCTTCTTCCCTTCTCTCCTTTTTCCTTCTTTTCCCCTTATTCTCTCAACTCTCTAGTTCCCACATGGCAGGAATGACGACAGCAGAGGGTATGGCTGAGTTGGTCACTGTACCATCAGTGATGGAATCTTGTAAATATCCCATATTTTTTTTAATAGTGTTCTGTATTCTCCAAAAGAAAAAAACCCAGAGAAAATAGGTTCGACTTCATTAGCTTATGGATCCATTCAGCACATTGAAGTGGTTACTGGCAGTATTCAATTTGGAAGTTTGAGTATGATTTTCCTTCTCAATAAGAGGTGATTGCAGATAAATTGGATAAAAAAAGAAAGAGTGATGGTAAATCTCCTGAATACAATCAGCATCATTTTCCCCCCTTTATTTTATTTCTTTTTGGGCTAAGCTGGGTCAGTGGTACTGTACATGTGGGACTACCTACCCACCCAGGGATCAATCCCTGGGTGGCTGTGTGAGATGAGACGCCCCTTTCCACTTTTCTTGGCTTTTTTTTTTTTTTTTTGGAATGATAGCTTTATTAATGGTAAAATAGAATACATTATAAGAGATATATATACTGAGAAAGACCCAGAGAAGGCTTGAAAAGGTGAGGAGGATATACCCAAACACCTGCACTTATCTACAAAATGCTCAAGACCCAGAGAAGGCCTGAAAAGGTTGGGAGGATATGCCCAAACACCTGCGCTTATCTACAAAATGCTCAGCTATCCCCACCAGAGTTTGCCTTACTATTCCTTGGTGAGCACATCTGCCATTAGCACTTTGCTTTATTATGCCAGAAAGCTGCATTTAGATGACAAGCAAATCCATCAACTCCTCCACAGCATTGTTTAAGGTTGAAATTGTTATTTGTCTATAAAGGTGTGGATCACTTGAGCAACATTTTATCCTGCCTAAGAGTGGCTGTTGATTGTTCTCAGATTACTCAGGCAGTAGGTCATTTATTGTAGTACTTGATTGAGATTTTTTAATCCCTTCTCTGTTGAAAAGGACTGCTGTTGTATTATTGTGTAGTGAAAAATGGCAGCAGCATCTTCATCTGGGGTGTCTTCCTCTGGAACTTCAGTGTAAGATTTAGTTTCTGAGATCTGATGAACCATTCAATTATGTTGTCAAAGTTAACAGATACAAATAATCTTTATTGGTCCAAGGCTGCAAAAAAAATTTATCGGGGAAATGTAGACTTGGATATCTAACTCGGAGCTTTAAGGAACCTAACGTTGAAGATCTTTGACATGTAGACTAGAATTTTGAATACTAACGATTTGCCAGTTATGTTATGGCTTCTGACCTCAATGGAGGATGGTATCCACTGCTAAGTAGATCTAGATTAGGTTACATTATTTGAGTACAAATCAGAATAATTGGCCTGCATATCTCACATCAGGAGATTGGAAATCTAAGAGTGAAAGAAACCAGTGTGAGAATATTATGCAATACTATGTGAGAATATTATGCTAAATTATGTGGTTTGTGGCAAGAACTGTCATTTTGGAGGATTTTCAGTATCATTGCCCAAAAGTTACACTTGAACATTATAAAAGCACCAAACATGATCAATAATCCTATGTAGTGGCATTGCCCCCATACAAATAGTGAGAGCCTCTCTCTCTCTCTCTCTCTCTCTCTCTCTCTCTCTCTCTCTCTCTCTCTCTCTCTCACAGAGCAGCTAAATAGTGCAAAACTTCATTAATTTAAACTATTTTAAGTTTAAAACATCATTTATATTGCATTATGCTAAGGTCTCTCTCAAAACCCTTTAAAACCTTTACCAAAGGAAAGTGTGCATGTGCAGTACATGTGGTCCATGCTATTATTTCAAAGTAATAATTAAATTATACATTGTTTAGTCATGCTTAGAGAATCAAACAGAAGAAAACCTAGACCTCGGGTAGTTCTCTCAAAATAGCTTCCTCTGCAGCTGCTTTGGCTCTTAACATTCTAGATGGGGACGTTGAAGATGCTCCCAAGCAAGAAACTTGTATAAATCTCATTATACCACCATGTTCCTTGGCAATCTGCATTGCAAATCATAACCAAAAAGCCAAAATATTTAAATTAAGTGACCTGCTCTTTAGTGCTGCCTTCCTGTCATGGAAGATGATAAACAACCATGTTATATAAATGATGGATCTTGAATTACATCAATTATGAAAGAGGATAAAAAAGAATGAGATATAAAAGCAAGGTTTTATATTCTGATGCTGATCCATATCGTCTATACCAAAACAATACGGCTGTGCAAGTCTTAAAAAGTCCCTAAAATTTTTCAAAAAGTTGAAAAATAAAAATAATGGAAAACAGGTAACAATGTGGAAGACGCATGCAAACAAATTCATTCTAGCAAAGTTTCTTTTACCCATCGGATTGTAGGGGTTCTCCGTTGTAGACTTCTAATGCCTGTTCCAGTTTTCACAAGAAAACCATTTCTCTTAGTTGGTTTTGGCACACAAAGCAAAACACAAGTGAGAAGAACTGAGGGTATTATCCAGTCTCTCAGATTACACGGTTTTAAACGAGATTTTTCAATTGATTTTCCTTTATTATTGTTTTTTTTTTATTGGAGACATGCCACAAACCTAAAACCTTGTGGTTGAGATAAAGAGCACTATCAAACAGTGCTACAGGCTCTTCACTCTTTTATTAATAATTGTTTTCATTCCATTGTCTCTTTGTGTGGATTAATTGTTTTTCTTTGATTTGGCTTGAATTAGAGGCCCACAACATCCCTTCGTGTAATTTGGTACGGCATCAAAACTTCATATAATAAGCTCCTTATTTCTTTCATTCGTTTTTTTTTTTTTTTTTTTTTTTCCTCCCTTTTATGATTGTCTGTAATGTAACACCCACAGGCCCACAACTACACAAAGACACAACTAGCCAGGCCCACTTCAGAGTGAAAAAGATCGAGCCTATTTAGTCCTTGGGCTCAGTCTCTGCAATTCTTAGGCCCAAATTTATACATATGTGCTAAAACCGCACCTAAAACTTAATATGTGCTAAGATCTTGGCCCAACACTTTATGAAGAAGAAGCTACATTAATTCCAGTTGATTAAGGGGAAGATCAGATAATTATCTTGCAGCAATTTAATCATGATGTTCTCCTTCAGCTCCCACAAACAAAAAGACTATTGTTTTTCGTTTTTCTTTCTTTTCTGAGTGGTGAGAAAATTTTCATTGCAAACTGAAACAAACACTAGAAAAAGGGGTTGCTATCCAACAACAATAGACCAAACACATCACAAAAGAAAACAAACAACAATGAGGAAAGAAGGGGAAGAAATAATAAATTACATCAAAGAAAGACCCAAGAAACATGAAACCTCGATAAATACCCAAGGTCCTCGGCCAAAAGACCCGCAACATCATTAGCATCTCACAATATGTGTTGAAAATCCACAACTAGAATCTTGGATAAATCCTAAGCATAAACTACTGATAAGGAACCTACCATTGCTAGCTGCTCAGCCATTCCATGGTTCACTTCCTCAAAACTAAAGTTTCTTGTCTCATATTCCCTTCCTGCTCACACAAATGGTAAAAAGCATGAAACACATCTGAGAATCCCAAAATGCATAGTGACAAGAAAAATTCAATGCAGACTGTACAGACCAATGAGGTTAAGGACAACATTAGCCTTTGCCATCACTGCCTTGATTGAATTTTCATCTCTTGGGTTGTATTTCATTGGCACTATCTAAGAACAATACACATCAAAGTGCCAATCAGTGCAACATAATAAATTGAATCAAAGGACAGGAAAAAACAAATTCATGAAATGAGAACCTTGAAATCAATATGTATGAAGCAACCATAGCATACCTGGCCCAAATCACCCATCAATTTGAGATGCCGATGAGAATCCTCGGAAGCTCGAAAAGGAACCAGCACTTGGGTTCCCGTTTTAGCTAGACACAATCACAAGAGTATAAACATCATGTTACATAATATATGTATATAACATTCAACAAATCATAATCATAGAGAAAATGCCCGTTCTTTTTAAAACTGAGTGAATAAAGAGCTTTTCAGGATAAGTAAATTCAATAAGGATCCAAAATCATATCTTGCAGTCCATTAGTTTGGGATCCTTTGCTTTGTGTTTTCATTTCCTTTTTAATAACAAACAAAGAAAATAAGATAGTGCTCACCCAGCTGTTGCACTACATATCGACCGAGAAACCCAGTAGCACCAAACACCGTTGCAATAATTCCACTGCCAAAGACTTCAATCAGATAAATAGCAAATTTAAAAGGGGTAAAACATCAGCTAACAAACCAAATTATTAGCCGTATTTTCTAGTCGAGATATCCGCGTTAACTGCAATCACTAACACATACAAATGCAGCTAAAACCCAAGCTCCAATTACAACATATATATATATAAATAAAAACAATTTTTCATCTAATTCTCAAAGCTACTACTTTGCATACAACTTTGAATTCTCCCAAATCACGACATCAATCCAACAAATTAAACAAAAAAAGAAGGAAAGAAATGAGAAAAGGGAATGCACAAGGAAATGAGGAGACAGCATTGGAAGAATTACCTAACAGAAGACCTGCCGCCAGTTCCCTTGCGCATGAGATGCCCTATGCCCTTTGTTGCAAGGGTCGATTCTTGCCGCGGATGATCGATTCCATACACTGAAACCAAAACCAGTCACAACAATTTATGATCTGAACAACAACAGCAACCCAAATCGCCTGCCATAAATCTCATACATGAGGAATCGCAGTGGAGACCAACAAGCAATAAAGTTTCAATCTTTAAACCCTAGAAGCAATCAGAATCGCTCACAGAAAACCCCCCACAAAAATTTAAAACAAAAAAAACAAAAAAAAAAAAAAGCTAGTGATGGTGGAATTGGAGAATCGGATGAAAAAAATGCGAGAAAGATGTAATCCTATAGAAGTTCATTTCTAGATAGAGAGAGTAAAAAGAGGGTTTGATCGAGTAGGGGAAATACCAGAGAGAGGATGGAGAGATCTGAGAGCGGGAATCAAATGCTGCTGCTGCTGCCTCTGCCCTAGGCATCTGCGATAGGCCTGCATCGTTCGTGTTCTACGGAATTTCTTTCAGTCTCCTTGGTGCTTGGGGAAAGTGAAAACGAACGAGAAGACAGAAAGGAAGAGGCCTGAAGAAGTGTAGGACTCCCCACCCTGCGACCAGATTGTGGAGAGGTTGGGGTTTTTCAAAGGCCCACTTGTGGGATGGCCCAGGGAAAATGAGGCCCATCCACCTTTGGGACCCCACTGATCATGGGATAAAGGGAGATCGAAATATCCAAATGGGGCTAACCTAAATATTGTATTGGAGTCAATCTAATACCTCGAGGGCATTCATCTGTGGTCTACAAATTTAATAGCTGTATATATGAAACAACAAAATTTGACACTTAATCAAATGATCCAATTCGTTCAAATACGTGCAAATTCATGAAATTTAGTGGTTACATGGAGGGTTATGTATGTGTTGTCCGTCCTTTCAACAAAAAAGAATGTATGTGTGGTCAGTTTGAATGGGTTATGAGGTGGGCTCCAAAGGACGTTCCGCCCGGTGCAGACTGCGAGGACTGTCCTTACACTAATGGTGGAAATGAAGTTAGTCGGGGATGATCCTTCGGTGGCAGCTTATTACACCCTTCCCGATCTCTCCAAATCTTGATTGTGGGGCCCACATAGTGAGAATCCGTACCATCCATGGTTTAAAATCTCTGCCGATACCGGTTCATATCGGCCGATATGAACCGGTATCGGCCCATACCACGACGATATTTTGCTGCGATATCGAGTCAGGCCGATATAGTCAAAATATCCCAAAAATATCGGTTCATCTCGGCCGATATGGTCAAAATATCAGTTTTACCGATATCTCGCCGATATTTCAACCGACATTTTTAAAAATATCAGCCGAGATGAACTGCGATGGAGTAATGGTCAAAAATATTAATTTTTTGTAACATTTTCGCTATTCTCCAATTTTCTTCTCTCCCCTCATCTCCTTAGAGCAACCGTGTCTCCATAGCTCATTCTCTTATATTTTCCAAATTTCAAAACTATTTTTTGAAGAAATCATTTTATTTAGTAAGAGAACAAGATGAATAAAGACAAGTGTGATCATAAGTAATGAGAAAGAACCATAGATTAAAAAATCGGCCGATACCGGTTCATATCGGCCGATATGAACCGGTATCGGCCGAAACCGATACGATATATTGCCTGCGATACCGGTTTCGGTATCGTAGGCAATATATCGCCAAAATATCGGCGATATCTGCCGATATTTTGAAAATATCTGCAGAATCGATATCTCGGCCGATATTTTGCAAAATATCGGCCGAGATGATATATAATGGAAAAAAACCCTACTTTTTTAAAAATCCTCAATCTTCCTCTTCTTCTCCTCGCCTCTCATCTTCTTACTCCTTAGGGCCTGCAACTACTCTCCATCTTGTTTGTTTTCAAATCTCAAATTTATTTCTTAAAGAAATATTATTCAAGCCTCAAGGTAAGAGAAAATCAATTTGTACCATTTTATTATGTGTTTTTTGTTTTTTATTTTTAAATGAAGCATAGAAATCATTTGGTTTGTTACTTTGGTTGTGTTCTCCACTTCGAAGTTAGATCTACATACTTTCATGCTAGATCTACTCATACACATGATTTTTAGATTTTTATTTTAATTATTTTATTTTCGGATTTTAAAATATTTGAATTATAATATATCATTTTTTGGGGATTTCATCATAAATATGTTGTTTCAATGATTCATGATCATTGTGTGGTTTATAAATGATTGATTTACACACTTTTATGCTAGATCTATATATTTAGTATTTTGAAAATGATTTTATTAAAATTTGATTTTTCTAAAAATAATTATTTTTACTTTTTACTTGTTAGAGCATTTAGATACCAAAGGTTTATTAATAGTGTGTAGATGATAGATCTACATCTACTCATAGTCATAAACATGATTTAGATTTTTATTTTATTTATTTTATTTTCGGAATTTAAAATATTTGAATTATAATATATTATTTTTTGGGGATTTCATCATAAATATGTTGTTTCAATGATTCATGATCATTGTGTGGTTTATAAATGATTGATTTACACACTTTTATGCTAGATCTATATATTTAGTATTTTGAAAATGATTTTATTAAATTTTGATTTTTCTGAAAATAATTGTTTTTACTTTTTACTTGTTAGAGCATTTATGATACGAAAGGCTTATTAATAGTGTGTAGATGATAGATCTACATCTACTCATAGTCGTAAACATGATTTAGATTTTTATTTTAATTATTTTATTTTCGGATTTTTCAATATTTGAATTATAATATATCATTTTTTGGGGATTTCGTCATAAATATGTTGTTTTAATGATTAATGATCATTATGTGGTGTATAAATGATTAATTTACATACTTTTATGCTAGATCTAAATATTTAGGAATTTCAAAATGATTTTATTAAATCTTCTACTTTTTCTAAAAATAATTGTTGTTAGAGTATTACTATTACATGAATTTCTTATTTTATAGGAAGTTAGTCACAATGGTGCGTGACTTAGATCCAGCTTGGAGACATGGTGAAACAGTCGAAAGCAAAAACAAAGTAAAATGTAATTATTGTGGACGAGTGCTCAATGGGGGGATTACCCGATTGAAACAACATTTGGCACATATATCATGACAGGTGACAAAATGTCATAAAGTGCCGCCAAATGTGAGGGCTGAAATGCATGAGCTCCTTGACGCATCTGCAAAAAAAAAACAAGTACAAGCAAGAAGAATAACTGAGGAACTTGATGCATGCAGAGAAGAAATATTTGGTTCCTCCGATGATGACGATGAAGACCCAGAAATGAGGAGGGCTAGGAGAAAAAGTGTGAGGTCACTTCAAGAGGAGGAAGAGAGTAGAAGAATGCAATATGAAGCAGCCGCTAGAGGTAGCCAATATGAGCATGGTGGTGGGTCATCTGGACTAGGGGCAGCGAGTTTGCGTCGGGCAGTTAGTCAAAAACAACCCCGTGTCGGTGAAGATCCAGACATTGAGGAGGTTGAACCTCCTACACATGCACCTCGTAGGCCAGATGTGGTGGGGCCAACAGACCCATTTGCTTATAGAAAACCAACTTCAAAGTAGCCTGACATTATGAAAGCTCTAAAGGGCAAGTTTGGTAAAGCAAGAGAACATCTAGTAAGGGCTACTGGGAAGTTTTTTTTGCATGGAGGCATCCCACCCAACAAGGCATCTTCTCCTTATTTCGCCACCATGTTAGATGCGGCTGCAGAACATGGTACAGGTATAAAGGCACCCACCCTTATGAGATTGGGCATGTCTGTGTTGAGAAAGAGTATGAGGAATTGCAGGCTTGGGTGCAAACTTTCAAATGGGCATGGAGGGAAAGAGGTTGCACACTAATGTGCGATGGGTGGACGACCATCACACATCGTCATCTCTTGAATTTTCTAGTTTATTCATCTATGGGCACAGTGTTTATCAAATCAGTTGATGCAACTGATTACATCCAAGATGCAAAATATATTAATAGGTTATTGAATGAGGTGATTGAAGAAATTGGAGCAGATTGTGTAGTTCAGGTTGTTACTGACAATGCTGCAAACATGAAGGCGGCAGGAATGTTGCTTATGAAACAAAGGCCAAGGATTTTCTGGTCTCTATGTGCAGCACATTGCCTGGATTTAATGCTTGAAGATATTGCAAAAGGAAAAGTCATGGTGCAAGTGATTGGTAAGATAAAGAAGATCACAAATTTTTTTTATCAGTCATATAGACTCATTTCTATGATGAAAATGTATACAGACAACCATGAACTACTGCGGCCTGGCATCACTAGATTTGCCACCCACTTCATTGCCATCGAATGTGTTTACAAGTATAGAGATGGACTTCTTCAATTGATAAAATCACAAGAGTTCATGAATTCAAAATGGGGAAAGAGGCCAAGTCCCATTACAAAAGAAGTATGTAAAACAATTGAGTCCAACAAATTTTGGCCTCATGTGAAGGGTGTTTTGAATGTTTTTGATCCCCTAATAAGGGTTCTTCGATTGGTTGATGGCGATGATAAGCTAACAATGGACTTCTTACATGAGGCCATGGAGAGATCAAAGTTGGCTATTCAAGCATATTGTAGATATTATAAAAAGTATTGGAAGACCATTGACGATCGATGGGGACGACAATTGAAACGTGATTTACACTCTGCTGGTAAGTGAAGGCTATTTCCTTTAATACTTGAATTATTGTATTCAATTCTTCTCATTATATTAATTTATCATTGACTAAAATTCATTGGTTTTACACTTTTATAGTATACTTCTTTAATCCACAATTTACGAATGGGCACATATCTGATGAAATCCGTTTGGGACTAAAAAATGTGATTGAAAGACTAGCAGAGAATACAGATGAAGCAATTTGGGCTACAAATCAGGTAGGCAGTATGCTAATTAAGGGAAAAACCGAAAAAGTATAACATTGTAAGAATGTAAGTTCTCTAATTTATTTCTCTACTTCAACGTCTTCAGATTGACATATACAATGTACGTGCCGGAAGCTTTGGAACGACGACTGAGCGAAGAGCCATCACACAGACCAATCCCGGTATTGATTGTAAATTGTAATGTCATCTCTATATTATTCAAGGACTCTAATTATTATTTTATTGACTCTAATATCATTTCTATTTTTATTTTCAGCTGAATGGTGGTTGAATTATGGAGAGAGTGCTCCTGCACTAAGGACGATTGCTATTAAAGTCCTTAGTCAAACTACATCGTCTTCTAATTGTGAAAGAAATTGGAGCACCTTCTCATTTATCCACACAAGACCAAGAAATAGATTAACAATGCAAAAGCTAAATAAATTGGTCTACATCCATTACAACCTCAAGCTCCAAAGTAGAAATAGAAAGAGAAGACAGTTTGAGGATCAACGGGATTATTTTTGTCCAATTAATTTGGACTACATTTTTTCAGAAAAGGATACAGTGTTAGGTGAATGGTTGGAGGAACAATAAGAACCAATGTTAGATAAAGACCCAGAGTTTGAGGAGTTGATGGAGGAATTGACTGGGGATAGGCCTGAGCCAGTAAAGGCCTCAGAAAGGATGGAAGAAATAAACTTGACAATGCAACAGGGGCGTGCACCTGATACAAGTCAACCAAGGGGAAAGGAGGTGGACGAGGAGAGTGAGTCAAGTATTTCTACTTCATCATCATCAGCAGGAATTCCACCTGACTCTCCCGGGGATGAGGGTCATTATAGAGATGATGAGCCTCTCACTTATGAGACAGTTGAGCATTTTCCTGGTGCTACTGAGTTAGATCCTCGTCGTGGCTATATCAGGCATGTTGGAGGGATCGAGGCAGAGAGTAGTAGTGGGACGGGCCCTGCTAGACAAGGAGTGGGGGAAGGTACTCATGGTCATTATGGGGGTTATGTTGGCCAACAAGGTGCTATGTATGGACAGTATGGGGATTATTCATATGACCCTAATTGGGTACCCCCTTCACCAACACCGATACTTTCTATCGAACAGATATTAATTGAGCAAGGAAGGCTTCCCCCACGACTTCCCCAACGACCTATTCATGCCCCTCATTTTTATTTCATCCCATTGGATTACAACCAGCCATCTTAATCTACAGGGGATCAACATAGTTCATCATCTTATCAGGAACAATCTGAATATGGTCATGGGTATGATAGTGCTGCACAACAGTATGGAGCATATCTTTTTAACCAATACCGGAGAAATGATGATGATGATGATGATGATGATATCGAGCCTGGGCGACACTCCACTTGGAATTAGGCTATCAATCTGTTAATCTGTCATACACTCATGGTATTAAATTTATTAACTTATTTGTTGATTGAGTTAGTATTAAATGATGATTGGTATGTTATCTTTATTTTCTTATATTTTACACTAATAAATTGATCATGAGCATCAATAATGGTTGCATTATATGAAATACTGGAGAAGACAATGAACCGCGATACAGACAGGACTCATAACTTAAGGTGACCGAGATTTTGACTTATTGTTGTTACTAATGGAAAAAAATATTGTTTTCTAGCATTTTCTAATATTCTGGATTTTTTGGATATTTTTGCGAATTTTTTTGGATTAAAAAAAAAAATTCACACCGCGACGACCACGACGGACCGATATCCGCGACCGATATCGATATCATATCGGTTTTTCGGCCCGGCCGAGACGGTGACCGAAACCGAGATTTTAAACCATGGTATCATCTAAGATGAATGACATCCCATCATGTGATATATCTTCAAAAGTTAAATCAATAGAAGTCGGTCCCATAATAAGATTGAACCCATATTCAGAATGGGGTCAGTGCTGATGCGGCATTTATCACATTTCAGTGATGTCCTCAATGAAAGGGTAGAAACTAATTATATTGAATTTATATTATAAGAGGCAATGATATTTATCTTGAATGGCTCAAATTATCATATATGGCTTGTGGGCCTCATGGTGTAGTCTTGGAAACTAGGGAGTGGGTAATAATTTGTACAGATGGTTCAGAGTCATTGAGATAAAATAAAATCAGATTTATTCACAGTGAAACGTCTTATATATATATAGAAAATATTTAAGTGAGAACTAGTTCTTACCTATTATATGAGAACTTTTTTGCGGGGCCCAACTTGTAATCCATCCAAACCTAGCAACCAATAGAGACCCCCCCGATAGTCACTAATCCCAAGGATTGGCACACGTCGAAATGAATTGAACTGTTGAATCGAGGGTTGAATATTTTTTTGAATATGAAGCCATTAAACTTGTGGGCCACGGATGAAGGGGTTAGGGGCATGGGTTTAGGGCCAAACTTGATACTTGGGGTGGTCTCACATAGATCTTTCTATCCCCACAGGTTCCATCCCTAAATGGGGCCCACAATTAGGCCCTACAAAAAATTCTCACATAATATATGAGAACAGTTCCCACCTGAATATTACCCATATATATAGATGTATCAATGGTGCTTATGTAACTTTTTTCAAGTGCGAGTTTTGTTACACAAGTAAAATACATTACCAAATATATTTTGAGCTAGCAAAACATGCCCGCACCAATATAATTTATCATATTAAAATTAATAAAATCATTAAATAATATTTATTCTAAAGTATATTGAGATAGTAAAAATTGCAATCAAAATTAAAATCTATTAATTTAAAAAAAAAACCGCAAAAATGCAATATGAAAATAAAAGCCCATAGACAATCCAATAATAAAAATGGCTTAGAAGAAACAAATAAACCGATAGAAACTCAATGCCTAAAAACCAAAAATTTAAATAAAAATAAAATAAAATAAAATAATAAATTAATGAAACTCTATCACCACGGAAACTAAAAAAACCCATCAAATGCAGAAAAAATAACAATACAGAACTATCATCGAAGGGATGCAAAGTTATCTATTGAGAGAATGTGCATTATGTGGAAAGTTTCTTAGAGAGTGCCCTTGTTTAAAATTCAAATTTCTGGAGAAAATCAATTTGGTAATCATAGAGGTTTAAGTTTGAACTGGAAAGTTTGCTAAAGAGTCCAACTCCCTGGAGGCTCCTCTTAGAAAGGCACAAAAAAATCCCAAATGGACTCAAAGATGAAGAATGGAATGGAAACCTGTACTTACCAAAGGAGAAATGAAACCAATGTGGGATAAAAAATCCCTAAAATCTATTTATGAAATCTGAATTGGAACAAAATTGAAATCCCAATTGAGCTCTGATTTCGCAATCAATATTTAAAAAAATATAAAAACTAACATAAATTGAAAAATGTAAAATAAATTTAATTAGCGTGTACAAAATAATTGAGTTTTTAAAGTACTTTTAGTTTATTAAGACTTTAGTTTGATTTAAAATTTTATTTACTCTCCTTTATATAATTTCTTTATTCATGAAGAAAGTTTCTTACTTATAAAGTCTATTAACAATTGAAATGTGATTTTTATTTTCCTAAACCAATTAAAAATAGCTATTACAAATATATAATTTATCTAATATGATTGAGAAATAGAATAGAAAATATCTGAAAATGATTCTTATTAAAAAAAAAAAAAAGAACAAACGAACGAAAGAAAAGGGTTGAATGTGGAGTTTACAATTGGATTTAAATAATTTTTATTTATTTATCAAATCGACCGATTTTCTCTTGAGCTTGAGCCTTTTTAATTAGCACGGGCAGTATTCATCTTATATTACTTTAGACAGATTTTACTCAGATAGAGTTCTTACAATTGTTCTCACTAAAACTATGCGTGCACTAACACAACCCTATTTGTAAACCCATTAACGTAAAAGCTTGGACTTGATAGGAAAATCTAACAAAGAAATTAGAAAAAAAAACCTTAAATACATTCCAAATAGCCTACAAATCAGTCAAGAAAAATTAACTATTATAAATAACTACTACAAATGGAAAAATAGGCATATCAATCCTTATGTAGCAATAACAAGCTCGTTAATTAATGCCAATCAAGACTGTATGTGTACATATATGCTAGTTCTTGAGTTGTCATGATGATTAAAGTGATAAAATTATATAGAGCACAAGGAGTGACATGGAAAGGAGTAGATTCCACTTGCAACCCTAATCTAATTAGAAATAAAAAGATGATTTAGATAGAAAAAAAATTACCCCAAACTTAATTACCAAACTTCAATCTCTAAAAATCTCGATCGATCTAATTTATCTATTTAATACATTATCTTTGCAAAATTCAACTCAAGTTGATTAACAATGAATTGGATGCCATTTCTTCCACGAATTCAAAAACAAAGAAGATGAAATCTTTATAGTCATTGCACTGTCCACGGTACCAGATGAAATCTTCCTGTGCGACTTCTGTAAGTGAAGTTTAAGGGAGATGCTGCTCTGACATGCATCCTTCATTCAGATTGGGCATACTTTCATCGCAGGTTTCCAATTGTGCCACTCCATAGAAGATTTCCATGCACCTTCCAATCAAGATCCAAAAGGATCTTTGCAAACCCGTCATTGGGTCGTTTACTTAGATTAGATATAAGGGTTTTGATTTAATAGATCAAATTTAAGAAAGAGGTTGATGAGATATCTTGTGCTAAATATTAGGATGTTTAAATGGAAAAGGAGATATAATTTGATTTGAATCGAAACTCTTCTTATATTAACTTGATAAGGTAGAATCTCTCTTATTTGATGTGACTCTTTCAAACGAAACTTCTATTTAGACGAGACTCTTTAAATTGGCTAAAATAATTTAATTGTTCAAATCAATTGCAAAATTGGAAGTCAATTTCTCGATCAATTGCGAAATTGGACTCCAATTTCAAAATCGGATCCTACGCCTATAATATATAATAATGGGTATATTCAATAGTTTTAGATGAGTTTAGATGTGTATTGTTTTCCATGCGTTTCTCAAAATCTACAAATATCCATGATACAAGACTAAACATCTTGACACTTAATTATCATTAGCATGAGAATATTGAATGGTTTGCCCCATGAATCGGGCCAACAAAAGTATGTAGAATCATATCTATAGGTTGGAATTTGTCTACCTTTTTCATAAACATATCAAGATCTACAACAATTTAAGATATGAAATTAAATGTCTTGAGATTTATTAGTTTAATAATAAACAAACTGAATGACTTGGATCATGAATTTTAAACCAGTAACCAATAATTTACAAGGACCTGAAGGTAGTTTGTACCATCATTTTTTGCAAATAGGGGCTGTGCATCATTCACCACATCTTCAAATGTGTAATCGAAAGGATGAAAATAGCCTCATTTACCAATTACCACCCTTCTCACTCCTTTTTTCATGCATATGATGTACAAATAAGCATAAATAAATATGATCATACATAAATGTTCTGCATGTTCATCATTTACATATGTAAATAAGTGTAAACAAACAATTGCATAGGACTCAGTTTTTTTTTTTTTTCCTACAGACCCATAGGACTCATTTGTACACGAGCTGCAGAAGAGGAAAATATAACATCTAAAGTCTTATTGCTCGGGTTAGACTCCGAAATCTCTAACATGGTAGGAAAAAGTGCATAAATTATGCGATTTTGATGGAGAAACCCATATGCACCAAAAAATATTTTGGACGGAGCCTACGAAGAAAAATACATCTTTTTTCTGTAGCTTCTCAGTTGTACAGATGCATCCTAACAGCTTGTAAGGCTCATCTCCTTCTGGAGGGCTAGCTCAAGACAATTTGAGGCCTAAAGCAACAATCCTAAATGAGGCCTCAAATAATTAATTTATTCTCCTCTCTCTCTCTCTCTCTAAGTTTTGAGTACCCGGATTCGTATTTTATAATAGACATATTTATCATTTATACATTATAACTAATAATATTTACAAATAAAATGAACACTAACTATAATAAGCATACAATATGAGATCGGAATTAAAAAAAAAAAAAAAAAAAACCTAAAAGCATAGAATAAAAGAACAATATGATTTGGTGATTTATCATTGTTAGCCATCAAGGTTGTAGATGTATATGAGTTTCAAGTTTGATGCAGCCTTTTCAATATGAGGTAAAAAAAATATATCATATTTGAGTCAGTGAGTTATGATGAACATAAATTATAAAAAACACTGATATATTATCAAAATATACTAACATATGTCATTAGAAAAAAGAAAAATCAGATCAGTAAATCCTCAAAGAAGATTGTTTTAGAAATAATAATAAAAATAGCTATAGAGGAAGACAGTCTATGAGAGAGAGAGTTGGGGGGGGGGGGGGGGGGGGGGGGTTGAAGGAGTCAAGTGTACCTAAGATGAAAAAGTGTTGGTGGATATTGAACTTTTGGTAGAGATGTTTTAATATGGTAAGAAAAACATTAATCTATAAAAGAAATGTTTATTTGAAAAACTTCATAGGTGAGGTAGCAAGGAGCTTGGAATTTGTTGGGATTTACAAAGACATTGTGTAGAGAAAAAGAATGATGACGGCTGCTTTAATGCTTTTCTGAAATGTGAAATTATGGAGATGTGATACTAATTATTATTATGGGGCCTTATTTTTTGGGGAGAAAATAATTATGTTTAGAATGTGAAAATATGACTTTAATAGGATTGATACTATGGGGCCCTAGTTTTTGGGAGACCTAAAGCAAAGGCTTTTCTTGTCTTATGGTCAAGCTACCCCTGTACCTTCATAGTGAACCTAATCACAACTCAATGGCAATTACTATATATTTTTTTCTCAACTAATTTCAAAACTGTAGTACAAATGGTTTGTTAACCTAATCTCAACTCAATGACAATTACTATATATTTTTTTCTCAACTAATTTCAAAACAATAGTACAAATGGTAGAAGAGTAATGCTACATAAATCAATTTTATCACCACGGGGTTCATTTAATCAAATCAAGATTTAGTATAATCACAATAAAACCCTATGCTTATAATTGATCATAATCAACCCTATTTTACACACAATTCACCATTGGACAGATGAAAAATTTAAAACACGTGATTAGATTTTATATTGTGAGAGAGATATCGAGAGAGACCATTGTAACTTGGATAAAATAATAGTATTTATGTAAATAACGACACATTCACACTTGTTTCTGATAGATAGATAGATATAAACACAAAGCTTTAATTTTTATAAAATCATATAACAAATCTAGCGATGGATATATGAAAACTTTTTAAAATAAAAAGATAGAGATGTACCACTAAATATTTAAACCACAACAGCCTATTTTTGAACTCAGAATTCTTTTGGTGCTTTATAAAAAAAAAAAGGTTAAAAATAAAATTTGACCCTACTCTTAGCTAGGGTTGCAAATGGGTATCCGATTTTCCGATTACCCGGAAGTTATGACCGGCAAAAAATTGGGCCTGAAACTTATTTTAGGCTTCGATTCATAAACGGGTTTGGGTCCATATAGGTTCTGACCTGTGGACTCAGCATATGAGCTTTTGATATTGCAAATTATATTTTAAAATTAAAATTTTGAAATATTTTTATATATAATTCTGGAGGTAATAGACTTGATGCAATGTCATAAGTTGAATGATATTTTTATTTTAAGAAAAAAAAAAAGAAAACTAAAGATAAATAAGAATAAATTTTGAAATTAGATTCCAGTCTTTAAGGAGGATCCAGTTTCGGAACCGAATTTGAAATTAACAAAATAGATTTTGAGTCAAAACCGAAACAATTATTTAAGAACGAATTCGAATCCAGGACTACTGTAATTCCTATCCCGGAACCGTTCATTTTGCAACCCTACTCCTACTCGCATGCCACTTAACTTAAGCCAGTCTTGGGCTAGGACTAGTTTTTTGGCCTTGGCAATGTAATTTCACTACGAGTTAGCAGTTGATTTCACGTCCCCAATTACGGATTCATGCAACCTTCTCACCTTCTCGTGAGAAAAATCGCACGAGTCCGTTTTCACACATCTGCCATCATCGATCCTTACGACCATCTCATCAAACTCCTTCAATCCTCCATCGACCTGCAATCTCCACGACTCACCCTCCAATCCCATGCTCGAATCCTCTCTCTCGGGCTCGATCAAGACCCCTTTCTCGCAACCAAGCTCATCTCCGCCTACTCCATCTGCGGAACCCCGTCCGATTCTCGCCTCGTCTTCGACTCGATTCGCCGCAAGAACATCTTCCTTTGGAACTCATTGATCTCTGGGTATGTTAAAAATCGAATCTTTGATGAACCCTTTTCTCTGTTTAATCAGATGCGTGGAGATGATGAATATCCTGATAATTACACTTTTGCCACTGTTTTTAAAGTTTGCAGCGAGATTAGGGACTTGAGAACGGGAAAAACAGTTCACTGTCAGGTTATAAGATCTGGGTCCGGCTTAGATACTGTTGTTATGAACTCTGTTTTGGCGATGTACTGTAAATGTGGGAATTTGAAGGATGGGCGCAGAGTGTTTGATGAAATGTCTCATAGGAGTGCTGCATCTTGGAATGTATTGATTTATGAATATGCAATGTCAGGCGGGTTCTGTTTAAGTCGGGATATATGGGGACTTGTTAAACAGATGCAGATTGATGGAGTGAAACCTGATGCATTCACAGTTGCAAGTCTTCTTCCTTTGTGCGGCACTCAGAATGGAAACTGGGCATTTGGAAGAGAGATCCATTGTTATATTACCAGAAATGAGCTTTGTTCGTTTTTGAATTCGGGTTCGGATCTTTATGTAGGAAGTTGCTTGATCGACATGTACTCGAAGAGCAAGAACTTGGTTATGGCTAGACGGGTTTTTGATAGGATGAAGTCCAAAAACATTGTTGCCTGGACTGCCATGATTGTGGGTTATGCTCAGAATGGAGTTCCTGAGGAAGCCCTGATGCTTTTTCGGACAATGCAATCAAGAGACAGAATACCGCCAAATAGAGTCTCTATTGTTTCCATCCTCCCAGCTTGCAGCTCTCTTGCTGGTTTAATGGAAGGGAAGCAAATTCACGGTTTTTCTGTGAGAACAGAGATGAATAATGATGCCTCTGTAAGTAACGGTTTAATTGATATGTACTGTAAATGTGGGAGCTTAAAGTCTGCGAGGTGCATTTTTTATGATGATTCTTTCTGCAACGATGCTATAACCTGGAGTTCAATGATTGCTGGTTATGGTCTACATGGGAAGGGGGAGGAGGCTGTTTTGCTGTTTAATAAGATGCTGATGATTGGGATCAAACCAGATGCTATAACATATGTGGGAGTTCTTTCAGCATGCAGTAGAGCGGGATTACTAAATGAAGGCATTGAAATTTATACATTGTTGACTGAGGAGTTTGGGATTATGCCAACAATGGAGATTTGTTCTTGTATGGTTGATATGTTAGGTCGAGCTGGCCAGATTGATCAAGCACTAAATTTTATTAAGTCAATGCCTATGAATCCTGGGCCTAGTGTTTGGGGGGCTCTTGTTAGTGCTTCTGCAATTCATGGAAACAGGGAGATACAAGACTTGGCTCATGAGTCCCTTCTACATTTAGAACCTGAGATACCGTCAAATTATGTTTCTATCTCAAATATATATGCCCACTCTGGGAGATGGGATTTTGTGGCAGAGGTGAGGAAGCAGATGAAGGAGAGAGGCTTGAGGAAGATGCCTGGATGTAGTTGGATTAATGTTGATAGCAAGATCCATTCCTTCTATGTTGCGGATAAATCACATCCATGTTCAGATATGATCTATTCGATGCTGGACAACCTCATCATAACAATGAAGGGAGTTGATGTTCCTGGTATTGAATATTTGACATAATTTCATATGGTTGATCACATTTGAATAGGATGCCAACCTATGGCCCCTGCTCATGAAAGACAAGAATATGATCTCTGGAGATCATATTCCAATGGTTGAGTTCTAATTTGAAGTTCTTTTTCATGTTTGCTTCAGGTATGGAGGGGCATTCCATTTTCTTTGAAATGTCATCTTATATCCTTCTTTTGCTCCTGTTCACTTATTTTCTAAATGCTTCATTATTATCTTTCTGGGTAGAGAAATCAGTATAGGAATTGAATTCCTATATAATTGTTTTCAGCCTTCTAGAGCATCTAAATGATTTGGACTTGCATGATTTTGCAGAGTACAAGTGATGGCTAAATGTTTTGCATGAATGGTTTAAATTGGGAAACGTACTTCATTTTTTGTGGTTTTACTTGCTGTGAAGTTAGAGTTATCTTCTTTGTAACTATTTTTCTCTAGATGCTATAACAATAACAAGTGAAACCTTGTTCCATTAAATTTAATATCTCTTCTATGACTTAGCATTCTGACCTAGATCGACAAAGTAAAAAGTCGTACAGATAAACAATGGCATGCGTGGTATGCTATCTGCATGTGGATCTGGGGTGCTGTAGTTAGATCTGTATTGAATTAAATTTTCCTAAATATTATGTAGTACAAGAAATAAAATGTTAAATACAAAAATCATGACTTTAAAATACAGTAGTAAATAAAATCTGAACTCATCCCTTACAACTTAGGTGTTACTTGTGAGCACTTGGGCATGCAAATCAGAAACCATCTTATGAATGCTGAAACTATGGAACCAGTGTGCATAGGAACCCGGACCTGGATTGGCAAGGGTGTGTGTGCATGATTACCTTGGTTTCAGATACTCCGCGGCAACATGTTGTGGTTTTTTAGTTCTGTGAACTTCAGTGATTAATAATTGCCACATAGTAGAAAAAAAAGAATAGGTTATGATGGATAAATAATAGGTATCCATATTTTCATCCCTCATTCTTTTAAGGTTCGACCGTAATTTGCTGCTGTCAGTCGATGAGCAATTAACCCCTATTCCTGTTTACCCTTTAGTTTTGATTTTTTTTTTCTTCTAAAGATGTTGCATGAAGAACAAAATGGAATGTGAAGTCCAAATATGTATATGATTTGTGATGAAGTGCAAGAGAATTCAGGGACATGTATGACTACTTTTTCAATAACTGGTGCATGTGGTGTTGAGCGGTAACAAAGCTGTGGTGTTTGTACTTCGTTTCAGGTGGTGGAATTTACCCCAAGTAGATAGCTATTATCTTGTGCAAGAGAATTTAAATTACACTTGTCACTAATGTCTATTGATAAACTTTGGAAATTGAATGGATTTAAAAAAATTGCATCTATGTTCAACTTTGTTTTTAGACAATGATTTTTGGCAGATGATGGAAACTTTATTTATGAAAATATTAGAGTTTTATACCAAGAGAGTCAATGACAGTGTTGTTCTCTATATGTGACAGGAATGTTGATGACTTGATGTATTCTATCTACCACCTAAATGCTCAAATGACAAAGTTGTTCTGATACCACTTGACATGAATCCTCAAGCGGTGAGTAGTTTTGCAATCTAAGGGCCTGTTTGGTTACAAGAATTCCTGACAGTGAATTCTAACGGTTGGGAATTTTTCTTTGATAAAGGGCATTCCTAGAATTTTGAGAAACTCGCATTTCAAATCCTGCAAAACTTGGAATTCCAAATGCAAGCTTTCTGGAGGAATTTGCAGTGAAATCTGACATCGTCCAGCCTCTCCAATAGATACCCACAATTTCGAGGTCCAGCTCATGGCCCCTGGTAAGAACTTCCTCTCCTCCATTCTCCATCTTCCATCTTCATCCGTCTTTTTCCCTTTTCCATTACCATTGGTTGAATTTGGAGGTATGTTCCTGTCGTGGGGTTTAATGGACGGAAGTCACGGAACCTTCATACAGAAAGAGAAATAGAGGAATCGGAGTTGTTGAGAAGAAGAGAAAAGATGATAGCATGCAGTTGTAAAGTCCATAGAGTCATTGAGATGGACACCACTGGGACTTTGGTTGGATTATTATTATTATTATTACTATTATTATTTGTTGTTTTTGTTGTTGTAAGCGGTAAAAATGACACCTACTTAGATTGAGGAGATGAACCTCTTAGATCAGGGAAGACCGAATGCCGGGAACCCCTACGGGGCTGAGGAACCTGAAAAGAGAAGGAGAAAGGCTAGGGTCAGAGCCCCTGGCTGCCGTGAGCCGAAGGCGCTCCGATGCCTGAGTTAGTTCTGAAAGAAGGCTAAACAGCAGGAGGCCGGAGAGGGGAATGAGACGATGTGTTGTGTATTGTGTTACGTACCTCCATGGGGTTGATCCCAAGTGTATATATGTGGACATTCCTCGTTCATTCTCTTTGTGAGTGGGGGTAGGTGGGGTGAGATCCCATCGATCCTTACCCTAACAGCCAGCAGTAGGTGAAAATGCAACATCCCATCCTCACTTTCCATGCCTTCAGTCAGTTGACGTAAAGGGCTGATAAAGCTAACTTCTTATCACCATAAATGAGCGATCCTATCGCCATAAATGAATGCTCCTATCTGTCAGGGCGCGCCGCATTTCCCGGAGGAAGGTAGCAGCCCACCCTGCCTTCAGCATTTTGTTTCGAGACCAAGAATGGCTTGGCCGTACTGTGCTTTTGTGCTGAGCTGGCACTCATGCTGAGCTGCCGAGCCGCATTGCCGTGCTGGTACTCTTGACCGAGCTGCCGAGCTGACGGGATATGACGACAGAGGCCGAGGTGATCAGCGAGTCCTATAATCCTTGCTTAACTTCGTTATCACGGTGTTTTACCCACACAATTGCCCCCTAGCTTTTGACTTCTGAGAGTCCTCCAGCTCGAGGAGGTCGGAAGCTTGGTGACTGTATGGCCGGCTCCGCTACAGAGCTCGAGTGAGGGTTTCCGACGTATGAGAGGGAGCTACCGGGACAGAGGAGCTTCGGATCAGGAGGGTCCCCCCTGGGCCCAGTGGCCGTGCTAACGTACGGTACCCTTCGAGATGTCTCTTCGCCTGTCCAGGGTATTTAATAGCCCTCAGATATCGCGCCGATGGTGGCACGTGTCGCCTCTTTTGGCTGCCACGCAATTACTTCGAGAAGACGTTAGGGCTACGAGATGGGACGTTAGGGCTGATTGAGGAGACGCCCCTTAAAGGCTCTTCTTGAAAGCCGAAACGACGTCCCTAGTCCTTATAAATCAGGGTGTCTCTTTCGTCTTCACTTTCTTCTACTTTTTTCAAATTTCTACTGCGCTCTGCAAGAGAACTTCTCCGACGTCCGCGAACTTCCGACGATCCTGTCTATGCAGTCCCCCTTCGTAGGGCTTCTTTCTGTTTCTCTCGTCCTTTTCTTTTAGGTAGACCCTCGTTTGAGTTGAGAATGGGGATCTATAGACATCTGTTAGGAGACCCAAGTTCCATAGCCTATTTTAGGGATGCATACAAGGTCCCCGCCAATGTGGAGGTCAGACCGGATGACCCTGATGACGGCCTCGCCTACCACAATGGCTGGATGCCGTTCTGGCTGGTCTCTGTAGTGGAAGGAGGGGTCCGCTTCCCCCTTCATCCATTGGTCCTCCGGGAGTGGAGGTTGTGTCCATGCCAACTACTCCCCAATGGGTACAAAATCATAATGGGAGTAGTGCGGTTGAACGAGATTCTGAAAATCGGCCTCGGTGTGCGGGACATCGAGGACACGTATGACCTCTGCAAATCCGCAGAAAGGGACACCTATTACCTCCGGCTAAGGGTCCACCGGACTGGGTTTGTGACCGCGCTGGAGGATTCCAACAAGTACGCGGGCGAAGACCGAGTACTCGTCAGAGGAGGATGGGAGTTTGGTGAAGCGGAGCCTGCCACCACGGTCCGGATTCCTCGAAAAATAGGAACTCCTCCAAGTAAAGACTGAAGTCCTTTCGGTTTACAGTTCTTTCTCTTTTTTACGCCTGGCTCCTAACATAATTTTTTTTGTCTATGCAGATTTTCGCGAAAAGAGGGAGCTCGCCAGGAAAAACCACTGGAGGGTGAATAGCGCGTGGCACGAGAAGGTGAGAAACTACTGCGGCCACAACTGCCTTGCTGCGTGGTCTCTTCTTGGGTACGTGCCCCACTACAGATCCTTCAACACCTCCAGAAGGGTGTCGGGAATAGACTCCGTGTTGCGCGAGGAAGACGTTAGCTTCGGATCAGCGACGACCGCGGTGCCCAGCTCGGCAGGAGTGATAGTCGCGATTCCTGCTGGAGGTCTAATTGAGTCTGGAGACCGTGCTCCAGCATTTCCCGTCGCGGAGCCTGTCGGGACCTCGGGAGTTAAGCCCCGGCCGAGCTGGGCTCCAGCATTTCCCGTCGGGAGCCTGTCGCGGAGCCTGTCGGGACCTCGGGACCAACGCCGTTACGGCCGTTGCGGGTGCAAAGCTGGTGCGGGAACCGAGCTGAGGACGGTTGGCGCTCTGAACAGAGCTGCCGAGCCGCGGGGTGGTGCTGGCACCGGACCCTTTGATGCTTATGGCTGTGCCGCCAAAGCTGGTGCGGGCACTGAGCTGAGGACGGTTGGCGCTCTGAACAGAGCTGCCGAGCCGCGGGGCGGTGCTGGCACCGAACCCTTTGACGCTTATGGCTGTGCCGCCAAAGCTGGTGCGGGCACCGAGTTGAGGACGGTTGGCGTTCTGAGCAGAGCTGCCGAGCCGCGGGGTGGTGCTGGCACCGGACCCTTGGACGCTTATGGCTGTGCCGCCAAAGCTGGTGCGGGTACCGAGCTGAGGACGGTTGGCGCTCTGAACAGAGCTGCCGAGCCGCGGGGCGGTGCTGGCACCGGACCCTTTGACGCTTATGGCTGTGCCGCCAAAGCTGGTGCGGGCACCGAGTTGAGGACGGTTGGCGTTCTGAGCAGAGCTGCCGAGCCGCGGGGTGGTGCTGGCACCGGACCCTTGGACGCTTATGGCTGTGCCGCCAAAGCTGGTGCGGGTACCGAGCTGAGGACGGTTGGCGCTCTGAACAGAGCTACCGAGCCGCGGGGTGGTGTTGGCACCGGACCCCTAGGGAGCTGGTACAGCGGCCGAATTGCTTAACTTTGGAAACAATTTTGAAAAAGGTCTCCTGAAGAATATTGCTCTTTATTGCTGTTTGAACCCTCAAGTACATGTTTTCAAAAGTAAAACTTTTTGAGATGCATCGTATTCCATGGTCGTGGCAGCTCCCTCCCCTCCATGTCTTCAAGTCGGTAGGCAGATCTCCCAGCTGTTGAAATTATTCTGAATGGCCCCTGCCAATTTGGCGCCAGCTTGCCTTCGTTTGGGTCTCGGTCGCCGAAAAGTGTTCTCTTTAGGACTAGCTCTCCCACTGCGAATTTTCTCTCCTTGACCTTCGGGTTGTATCCCCTGGCCAACTGTTGCTGATAGGCAGCCAGGCGAATAGCTGCCGCCTCTCTTCGTTCTTCAGCCAGGTCCAGTTCTCGTGCTACGTTCAGATCATTGAGGCCCTGGTCACAGAGTTTTGACCTCAAGGTCGGGAGGCCGACCTCAAGGGGAATAACTGCTTCCATGCCGTAGGCAAGGGAGAACGGAGTAACCGAGGTGGAGCGCCTTGGAGTAGTCCGGTAGGCCCATAGAACACTCGGTAGCTCCTCTGCCCATCTTCCTTTGGCTCGGTCGAGTCTCTTTTTAATTCAGTCGAGGAGCACTTTGTTCGAGATCTCGGCCTGACCATTGCTTTGTGGATACGCCGGGGTGGAGTAGACATTTCGAATGCCGTACTCCTGGCAAAAGCTCTTGAAGAAGTTGGAATCGAACTGCGTTCCGTTGTCGGAAACGAGAGTTCGGGGGATTCCAAATCTCGTGATGATGTTCCTCCACACAAAGTTCTTCGTGTCTAACTCGGTGATGGAGGACGGAGGTTCGGCTTCAACCCATTTTGTGAAGTAGTCCGTGGCCACTATCAACCATCTTTTGTTCCCTGGAGTTCGGTGGAGTGGTCCGACGATGTCCAGGCCCCACTGGGCGAAAGGCCACGGACTGGAGAGGGGGCTCAGGTCCTGGGCTGGCTGGTGGAGAGAGTGAGAGAACTTCTGTCACTTTTCGCATTTTCTGGCGTATAGCTGGGCGTCCTTCTGCATGTACGGCCACTAGTAACCTTGGCTAATAGCTCGGTACGCAAGAGACCGACCTCCTATATGACTGCCGCAGATTCCTTTGTGAATTTCGTAGAGGAAATCGTCGACTTTGCTTGGGTGAATGCACTGGAGGTAGGGCCCGGTGAATGACTTCCTGTAGAGCCGATCGTCTGGGGAGAGCCAGAACCGGGTCGCCTTTAACCTGACCTTACGAGCTTCGAACTTGTGTTCGGGTAGCTGGTCGTCCTTCAGGTATGCAACGATGGGGTCCATCCAGCTCGGACCGAGATCAAGGCACATGAGCTGCCGAGGTCGCTGGATGTCGATGCTGGGCTCTTGTAGCGTCTCTACTTCAACAGTTCTTTTATTACCGGCTTCGACAGCCGAGGCGAGGCTGGCAAGGGCGTCCGCATGGGAATTGGATTCTCTACCGATCTGCCGGACCTCGGCCCTTTCGAACTGGGAGAGAAGTCCCTTGGCGTGGGCTAGGTAGGCCGCCATCCTATCGTCCCGAGCTTGGTAATCTCTGCTGAGCTGGCTTGTCACCAACTGAGAATCGCTGAAAACCACTACATGTCGTGCTTCTAAGATTTTGGCACTGTTCAGCCCGGCAATGAGTGCTTCGTACTCGGCCTCATTATTGGATGCTTTGAAGCCGAATGTTAGAGCTTGCTCGATGACAAGGCCCTCCGGAGACTGAAGGACTATGCCAGCGCCGGCCCTATTGGACGTTGAGGATTCGTCGACGAAGACTTTCCAGGACTGTTGATGCTCTGTCTCGGTTGTTACCCCTGTATCCTCATGGCCCCCTAGTTCGGTGTCGAGTAAGGTTGGCGCCGAACTCTGAGAGGTGAATTCGACAATGAAGTCTGCCAAAACTTGGGCTTTGATAGCCGTTCTGGGCTGATACTTGATATCGTATTGCCCCAGTTCGACAGCCCATTTGGAGATCCGACCGGAGAAGTCTGCCTTCCGGAAGAGAGCCTTTAGTGGGTGCTCGGTCACGACCACGATAGTGAAAGTTTGGAAGTAATGGGAGAGCTTCCGTGAGGCGCTGACTAGCTCCAGGGCAAGCTTCTCGAGCTGTAAATACCGGGTCTCGGCGTCGAGCAAGATCTTGCTGGTATAATAGATAGGCCTCTGCTGGCCCTCTTCTTCTCTGAGGAGCACCGAGCTCATTGCGTGGTCCGAGACCGTGAGGTACAGATACAGTGCTTCACCATGGGTTGGGGTCGACAGTAGCGGAGGTGAAGTGAGGTAGCACTTGAGCTGTTGCAGGGCCTGATCGCATTCCGGCGTCCATTGGAATTTTGAACCTTTGTGCAGGAGCTGGAAGAAGGGCCTGCACCTGCCGGAAGCTCGACTGGTGAAGCGATTGAGCGCGGCAGCCATGCCGGTCAGCCTCTGAACTTGTTTAGCCGAGGTCGGGCTCTGGAGGTGCTGAATCGCCGAGATCTTGTCAGGGTTTGCTTCAATCCCCCTTCTCGTGACCAGGCTCCCCAGGAACTTTCCGGAGTCGACACCGAAGGCGCATTTGGATGTGTTCAGCTTCAGCTGGAACTAGCGGAGGATCCCGAAAACCTGGCGGAGGTCGGCCAAATGGTCCTGCGACTCTCTGGACTTGACGACCATGTCGTCGATGTAAACCTCCACAGTCCTCCCGAGCTGTGCTTGAAACATCTTGGTCACCAGCCGCTGGTAAGTCGCCCCTGCGTTCTTCAGCCCAAAGGGCATCACCTTATAACAGTAGGTGCCCCGGGGTGTGATGAAGGCTGTCTTCTCTTGGTCAGGTACGAACAGAGGTATCTGGTGATATCCTCGGTAAGCGTCGAGGAAACTCATGCGGTCGTGTCTGGCAGTGGCGTCAATGAGCTGGTCGATCTTTGGAAGGGGGAAACTGTCTTTGGGACAGCTGCATTGAGGTCAGTGAAGTCAACACAGACCCTCCACTTCCCCGTCTTCTTCTTGACCACTACTGTGTTGGCTAGCCACTGCGGGTAGTGGACTTCTTTTATCGCCTACGCTTCGAGCAGCTTTTCGACCTCTTCCGCTACGCTACGGCCTCAGTCTGTGGGACCCCGGTTCTGCGAGCTTTTTGGATTACGGGCTTGTGGTTAGGGTCCACATTTAGCTTGTGGCACATGACTGCTGGGTCGATGCCGGGCATCTCGTAAGGCGTCCACGCAAAGATCTCTCTACTCTCGAGGAGGAGGTCCAGCAGCTGTGTCTTTTCGTCCTCGGGGAGCTGGCTTCTGACTAGAAAAAATCTGTCCGGGTCGGCGGGGTCGATCCTGACCTTGGTGAGGTCCTCAATGCTTTTCTACGCTGAAGCCCTACCAACATCCCCGAGCTCGCCTTCCCTGTCCAGCTCGGCCATATGGACCTGGGATGACTCGGCTTCTCCAGGCGACACGGCCATCAAACATTGTCTGGCCATGTGCTGTTCGCCTCTGATGGTGATCACGTCGGTTCGGCCGGAAGAGTTCTCTAGGGGGAACTTGAGCTTCTGGTGACGGGTGGAGGGCACAGCTTCCATGCCATGTAGCCACGTCCTTCCCATTATGACATTGTACGGGGAGGGGACGTCGACGACCAGGAAGTCAACCTGCCTAGAGGCGCCTCCTATTTGGACTCTGAGGGAGATCTTACCCTTCGGGTACACTGGTTTTGAGCTGAAGCCGACGGGAGGAGTTCAGGCAGTTTGGAGGTCCTCGTCCTTGAGTTTCAGCTTCTGAAAGCAATCGTAGTACAGGATCTCGGACGAGCTGCCTGGATCGACAAGGACTCTCTGGACCAAGAAGTTCTGCAGCTTCAAGGTAAGCACCAGAGGGTCGTTATGTGGGAGTTCTATGTCCTCTAGATCCCTGTCGGAGAACCATATTCTGGGACCCTCTGTCTTGGCCTTCTTTGTAGCTGGTCCCGGCGCCGCAGTCAACACCTGCTTTTGATGGGAGGCTCTCCGGGCCTCGGCACGGGCCTGGGAGCTCCCCTTCACCGGGGGAGCGAGGTGGATGACATTGATGATGCCTTCCGGCTCGCTATCCTGTCCGCCATCATGTCGGCGCGGAGGTCGGCTGCTGTCGCGTCCTTCCTCCTTGACGTAGTCCCTCAGGTGCCCCTCTTTCACAAGGCTCTCAAGATGGGACTTGAAGCTTTTGCACTCATCAGTCCTGTGCCCATTCTGCTTGTGATAAGCACAGAACTTGCCCTGGTCTCGGGAAGAGGGATCACCTCTCATGGGCTGCGGCCACTTGAAGAAAGGCTGTGACTTTATCTTGTGGAGGAGCTTATAGATGGGCTCCTTGAAAATCGTGTTTACCGCCTTGAAGGTGGCGGCATCGTTCCCGGCCCTCCTGCTGCTCCCCGAGGCTGTAGCCGAGGTGGAGGGGTTCCGTCAACCATCTAAGGACCGGGCCCCGTGCCGATCCGGGGACGGGTCTTTGCGGCGGTCCTCCCTCCTGGAGGACCTGTTGTATGTCTCCCCTTTGGGTGGTCGGCTCTTCTGGGAGAGGCCGAAGTTCTCCCGCCCGCGGACCTCGTCCTCCTCCGCCCGGATGAACCGTTTGCCCGGGCCATGAGCTCCTTCATGGTGGCCACGGGATACATGACCAACTGTGCCCGAAGCTAAATGCCCGGGCGCAGGGCCAGCTGAAAGGATTTCACCGCCATCTCCTCAGAGGCGCACTCGATCTGGCTGTAAACAGTCCAGAAGCGACGGGCGAACTGGGTGACGTTCTCGTCCTCTCGCATCCGGAGGGCCATCAGGTCGGCGTCGGTCTTAGGGATGACGCGGTGAGCCTGAAACTTTTCCAGGAAGGACGTCCGAAGCAGTCTCCAACTGGAGATGGAGCCTCCTGGGAGTGAGCAGAACCATCGTAGGGGGAGGTCTCCCAGATTGGAGGAAAAAACTCGACAGTTCAGGAAAAACTTCCTCCCCCCAGACCGACATCCTCTGGACATAATGTCGGAGGTGAGCCGCAGGGTCCGAGGTTCCATCATACAGGGTGAACCTCGGGACGTTGAACTTCTCGGGGAGGGAGTACTTTCTGATCTCCCTGGAGAAAGGAGATGCACCTGTGTCTTCAGCTTCAAAGGCGCTGTATTGGTCTCGAGGGATACCAGCAGTCTCCATATTCTGGCGAACGGTTTGCTTGACCTGCCGGTCGATCCACTGCTTGAGCTCCTCTTCGTCTTCTGGTACCCTCCGCTGCTTCTTTGGCTCCACACGCTCGTGGCTGCTGCTGGAGTCCTCTTCTCCGCGGATCCGATCACGCCTTTTATCATCGAGGACGTGCCTCCGGTCTCGCCCGTGCCTCGGAGGAGCCTGGCTTTGCCTGGGTGGAGGACCGGAGGCGTGGCTGCGCCCATGGAGTGGGCTCCGGGCCCTCCTGTTCTCCTGGAGCTGTTGTTTGAGCCGTAGGATAAGCTTGTCCTGCTCCTGAATGAGGCGGTTTTGCGCTCTGATCTCGTCGAGGCGAGGATCTTCGTCTTCTTCAGGGTTGGCCTGATGGTGGGACTGAGGTCCAACCCTTGCTGACTTTTCAAGCAGCTTGGTGACTGACCTGTCACCTCGCCTGGCGTGCTCATAGCTGTGGTGGGGCTGCTCTGGAGTCATGACATTGTGAAGGGAAGGCATCGTCAATCCCCTAGACTGTGATACCGACTAGACTGTAAGGGACCTTCCTCCTGATCTTCTCTATTGAGGGGGTGGACCTTGTGCCAGCACAGGTTGCACGGTCGGTCCCCTGCCCTTGGAGGGTCCTTCTCCATTTCTGGTTTTTGGAGGCATGGTATTAGAAGGCTTTTCGTTCAGTGATTCCCACAGACGGCGCCAAACTGTAGGCGGTAAAAATGACACCTACTTAGATTGAGGAGATGAACCTCTTAGATCAGGGAAGACCGAACGCTGGGAACCCCCACGGGGCTGAGGAACCTGAAAAGAGAAGGAGAAAGGCTAGGGTCAGAGCCCCTGGCTGCCGTGAGCCGAAGGCGCTCTGATGCCTGAGTTAGTTCTGGAAGAAGGCTAAACAGCAGGAGGCCGGAGAGGGGAATGAGACGATGTGTTGTGTATTGTGTTACGTACGTCCATGGGGTTGATCCCAAGTGTATATATGTCACGACCCGGGCCCGAGATCAGGGTTACCACTGCCAAACCCCGAGTCGTGATTACCATACTTACTCCCGTAAACCTCGCATCGCCGAAGCCAATACGAGATTCACAGGGGATCTTACATATACCTGTCAAATGTACATTTTTGCGGAAATATATATATACATTGACATCCAACTTTAGTATGTACAAGTCTTTTACAGAAAGTAAAGTTTACTTACACATCTCATTCCCTATTTAAATCAACCATGCATATTCAAATACAATGCATGTGATCACTATTTACAACAAAATGAATCCATTCAACATGTTCACAAAAATTGCTAAACCGGTCGCCTCCGATTTACATCCATTCATTCAATCCTCCTGGAGGAACCGGATTGGTCTCCTCCGTTGGCGGCGCGGTCTCGGAACCCCTAGAACGGGCAACTGGGCCTGTAATTCAGCAAGAATTCCCTTGTCTAGCTGGAATCCAAGATGAAATCCTCAAGCCAACTTCTTTTGAACCTAAAGACCAATCAATCCATTCAAGAAAAATTCTAATGAGTTTCTTATGTAAGAAACCATTCCAAATCACCAAAGTGAACTCAGAACTCCTAAAAACAACACAACTCACTTACTTGTAGCCTCTTTGGTGGAAATCTTGAGATCTTCTCAAGCTTAAACTCCAAGAAAGTAAGAAAAGAGATGAAGAAGAGAATGGTGAAGATGGAGTCCCTCTTCACAAGCACTTGCCAACTCTCCCAATCATCACTCAATGAAGAGAAATTGGAAGAAAGAAGAAGAAGAGAAAGAAAGAGAAGAAGAGAGATCGGCTGGGATGAAGAATGAACTCAAATGAGTTCATCATTATCTTATAATCCCAAATTTTGCATTGAACCCCCCTCCTATTTCTCTAATTACAATTGAAGTCAAATGAATGGTCATTTGAACCAATTCACGCTGAATGGAATCATTATATTTACGGAAGTTAACGTGCTCCTCGAGATATACGTGTGAGTATCAAGAATTTCCGTATTCGACGAAATACGTGTAATTTCGTATTTACGAAAAAGTCCTTACATCACTCAATTGGGCCTAAAACCATTTCTAATCCATTCAGAACCTTCACTATTCTTTTCATTAAGTTCAATTTGACCATTTGAGCCAAATTCTATATCAATTTAGCCACTAATCAACATTAACCAATAAAACATGTTGAATTAGCATTAATCCCAATTAATTAGAGTTAATCTTAATTAACTCGGGACAGGGTGTTACAATATATGTGGACATTCCTCGTTCATTCTCTCTGTGAGTGGGGGTAGGTGGGGTGAGATCCCATCGATCCTTACCCTGACAGGCAGCAGTAGGTGAAAATGCAACATCCCATCCTCACTTTCTATGCCTTCAGTCAGTTGACATAAAGGGCTGATAAAGCTAACTTCTTATCGCCATAAATGAGCGATCCTATCGCCATAAATGAATGCTCCTATCTGTCAGGGCGCGCCGCATTTCCCGGAGGAAGGTGGCGGCCCACCCTGCCTTCAGCATTTTGTTCCGAGACCAAGAATGGCTTGGCCGTACTGTGCTTTTGTGCTAAGCTGGCACTCATGCCGAGCTGCCGAGCCGCATTGCCGTGCTGGTACTCTTGACCGAGCTGACGGGATATGACGACAGAGGCCGAGGTGATCAGCGAGTCCTATAATCCTTGCTTAACTTCGTTATTACGGTGTTTTACCCACACAATTGTTATTATTATTATTTATTACTATTTTTTTTTAATAATAGAATTGGAACCTGAAACCGTGACTTTGCAACAGTGAGCACTTTCCGACTATGCTATGGGTTTGTTGAACTTTGGTTGGATGATTGCCGCAACATATTGGGTTCAGGTTTGAATTGGGCTGGGTTCAGAATTCAGAAAAGCCATCTCTTACAGGTTTCCTCACTTTCTCTAGTTTCATGGAATCCTAAGTTTTACTCAGTAGATTTTTGTTTCATGAACCCGAAGAGTTTAAAACTGCTTGGTGAGCTCTGATAAGTAGATCAGTGGCAGATTAGATACTTCGTATTCCTATACATCTAGCTAAGCGAACTGGATCTTTCTTTCATTCCTTGCTGATCCACTTGGTAATTCCAGATAAGTTAGTTCATATAAGATCAGGAAGGGACATGGCCATCTGTGTTTTTTTTTTTTGGGTTGAAGACATGGCCATCTGTTAAGGTTCTCATGGGGAACTTTCCTTGATTTTGCAGAAAGCTATTGTAATCCAAAGATTTACAGATACACGGGTATTCTGAATTTCTGATACATATGGTGGCAGCATCATTGTCATAATGACTTATGGGTTCCAAGTTATGAATATAATGCTGAAACATAACCGAAACATGACTTGCAATATTAACATTTACCATTTCTCTGCATTGGCTGGTTAATTGGAAGAAGGGGGCTTCATTAATTGGAACTTGGGATTTTTATGCACGTGTACTAGACTAGAACCTAGTTATAGTTTATTGTCTTCCTCCCTATATACCCACATATTAATTGGGTGAAGAGGGCTCTTGGGTGCATAGTTCATATGGATTCATTTTTACATGTATTGTGTTTGGTGTTGATGTTTTTCCTTTTATTTTAGATGTGGTCTTCTACTTTGAGTTCATAGTCATTTATGGAGGGTCTTCTACTTCTTCAGGTTTACAGTCAGCCATGTGTGCTTCATTTCATTCAAAATTTCATTTCTGAGTTGTGACTGCCCATTTCATCTCCTATGTATTTAGTATTATGAGTATTGGTGGGAAACATGGAGATATCACAATTTATTCTTAAAATAATTAATAGTTGCGGGGAGGGGTTTAGGGATGGGTTTATCTGACCCTTTCAAAGTAGCAAATGTAGATCATTCAGAAGAGATTTGGGTTCTGCATTTTTGGGTTTCTTCATCTGTGAGCTTTTGTGCACATTTAGAGACGGTGTTGAGAGTTGTGGATAGGTTGTCATTGCTGTAACATATGTATTTCTTTAGGGCACAAGGGAGGAAAGGATTGTTGTTTTGCTTAATGTCAAGTGTCCAAACTAAAGCTCTTGTTGTCATGGTGTTGACAACATTACATGTGCATTCAGAACTTCCAATTTGCACAAATGATGAAACATGTGTAAACTTTTTTCGTATAGAAGCATTAAATGCTGGTCTATGTAAGTATTTTGACCCACTGTCCAGAAATTCATGACTATTTCACATTTCATTATACAAATAAGCTATGGTTTTCTATGTGTAGTTCTAGTTTTGAATTCTGGTAACAATCAAACAGAAAATTTCTGGGAAAAGTTTTCATGCACAAAATTATACGATGAATCAAACAGAGAATTCTAGTTCAAGTGAAATTTATCAGCTTTCCAAAATTTTCAAATTTTACCAGATATGAATTCCCCAAATTCTCACAACCCAACTGCCCCTAAGTAATTCAACACTGAATCAGATAAATTGGGGTGTGTTTACAGATGAGATCAGCTCATGAATAAAGATAATTCCAAAAGAACAGAGAAAACAAGGTGAGAAAACTGAAGCTAGTTTTGCACTATGTAGTAAAAGAGAAGAATAGAACACTAAGGAAATATAAAAGCAAAAATTTGAAAGAAGAGAATGACTTTGACTGAGGAAGGACAGAGGGAGACAACCCAAGTGTCTGTTTTGTTGTTTTTTTATTACTATTTTAAGGACATTGATTTATCCTAACCATATATTATTTTCAATCCCAATAATCTATTTTGATAAACTTAAAGAGATGATAAACACTCGATTTTGTCACCCCTACTTGTCTATTCTTAGGCATAACTTCTTCAATTCAAAGTCATAGAAGGCTTTGCTGGATTACTCGCCTCAATTTTTGAATGCCTCAACTTGGCCTGGATCAAAATGTCTCATCAATACTTTCAACTTTACGTTCATGGGTATTATTCCAGTGTGTAACACAAGACATTCACATCTAGTCCATTTTAGAGTATTACAGCCTGTTGTGTCCGTAATCCAGCCTGCCTTTTTCAATCCAATGTTTGCCTCAAACACACTAATTGTATATAGAAGCAACTTTCAGAGATTACCATACTTCTATCCCCAGCACCTTCATCTATCAGCCATCCATGGCCTCTAGGAAGGCATAGTTGAAACTGCAGCAACTTGCAATATGGGTGGTAATTTTGAAGCTGCTTCACTGCTCCTGGAGATAGGTGATGATGGAGGTATGCGTTGCAGAAATCAGGCAAATCATTGGTTAGATTGGCCTTGCTGCTTCAGGAGATTCCTCAGAAGCATTTGCAACCATAAGTTCTCATCTGGAATTGTTATTCCATACCTGACTTTTCCAGTCTTGTTATAGAATTTTATGCTTTTACTCCAGGAACACATGTTGATGGAAGCAGATGCTGCATATATTACCGTAATAATTGATAGGTACGACTGTCTATGCCTTTCAGGTGCATTCTCTGAAGCATGCACAATGATTCCTTGACATCTGGAATTGTTATATTACCTCTGATGATTTTTGTCTATCATATGTCCAAACTTTTGCACTCATGGTAAATAACCTTTAAGTGGAGCAACTGGGTTCTTTTGACCCTCTGTAGAAGTGCCAGACTTTGTATAAGCAGTCGTCTTAACAATGGACTCATAAGAGCCACTTTCTGTGGAAACTTGAAGAGACTGGAATTAAACTTTAAAAGTAGTAAGAAAGAAACCCTTCTCCTTCTTTATATTAATATTAAGAGAGAGTTATAGTACACGTTGGTATCTAAACTCTATTACAATTGAAAGCCTATTAAGAAATAATCAAACCCCTACGGTCCCACTTATAATCAATGGTGGGACTCTTTACAATGGATTCTCAATAACTGGCACATCTCTTGGGCTCGGAAGTAGCTGCGACTTTGTCAGCATGAGGAACCAAAAGTTTGTTTTAATAGTGTGGCATAGATTTCGTTCAAGTAGAAATTTCATTCTTATGTACTGGAAGAATTCAGCTAACTTTTGCAATGCACCTATGAATCTATTCCTATTCTAAGTTCTGCTGTTCCAAGGCTCTTAGTCTAGTTAGCAGTAAAGGTGAAAAATCCATTAAGGTTATGAATGTTGAACGTAAAAGCAGAAATGATCGTAACCATCTCAAGATTAAAATAAACCTCCCTTACAGTCTGTTAGGAAGCAATTGACACCTGAATCTAAGACTTCACATGAAAGAGAAAAGGTTTGTCTTGATCCATATGGTAAAGGCCCAGGTTTGATGGTTCTAAGAACCAATGGAGGTACAAGGAGTAATAACACCTCTTTCTGATTCCCAAACCAACAAAGTGCTTCACAAGTCCTTCCATAATATGAATTAGAGTCCATTTACTCTATTTCACTTACTTTTTTTTAGTTGTCTTGATTAAAAGGATCCTTGGGGTGCTTAATTGTTGCAACCATGAGGTTGCAGGTTCAAGTATTTAAGAACTAAAAAAAAGAAGAATTATGTATTTGAAAATGAAGTCTTTTTATCATTCAACAGCCATCTTTTGAAGGCAATACAATCCTCATGTGGGGTCATTTCATTGAACTTACATGCATCAAGCTCTGTTTCACTTGTAGATGGTTTTTCCTCTCAATCAAGGATGAAAATAGCGGTACGCCCCCCGCCAAAATGCTACATAGCGGTGTAGCGGTGCGATTTGAAAAAATCGTCAAAAAAACTGAAAAAAATTGTAGAAAATCTAGAATATTGGAAAATGAGAGAAAATGTGCTCTTTTTTTTGCAAAAGTAACTAAGGTAAGGGGGCGTAGCGGTCCCCTCATTGTATGAGGTCCTATATCGCTATATAAATAGAAAATAATAGTAATGATCATTTTTTTCACATGTATTCATGTTGCTTAACTATGCTAACTTAGAAACTAATGAAAGGCTCATAAAAAAAAAAAATACTGTCATGAAGTCAAGACTTAAGATTGAAGAGTAACTAGAGAAAAGAATACATCTCTACCAAAGGGGGTGTCTAATAGGATGTACCTAGAGAGGAAATCTTGAGAAGAACTCTCCATATCGGCTATAATTCGGCGAGATCATGTGCTTTTTTGTGTTCTTTTAAACATAAAAGGGTAGAAGAGTTGCATAAAAATGTTATTTGGAGAGAAAAAGGAAAGAAATAAGCATTATTATACATTTTGAATTTTTTTGAAAAGTAGGAAATTTTCCCACTCCGTAGCTGCCCCGTAAAGGACGTAGCAGACTGTAGCGGTTGCTACGGATGTGAACGGCGCTAAATGCCATTACCGCTACGCCCAATATAGCGGCCGTTACGCTACGTATCGGCCACTATTTTGATCCATGATCTCAATCAACTTGAAACATGGACTGGCACTATGAAAAACAACTGTGCTTTGGTCTGTGATGACTAGATATGGCATGGTTATGACACTAACATTCCGTTGGTCTGTGATAACCAGATGTGGCATGGGTATGGTGCTAACATTCCGTTAATACAGCAGGGATGGACTTTACACAATAAAAAATTAAAGTATTGGCAATTGGGTATGATTCAACACTATATGAATGTGTCACCTTTTTGACATATCAGGTCATACGCTTTGGCTTCTGTGGACTCTCCTTAGTAAGTATTATACAAATTCATGACTAGATTTCCTTTGTAAATTACAATAGACTGTTTGCACCCATACCCCAACAATACCAACAGTAGCAACCCTCAAAATTGTTGTGACAGGCCCTATCAGGAAGTATATGTCTTAATTTTTTTCCTTTGGAGGTAAGATAAGATTGTATCAAACTTAGAAAAGAGATACGAGCTGAAACAAGCATAAGAGAAGAAGCTATCCAAGCATAAAATGCAATATGCTAGAGAGAGTAGAGAAATAGCTCCTTGTTAACCATTCCTTCTTTCCCTTGTAAAAAAGCAGAGGTGCCAATTTGGATTTGGAATTGATGAGTTTCTAGTTGTGTGCGAGACTAAAAACCAGAGACTTTTCCTATTGATTTTTCTAGCAGCAGGTGTAACCAATCCATAACGCGCTTCATGAAATGGAAATACTTGTAATTTCTCCTTTGGATCCCATGGGCATTTCTTCAGCTGCAATGAATTGGATGAATAATAACACATACTTTTTTATTCCTCCCATTTTGCATATTTCTCTATGCTAGTTGATGCATGCCATTGATTGTCTAATAAATAACATGATTCTGTATCCAGTTGCAGGTAGACGTAGGGATTTGTATTAGGTCTGAGCAATAGGGACCAATATAGATTTTGATGGTGATAGTCTGCGGAAATGAGACTGTCGGTAAGGATACGCTGTTCTTAGTTTCTATCTACCGTAGTGTTTCCTATTTACTTCATCTTGGACTATCAAATTTACTCCTAAATACAGTCACTACCAGGGGCTACTTCATCTTGGACTATCAAATTTACTCCCAAATATATATTCACTATCAGGGGCTATTAAGTTGAAAGTATGCCATCAATATCCATTTCAAAGAAGATGTCATCAATGTACATACATAACAGGTAATACTTGGCCATTTGGCTGATGTGTGCACTATCATGAACTGCATTTTGAATTTTTTTCAGCAGTATTCTAAAGCTAACAGAGTGAATATCACCAAAACCATAAAATGAAACTACCCAGTTATGCTGAAAACTCATGGCCTGAGTATGAAGAATCAAACTACCCATCAATTGTAACAAAAGCTCTGAATAGAGAATTACCAGAAGTGGTTAAATGTGATAGACAGAGTGTATAAGAATAAGACAGTTTACAATGTACTCAACTTTTTGGTGCATGCATTTTCGCATATATCGGCTGTGAGAATGAATCATGGAAGTCTCTTGAACCAAGCCATAACAAGTCAACAAAACCAGCCTAAATATCCAGGGGGACCTCATACATTGAAACTCACCATGCTTCATGTGAACGAGCAGCATCCCGTATTGTTGTACTGACCATGGAGACTAATTATTAATGAAGAGTGACAAATAACCATATAGAGCAGCACTTTGCTTCCTCTCTAACTCATGAGGAGATCACATGGACTAGGTCCTGACACCATGAACAAAAGGTCAGCAACACCATTTTCCATTCATCCAATACCCTGCTCTACAATTTGGGACCATAACTATTGTAACAAGGACCCCCACTGGACCACCATCTTCTTAATACGATTCAAGGCCTTGCTTTTACGCTTCAATCTCTTTATCACTTCTTAGTTGGCACAAATCTTCCCCTCTTCTCTCAGGGCTGTGGCAGCAACCTGTGTTGAAATTTCAATGACCCACCTCATCAATAGGAAGATTCTACTCAGCAAACAAGGGATTTTGCTGATCCTCTCCTCTTATCAAGCTTAGTAGCTGCGTTATGGAACTTGTGGTTGGGATAGAATGTTCATGTTTGAGAGTCAGGGTTCTGTGCATTCAACAATAGGTCCTCCACTAATTCCCTATTGACTATCCACAAGTTCGAAGTAGGAGAGGTCCCCTCATCTTGTGTCAGCTTCTAACCATTTAAGCCTTCTTGCTCTTCTGGCAATGGGGATACTATAGAACACATGCCTGTCACATGCGCCAACTCCCTGATGGCATTGGTGGGACTCTTTTCCTCCAACCAGAAGCCCCCAGGGAAGGTGCAATCGCCTTCGCCAGAGTCACAATCATGGAGCAATAATAGCTGCATCTGCATTACTCTACGGCTCGTGATGAGGTGACCCACATTGACAGATCCAATTTGTCACTCTCATCCTACTTGTGCCATCAATAAGAAATGCAGGCCTTATTGACTTGCGCTCCATGCGAGTCCTACGCAGTTAAAATATATTATCATGACCATGCTAGAGTTGTATGATCTAGGTTGGAGTCCTGAATGAGCGTCTCATCCTACTCGTAAATGCAGAATTCCAATTCTTATCTACGTTTGTAACCTTCCTACCCCAACACACAATCTGTCTTGGTCATGACTCAGAATGGTGGATGCAGTCATCAGCTTTTTCTCAGGACAAGCTTCCCTAGTGGGAGGTGCTAAATGGCCAAGTGCATTTTTACCACTTTTGCAACTTCCTTTTGCAACTTGCCAAAGCTTAACTGTTATCGGTCCAAGTTAGTTTCCCTTCCATCTAAAAATGGAGAGTAACTTAAAAAGATTTACTCAGCAGCAGGTGTGATATTTTTGAGGCTCAAGTTAAATTCAACCATTGGCAAAAATTTGATACTGATCAGAGTCATATTTGAATCAAGTTAGAGAACCTGTTTGATAAAAGGAATTTCTCATGGAAATAAGGTTTATATTTGAAATTAGAATTTTTTTTTTTTTTTTTTTGAATCAGATGAACTTTATGTCACATGCTCTTAAAAGTTTGGACAAATTAATGCCAAGCAGTCTTGAGCAAGTGGACTTTAGTGCTTTAGCAAAATGGTTTCAAGGGAGAGTAATTTTCAGCTCTTCCATGGTTTTAATTTTCTATTGTGAAAGCATTTTTTATTTTGTTTTTATTTTGGTAAAAAATGAAGAGTGAACCTAAGAGATGGATCATCATTTTCTATGATTTTACACAATAGGCAGAAATATATTTCTTTGCTGAAAAATTTTCACCATGGCGGACAATAGACTGTAATTGTGTATTCCAAAGATACTGAAATCACCATGAATTCTGCAGTAACGTGTGAGCTGGGTTTTTGGGCTGGTAGATTCATGCCCATCATCATCATCATCCAATGAAGGTGATATTTTTGCCAGACCTCATCCACAGTTAGACTTTCCATTCCCAACCTAGACCATGATTATTGATGGTCCCTAGTGGGCTACTCATAAAAAGCGTTATGCTCTTATTAGAGAAGATTGCAATTTCAACTTAGTAGCTGAGATGTGGAAATAAAGTTGCCCACAAGTGCTAACCGTACATGTGCAAGACATGGGCAGTGCTATGCACAACTTTTATGGGCCCTTCCTTTGAAAGGCCCTAAAGAACATACTGAAAAGAATGATTGAGAAGAAGCAATGAAGGGTCCCCATCTAAGTTGTCTTTTCTGTTTTGAGGTCCATTTCTCAGTATTCTTAATGGAAAAGAGCTGATGAAAATGAAATTATATAGAGACCTCACACCAGTCCTGATCTTCTCTGACACTCTAGGGACCAAAATTAGTTGGGCTTGGGTTGGATCCGCCTTCAACTGGATGGGGACCCAAATTGGGACATACATATTTAGGCCTGAATCTGAATGGGTATACGGTATGAGACTTGTATAGACATAAAAAATTAGGTTGTATGCATATACTGTGCTCATACCAGATCCGGACCTCAGTTTGTGTCCTGTTTTATAAATGTAAATCCTACCCTATGACCTGGGACCCAACCTGCCTTTATTTAAAGTCCTATCAGTAGACCTGAATTTAAACCATGTAAAAAACTTGAGCCCAGGCCTATTCTAGGTCAGGTCTTTTGAGTTTTTGGGTATTTATGTATAATTTCATCTTTTCTCAATGTTATAGGTATGTCTCCATTGGACGTTTGATTGCCGTCTGATTTAAGGTCATAAAATAGATGACTAGCTGTACATATGACGGGTCTTTTGTGGCAAATGCACTTTTCTATGAAAAGGCCTTGCTTCACAGTGATTGGATGATCTTAACCATTGCTTCTACCTTAATTTAACAAAACTTTAGATTGATCTGTCACTAACTGATTAAGGGCTGGGTTTGTCTAATTAGTCCCATTGCCCATGCATGCAAGGCCCATGTTCTAGACTCTGAATCCATCAACTCCGCTACTCTACAGTCTATGTAGCTGTTTGTATTGAATACATGGATCTATGTAAACCAAGTGGAACGAACTACTCTTACCCCAAAAAAAAAAAAATGTAAAAGAAGAAAGAGAAAAAAGGAAGAAAATGGAACAAACTTGGTTTACCTTGAATAAGTTAAGAGAATTCAAGAAAAATGGAAGTTAAAGTTTATCTCAGTTGCAGAAACAAGTTCAAAAACCCAAATGGAGAAAAGTCAGGAGAGCCTCATGTAGTCTGACCTCCTAACAAACAGTCTTGTTTTCCTTGTAGTTCTTGAGTCTATTTGGCTCCTCATATTTCTCTTGAAATCTACTCAAGGCTAGAAAAATACAGAAAGTAAAGATGTCTGGATAGTCTATTTTTAAGTAAATTTTGTGGCTTCACTTCTCTCCTCTTTATCTAGTGCTTAGATGCGTTTAACACGTCTAAAAAATTAGATTTATTTGATTTAAAACTAATTTATATAGATGTTTTAATGCTTTAAACTATTTGAAAAAAAAACTATTTGAATCTTAATTGAATTTTCAAACTGAGTTTTCTACTGCGGGAGGCCGTGAGATGCACTGGATAAACCTCTTTCATCAGCTTCTACTGCGGGAGCCTGCGAGATGCACTGGATAAACCTCCTTCATCAGCTTTCATGCAGAGTGGGTCCCTCTACATTAAAGGCCGGCAACAAGTTTCGTGCATGGCGACTTGTGCATATGTATGCACACCTCTTCTTCTCAGAAAGTAATAAAATAGTAATTTTATTTGTTATAGACAGAAATGTCTATAGCAATATCATGACGAGTTTTTCCATACAACTTTTACGATATAGCAAGTGATTCACTGTTGATAAGTTCGCTCATATAATTTATGTAGACTTTCGAGACATGTATAGAAAGTTTTTTTTTTTAAAAATAAATTTGAATTAGACATACCGAACGTTTCATCTGTAAAGGGTCTAATTGAAATAACCCTACTATAAACAGATCTAATTAGAGTTTTCAAAGGGGCTTTATTTTCTTCAATTGCTCAGAGAGACAATAGTGAGGGAGACAAGTGAGATGTACTCTTTTCTCTTTTCTCTTTTCTCTCATTGATAGTGAACCCTTTTCATCATTCATAAATTAAAAACACCTACCTATATTTCAAGGCCACTTTTGTATTGTAACCCCAGAGTTTCAAGTAATGAGAGTTACATGGATCCAAATGGGCCCTACGGCATGAGATTGCGATGTGAAACAATCACATGGGACGCACAATGGAAAATGTCACTAGCCTTGAGTGTGACTATCTACCTCATCTATGTGATATAAATAGCAGCAGGGATGCACTATCACAATCTCTGAAGCAAGGTAATTTTCTAGTAAATGCTTTTAATTGATTATATAAAAATATCGCTAAATTTAAACAAATTACAAATATAGGGTAAAGAAAAAGGTAAATAAAAAAGGAATATAATTAAATTCATAGTTCCTGAGTTACAATTTCAAATTTCTTCTGAAAATATGGGAAGAATATAAAAAAATTGACGTACCAAAATGTTGCAAATGTTGCCATAATTTGATACAACTTTGTCATTTTCTTCGCATTTATTATGCTGCTGTTGCCTCGTATGTTGAAAATTATAATTGAAATTTGCTCTTGACTTTGTTTTTAGTGTCTAGCATGCGCATGGTATGCAGTGACTTTCATACTAGAAGTACATGAAAAATATCAAAAATCAGGTCACTTCACAAATACATGGTATTTGAAAAACAGATAAACTCCCTTGAGACTTCTAATGAAATTTGCCTTCTCTTGAGTCTTTAGAAATGTGGCCACTCCAGTTGATTGAAAGCAACAGTTACTTTCATTACATGCATGACCAACTGTACGACCAATGAGAATCCGTAGGCTACTAATGATGCATTTCTTCAAGAAGACATTGGTTATATAACTTATAAGCCTGCTTCTTTTGATGTTTTTTTGATCGTTTGTTTTTGTTTTTCCCCTTAAAATGATTGATTCTAAATAATTAACGGAATTTGTAGGCCATTTTCTTACACAATCTGGTTGTCTGAGAGAATTTTAAAAAGATTTTGTGGAGACTTTTTTTTTTTTTTTTTGAAATAAACATAAAAGAGACAAAAATGAAGTGCCACTTGCCCACTTTGTATTTTTTGGTAGAAACATCTGGTAGGCCAGATATTTGCCTGCTTTGTATTGAACTCTTAAAAGGTTAAAGGAGGTTCATCAAAAAGAGAAGTAAAGAGGAGACTAGTGAGGAACTTAAAAGTAGATAAAAAAATGACACTCTTTTTCTTCCTATGTTTTGACTTACAATATTGGTGATGGCTGGGTAATTACTTTATGAAAAAAAGAGACCACTCGAGGCTTGCCATTTATGAATCTTCACTTTTACTTCTTTAATTCTAACTTTTTTTATAGGAAGGCGTTGCTTAGAGTTCCTAAGAATACAATACTGATCAAACAAAAGCTGCACAATCTTTTGAGAAGAGTGAACCCCATTGATTGGCATATATGAAGCAATAGTGTCTCAGAGAAAATATTCTGAGACTACAATTGTCATCCCTTTATTCTTTCCTATTAAATGGCATTGACAGTGCAAAAATAATAAAAATATAGTACAAGGATGATACAGTAAAAAAAAAAAAAAGTTTGGGAACACTTCTCATTTTGGTTTCAAATTGAGTATTTCAAATAGTTTCTATTAGTGTGGTGAGTGAAAAAGTGGATAATAATGGGATTCAAACAAATATTTTTTTAAGAAGAAAGGTGAACATAGATGTAGGTAGAAGTGATATTTTCCTACTTAAAGGATAAACCAAATGGCAGCCACGACAGTTATTAATGTGTTGATTTAAACCCCATAAGACTAGGAAAGTGATATTTTGGTCATTCTCGCGCATTTTGGTCGGTTTGAAATAAATATGCAGGTTCCTATGTCAAAAAACAGGTAAATGAGCTTTATCAAGCTGTGGTCATGGTTGGAGGAACAGGACCGCTGTCATTCACTTCGCATCTGGAAAAGAACTTGAATATGAATATATGAGAGAGAGAGAGAGAGAGAGAGAGAGAGAGAGAGAGAGAGAGAGAGAGAGAGAGAGAGAGAGAGCAATGATGTGTGATGTGTCAAATGGCTAGACCTAGAACTTGGTCTGGGTCAACAACAATGGCTAGACCTAGAACTTGGTCTGGGTCAACAACAAATGCATATTAAGGATTAGGATAAGATTATTAACTGGGCTGTGTTGATTCATGATTCAATGTCTATTAAAGGGGGACAAAAAAAGCTTTATAGTTATGTTTTAATTATAAATAATATATGTGTAGTGTCAATCACAATCTTCTTCTCCTATTAGAGTGTTTAAAATAAATGGTTCCCTTTCTTTATTCTCAAACTAGGTTTGAGCAACTGTAAGTCCAGTTAAAAGGAAAAGAAGAGAGAATCAGGCCTTGCTTGACATGAACTATATATGATGTAGGGTTGGTTTAAAATAATAAAAGAAGAAAAAGAAGAATGAAATAGATAAGGTTTTTGTAGCCTAATCACTTAGTCTATGAGGTTTGTTACTTGATCAAGACTTTTGTGGGTTTTCAGTCGACCAATTAGTTTCGTGTTTTTCTTATTGCTTTGTGAATGATTGAATCAAGCTTAATCATCGACGTGAAGATTGAAGTGAAGAGTACAAGATTCATATTTAATTTAAGAGTATATAATTCATACAATGCAATCATGTATCTGAGGTTGGAGACAAAGGCATTATTCAGTTGTTCTTGATCTGTGATATAATGAAGCAATCCAGATGAAACTTTGCCTTCTCTAGGATTTGAATTATTAGGGCGATGGCTGCGTATTCATTTCAAATCGTCCCTTAATTTACTTTCCATTAAAGGAGAGGTTATTTGATGATCATTTCGTATATTCACCTTAGATGTTCATTTTTAAGCACTTATTGTATGACTTCCTATGCAATCTATGCAAAGAAACAACCCCTAAAAGTAAATGGTGGGTCCATGATGGTGGCCTAATACATACATGTGGTTGTGAGGACCACTCTCCTGTGGACCCAAATACTAACATCTTGATTTAGGATTATCTCCAATCATAGCATGTACCTAAAAAAAAGTTGCACATATCACTATCATCATCACCATCATCTTCCTCGCATCATCACCATCAACAGCATCTTGATCGTTTTTGAAGTCCTATTTTCACCTAGCTGGGTTGGATTTGTGAGTTCAGCCATTTTTTAGCTAGGGTTATATTATAACAGGTGACTTCTAACATGTTTTTGGATCCTACATTCATTGAAAGTTAAAATCATTAAAGAACACTTCATGTAAGCTGCTTATGTTTTGCATTTATATTCTTCTTTTTTTTGGTTAAGAAACATTCGAAAACAGATAGACATGTATATAAAATATAGATTATGAAAAATCCTCAAATGAGCAGCATCCATGACACCCTCTTATTAAAAGGCCTTCAGGACTTTCTGGATATAGATGCAAACTAATTAAAACATTATCTACCTATATATATATATATATTAGATTTGTGACTAACAAAGATGCAGTCAGCAATATTCAATGAAATAGACTGTTACATAATTAAATACAGTGCCTCAATACCCAAATTAAGTCGGCTTGAAAGATAAATGAGCTCGATCAGACTCGCTAAATTGGTACGTATTTTGTATTGTTAGAATCTGTTTCTGAACTAAATATTCTAGCTACTTCATCCCATATGCTGTTCCTTGTACTACTTGGAAGACTTTCTTTGTGGGTAGAAACTATATGTCCTGATGATATACTTAATCAGGTGGGCACGGCTCCAGAAAAGTGGACAGACTGAGGTGCAGATTGTGGTCCGGCTGACTCTGACCTTGAACCGAACCCCTTCATAACCCAAAATAATGCCATCTTATGCATTTAACTACGTTGCTTTCATGTACTCTCCTAGCTGTGCCTATTGTCTATGAACCATATATAATCTTTACAAATATTTGGAAATTGAAAAAAATTTAAGTCTTCATTCTTTAATTGTGGTGAGAATGAAGTCCATGTATCATAGTATATTCATAGAAACTCCGTATATGGGTCACAAGCAAAACCTTTATGTGTCTATCAGGTGATCATACTGATATGACTAGGTTCTAATGCCATGCTTTGCAATTAATCATCATCTGTCTATGCTTGCGCTTCGTGCACTTTTGGTCGCATTTCTCTTTTTCTTCTTCCTTTTTCTTTGTTCTCTAACATTTTAGCAAAGAAGCGATCGCACAGGCTGTTTTCTGCGAGGCTGTACAAATATATGTATATTTATGCTATGCACAATGAAATTACAAACTGTCAAAATAGCTTTAAACTCTAAACTTGAATCCTGACTACTGACCCAGATAGACAACCGTTTGACCCGAAATACAAGACATTCACATTTAACCCAGCAATGCACTAGCGGTATCACTTTTGCATCTATGCTAGTGCATGCCTTTGTTTTGAGAAAGTCATGCACTCCCATCCTTCCATTCATCAGTCCTGCCCTTCATCATTATCAACGCCTTATTCCATCAATTTCAAGTCACTTGTACGGGTAAATGTTTCACAAAATCGTAGATGGATCGTCTGTTCAACATATGAGCTCAGTGATCCAAGGTGGGCCCTTCATTCCCCCACCTAAATTCTAAGGGGAGCTCACAGTCCCAAATTGTAAAGGATCCACTTGTATTGACTCATGGTGTCCATTGGGTGGACTTAAAGGTCTGTACGGAACCGCAATGGGCCCTGACCCACAAGTCTACCTGAGTGGGTCCCATGGATCCCTTTTCATCCAAATAGTTTAGCAATAGATCATCCCTTGATGTGTATGATATCTTTCATATTTCTTAAATTATTCAATAGTTTCCTCTATGTCATGTTGCACTTTGACATGTAGCTAGCTTGAGCTGGGATAAAAAGGAGGATTTGCATTAGACAACTATTGGCTATAAAATCGCTCATACCAAAATTTGTGTCTGATTCCTTTCTTAACTTCATGCTGTTGGAAAAATGTTATAGCACATGAAGATGAAAAAATGTTAAAAATCTGCCTCTAATCCCATAGACAATGTGTATGATACTTGAAGAGTGTATATTGGATAGATATAGATGTTTATACCAACTGTGTGCATGCCTTTTTATGTATGAAGGTGTTGACTTAAAGGCAAGGGATGGGCACTTGTAGTGGAAGGGAAAAGGTGGTGGCCATCCCCCATGTGGATCTAGTCATGGTGGGGGGGTGATGGCTTAGTGTTCAAAGATGTTGGACTCGACGGATCTTGGCAGCCATGAATCTGAGTTCCACAGACAGAAAATAAAAGCAATTTTAAAGGAAATACAAGTACATATAAATATGTACTGCAGAGCTCATGCAACAAAGTTCTTCTTCTTCCAACTTGCGGGTATGAGCTTCCACTTGGGATGGAGACATCTTGCATCAAAGATTTGGGAGATCTACACAGTACAATCCACTCTTTAATGGTCAACAAGGAAACCGTACTACCATTCAATTGATTGATCCATACTTCTATTACCCTACAAAGTGAATGGTTCTGATTCCTTTCAAACTCTGTGTGCATCAAAGACATCTTGCATGAATTACCCATTTGGTGGGCTTCACCTTGAATGTCCCTATCGCATTCATGACTAGGAAGATCATAGGGGCATATAGAAGGCCAAGATCTGGAAGGGTTTTAGTATCACTCAACTGGTGTGTGTGGTTTTTGCATGTTGGCCCATGAAAAATGGGTTGGAAAGCACGGATGACCATCAAAATAGATCATGATCACAATTGTAGCTTAGCTAGTTAGGAAAATAGGTAGTGGCATGGGTGCGTAAGTTCGAGTTTTTAATAAAGGAATAAAGAGAAAAAAATACTGTTTATTGTGCATCAAGGACAGGTGCACATGTCGGATCCATTTGCCTACTATGTATAGCATGCTAGGAATTTATAGTAAAGGGGTGGCTTCAGGAAGGAGCATTAAAGATGTGATAAGATGGTGATCTAGCTAGAATAACCACTTCTCGGATTTAATTTATTTTTGTGATGGGTTGGTCATCATTTCTCATTTAAAGGGAAGATTATTTATTGCCTCTTGTGGTTTAGGACTTATTTGTTTGCTTAGAATACATAGAAATTGAATACATATGGTGGTTAAAAAAGAAGATTAAAGGTGAACTCTTGAAAATAAATATCAAATAACATTTTCTTTTAGGGAAATAGAATCAAAAGAAGATGCTATCTGTTACTCATTTTTGAAATCACCTTTGATCTTCATTTTTATCTACCTTATGTATCCAATTTGTATGAATTTTAAGGCAAACAAATAAGGCATGTTAGTCTCTTTGATAGAAAGACATTGATTAGAAATCATGAGTACATGGTTAGTTCCTATCAAGCAATCAGCTTAGAATGAAATTAGGAAAGCCCTAGCAATCTTATCACAACAATTCAAGATTTTTTAAAATATTATGAATATATAACGATATTATTAAAAACTAATGTCTTCTGATAATATCATGATGACATTGCAATAGCTTCTAAATATTGCCAATATTTATGACACCAGGCACCTCAGAGAAAAAAAGGAGACTGGCATATGCAATTAACGGGAATGCTCAAATCGATGTTTTGTAACTGCTTCTACAATATCAGAGAAGCATTTACACTTGTGAATTGTGACAATCAAAAGATGAGAAGGGCTTTGTGGAATTTGGCAAGAAACTTCAAATAATATGTAGGGTCATTCATGGATTTCCATTGGAGTTCAGGAAATGTAGTTGGTGGGGATGAAGACATTTGCAAGGCATCTAAATAAAAGAAAATCCAGATATATTTCATTCAGATTGTAGTGGGGCTTCCTTAGCAGCATCCAACTCATTCTTGGGTGAGGAACTCCATAGAGGCCTCAACTTTCTTTCTTTTCAATGAAATAATTCATGTAGTTGCAGTTAGTTTCTTTTCATGCAAGATCATAGATCTCTTCTGCATTTTCCAGAGAGGATTTATGGTTGTTGCAGTGGGCCTCTGTACCTGCAACTTAGATTGGACTTCTTGACTTCTCCTTACTGTAAAATAGCAAAGATATCCATCATGGCTTCTTTTATATATAATTAAAGGAAGAAAACTTGGTGTTTTGACAGTTGTTTTACTTTTGTCATAGGGCCCATACATGTGCCTATGTGTACAAAGTTCCTAGGATTTGATGCGGCTCAAAAATTACTGTTGATAGAATAATCTTGGACCTTCAGTTGACTATTCTTGAACCATCCATTTTCTTCCCATAAGCCCTCCAGTTATACGGTTAAGAGGTTCTAACCAATGTGATTTTCAGTCTGTGGCCCATCCAAGATAGTGCCCACAGAATTGTTGGCTTGGATTGAAAAACATGTGCAGGCATTTCAGAAAATAGCTATTCATACATTGAGGAGGAAGGTGTGATTGATAGTAAAAACTAATGCAAGTGGTGAATAAAAAAAATCAAGTGGCCAAAAACAGTGCGCAACCTGAGTAGGGGATTTGTCTGCCACGGTAGTTTTTTTTTTTTTGCCATTGTAGTGATGAGATCTTGATTATGAAGAGGGTCATGTGTTTACATCTAGTCATGTACATAGTACATCCATAGCTAAGGATGAGAGAGAGAGAGAGAGAGAGAGAGAGAGAGAGGCAACCCAGTTACAAGAGAATGATATTCCTTTTTATCTAATCAATTGAGTTATTGTACAAACTACAAAATTTCCAAAAGTAATACATCCTATATTTCCTTCTATACACAAATGCCCATTCCTTGCAAAATTGGGCTCCTTGGGGAGTTCTGGTTTTTGTATCCTTTTTTGTCTTAACACATACTAATGTACACTCACCACATCTCCAACAAAGGAGGAAGTTAATCAGCTGAAGATGTATCAGGCATGTACTCATTAGAACTGTGAAGTGCATCTTCTATGGCAGGCCATGAATTGCTTTGTTTGTTTGGTTTCCTCTTTCCAGACTCTGCCAATGTCTTCTGCTATTCTCATGGCATCCACTGATGCACCAGCCAGCCCTCTTCTTGTGAACCCAACTGCATAGAGTCCTGACTTCCCTTTCCACCCATTTGGGAAAGGCTGCTTTGGAAACCCATTTTTAGAGAAGAAATCAGTCTCCTGCGAAATAAAACCCGGCACATTTCAATATAAATCCATTAATATTCCTATACTACTTTTAGATAGAAACATAGAGTGGGGAAAAAAGATCCAAGGCCAAATAAAAAGTCCCAACCTTACTAATGTAAGTGAACAAATAAGATTTGAGTCCCATCAAAACAAAAGTTCATTGGAGCCAGCCCATTTTATGTCTCTGACCTCTTGGATCCTTTTAGATGTACACACTTGTGGAAAAGTTATTAAGTCCTCTAGGAGATATGACTAGTTTTTTCTTTAAGTCATACACCACCTTCTCCAACTGTCTTTTATTCTCTTAATAGGAAACCATGTGAGGAAAGGAGATCTCATGTACTTCAAAACATTCCCCACTGAAGATTTACCCTTAACTTCATATCAAATGTCTTCAATTTAATCAAAATGGGAAAGTGCAGACTGAAGGAAGGATGAAACTAATCCATTCCTTCTCATAAAATATCTATATTAGAGAACCCAACTTTCCTGTCATTAGAGAAATTTCCCACCAAAAACCAGAACTTCAAAAAACGAGTAAAAAATAAATAAATTCTCACCTTTAGCCATGAAGGAACGTTACTGCGGTAACCAGTTGCTAAAACGACCGAATCAACCTCCAAATTCTGTCCATCAACAAGCTCAACTCTCCCAGATGAAAACTTTTTTACTCCAGGAACAACTTTTATTTCACCTGATTTGATCTTATTCAATGCACCAATATCCAGAACAGGAGTTTTTCCTTGGGCATTCTTTAGCTCAAGAGGACCTACTGAAGGGCGCTTGAGCCCATATTTCTCTGTGCTTCCAAGCACCAACCATGCCAAAACCAACAGAAGCTTGTCCACAAGCCAAGTAGGCAGCCATTTCATCAGAAAAAAAGCTGTCTCGAATGTCGATTTCCCACAAATTTCTCTTGGCAAGACATGAACCTGCTGATCAAATCAAAATTCTATTAAAACCCACCCATCAAATCTCTGTTCAAATATGAAAATGATTGTTTCTTTTGAAGGATTGTGTTAGTTTTATGCTTAAGCTATTCACAAAAGACTACTATTACTCTAATGGGTGATCGGAAATGGCACATATCTTTAAGAATTTATAAGAGATTAAGGTTTTCATAATAACACGAGTAGTACTAGGATGTGTGCCACTTACAGAGCTCCGGACAACCATTGATGGGAATGCATTGTGGTTGCAGAGGTCAAGAGAGATTTCCATGCCAGAATTCCCACACCCTACAACTAGTACTTGCTTCCCCCTGAAGTCCTCTCCTGACTTGTAGTCACAGGCATGTATGACTTGCCCCATGAATTCAGCTAGCCCCTCGATCTCTGGAACCACACGCTCTGCATTCTCCCCTGTCGCAACAACTAGCCATCGACAAATGTACTCCACCTCACCGACCCCCTTAGTGTCACCTTTTGTGCAAATGCTTTTAACCCGCCATAGTCCGCTTGTTTCATCAAACTTAGCGGACTGGACACACTCGTTGAATCGAGGGTTGATTTTGAAGTGTTTAGCGTATGACTCCAAGTAGTTGATGAATTGGTTCTTGGTTGGATACTCGGGGAATTCATCAGGGAATGGGATCTTTGGGAGCTGGCAGAATTGTTTAGGGAGGTGAAGCTTCAAGCGATCATAAGTGCGCTTCTGCCAGAGAGAGGCAATGCAGTCTGCTCTTTCTAGCATGATGAAGGGGACTCCTTGTTCTTTGAGGCAGGCGCCGACAGCTAGCCCAGATGGGCCAGCCCCTACTATGATTGGGCCATTCACCCACATACATCGGCGTGAGAAGAATTCCTCATGTTCAGATCCCATAACCATTGGTTGGGTAGCTTAATTGATAGGAATGAGGTGGTGCTGTGTTTGTTAGTTTGGATGAAAATGTGTAGATTGGTTTGCAAGACTAGCAGTGGCAGTGTACTTTTGAACTAGTAAAGGAGATGATAATGCTGTAAGAGGTTGGTTGATTTTGGTGATAAAAAGAGGTTTTTAAGGTGTTTCGGAGGATGATCAGAGGCAAATAAGACTAATAGTTGGGGTAGTGACCGGTGACTGGTTTTGTAGAACAAGTGCAGAGGATTGTCTAGTAGTTCTTAAGAGGTTTGGAACAGCTAGAAGAGACGAAATGAAGAAGAGAAGTTTTGGAAAGTAGAGGTGGAGAGAAAAGGAAGCTGTGTTGTAGTAAGGTTGGAAGGGATGGAGGTGTTTAAATAGAGTTGGCAATGAGACGGAAGTTGAGGTGCTGTGGTCCTCTTCAAATGATAAGCTTCTACTCTTGTGAATATTCAAGTTAGTTGTGCAAATTTTATTGGAAAACTTCACCATCACAAGTTTTCCAAGTTCTTCCAAACTTCAGTAAATTGTTACTACTGGAAATATATTAATTTTATAAATCGCCACATGCACCTTTGTAGCACCAGATTCCTAGGACTGTTACCATGGCTAGAGCTATAACCTCCACACATACATATAGTGTATATATTTTTTTTGAAACGATATATAGTGTATATTATGTAAGGGGGAAGTGCCCACATAAGCATGGTGTGGTTTGGCTATGTACGGGTGCAATCATTTGGTGGGGTTGGATGGGAGATCAAAAGATCTCAATAAGACTTATGATTGATATTTCAATGAGACTTAAGATTGTGCAACATATCAACCACATCAGATCATCCTAGCTTGATCTATGGATATTGAATTTAATGCTTCTAAAAGGTACCTTCTTTTCCCAATCCAATGATAAGTAAAGGTTGGATGAGTGTCAAATTAAGGCTCATGGCAATTCCTGGGAAGAGGGGTGTGTGTGTACGTGCGAGCGTGCCCAAAAACAATGGCAAGAATAGAAACAGACTGATCAGCACATTTCTATTCTGGGGCAAAAGCCAAATGATACACTGTCGTACTGAATCCTAATACCAAAACATGCCTTTCCCTTGAACAACTGCTCATTTCAGCCTTTCCAAATAATCCACCGTAAGGCTAAGACCGTAGATTTGGTTAAAAGGATCTAAAAGATCTGGGCGAGAAAGTTGAGCTAACTCAAAAGTTTCAGGCCTACTAGTTACTGATATTGCAATTCCTTATAAAGTGGGAGAACATCCCCAAACTTGAGGCAAACCAAACTGTTCGAGCAAAGATACGATGAAATTGAGAGTGCTCAACATCTCCGCCCCCATCATCACATCTAGGACATGCTGTAGCAATGCCGTGCATTACAGAATTAAGTAAAGATCTTGTTTGAGATCGCTTTCTTTTAGGCACTTCGACCCAAATAACAAGATGTGCCGGGAAGAGGAGTTTCCATGTAGACTCCTCCATTTAATTGTGGGGGAATGGGGATTAAGGATGCTCTTTAATAATAATGATATATGCGCTGGCATATGATGCATGGGTACTTCAAAATGGACAACATATTGTATCACATTATATCAAATACTCCACTTTTTAATGTGTAAAACCCAGATCCCCGCCGTGTTTATGGTGTGTCCATGCGGTATTTATGCCGTATCTGGGTTTCATAGGCTATGGGTGAATTCAGCAGACACTTGCTCGGGTGTTCGTGAACATCCATATCCTCACATCTTCCTCTTTGGAACCGAGAATATGAGTTCTGAGGATATCTCCAATGTCTTTATCATTACTAAAGCGGCTCCTAATCTTATAGATGTCCCGTTGTTCTCTTTTACCATGTAACAGGTCTATAACAACTTCACTATGTTGGGACACAAGGGACAAGGGTTTTTAATCCTCCCTCAACTGGGATCCAGTTATTATTCCAAACTGAGATTTTTTGCCCATTACCGAGTAACCTCATGAAACCTTCTCTCTCAATGCCCAAGAAGTACTAAAGAAGGCCTCCATGCATATGACAAAACTGAGCTGCAGTACCACTTTAATCTAAGTGAGTGACAAAGATCTAGCTAGCTTTTAACCAGGATCAACTTTCTTTTTCACATAGAGAGCATAAAATAATGAAAATACGAAATAGCTAGTCTAAAAATTACTAGCTGAGCCACGACTCGGTTGAGTTGGGCCAACTCCACCCGGCTCGAAGTCGACCCTATCGGGTCATTAGTCCCCATACTCCCAACATTTGAATCAACATGATTAACGATGCAACAATTCAATAAATATTTTTCTGATTGGAGTGAAATTTAGAACAATGCCTCTCGTTAAAGAAGAGGTGCATTATGTGTGATGTCGGGTTGGAACAAATATGGTGGACCCCACAGAGTCTCTTTCAGGCATATCTGAGGTTGGCACCATACTGGGGAGAGCATGGGATGATTTCAGAGAGAATGAGACGAGAGAGCAATTCCGGAAAGAAATAGACGAGTAGGTCCCCATCATCAGTTTCCTCAACTAGGAGATGGAGAGGGGCAAATGCTGGGAAAGATCAGCTGTGTGGCCCACTTGCATGATTTTCAACAGATAAAATATTAGAAGTCTGGGAGTCTCCTTGGGCGCCCCATGGCACTGCTGCTGCTGATTGGGAGAGGCACTCTGCGCCCACGTGGAGTAGGTAAGCCAATTTGCACATCCCTGGCCCCTTCAGTACGTGGGCCTCAGAACATGACTGTGAGATAGATACCTTCTGGGCCCCACATGAGCCCATTCCTCTAATCAGTAGCAGTGCGTCCCATACTAGCTCTATTTTCCAAAAATGGCCTCCTATCTTGTTGGTCTAGCACAAATGAGCTAGCCAACTACTAGTAGCTGAATTGGGAGGAGAATTGCCCTCAATTAGATCTAACATTGATAGCTGAATATGTCTGATCTATTATTTGGTCCGGATCATGGGCTGGGTTAATTTACATGGGTGATAACTGATAACCATCTTATTTTACTCATTTCAGTTTGGGCAATTGATTTATCATTAATTCTGACCCTACAGTAAATGGTAGCCATTTGAATGGTAAGGATTGTGCCTTCAATGCAGTTTGGGTTTTTCTTTTTCTTTTTTGGGTAAACAAAATGCAGTTTGGATTATGACTCAGAGACCAAAGCAAAGGTTTTAGGGTGTGAAAAACTAGAATAAAGAGCCATTCCCATTATACATGCACACTTGAATTGAAACAAATAACAAAAAAATATAAAAGCATGATGTTATTCCCATTACACCTTAATCCCATCAATATCAATGTGACCCAGAGACCCTTTGAACTACCATATTATGTTTGAAGCCTTACCCTAAACCCTTAAAATCCAAAGTCTCACTTTTAGAAGTTCAAAAATATTAAAAGTGGTTTGTAGTTTCATGTTAGTAAACTTGACTAAGGGGACTAGGTAGAAGTAAGCTTGAATGAGAGAGGATTTGTTTAAAGAAGGGAGAGGTGGATAATATGATGGTGAAGGTGAACCCCACTTCCTCTTTGAGAGTGCTAGCTCATGGAGGGGTGCATGTGCCTTAGACCTTGGTTTTCATATGGGTGTTCTCTCCTTTTCATGTAGAAGGATCAAGGAAGGCATTTGGCGTTTCTACAATCTTATTTTAAGAGCTTCGGAATGAGTAGAATCCTCTTTACCAACCTTGTAGTGGCCACACCAATCCAATTTAAAACAAGAATCCAAATGCAAAGAGCCCAAAGAGAATATCTAAAGTACAAGCATCCCCATGCAGGAATGAGTTGATGATGGGGATGCGTCTTTTATCATCCCTATAGGCTCTAGTCCACCCCACTTCAAGTCTCATCACAGACTTGCAAAGCTGAATTGCCTCTAGGATAGGACCATGTTGCCATTCCCATGGGCACTTTTTAGCAATTGGGGTTTGGTGGATTGCAGTTGGCCTTTTTTTTCAATAGTTTTTTTTTTCCTCAGTAGGATTGCTGTACTTACTTGGAAACATGCTCATGGACCTTGCCAACTGAGACTAAACTAAGTAAATTTAAGGCAAAAGTATGGGGGATCCCTATGATAGGGCAGGGTCATGCGTAAACGAGTTTCCAGAAAGATGACATTCGATCATTCGTTAGGCGGCCACCGGCCCTTGCTTTCTGCTGGCTCACACACACACAAAGAGAGAAAGAGACCGCGCGCCCGCGCTCAGTGGACCTGGCCCAAGAAATTAGGGTATGAAACTTTTCTTGGGCTAAATTGATAATTGGGGTCCAACCTTTCGTGTGGTCCATGCTACTTTAAGAGTTACTTCGTAACTAAAGTTGCCACTCACACACATGCTCGCGCACATGCGCACACACACCATTGCATGTGGATTGCCCCAAGCCTAAATTTTACACTTAACCAACCATTGCTCGCCGTTCGATTAAAATTTCAACAATCAATATCTCCTTTTTCTTCTTCCTAATGTGAAAAAAAATTGATTAAAGAGAGAAAATAACTCAAAAGGGCCTAAAAAAAACAGCCTCCAAAAGAAGAAAAAGAGAGACCAATTCATATATATACAAGAAGCCAAAACAACCCAGCCAAAAGGGCCTGAACAAAACAAATCAGTTGTTGGCTCTGTTAAAAGCAAAAATAAAATCTCTCCAGGAGAGGATATTGACAGGTTTGGAGATTCTGTTCAGAGCCAGAGAGATGGCCTCAGTAGTGGTCCTTGAAGATGTTTGGATTTGAGTACTACTAGAGGAGAATCCAACATATAATTGTCCTCAACCTAGAGAGGCTGCGATGGAGCAAAGAGGCCCAATTTTGAACCACATCATTAAGGGAATGGCTTGTGAATTTGATTGCTGGAAGATATCCACTACTATATCATAGAGATCACTTTAATTGATGATGGAATGCGCGTTTGATTCATTATTTGCAAAATATTTAATTATGATATTTGTATATGAGTAATGTGGCTAAGTTTTCTACGTTGGGAGTCAGCAGAAGAGGTAGTATAAGATTTTCAATACCCACCGTACTTAAAGTGGACCATCTAGTTCAATGCCTTCCTTGCGAAGGGCAGAGAAAACTCGCTAAAGCAATGTGATGCTACGTAGAACTCCAACTGAAGTGAAATATGGTAGGTTCTCATATGAGGGAACCTAAATTATATAAGTTAACTAGGAAAAGGTGGGTTTGCATATGATCACTAGATGATGTATAGGATCATAAACAACAACAATTATAATAATCAAAGCCTTGACCCAATGTTAGGCTCCGACCCGGATTAATCATAATTAAAGCTAATTAATCCCAATTAGTGATACTTAAGCATGATTAATTGTGCTAATTGTGATTAATGAACAAAATGAATTGGGTTAGTCTTAAATGATTGAATTAAGCCTAATGAAATGAATTTGAATGGGATTGAGTTGATAAGAATGAGTTGAAACTCAAGCAAGATAGAGTAAGGACCTTTTTGTAAATACGAATTTTCGCGTATTTCGTCAAATACGGAAATTTTTTATACCAACGTGTGTATCTCGAAGAGTACGTCAACTTTCATAATACACTTAGTTTAATTTGACCTAAGGTTGGTCAAGTGGGTCTTCATTTGACCCAAGATGTAAATAAGAAGAATGGGAGAGGACTTTAGTGCAAAAAGGTAGCTTATATAAGCTAAGAGATGGCTCATTTTCCATCTTTGCAAACCCTAGGCAACTTCTTCCTTCTCTTCCATTTCTTCTCCATTAAGAGTGAGGGTTTGGAGCTTGCAAGTAGTTTAGAGGGAGCTTAGTTATCTTCATCTTCTCCATTGAGCTTCCACCATTGTTGGAGAGCTTGGGATTTCTTGAGGAAGATTTGTGTCAAGACAAGCCAAGGAAAGAGGGCTTTTGTCCAAGAACTTCAAAGAGAGGCAAGTATAAACCCTACTTGTGATTATTGTTAGTATTGTGAATGTAAATGGGTTTGTATGCATTTTTCCCATTGATTTCCTTATAATGGATTGTTATGGGTTGATTGAATGATTAGAAATGTCATTAATGTGGGGATTGAGTGATGAATGAGGAGTGGACAGGAGGTCTAAAATTGATTGCATGTGGTTGTGGTAATGAATGGAGAAAGGAGTGAAGAAGAGAGAGAGTTACAGAAATCCGAACTGGTTTTCTGAAGTGTTCGCTCGAGCGAACCACTCTCTGGATGGACGGAGTGAAGTTCTGAAGCGTTCACTCGAGCGAACCACTCTCTGGATGAAGGCGCTCGAGCGGACAAGGGTCTGCTCAAGCGACCACTCTTTTGTTTGAGTTTGCTCTAGCGAACTTTGGGTTCGCTCGAGTGACCAACTCTCTGTCTGAGTCTACCCCACTCGAGCGAACTTGGGTCCACTTGAGCGAACCTGATACTGGACAGGACATTAATTGAGGCAAAAAATTTGGCCAATCGATCGGACCTAACGGTCTGATCGATCGGGGGACTCCGTTAGAGTCCAGTTGGTTTTGGATTTCGTAGGAAACATGGATACTTTTTGGACATTTATGTGTCCTTTAAATTAGCTTCGTGGCTAATTAATGTAAAAATAAAGATTGATGGAGAATTGTGGATAATGGAATAGAAACTATGAGAATTGAACCCATGGATTAATAATGGGTTAAATGATAATTGATTGTAGACTATACCTCTATGAGTGTTAATCACGGGGACTCCAATGTACATATAAATACAAATGTGATGTCCATCGAGAATAACACGTACATTGGATAACCAATGGTTACACCCAAATAGTGGGTAGGATCTGGAATAGAAATGAGTAGAATCGGGTAGTCAGTGATTCTCTCATGCCATTGTATTTTTATCACTTTGTTCCAATCTCATAAGATTGATGTCATTGTTTCCTTTCCCTTGTTAAGAATGGAATTACTGTATATAATTGAATCCATAAATGGATCGATAATGAAATGTATTGACCCTTGAGCCTGGCACTACCTAGCTATTGTATGAAATTCTAAATGAATTAATAAATGATTATGTATATGAGGCTAGGGTCATGAATGGTGCGCCCTTCCGCCCTGAGCCAAATGACTATTCCTACTGCAGTAGATGATTTGGGGGCGTTTCAGAGCTCCGTGATGATGCTAGTGTCCCTGGCCCGGACACTGGTAAGTCCCACAAATTTCGATCGTATCTACGGGTACTAATTGATGCCTTCCATTTGGAAAATGAATCATTCCTTTGAGGGAAGATGGTATATGAAATGAAATGACACGAAATGACATAAAATGAAATAAAATGAAAGCTATGGTAGTTGCCATATTGTACATGCTTATTGATTGACTTATTATGATTCTCCATTGTCTAGAATTGGAATTGTCCACTAAGTATATTGAATGAATCTAGTAATGTACTAACATTTGCTATTATAAGTTTTGTTTATACATTGCTGAACCGTCGTGTTCATTAGTGTTATTGATGGCATTATAGGCCCGATTGCCCGTGCCGGCCCAGCAGCGGCCCCAGCGGCAGCGGAGGAGACCGTTGCGGTTCTTCCGGGAGGATTGATAGAATGGGATGGCCGGAATGCCAATTGAGATGGTATTCGAGTGCGCGAATGGACAAGAAATGTTTTGGGTGATTCTTTTGAGAATTCTTTTGAATAGTTGAAATTCATTTTGGAAATGTAACATTTTGAGAATTTGAATAGTCATCACTATGCATAGTGTTTAGATATGCTTAAGTTGATGAGAGAAAGCAAATGAGCGTTACATGTAGGGGTGCACAAAAAATCCGTCAATCCGATCCGATCCGATCCGATCCGCGGATTTCAATCCGATCCGAAGGCCAACGGATTGGTGGCGGATTGGATATTGTGTAATCCGTTAGCAACGGATCGGTTGCGGATTTCACTCTCAATTCGTGGATTCAATCCGATCCGATCCGTTGTCATTAAATATAAATAAAAAATATATAAGGGGTCTAAATAAAAATTAGGTGTCTAAATTTAAAATAAGGAAAAAAATTTAGAATATATGTCACAGTGTATTTAAGTGATAATAATTTTTTTTGCAATTTGAATTTTGGCTGTGGACACACTGATGATATTTTATGAATGATTCAAGAGGATTCCAAAACTCATCAGGTTACTTTCAACGTTCAATTATTTTGCTTATTCTGGTTAGCTTAGTGACAAAAGGTCACCACCACCCTTTGAAAGTCTCTTAACTACTGTTCTGCTCTTCCACATGCTTACACTTGCATTTTCTTATCTTTCTGTCTCCCTCATTCCTTCATTTTTCCACTTGAACATTTCTATCTCTTTCAGATCATTTCAAAAGAATATGGCCACCAATCTCATATGGGGTATTATGTACATGTGAGTATTATGTACATTGTGAAACATTTTGATTACATATGCATCCATATGTCTTGCTTATAGTATCTCTCAATTTCTTATTTTATTCATTGCATTGTTGGAGTATGAGTCTTAGAATGGTTGAGAGTAGAGGAAGAATCTGAATTTTTTCATGGGTTTTTTTTTTTTTTTACATGTATTGTACAGTAACGGATTGAACGGATTAATCCGATCCGATCCGCTCGTCCACGGATCGGATCGGATTGGATTTCAACAGTAACGAATTGGTGACGGATTACAAATCCGTTAATCCGTAGGCAACGAATTGGTGACGGATTTGGCCCAATCCGAACCAATCCGATCCATGTACACCCCTAGTTACATGTATAAAGAACCTTATTTTGTATACATGTACATTTTGGAATTAATTGTCAATGTGTATTTTCGCAAATTGTACAATTGACAGGTATGTATGAATGAATGTATCCCTTGTGGATTTTGTTTTAACTTAGGTTAATTCAGAGTTCACGGGAGTAAGTATGGTTCACGGCCTTGGATTATCGTAACTCGGGCCCGGGTCGTGACACCCAACTAAATTGGATTAGCTACATGAATTCTGTTTCACCTTTCCAAGCCAAATTCTCCAATATATTATAGTTCTTTATATCTATCTTATCATCCATGTCTTCTTTAGCGTATCCTTTTCAAGTACCATTCTAATATATAATACATTCTGGCAAACAATTTAGGTCTAGCAGTACTATAGATCGAAGATGAACCCAACTAATTGAGAGAGAGAGAGAGAGAGAGAGAGAGAGAGAGAGAGAGAGAGAGTTCTTTTTGCAACCAGAGTGTACTTTGACTTTGTTTAATGGCAACTTTATTTGAGTCAATCTTCACGAGGAAAGGGAATTTATATTAAACAAAAAAGTTGCAAGGTATATAATATTGTCATGTTTGATACATTCATGATTAGACGATGGCCCCATTAGATTTCAATAGGCTAATTTCTGTTCTTTTTTCAGGGTATTCAACCAATCACCTCTCATTTCCCTTTCATTTTTTATATATTTCTTCTTACTCATTGCTTCCACATGAAGCTTGACGGCTCCATGTTGTTATAGTCCCCCCCTAATGTTTTAAAACTTGCACCATGAGTCTACCACCTTTCCACCCATTAAAGAATAAGATGGAGGTGGTGAAATGAACAAGGATTCGTTCAACATCACCAAGACCTTCCTTGTGTGCCAAATGTAAGAATCTGGAAGCATCTCATCTTGGGAAGTCAATTCTCAGGCGTAGGATGCATGCCAAGGGCCTTTTAGACTTGGGTGCCTCAAAGTTCCAATTTTTCCAAGGAGGGTGTGAAGGGAAATAAAAGTTAGTGAGGAGTCTCTTTGGTATGATTGAGAGGGAGATGTTTCTTTGAAGATAGAACTTCTCTGAGTCACCCCACTATAGAAGAAGGTTAAAATATTCTTCTATATATTGAAATACTCATCACTTGGGACTTTGAATTTAGAAAATTACATGGTTTAAGATCTTGGTTCCAAACTCAAATATTAGAAGAGAATCCCGTCGTGTTGGCTCCACATTCCAATTAAGTGGTTATCACATGGTCCCCTTGAGATTTTGTGGAGAGGGAAAACCCAAGAAGCTAGAACTCCCCCCCGGTGTTGTAGCATGGGGCGGTGTAATTTGCTGTCACATTGCCATTTGCCCAAGGAATTCATATAGTTTGGTTGGATTTATAAAACCCAAGTGTTTTCTCATGTCACTAACAATACCCAAGAGTGCTTTCATTGATATGTAGGTGGGGATTGGATGCCATTATAATCATCCAATTACTTAAGCATCTTTTTGGGCCTGATTGATTATTCGAATGGCCTGGATGAAGGCAGGACCTTGCTCAAATACCCTAATAATGATATTGGAATGATACATTTTTAAAATTATATCTCATGTCCCATTAGTAATATTATATGGATTATATATTCTGATATATTCATATTTTAAGGTTTTTCCAGTTAAGTCCATCAGAATCGGATTTGGATCCGGGTATTTCAAACTAATCAGATCCAGTTTGAGTTCCACAATAGACCTAAACCAAATTGACCCACTTAATTACATCCCTATTTGATGGGGTGGCAATTAAGGGTTAGGTTACTTTCAGTCTTTGGACGGGTTTGAATTGACGTTTACAACTCTACATTAGTAAAGGGTTCGATCGGGTTTGGGTTCAATCGGGTTTGGGTTCAATTTAATTGGCTGATTTGAGACCTATTTGACCCAACCCAACTTGTATAAACACGCCAATCCAGCCCATACCCAGATATGTTAATTAAGGATTTGGGTTGACCATTTCTCACTTCTTTATTTATTTGAATTTACATTTTCAACCTGATTAATAAATATATAAAAATCATGATAATACTTACCACTCTACACCATCAACCCCATTCAAATCCTACCCACACTGACCCATCGCCACCCCATTGACTAGTATCCAATTCGATTACACTTTCTTGATCATACGAAGATATTATAAAATATTCATCTTCCCTCTGTATATTACTTCTTTGTAATATGATCACTTGGAACTTTAAAAATCTCAACTAGGCATGTTCAAAATCCCAAAACACTAGAAAACATTACTACATTCCATAATAAATGCAAGTTGCAAGATATGTTTAAAAACTATGTTCTCCACGATACTGTCCCACTGTTCCGCCGTGGTATCGGATTTATGAGCCGCGTAACACCAAACGGCTCTCAGCATCACAAAGGTTGATCAAAACCTCCCCCATATATCACCCACCATTTCATCAACTTCCAATCCATTAAAATAATACAAAGAAATCCAAAAAAAAGTTACAAGATTTCACGTGCTTAAGTGGCATTAAATGGTCTCATGATCATGGAACATTGCTTGTTTAGGACTAAAATAATGTATGGTTAGTGACCCATTAATTGAAGTTGCTTAAAACCATGAAGAAGATCATTGAATTTGAACCATGAAGAAGATCATTGAATATGAATATGGGGGACCTCATATTTACACTATCTAAGATCTTATTAGATTTCATTCCTCTTTTATCAGTTCCCAACGACTAGATTCGGTTTATGTGGTCGGTTAGGAAACCGTTTTGAACGTTAAAGGAGGCCATCTTGGTTCCATGTAAGGGGCCTTCACCTGGCACAAACCAGGCACTTGCATTGCATGTGGCTTAAACCATATGCAGTCTGTTCATTCATTAATTTTCTTACTTCTCAGGCAACTCAGTGACAGTGAGTGTTTTCTTAATAGGATTTTTAGTCTTTCAAGAGAGAGAGAGAGAGAGAGAGAGAGGAAGAAGGTGGCCTTGTTTACATAACCTATCTTCTTTCAGTTAAGAGCTGGTCTACACACCTCACATGGAAATAAAATCCCACGCCTGAAATGCCTTCAATATATATGAATGACTCCGATACTGCATGGTCGACATCAAAATATGTATTGGACATGTGGGCTGTTAGCGGCATTGATCTAGACCGTTAACTGGTCTGCAAAAGCCCATCCATCATGTCCCAATTGTCAGAACTGCATTGATTGCATAATACATTGTCCTGTGTCCATCCAATGGCGGCCTTCATAATTTAATGGTCTGGATTATTTTTATAATGGGAATTTCTAATTAGTAGTGTTCACCATCCATCATGCGTGGCCCACTTTATTGTATCTATGTCTTAAACAATGGAACTACTTTCTAAATGGACGGTTGTGAGAAGATGGCCAATGAATCATGAATATTTTGCATGTCGATCCATGAAAAACTTATTCCTTGGATTGAGCACCAAAATACAATGCACTTCCATTTTTGTGATGTTTGAAAGCAAGTTATTTTATTTTGTTTTCTCTTGAATGGAATCACCAATTTTGTTCAATTGGGTGCATGGTGTCGTAATCCAGACCACATTGATTGCTTGTTCCTTGGGGATGGAGAATCCTTAGGAGGCACAATGGGTCCCATCTAATTTAAAGTCCGGATATCACTAAACCATGAGCATTGGGCACCTCATTCGAAGAGAATAGATGCCATGGCATGTATAATGCCACGAGGCCTTATGGCTCATGGGAATTTGATTTTCGTTATGCTTTTGCATTCATGATTTTAGAGGTATTGTGAACGTGATTAATCATGATGCAGTGAATTAAAAAGCAATACATAACATATAGTAAAATTTAAGTGGTTATACCTATCATCATTATTATCAAAGCCTTATCCAACCAACTATATATGTGTTTCTGTCTATAATAACAAAAAATAATTCTTACTATTGCAAAGAAATTAGAATTATAATTTTATGTGAGTTTCATTCTTCTCATGCTCATCAGAGTAAACTCATTTCAACAACTCTGAACAATTCATCTACATAATATTTATGTTTGATACAAATTACCCTAATATGCTTAAAAGCTTATCCTATATCGTTCTTGGCTAGTTGATGCTTGGCTGGTTAGGGACAGGGGCACCAACAACAACAAAACCTTAATAATGCATGGATGGGGTAGTTGACATGTGCAACCCAATAAAAGAAGGGTAGAGTTAGAGTGGGACCTGCTTGTTACTCTGGATGATCAACTGATCCAACCCAACCAGTTCCTTTGGCTTCCAAGAGGTAGTAGATATATCATGAAGGTACTGGGGCATAAAACAATCACTAGAAAAGAACCGAACTTTTTTTGTCCTAGACCGGATTTCATTCATATCAAGAGAACAAGAAGAGTCCAAGGTTATATAACATCGTAACAGCGCACACAAAGACAGGACTAAATAGAAATTAATTAACAAACATGAGAATCACAGAGTGACTGCTGTGGAAGTCGCTGTGGATAACACACCTGCTACACAAAGACAGGACTAAATAGAAATTAATTAACAAACATGAGAATCACAGAGTGACTGCTGTGGAAGTCGCTGTGGATAACACACCTGCTAGTTGCACCCAGGGATTGATCCGTGTCGACATGTTTCCTCACCTCTCTTTGGCCACTAGACCAACTTGGCAAAAACTACGTACAAACTAACCTAAAGAAAGCTCAAAAGAAAAAAAAGAATCCTACAAAAGTCTTAAAGTTAAATGATGTCACTGGTTCGGTTGGCTACAAATTGCAAAATTGCACACTGTTCTTCGACAGGAGTTTCGCCCGAGCCGTTTTGTTTGGATCAAGCATGAAATTATTATCCCGCCATGTTAATATTGAAGAATGGTGGACTGCATGATTCAAATCATTAAAGATCCTTCGGTCAAATCACGAGCCTCGGCAATCTGGTGGGTCATGTGGAAGGCCTGAAACAATTTCATGATTATGGGGAGTGATATGAACCCAATCTCAGCTATCAATGTAGCTAAAAATGTGGTAAGACCTCCTGAATGTTGGATGAAACACCTTCATTTGAAGGTAGGCATTGTGTGACATAATTTCTAAACGTGGTCTCTACATTCTAACTTCTAAACGTCAGCCCGGCCACAAATGTATGAGCGCTGCATATAGCACAATTTCTATAGGTGGGCTCTACATTGTAACTTCTAAGTGTGTCCCCACAAATCAAAACTCCTAAGGGCATGTTTGGATGTATGGTAAATTGAAGTAAAGTGAAGTGAAACGTCAAATCAAGAGATAATAAAATATAAGAGGTTATGATGGTATTTTGTATTTAGTTGTTTGGTATGGAAGCTTTTTGACTTTTTGTATAAAAATGTGGAGTTTTTTGTCTTTCAGTGGAGAAAGGAGGTTGCTTTTTTTTTTTTTTTTAAAAGATGGTAGGAATTTTGAAAATGTGTACTTTTAATATAACCCATTGTCTTTTTTTGTCTGAATTCACTTCACCTTAACTTAACTAGTTAACTGCCAAACAAGCTCTAAAAAAAGGCATGTTTGTTTGCATTAGAATACGTAGAATTTCATTGTCAAATGTGTACCGCTGAAGAATTAAGAAAGAGGTGAAGTGTGAATCATACGAGGTAGCAAATGAGACCTTGACTTTTCCAAGATTTGAATTAATAGCGCAACCGTTGGGTATTCATTTCACACATTACCTTGATTCAAACCCCACCAAAGGGAAGTTATTTGATGCTTATTTTTGTCTATTCAACTTATATATTTATTTTTAACCACTTATAGCGTGAAGTTCCAAACCATAAAATTCTTATGCATTCTATACAAACAAACGGGCCTTAAAAGATTCATCCTTTTCAGATGATAGCCATCTATATACTTATGACCTTAAAGCCATACTAGTGCAAACTTAGTGTGATTCAGTCTACAATAAAATAAACATCACTCTAATCAAGATCAAATTTGGGCCAATGCCAACAAAAATAGTAGGTGAGTCATGAGTTGGACAAGGTCGAATCGAAACAGGTGGAACCTGCAAAATGCTCAAATGCTCATATGCAGTTGGCTGGTGCCTCATCATTATCCTCATATAAAAAATACTGGGGCCATTGAGTTCAAATCCATTTACATTTATAGTTAGTTTTATAGTTTGAGAGCGAGTCCAAAGGAAGAAGGGGAATCCACAACAACTTTTGTTTTTGATACTTCAAACACATTCAACATTAGTTAGTCAACAGCAATTGTCATGCATCTTATCATGTGTTGTGGACTATGGTGCATGTTGTCATTAACTTGACTTGATTTGGCATTTTCTGCTGTGATTTGTTTATAATATGCATAAAGAGAAGAGTTTGGTGTGCTAATGATTCTGGTCAAAGGCATTCTTCTTCAGATGGGAGCAAACTACTCCTATGATGCGAACATGGCTGAGAGAGGAACTGCAGAATCTTTCCTCTAATGACACAAAATGTTAACAAACACAGAGCTCATCAACCCCAAGCAAGCAACCAACACATGAGACCACATGGACTGCCATTTTATATGTACTTACTAGCAAAGATTGAGAAGACCTTAATGAGACGGGGCTGGTCAAGTTGATAACTTGATATCAGGTAACGTGTGCTGATGTGTGTTAACACAATAACAAATATTAACCATAAATCAAAGTCACAGTTTAACAGGAGAAATGACCACATGCTGATGACCTCTCCCCATGTTGTCACCTTGTGTCAACTCACGCATAGGCCATGTTAGTTTGATCCGATCTCATCATCATCATCATCAAAGTCTTGTCTGAACAATATATGTTAGTTAGATCCAATCTCATCATCAACCATGTTAGCTAGTTCAATCTGATCTTTTGGTAACATATACCATGCGATGAATAGGTATTTGTTGAAAATCCACTCCTATGAGAGTAGTATATGTTGTTAGATTGATAAATGCATGAGAATCTAAATCAATACTTAATCTTGAATTTCATGCATTGATTAATCCGGATTGGATAAGATAGAAGTGAAATTTGGGATAGCACCAATCTGGCTCCATGTGGGTCAAGACAATGTGCATATTGAGTCCCATGCCGTCATCAACATGGGACCATTTATCGATTAAAAAGAGAGAGAGAGAGACAGAAAGAAAGAAACCCCAAAACAGGCTCTCCATGTCCACTGAGTCAACCTGACTCAGCATAAGTTTACGGATAAACCGCACAATTGTTTTAGGAGTATATTATATCGTTAAATATTGGTAATTAACGCATTACTGCTAGTTGACTCAGAAAAGGGGGCAATTCAAAATTCAATTGAGTTAAGTTGGTCAAACTTGAGTTGTCAGCTTCTAAAACTATGATCTAAGCAAATGCCGCAGGTATTCATTTGAATGCATAATGCTATTGCCTTTATTTTTACAACTACTGAAGTGGTTAGTCATCTGGAAACAAAACTTTCTGGTCTGAGCTCTAAACATAAAACGTTTTGCAGTTTGGCCACTGAGTCAAGTCGGTTTTGAGATTGTGAACTCACGAGTCGGTCTTGGCCAATGAATGTAGGTGTCAAACACAAGACCTCTCTATTTTCTGAGGTGTAGAGTCCTGATCAATTGAGGTACCACTCGTTGTTTAGGCCAAATATGAATTTTAAAAAATGATCATCAAATAACCTTTCCTTCTCTAGAAATAGAATCACCTTCCATTTTATTTGAGGCTCATAGTGGAAATTGACATATGCCTTTCTTTTCTAAGTACTTATGACTTATACCATATCTATTCAATTCCTATGTATTTTAATGCAACCAAACAGGCCCAAGTATTATTTTGTATGACCCTCTCTCCTTTGTTATTTTTTGGAAATCTCTGCGTACGTTTCTCAGCCTTTACAAAGTAAGCTTTGGGCCTTCAAATTCTTGTAAACCACTCCCTGTTACTCATGGTTTCATTTCCCTCTGTTCGATAAAAAAAATCTATCGTAATAGAAACATTAGGGGTATGTTATGGACTAGGCTAGTCTGATTGCAACCTGAAAGGGGCTTTTTTAAAGGCCTAAACAGTGTCCTCGTTCAACCAGAGCTCAAACTTAGCTATCCTACATCTCCAGTCTACCCTCGAGGAACTTTTTAATGTCCGTCACTCACTAAGCTATCAGCCTGGGACATCTAAACGATTCACTGACCATTCTTTTCCTCAATGCAGGAGTGCCATGTCCAAGATAATATAACAATTTGGGGATTTTCAAGAAAAATGAAGCAAAGTTGGTAGAAAAAGCTAGACAGCTCTATCACCTTTATTTCTATCTCATATGGATCTTATTCCTCCACTTGAAGAGGTTGGAATGTCCCATATATGTATTATGTTGGGCAATAGACCTATCTCACATTCATGATCGGACGCACCTGATGAACCAATTGCACCTTGCACAGACCACATATGCTAAGATATGGCCTTTGAGAATTTGATGAAAAGAAAATGAAACACAATCAAGCATTTTTTATTTTTTATTTTTTAATAAATAGAAACAGAAACTGAGATAGCTTAGAAGTGGTCTCTTTGTCTTAACAACTATGCCTGTTCCTGGCTTCCTGCAAAATGTGAAATTTAAATGCTTTCAACAGTTTGCATAAAATCTTCTCTGTAACCTTATAGCCCCTGTTATAAATGGACAAGGATTTATTCCGTTCAATATGCAATTCAGTAACAGATTTACAATTGTGTGACAGATGATAAGTCTGGCAAGTGAGCATTGTTTCCTGTCTATAAAGATTGGGATGCAGATCATCTATCGGTCTGAGATTGGGTGTTAATCACAAGTGCCTGCAATTCATTATTCTGTTAGAAAATCAATTTGGTGGATTTACAGCAATGAGTTCTCCCTGCTTTGAGCTCCAAGGCAACAAGGCTGAAGTTAGTGGAGGTAACAGCATTTGAAACCGAAGAGCTGGCCAAATACAATGTCTGCTTCCTCTTCCTTTTTTTTTTTGTCTTCATATGAAACAACCACTACTTTCATCGCATCCTGGAGATGCAACTGAAATGTAAAACTTGAAACTAGTCATTAAGTTAGGCTATTCGTGCTCGAAGCTTGAAAGCCGGGAGTCTGATAGAACAGAGAACAGCTGTGTCTCTACAAGAAGCTGCAAAAACCGTCCCATTTGTGGGTTAAAAGCAACGATATTAATCAGTTAAGTAAGATAATAATGGAATGATACGAAAGCTTAGTCAAATTGAGACCAGCAATAAAGGAGCATTTGGGCTGACCAATTCTCTCTCTCTCTCTCTCTCTAATCCCACGCTAACTGAAATTGAGTTTTTTTTTTTTTTTTTTGGAGTCCGCATCATTTACAAAGAATCCTGCTAGGTGGAGAATTGTACATGACAACCTGATGGCCATTCAAAAGATGGAACATGTGGCATGCTCACCAGTCCCACCAGACAAAAGGGTTTGAATATTACACTTACACCTGAGAATCATCCCCAATAGGTACTTCCAACCATCCAATCTAAAAGCCACGAAATGGCAGTCAAAATAAAAACCAGTAAGTAGCTCATAATCACTGCCATTGATTAATAACTAGTAACACTGCATTGACCCATTTTTTACATTTTATGTTATGACTTGTGAGGCTGGTGAATCCCACCAACACATGCCCACTTTTAACATGGTCCTTGAGCACAATTGTTCAGTGTTATTTTTTGATCTATTAATTGCTAGATTTCCCTGGGAACAAAGCAGGATTCCTATGTTAGGAATCCTGACAGAAATTTTAATAGAAATTAAATGAAGTCAGAAACATAATGCCATGAAAATCTTAGTTTCATACCCCATGAAAACCACAGATCAAGACTGATTGCCAAGTGGGCCTTGCCATAGATTGTCCAAAGTTGACAAACAAAAGGCAATAGTATCTACCAAAAATGTTTAAGCTATGTGGTACTAGAGTATAGCAGAATTAGGGCCTTTCAAAGGCCACATTTGTCAAGATGAGAATAATCTAGTTCCTGAATTTTAAGATGCAATACTGATACAGGATTCGTCCTTTGTGCACAAGTTACCAAAAGGGGTGAAATGGTTAGTGATCATTATATACACCTGACCACTAATTTGATTTGGCCCTACACCAGTTCCTCCTCTACCCTTCATCCCTTTCCAAATCTGCAACTTCTCACATAAATAATAGAAATATGGACCCAAGATCTTTCAATCAATGGGACGTTTTCTTTTGCAACCAGCCCATCTCATCATAGTTTGGAGCCTGTCACCAAAACCAGTTTTGGGTCCGTTTTGATGGAGGCACCATATTTCATTTGGGGGAGCCAACTTGTAAATAATCTGTCTGGTGGTCCACCATATCAATGGTTAACATGAACAAACAATTATCAAAGTTTTTGTGGCCCACCTAGGCTCCACCCGTTGACAACCAACAATTTTTGCTCATCCATTAGAAAGATTGGGAGTCACTTAATCATTCTCTTCAAAACAAAGTCTGTGACAAGCTCCAATTCTGGATCCGACCAATACCTGTGTCACAAAGGCCCTTTAAGTACTTACAGTTTATTAACTGTTACAGGATCAACTATCCAGTGAAGACGAAGGGAATAGGGAGCGAGCAGGTGACAACAAACAACTCAATGAAAGAATGATTTCTTTTTTCCTTTAGTAATCAAGATGGACGTGGGGAATCCAAAGGAAGCGAAGCTAATGCAAAGCTAGCCCTCAAGGTGGCTTTGTGTAATGCCAATAGGAACCTAAAGGAAAACAAAGAACTCCCAAAAGGCCATAACCCCGTTAATGATATGAGACCATTCCACAGCCTAGAATCCTCGTTATCACTCTAGAAATAATATTTTACAAAATGCTGTATTGGAGGTTGCAAAAAAGGCCATAACCTCATTTATCCTATGAGACCATTCCCCAGCCTAGAATCCTCTTCATCTCTTGAGAATTAATATTTCGAGAAATGTCGTATTGGGGGTGGGTGAAAGAAATTACAACCCCTTTGACATTGAACCAGGGTATTCATGCATCAGATGGAACTTTGTGAGCTCTCCTAGAATGTTGGATGTTTTTCGACTAGTTTGTTACTGGTTAAATATATAAGACGAGGAAGGTACACCTTAACCGCTTCATTATGATAAGAGTGTTAGTATGGAAAGTTGGAATCAAAGACCACACCTCAGTACATAAAGCTACATGAAATTTGGAAATCTTCAACAAGATTTTTCAGAGAGAGAGAGAGGTTCCGCAATGGCAAAACCTTGTTCATAGTTCTTTGTTTGAGTTTTTTTTCTCAAAGTGGACTCCACTCTTCAGAAGCTTGGCTAGTCAAGGTGTCTCTTCAACTTTGTGGTTCCTATAAAAGTTTGTAGCAAAGTTGGAAGGTGCTCATTTACATCACCTTACTGTTCTTTTTTTTGGCATGTGTGTTGGTGAGGTGGTGGTACTGGTTTTCCTTTGATTGGAAAGACAGAAGGGGAATAAGCTAAAATACTGGTAAAAAGGCTAAAATGAAGATGACAGAAGGTTCAACAGCTCATCCACCCAACATATTTATATTTAAAAACAACACAAAAGAAGATGTAAAGAACAAGACACGAGTGTATGAAGAAACAAAGATATAGAATACCTTGATGAAAGGCCGGTCTCTAGTGGGGAATGAGTCAATAAAGCTTTCCTTAAGAAGCAAGGACACCTGAAAAGGTCAACCAACATACACCAAGTAAAATTAGAAACTTAACAAATTTAAAAGGTAATGAATAATAAACATTGCCAATTGCAGGTAAAATTTATGTATCTAAGAGCTATAGATTTTGGTTTTTTTTTTTTTTACTAACCTTGTCATTGTTTGCTTGCACACTAGTGATAGTATGAGAACGCAAATCTGAACAAAGCGATTCCAAGTAGCTTCTCATTACATTTAAAAACTGCCACGCGGCTTCAGCCTAAAACACATAAAATAAAAAAATTACTATCCAAACGAAGAAGGTGGAATGAGAAAAAAAAAATCACAAATTTCATTTGATATGTGTATAGGGAGAGGTTAAAAGTTCTGATTGATACTACCATTCAAACAAGAGAAGAAGAAGCTGAGAAAGATTGGTACATGTATCGGTATTTTGGTTGATTCAACTTGATACATATCAATATATTCCTATTTGTTACAGTTGTCCAAACCGCCTTATTTTCCTTTTTCTTCTTTTTTTTTTTTTTTCCCTGAAAAAGAACTTAGAGAATAGCTTTTCATATCCACTTGCTCATAGATTTAGATGAGAAACACATGAATCAAAGCCCAAATCTTCATCGAGTTGCTTGTGTGTCAGTGCCCACTTCCATCATTTGTGCTTTCCATTGTTTTTGGCATTCCAGACTCCAGTATATGCCTTTTAGTTTTATGGCAGTGGCTTGTACGTATTTACTTTTATTACACTTACCATTTAAGAAAACTCAAACCAATGAAAAAACCACCAAATTTGGAAATAAAATTGTGCAAGATGAACAAACTTCATGTCTGATGCAGTCCAAGAAGTGCACATGGATGTGATGTTAACGATGACATGGCACATGCCCATATGACCCAATGGGATGAACCATGGGGCCCTTGTCCACATTTATTGAGAACAGCCCCATGTAGGGTGCTGCCATTTGCTACAGGCTCAGCAACAGACAATCAGGCCCAACCAGGCCTGTGCAAGCCTAGTAAGGAAATGACTGGCCAATCAGAGTCATGGTAGTACTAATAATTATTTCATTTTTCTAAAAATAAAAAAAGGAAAAAATAAAAGAGAAAGGTTGGACTACATGCACCAAACAATGTCTGAGACTCCAAACTAATTCATGTTATACTGGGAAATTCCGACTTCTTATAACACTATCAGTTTATCGCCCATTTTATGATAGGATGTAAGGTAGTGATGAATTCATGTTATCTAGTCATTTTCTTTTTTTATTTATGTTTAATGGCTAAATTTCAGCTGAACTCGTTCCATCTTCCCGCTTTAGATCGAATCTTCATCGTAATTTAGTACAGACCTTATCCAACTTTCCTCTTTGAGCTGTATCTTCACCAAAGAAGGCTCTTCAAAATTCCAGAACTGTCTGGTTGAGCTCAACCCAACATTCCTAAGCATGTTCAGGACTAGTTTTGGATGGCATCAGCCTAAGTGATGCCAATAATAATCTTTCCATGCACAAGGCAAAAAATTATATATATATATATAGAGAGAGAGAGAGAGTTAGTTGAAGAAGAGGAAGTGGAGAGAGAAAGGAAAATAAGTAAAAGGAAGAAGAAACCCTGGATCAGATACCATGACACAAAGTAGTTGACTAGGACATAAATGAACTACAAGGATGAGAGATCTCAATGTTACAGTGCAGAAAAAATAGCATGTCATACCCTTCATGTAAGTCTTGAGTGTAGGGCAAAATTAAAAAAAAAAGAGCCATAAAAGCATATAATGTAATACTCCTCATGAGTACATATGCAATACTCTTCTAATAACACAGTATAACTCTTGTAAGTACATATGCAATACTCTTCTATCATACATATCAAAGTGAATTGCACTTCAATAGAAGCTAGAGTGCTAACAAGTGAAAGTATAACAAAGCAGTAGATTTGTTGAGCTAGATAGTTTGTGAACACCTGCACTTCGCTGCACTTATATACAGGATGCCTTCTAGCTATTGAGTTCTCACAAGAAAGTCTAGCATGGATTGGCCCTAATCGAGTAACAAGTTCTCTGTGACGAGGAAGGTGGGGAAGTGAACACATCTTCACCTGCCATAGAAAAATTGTATAAAGAAATTTATACCATCAGAGCATTAGCAAAAAGTTTAACAAGTCAATTGTAGCAAACTGAGAAAATGTACAGACACCAGACACCATCAATGCTGCACAAAAAAATCAATTTATGTAGAACCCACAGATCCGCTTTTTCTTCTTCCAACTACTTCATACATGCACACAATATATTTTCAATCGTCAGATTTAAGAATTCATCACATAGTTCGTTGCAAACAAACCAGCTAAATATTGTAAATCAACCACTGAAACAATAAAAGTCATGGACGTAGCTTAAATCAACATTGATTAACTGATTAGAAATAATATTTTTTCAATAATTCACATTGATTTTTTTCCAAATCATTACCATTTAATCATTTGCATGAGCTTATGATGAGGCTTGAAACATTGTCTAGCAGAAAGTACCTGAGAACTGAGAACTCCTAGATGGTTTCTAGTTGTGAGGCATACAGGTACTACTGGAGGAGGATATAACTAGTCATGTGAACCATACATTGTGATGTAGTACGGACCAGGCTGAAGTCAACTGGGCCAACCCATTGACCCATGAGTCAACCCGGTCCATTGGGTTCAGCCCATAGGCCCAATTCTTTAATTATTAGGAAAGTCTTGGTGGCTGAGAAAGAGGGACGATCATATCTAGAGGATCTGCCTCATTGTATTTTCATGCTTACCATTATCAAGTATTCTCTTCAATTATGGTGTTGTCCATTATCTTGAGTGTCCCCTAATGCTTGAATCCATCTTTGGATTCGATCAACCCCATCTGTGGTGTTGATCTATTCGATTGCGGATCTGAGGCTGCACCACATTACCATTTTATCTATATCTAAATTTAAAAATGAAAGGAAAAGGTTATAAAGGATGGTATGCTGTTGATCTTGCAGTCAATGGAGAGTGGAAAGAAGTATCTAAAAAACCAATATTTAGAAAATTATTGCAAATCTCCAAAAACTCACTAACCTGGTCATTCTGCACATTAATGCGGATGATACTGGAACTTCTAATCTTCTTATCAGCTGGTTTATTTTGTACACCAACCTCCAAAACCACACAGCCAAGAACATTAAATCAGCAAGGACCATTTAAAGCAAAATCAGCAAGACACATTCACAATAAACTATAAATTCTAGGCATCATTCTCAGATTGTGTCAGTCAGCTTTATCTTGTCTTGCTTTTGCTGCTTAATTGAATATTTACAATAACTTAAGAACGAAGAAAATAGAAAAGCTTACTACATGAAATGTCAACATTTCTTCCAATGAGTATAGAGACATATCAGACAAACATGAGCGGGATTAAAGTGATCATCATTGTTTGTCAATTTTCCGTCCTCCAGTTACCTTGTTACACTATTTTATATATTCCAACACAAAAAGCCTCTAAAATTCTCAATAAATCTCTTACTGGATGGCCATAAGCTTTCTGTCATCTATGTAGGAAAATTTTGGTTTTTTCCCTAAAAGAAAAAATCACCCTCTCAAACTAGTAGGAAAAAACATATTCATTAATGGTTATACAATAAAAATAATCCATAATTGAAATAAAAGTATTGGATGGTTACTAAGATAAATAAGCTTCATATGAATTAAGTGTAAAGTAATTTCAAAGTGAAAGCAGTTACTTCGCTAAAAATTTCAAAGCTAAAAAAAGGTGGCACATTATACAGAACAAATAGTTAAACTTAGTGAAACAACAAGCTTAAGTTTCTCCAATTTTCGTCAAATCTGAATACTGAGAAGGAAACAAGAACTACTTACAATGAAGGGAACTGGGGCATCAAGAAAGTCAAGCATCTTTCTAGGTAGTATCTGAAAAAGATCAATATGTTATCTTAGATTAAAACAAGCCCCCAATATGTCACACAATTACAAATTCCAGTAATTCAGAATGAAATAAATAAAACAAGCAAGACGCTATTCTATAAGTAAGACAGAATATAGAAGAAAAATTAAGAACCGTGGAAGTCTGTCCAATAAGATAACAGCACTATCCAGCATGATTTAAGGACTTATCCAACTAGAAACTTGACCAAGTGAACCATGTCTTTGCGTCACCAATCTCAGTCACCTTATTGGCAGGTACCTCACATGGCATAAGACAAGACTGATATTTGGTGTCAGCTGAGTCAATTCTTGATGTTGGAAAATTTTCAGTTGCACACAACCCAACTATGCAAATGAGGCTCAGTTGCTGATATAAACAATAAACCACAGTTGGCAATTTCATTTCTGATGATGTTTAAGGTTGACAGATTGAAATATTTCAGCCAGTTCCACACTTTGGTGCTTCATTTCTGAGTTCTGAGTTCTGTTTTGGAAAAACATTAAAATTTTTAAAATACACATTTAAAAATAGTAACAATTAACAAACTATATATTTAAAGAAAGGAATGTCATTCCTAGTGAAATAAATCCCAATAGTATACACTATATACATATTTGGGATTTCTGGGGGCCTGAAATAGTTTCCCATTCAAAAGAGAAAAAAATAAAATAAAGTAATAGAGAGTAGTTGCCCTAATGAGGGCATTTTTTTCAATAAAATTGGTTTCAGAAAAATGCATTTGCATGGGATTCCGCCAAAACTGGGAATTTTTGCCTATGTTGGATCAGTGAATTTGAAATTGAAATGCAGATTTGAACCAAACAGGTCTAAATTTGGGATCAAACATTTTATGGGGTTGTTTGATTTAGTACGCTACCAAACTGAATAGTTTTGGCCAATTTGGCTGAAACGAACTGAATTTGACTTCTATGCCATAAATTCACCAATAGGTTAAGAATAAACACAGATTTTACAATGAGGAGCTTGTCTGAAGGATTTCAGGATAGAAGGCGAGGCAGAGAACTCCTTTATGTTGAATATATGCTAATCATCAATGATTAAAAGCAAGAGATCTTTGTATATTTAGGTGATAAAAAGCATGGGATATTTGTATATTGCCTCCATTTTTCTTCCTAAAGAGGTCAACTCTGCATGTTCATCTCTTCTGAATCCCAGGGAATTATCACAGAAAAGTTGAGACAGGAGCTTGAAACAGGTCATTTTGAGTAGTGAAGCAGACAAATGAATAAAATTGACCAAGATGGCTCTCTAATGTAATAGGAAGATTTTCCGATCCTCTTTCCAAAGAAAAAGCTCTACACAAACATGCCTTTAGCATGACAAATAGGATCGACAGCATTCAAGATTCTTTTCTGTGCAATGACCTATTTGAAAATAAATAGGCTTAAGGGACTTGCATGTAATTTGGAAAAACTACAGGGGTTTTTTGTAATTATGAAAATGTCAATACATTATAAATATGGTTATGGTCACCCAACCCTAGCCACCACAACCATATCATTATTCCTCCTCAATTCTTCTTCTCTCACTTCATTTTCACCTCTTCTAGTCTAGGGTTTTTCTGACATTCTTGGGAAAACCTGTAGATCTTACATCAAGCAATCCAAACTAAAAGTGAGTGCGGATAGGAACAGGATGATTAACTTGTTTAGGCAAGAGAATGTCGATGCCTATGATCTTTGTCGGACACCTTAAAATGCCAAATCAACAACATTTCCATCACTATCATAGAAAGAAATGGCGAGGATCACCTAGACATAATCCTCTCCTGCTAGCAAACAATTCTTTGAAGCCTCAGATTGGGAAGTGTGCTGAAGTGTTAATGTGAAATCCATACTTCCACCTCAACCCATGGCCAATTCTCTCCAATTTGTACGTCACAAGGACCACCCCACATGGTCAGACTTTTCCACATCTACTGTGCAAAGATTTCTGAATCCCAGTTATCTTGCTTTGTGACCTCAGGTCAGTGTTCTAGTCTAAGAACCTACAAATGCTTTTAGAACCCACAAATACTTTTTACATTTCACCTCATACCAAAGTACAAACTACATCAGATATTTTAAAAGTTCCAGCATGGCAGAGACTCCACGTATAACATGAGACTTGCCTAATATTTATTATAGCTTTAATATTTCGAAAATCTCAAGACAGAATTTTTGCTTGCTTTGAACTGTTTGTTTAACTTACCGGAAGCAACAAACTCTGCCACTCGAATGGACGAATCATTGGTATAACCGATAAGACAGTTGCTGACAGGACACCCTACATAGAGCGTTTTAAGATATGAACAATAAAATTAATTAGAAAGTGACAAGCACTTGTTTCTCATTAATCACCTTTAAAATATCAAATGATCACCCCAGAAAAACCAGAATATAGCTGGGATCTGACATCATAATTACAAGAGAAAAGTACCAACACAGTAAAAACCTACCAAATTTGGGCATATGACTAGGACTTGTTTTTCAAGTAAAGCTCCAGTGAATAATGCCAAAACCTAAAACACAAATTATTCATCTTAGTCTTGTTCATGCATCAAAGTTAGTGTCTTCCAACAAATTATAAACCTGTGCAATACGCAATTAGAGAAAAGAGAACAGAAAACAGCTACAATGTGATATTTTTAATAATGAGCATTAGTTTATCAAATTATCTCATTTTTTCTTTCTTGAAGACATTAAATAAGGAAAGATTAACTTAAATGGCAGAAGCAGCATTGATTAGACCTATCGTATCAGAAAGTGAACATTAATAATTAACAAACTTATTTGACACAATTTGTCAAGCAAGATCAATTAATTGATCCATAAGAAAAGCTGTTGGACAAAAAAAAATCCGAGCCGGAACTAAACTAAGGCATTACACTTTCAAGAGACAGAGCACGACAAACTGTTGCGGTGGTCCATATTGATAGTGCCAAAGCTTCCTCAGCAGCAGCTGCTAATTTTGCATTAATCTTGTCATAGAAAGCCATATTTAGCAAAACAATATTCATAAAAATTTAAAATTAAAATGGAAAAGCAATGGATTGTACATCAAGATCAAATAATAATTGATCTTACCTCGGCAATTTCTTTAGAAGAACCACAAGGTTCTATATTAGAATACTTTTCACCTAAACCAAAAGCAGAAATGCCAGGGCGACTGTATGTAATTGGCTGTAAATGATCCAAAGGCTGAAAAACTATTTCAGATCCCCGTGGTGGCAGTGAAAGAGCATGATAACCACAAACGATCTGTAAAAGGTCATTTTTGTTCTCCTGTTGCAGAAAAGAAAACATGCTTTAGTGGTTGCAGGAGCTGGAAATACCACCAGCATGGATTTCAATTTTAACTGTAGAGCTAAGAACAGAACAACCTTTGCCCATCTCATTACTTGTTCATCTGTAGCATTCAATTCAAGACTAGAGCTGATTTCATCTTCATCCTCTGATCCAATGCTCTTTACTGAACTGTCCAAAGCCGATGATTTATTTAATCAACTCAATGTGAGAGAGAGAGAGAGAGGAACAACGGACACAAAATTAATCATTATATCCACCATAACTGATGAAATTGAAGACGAATGCAGGAATAGTTGAGACATTATGAAGAGAATATTTAACTAGCCTTTCCTTCAAGTTTTTCATAATCTTATTTGTCTTCCAGAAAGCAAAACTCTGGCATTCATCCACTGAACGTGTGGCAGACATGTGCACCAATTTGTCATTACATTGAAAGGCATCTGCAATGATGGCTGTAAATCAATAAGGGTTGAGAGAGCCTATCAATTGGATGGTCTAGACTTGCATGCATGTGTGCCCCATTATGGTGTACGCATTGCCGCAAAATCTTTCTTTCTAGAAGACACTCATTAGACCTAATTTTTGGAATTAATGCAATTTAATAGGGACACATTAAATATGAATCAGTAATTAAAGGTAACACAAAGATGATAGAGAGAGAGAGATAGATAAACCACCTATATAAGGACTCTGAACTGCTGACACGCTCTAATGTGCGGGCGGCAGAGTATTGGTATATCCCAACCTCAGGCGAAATCCGACCATTTTCATAGATTCCATTCATTCTTTCAAAACTATCAGAACGGGATTCTGAGGCCTCAGATGCAGAGTCATCAAAACATTGCAAGTTCTTCCTGATGTCCTTCTCTGGCTCTCTTGCTTGATTAAAATCTGAGGCCTCACTAGCAGAACCACTTTCAGGTGACTGAGGCTCCAACTGCTTAGGCGAATAGGTTTGAAACTCATTATCCGATAGAAGGCCTGCTGCGGCTGGTATAAGACCAGATACACTGGCAGTAGGAATCTCAGAAGGCATTGAATCACCTGAACTATCCCTGTCAGGGGAATCCAAATTTTCATCTGTTTGGGCTTGCGCTGTAACTATCAGCGGAATAGAATCTATAAGAGCCATTTCACTAACAAATTGTGTTATCCTTTCAAGACGCTCCTGTGCAATTATACTGCATCCATGGAAGTCAAAACAACGAATAGAAACATAGGAAGTATGCCTAACAAAGAAAAACTAAATGTCACATTTAATGATGATGAGTCAAACCTGTTCAACATCTCATAGTGTAGCTCAAAAAAGGGTACTCTTGTAAGTATGCAATAACAGCGAGGTGCAGAAACCAAAACATGGCTGAGCAGGCCAGAAGATCTAGGAAGTGGTGAGACAACCCCAAAAATATGTGATGTCCTCTGGACAACTTCCTGAACGTGTAAGCAAACACCATATAGGGTTGCATTGTCTGCCACCTGGTCAAAGTCAAATAGTTTTAAGATAGAACAAATGATTGCTAAGAAGAATAAAGTGTAAAGTTTGTCATACAAAACCAAGTGTAAAGTTTGTCATACATCTTCCATGAGTTTCCCCGTCATGGACCACACAATTAAAGACAAGTTGACAATAATGTATAGAATGAGATAGCCCACAAGTATACTAAGCTCCAATGCCCCTTATCCACAAACATGAATAAATCAGCACCAGCTGACAAGACCTTAAAGGCAATGGTTTTTGTGAGGCTGTCGTTTATAAAATCATTAATCTAAAGGCAGCGCTCAAATAATTTGAAGCCGTCTAAATTGAAAATGCATAATTGTAAATACAAGATAACAGGAGTTTGTATACAACAGATCAGGTTGAAGAACTTGCAAGTACTTTTGACTGTCTAGTGGGCTCCTGTTTGTCTTCTTATCTAGATAATTTATTTGCATCAGGCAGCCACATAAACCTTTGAGAGAACTGGTAATTGAAAGATTTTGAGGAGAAGCACTACCAGGAAAAGTAGATACTTATCCCTTAGAAGTTGCGTAACTACTCCAAAGATGCTCCAGCAAGTTTACCTATCTATTTTCCTTGTTTCCGTTGTCTTGTCCAATGTGTGATTAAACAGATTAAGAGGAATTGTGCTGAGTTGAAAGATTGAGTGGAAAAGAGAGAGGGTCATTTCGTGGTAGAGGGAAGCTCTATTAAAGAAGGGGGTTATGTGTCATCTTAAGGATGATAATAGCATTTTGTTGGGTAATATTGTGGGGTTGCAAGTTGGACGAAGTAAGAGACCTGCTAATTTATAAATACCACTTGCAGGATGGAGATGGGAGATAAACAAATGTGGATCCTGCCTTGGGGATATAGAGGGTGATGCAAAATTGTTTCAGAGAGTTTTGATTCATCTGATATAGAGTTGGGCGCAACTCATGTATCTGGTTTTGAGAAGATTTGTGGGGTGAATATAGATAGTATGTGATTGGCTCCCTTCTCTAATATTTGATAGGGGCAGATGGGTTTTCACTGGTAAAGAAGAATTGCAGATTGTCTAGGTTGCAATATAGTTCCCACTACTACTTCCAGAAGAAACTTGACAGATGAAGAGGCAGCTTGTCTTATTGGATTGTTTCATTGCTTGGATGGTATTTTACTTCCTCTGGCAGGTGTTTAGAATCAGTTGCAGAGGCCTGAGAGTAGACATACATTTTCTATAGAGTCTTTTCAAGCTAGGCTCCATGGAACAACTCAAGTTTGAAGGTCTCCTTTACAAAGCATTCAAGCTCCTCCATGTAATATACAAACTGCAAAATCCAAATCCAGTGCCAAAGCAGAATACATAGCTGTGGCTCACACAATTTGTGAGATCACCTATGCGATAATCAAGCAACCATTTACGTTGCATTGCCAGTAGATTGTCATTTTGTTCAAGACAAAGTTAATAACCGTCACTATCACAAACTTTTTACAGGATTTGGGATCAGCCCACTAAGGGTTTTGGACTCTAAAGTTGGGCAGGGGTCCATCCCTAGGGCTGCCGGATAGTCTGAATCCAATGTGGTGGATTCAGCCTCAGAAGATCAAGAGTCCAGACCAACCCAAGCCTTTTGGCAGCCCTAGTTTGAAAGAAGTCATAACATGTTAGATTTTCACAGAAAACATTCCATAGCATTTAAAATCCATGCTGTCATTAAATTAGCTTGCACATATAGATGATACAGTAACAGAATGCACAACTAACCTTCAAAGAAAAAATAAAAGATAAGTCATCCCTGCACAGATGCTCCTGCAGGTAATATTAAAAATGTTAAATGACGATCATTTATGGCTTAATTAAGAATGAAAATAAAGATAGGCTAAAAAAAGTTTTAAGAAATTGATGACATCACAAATGGGCTTTATTATTTTGATAAAAGTGCCCCAAGAATGGCAAATTGGAATCTGACAAGCAATTAATCCAATAATAAAGAAAAGGAGGTTCATGTATACTGTGACTAGGAATCCACCAGGCGTCCAAGAATACCTCAACAGTTAAGCTGGTTGATGATTCCTAAATCTAGTGACCTTTACATCTGCAACTGGAAAATGGGAAGAGAAAAACTTGATTGTCTTTGTAAAGATATGCAAACATCTCAACACAAAGGAGTGTTGGGAACTTCCTTTTTTTTTTTTTTTTTTTTTTTATCAGTAACAAATAATCAATGTTGAAAACTTCATCTGGAGAAAGAATAAACTGGAATGGTTAAAACCAAAAACACTCAACAAAATGATTTGTACATAAAACTGGTCAAATGCATATAGTAATATAAAAAAACTACTAGGAACTTTTAAGGAAAATGGAACAATTAATGGTTGTAGAGTTCACAAGTTATTTATGAAACAGCCTTCATTTGTTTAGGGATATTTCATATATGCATAATTATTTAAAAAGTTCTAGTGATATGGACAACAAAGGTATATTAGCATGCAGGAAGATTTTTAAGGTACCTGTCCATATACAACCTCATTCAGATCACTCATTGATGGTGTCTTCTCTAAATAGCGAGCCTGCATAGTTAAATTAGAGCATCACAATAATGAACCATGCTATAGAAACACGAGTAATATCAAAATCCAGAAGAACAAACACTCTGATGACCATGAATGCTTACATGGAAAAATGATAGAAAAAATTAAGTAATTTGTGTATGAGACATTAGTCGTATTATTATATCAATGCATTGGTTTTATCACATACCATCATAAAAAGCTTCTAGTTAATATATCTTGCAAACCATCAACTTCGTTCAAATCAAAGATGATGTCATGCTCAACTTGGTGAGAACAAAAGATAATGAGAAATTTACACATAACTACCTGCCTTTTCTAATATTTACAAACAACCACCTCTATTTTTAGTTTTGACATAGAACCACCTATACTACCCGACAAAATCAGTCAACCACCTAGATTGGCAGCCAAACCTGTTTTACCATCATGTTGACTGCACCTAACTAGTTTGTTACTACAAGGACATAAATGCCCTTACTTTACACTGGTTTGTAGTAAACTCTTTTAAAAATTCTTACCATAGAGCATGATGGCACGATCTTAGCTTAAAGAATGAAAACTTCATGGCCATGGTATGAGATGCAAAAGCATTTGGAAAGCTGAAAAGCTGAACTTTGAAACAAATATTTTTAAGAGATGAAGGAGAACATGAAAGGACAGGGCAACCATTATGCAACTATGAGGTGTACGATGGAGCCGGTGTCTGGCCATTCTTGCACCATGGTGCTCTGTCCATTGACTCAGTCTAGTGAGGTTCATGAACTTCTACCGATTTAATTATTTACTATATTGTTGTTGTTTTGAGTTGTAACTATTACAGCTAGATTTCTGCCATATTGATATCAGTCCCCGCAACGGTACATATCTGGGCATCTAGGGTAAAGTTCATATTCAACTAAAAAATGAACACCAGCCAGATGAATGGATCATTTAACTATGAACATTTTTGTACCAGATGAATGGGATCACTAAACTGAGACCATTTCTTATCTATGATGGCTCACGCCAGATGAATGATGGATCACTGGAAGATAGGCTCACCCAAAAAGAATGCTCATCCAAGGACATTGCTGACTTGTTCAAGATATATTTTTGGAGTACCTCTTATGGTTTTGATTAGCCATGTAACTAAAAATAAATGAAAGCTACAGGTAATAATGTGCAATTACTTTGCTGAGAATAAAACATCAAATAATGCAGTCTTCTCCTGCAATAAGTAACATGCGCTTCTTCATTCTTTTTTATTTTTTGGCGCACTTGTCATTTATATCTGTGAGTAGTTTAAAAAACTCAATACAGGACAACAGTAATGTGATGGAAACTCTGTTGGAAATAATCAAGGAAAAACTTGTCGATAAGTAAATACAATATTTCAAATTATAATACTAACAAATTAGAAACCACAATTAAATCTTCACTCAGAACAAATAGATATTAAAGAAGAAGAGGAAGACTTTGTTGAATATATTAGATGATATTAGCTTAAAATGTTACAACATGCTAAACTATGAAGGGTATAAAAACAATTTATACCAGACCTTAATTCCTCCAGGAAAACAGAAGGCAGGTAAATCCTTCACGCGGATAGCTAACCTCTTCCTTTGAGGATACTTGAAAAGTATCTGCAATGATAAAATAATCAAAGTGATATTCAGTTGGTGTTACCCACAATGAAGCCAAAAAAGACTAATCTAAGAGATAATTTGGACCCTATAAATTGTCATATATATATTAAACAGAAGATTTCATGCTATATCAATCCTGATATAAATTAATTAATGCAATCAACCTGAGGTTCCAACGGGGGAAGTGAAGGCCCTTGACATTGGAGGTTTCTGAAATCAAGGATTTCAGACTTTGCCACATTTGACTCGCAAGTGTTCCCTCTAGTAAATGCATCCTCGGTAGCCACTATATTAGCATCTGGATGAAGACCCACAATAAAAAACTGTTCAAACAAAGATGTAGGCTCCATCTGCTGTTTGTGGTCCTGCAAAATCATCCATCTGAATAACTTTCTTAAAATAAAAACATGACATGAAAGGTATCCAAATGAAAGGAAATGAAATCTACATCCATTAATTGAATTATCTGAAGTCTGTCTGGAGGAACATTGGCAAGATATAACTTGCAGGACTGATTGGTGACACCTTCTATTTAATGAGTATGTAAGAAGGGAAAAAAATAAAGAATATCATTCGAGATGGTGTGTGGATGTTCATTGAAGACAAGAAACACTCCAGCAAAGGCAACAAGTGCAAGGAACTAAGAAAAGGGGAAGACCAGCTTTGCAAATGAAGTAAGCAGGGGAAAACATGTTGGAATGTGGGGTTACAATGAGCTAGGATTTGACTAGGGCCTAGTGGAAAAGTAAGAAACATGCCTCAATACAAACAGATGGATTTGTTCTGTTATAGCAATCAGTCCTCCAGACAATATCAGAAAATTTTATTTACTTGAAATTCGGATTAAGTTTCCTAGATAGCACAGAATGTAGCAGGGAATATAACCCAATAGGACACGCACGCACGCAGAGAGAAACATACCACCCCTCGCGATTGATGCTGATACCACTGCCGCTTTTGATTTGCCAGGACCTCAGGATTAAAATTTGACCTTGAACCCTCTTCTCGTGGCGGGGGTACCCAGTTCCAAGCCCTCTGCATCTGGTGCATCCATCTCTGAAAACTGCTACTCCGCTGGTGCCTAGAATTAAGAACCTTTGAGCATCTCGGCCGGTGACTTGGCGCTGCTTCACCGGGCGCTCCACCTGCTTCCTCAGAAGCCTTGTTAGAAGCAAGCGTCGTAGCTGCCGGATCACCACCTGTGTCTGCTACTTCCATAATTCCTCCTCTCATTCAATCATCCCATTTCCATGCACTCAACATACCACTACCTCTCCCAATACCACAATCGAAATCCCCACTAAAATCCATTCTTTTCAACAGACACTGTAAATTAACAACAGACAACAACAGCAGCAAATCTGAAATCTTATAACACCATATCCAATTCCAACCTCGCAAATGAAAATATCAACTTTTCTCGAACATAACCATTTAATTCCATCGCCTCAACATCCTTGCAGTTGCAACTTGTAACTCCAATAAAACAGAAAATCCCCGCGCAAACAGAACCACTCAAACGATCATGAAATCTTCTGAGAAACAGAAATCAACAAAATCAAACCCCAACACATCCCGCATTCAATCCAATAACAATAAACCAGCCAATATGCAGCAAAAAGAAGCAAACTTTTCAAAAAAAGGGAGATCTAAGATGCATGAATAGATCGAATTACATCAAAACATATATCAGAAAGCAATGCATTGCAGAAAGATCATCAAGAATCGAACCGAGGAGGGATAAAAATGAATAAAAAAGAGATCTTGCTACAGTAATCTTTGCGATTGCGTGTCTGTAATCGCGATGAGCGAGAATCTTCTGCAAAAAAGTTACCTTTTTTGCGGTCGAATGAAGAGGAAAGGAGAAGAAAGGGCTGAGCTTTTTCTAGGGTTTCCTTGTTTTGTTTCGTTTGCTTTTGCATAGAATCTGTGGGTGTGGAGGCGAAGATTCAATTTCATGGAGTTGAGAGAGGAATTCCAGCGGGAGAAGCATATAAAAAGGAGGGAGGAAAATAGGAACAAGTCACGTGACAGGGAGCCTCTCTCCCTTTTTCTCTGATTTTGCTTGTGGGGTTTGGAGACCATTTATTTCAGGGGCTGTAAAAACTCCCCAACTACTTTAAATAATAATAAGAAATAAATAAATAAATTATTAATGGGTATAGGGATATTTTAGCATAAATAAATAAGAATAGGGATGGCAATGAGTCGGGTTCAAGGTGACATGGCTAGATCTCCTCCAATTAGACGCTAGTTTGGTTTTTGTAATATTTTGGGCTATAGGCTGCTATGGGATATATGATATTGACCCGAGTCGAGTCCAGATTTTGGTTGGGCATAATTCGTGCTGCCCAATTTGTAATATATAGATTTTTTTAGAAGAAACAAATATGCAAAATTTTTTGTATGACAAATGACAGTCAAGTTAAGCCCACTCTGCCCTATTTAATTTGCAAAGTTACTAATAAGAAATTATATGTCCACAATTCTGTTTTTTGAAAAGTTCTTATTGAAGAAAATGGTTTATTTGTTTTAAAAAATATCTAAGAAAATAATATAAAATAACATTTCCAACTATTTTGAGGCAAGGATTTGTATCACATGTCCGGATGGGGTCAAGGCTTCAAGTATAATCATTCAGGGTAGGGTTTGTAGGAGACTAAAACCCATCATCATGTGTACATATGCTTCTATAATGCATGTTCGCGTCCATCTGATTGTGAGCCAGTTCAAGGATTTCCACAGAGCTAGTTGATTCCAATAATGGGTGGTTATTTTCCTTGTAATATTTACACTAGTTGTGTTGAAATAATTGAATTGATGATCTCAAAGAAAAGAGGCTCTTTAACTTAAATTAGTAACAGCATCCTCAACAAAGGAACCTTCGTGTACATGTCATGGAAAATTGGTTCTTATTAAAATTTGGAAAAAAAATAAAAATTTTAAAAAATTGTGAAGAATTTAACCCATTTTTATGCTTTTCCATAATAAAAAAATGGTCACACTAAATATAAATTTAGCATGGAAAATCAATTTCGATATTGTCAGCTTCTTTTATAGAAAAAACGGCAAGACAAACATGCCATGCAATACAATATGATCTTACCCACAAAGGGTGATAGACTATTAGTGATCTGAAATTTCAAGTCACATCACACAAACTATACAAAGTGGTCCATCCTTTGCACTATTCATTATAGAATTCTAAGAATAATTTAAGGGGCCCGGCCAAGAACTGACCTTACAAGATAAGACTAGATGATGCTTGTTCTTTCGATTGTAAGCATTATTCTTTGAGTGCTCTATGGTACTCTGCCACACCACAATTTCAAGCACTCTTATCTTTGTATAATTTGTAGATTCTAACAGCACTGATGGAAGATGGAAGTCTCTTGTCTCTTATGTTTTTGTGACATGAAAGGTGCGCGAGATGCCAGGCAGCTGTCACCTTTGGATGTCTCATATTTATTTTAATGGCTATTGTAGGCGGTGAAAATACGACACCCACTTAGATTAAGATGAACTTTGTAGATCAGGGAAGACCGAACGCTGAGAACCTGAAATGGGAAGGAAAATGGCTAGGGTCAGAGCCCCTGGCTGTAGTGAGCCGAAGGCGCTCCGATGCCTGAGTTAATTATGGAAAAACTAAGTAGGAGGAGGAAGAAGAGAATGAGAGATTGGGCTATGAGTTTGCATATTGCGTACCTTCATGGGGCTGATCCCATGTATATATGTAGATTCATCATTCATTCCCTTTGGTGAGTGGGGGTAGGTGGGGTAAGGTCGGCCTTTCCTTGACATTCTGCGATAAGTAAAAATGGCACATCCCATCAACAACTTCCATGCTTTCGGTCAGTTGATGTTAAGGGATGATAAATCTAACTTCTTATCGTCATAAATAAGCGATCCTATCGCCATAAATGAGCGCCCCTATCGCCATAAATGAGCGCCCCTATCCGTCAAGGCATGCATGTACTTCTCACAAGAGTGTGATGGCCTACTCTGCTTTTAGTACTTTTACCGGGATCAAGAATGGTCCGGCTCGGCTGGCACTTACGTCGAGCTGCCGAGCTGACATTAGCACAATTTTTTCTCAACCAAGAGGAGTTAAACATGCCAATGGACTTGTAGCCTACGTGATGTCCCTAGATTTCTCGGATAGGGAATTGAGTACCGTGAGTGTGCAGATGTTCATATGATTTCAGGTTGAATTTTCATGGTAGTATGAAAAGGTTTTTCACTTTTTACATTTTTTTCCCTTGATAAAGCGTTTAGACAAACATACCCTTGTATTGTATATTGCATACTTGCATTATCATAAAACATGCAACCTACTTTGTGGGGTTCAGAAGCTCACATGCGTACTTACTACAAGATGGTTGGTTGGATATGAGAACCCAATGTGGATTGTAGACAGTCTAAATCTCTCACCCCATGAGTTGACCAGTCAGTCAGTCATATTCACCTGAGCATGTAAAGTTGTTCCAAATCTGAAGAGTTGAGTGTCCTCGTCGGACTCTTTGGCTCTTTGTCATCACCATAAGACTGTTTGCTAACTGGGAAGACATCAGCTGAGAATGAAGTCTCGATGAGACGTCATGCTTGAATCGTACGTCATTTTCGTGAGATTGTGAAGGATTAAGCTCACCCAAACGCCAACGCAACCATGCAGGAACTGAGCAACATCACAAAAGGACTTCACAGTTCTTAGTGTCGTGTAGCGACTTTTAATTAACTGGGTTTTTTTTTTCCAACAATTTAGAGGGGTGAGGAATCAAAAGGAAGACAGAAGTAGATTCCACAAGGTCTCACTCTTGTGGATGACATCGTCCGAGAGACTATATGTACACACACATGTAGGTTCTGCAGGTGGTACAGTCTCACAGAAATTGTGAGAGTGACTATATTAGGCCCTTGTGTGGCTGATTTATATGTATGACAATAAGGGGAAACATGGTGATGGAAAGATCTCATTTTGCATTAAGGTTTGAAAAACGAAAGAAGAAAAAATACGGCCGAGTTTGATCATCTCAACCCATGATTTAAGAAGTTAAAAGTTTATGGTTTTTTTTTTTTTTTTTTTTAAGTTCGATCCAACAGTTGGTGTAAATCACTGTAATAGGGGCCCTTGTTCTGGCCCCCCAATAAACCCACCGATCGAGTATCAGTCCTTGGTGCATTGTATCCCACCCAGTCCTTTAGGAAAAAAAAGAGAACTACCAAGCTCTTTGCTTTTATCTTCATCAACTATGACTTTTCCTAGATATGGTGGGATAGGTTTTCTTCTGCTTTCATACTAGAGTATAGTTACAAAGCTAGTTTCGGCAAAGCTTTCACAAGCAATGGCCATAAGTAGGACAGCCTTTTTCCAGGCTTATGGTAAAGGAATAATAAGCTCTTCATAATCTTTGGTATGACAAATCCAGCAGTAATCGGTGCAGTAAAATGTAACCAATCTCTTGATCTGATGGGCAACCAATGGAATTATCAGATTCTTCTATCAAAATTAATGTTCTTTTCTTCAAAAAAAAAAAGAAGAATAGAAACCCTTCACCAGTTTATGTTTTGAGGTACAAAAACCCACTGGTTTAAGTTGTCTTAACTCCTTCAGTTTTAGCTTTGGTTGACAGATCAAAGGGTACCCTTGATGAAACATTTATAACACGGAGACCAGGCTGACCAGCCTACTGAGAACTGCAATGCAAGTGGCATATTCATGGACTCCTCGCAAGGAGAAGTCATAATAAAATGGCCATAGGAATTGCCACTGTCATATTGTTCAATTTTTATCAGTTGTATCACATTAACGAATAAAGTCAAGGTCCACATGTTCTCTATATCTACATTGCATATTATAATACATCCAAGGAACTTGTAACAAGTACTTCGTGATGCCAATTTAGACTCTTTTAATCAACTATACCAATTGGGAAATCAGAAGCTGTTTCCCTGTTATATAAAAAGCGAAAACCACCTACATCTGGCAAGAATCTCAAGACCAACATGTTCTCTATATCTACATTGCATATTATAATACATCCAAGGAACCTGTAACGAGTACTTTGTGATGCCAATTTAGACTCTTTCAATCAACTATACCAATGCCAATTTAGACTCTTTTAATCAACTATACCAACTGGGAAATCAGAAGCTGCCACCTACATCTGGCAAGAATTTCAAGACCCACGAGTCATTTCAACCATGTCCCTAGACCCTAATAACTGCAAACCAAGATCCATTCTCCCAAATTAAAAATAAAAAATAAATAAAATAAAAGGATTTGGAGCATCAACTGAGCATCCTAAATATAATACCACCTCCTCATGAAGATGTTTCTAAAACATACTCCCAACCCAAGAGGGTAGTCAAGTAAATGGAAAGTCCTATCCTAGCTCCAGAAGAAATACATTAAATATATACAAATAAATGGCAATATATAGCAAAAACCCTTCATAATGGGGTTTTTATTTATTTATTTATTTATTGAGATGTCTTGAGCTAAGAATTCTGACATGCAGTATGAAAATGGCCATTCTTTTTTTAATTTTTTTTATCGGTGACCAACATTCTCTATAAGCCAACAAGTTAAAATGTGCAAGAACATGATATTTCAACTACTTGAAAGATTCCTTTTATTAGTTGAACACCCAGTAAAAGCACTTCTATATATATACACACACAGACGTCCAGATTACAGTGTCTCAGTGAAGGGATCATCATCCAATCTTTGTTTTTTTTGAATGGCAATCATAATGGATGAAAATATACAGTATAAAGCCAAGATGAGAAATAGGCGCCTCCTATTCCATTCTCCAATCAGAAAGAAGTAATGTCAAGCTTGAGAGGCATTGATGGTTCTGTTCTTCTCCATTTCGCGTTGTCTCTCTCTGTCCTTCTTCCGCTTGCGCCATTCCTCGAGGGCTGAAAATCAAATATTTCAATGACATAGCACTTCTGAAGCAAGAATGCCACTAACACAACAGAAAGATGTAGTGAAATTTTTATTTTTATTTTTTTGTTCATGTGTGTGTGTACCAAATAGTATAATGCCCCAAAAAATATACATCTGAACATTTTTAATAAATTTATGCCCACAGACAGCTCATAATCAAAAGATCCAATCTATAAACCTGTATCCAAGTAAAATTTGTTTAAGATTGCTATGTACCTAGAAACTAGACCCAATCAGTATGAAAATATGATAAATGTGATTTCTTAAACTATCCACCAAAGCAGGGCCAGAACCGGGCATGGTGCTTTAGACATTATAGGTAAAGATCCAAGATGAGAAGCATACCTACGAACCTAACTTGCTAGTAAACAGCATTATACTTTGTGCAACATTCCAAAATATAACCTAAATTGTCACCCTCTTTTTTTCTACAAAATTTGTACTTCATTTGCCAACATTGGTATGGTAGCTAGTGTTAGCCACATGTGGGGTGATAAAAAAATGGGAAAAATACTTGAATCAGATTTTTTTTTTCTCAGTTGCTTAGTTAGCAACACAAAATACTTGTCGCAAGTGCCAATGCTCGTTTAGCTAGCATGGCATCCATGTATGTGATTAACTGATGCGCATTTATTTACGGAAGTGCTTGTGAATTGTGACAATGCCTGTGTTTTATGTCTGTTTAACATGAAACTGCATTAGTAAAAATTTGTCCAGGTAAATGTATTTAAAACTCTGGCTACTTCATTGTCTATGATATAAGTCCAAGGAATGAACTTCCACAATTATAGGAGCCAGTATGATCAGCCTGTCTCAACTATACTCAAATTGGTAGAAATAGCCAAAAACCCAAGATGGTTAAAGAAAGTTACATTTCTTCTGTTGAGACACATAGAAATATCAATCGAGCCTCATAACTGATGATCAACCAATCCATCTCTCCTTTTGTTTGATCTTTTGGGTGTTTTTTTCTTTGCTTTGCTGTATTCCTAGAGTTATTTAGTACACTTCTATGCTGTGTGGCTATTGGTTTTTAAAAAAAAAAAATTAAGTTGCCATTTCGAGGGGAAAAAATCAAGCCACATAACTCAAATGAAGCTTCACTATGGTCTGGCACACTGTGATTGTCATATCATGTGGTTTTCCCCTTTAAGAAAGATTCATTACCGAACACTTTTCTCCTTCTAGCATGCATATGTTATAAAACAAGACACTGTCAAATGATCCATTTTGTGGTGTGTGACTGTTCATTTGTATAGTTATATCATGTAAAGCCAGTAGCCTAACAAACAGAACGAGAAACAAAAAGGTGACCAGGCTACAAATAGTCCATGAAAAAAGCAGATTATCACCTTTTTTGCTGTTAGCGTCATTCAAGGCACGGAGATCCTGCAGCCGCTTTGAAAGATCAGCTGCAGCAGTCTTCTTTGGAGCTTGGCGTTGAACAACCATCTCTGGTTCCCTATACCCTTCTTGTTGAATCTCCCTCACCTGGATAAATAAATCAGGGCTACATTCAATTAATATGCAGCTCACACAGAAGGCCCACAAAATTTAACAGTAACATTTGAAGTGCATTCCTTCAAACATGTCTATGACTCCTCTAGGCTTCCAAAACGCAAAACATACTCTCTTGATAAGTTCCAATGGCTCCATTGTACGGCGTATAGCTTCAGCCTCCATAATATATCTCAGCTGTACTGCATTAAGAATAAGCACAGCAAGTGTTGGAAACTATATTATGATGATTTCTTTCACTTTAATTAAATCTGTTAGTAATATTAAAAAAAAAATCATATGGCGACCCCTGACTGTGGAGTCCTGGCTTTCAGGATAAAGAGGAAGCTGAAACATTTTTCTTTTATGGTAACATGACTTGAGCCCACAACCTCAAGGTTGCAATAGTAAGCACATTTCACCATCCCGCCATACCTATTTGATGAGAGAAGCAGGAAAAGGCTTTTAAGTCATACCTAGCCCATCAGGCTTTCAAGACAAATTTTTAGGCCTGTGGGCCTGAATTTTATATCTAATTAATAAAAAAGGCTGGATCTAGTTTAGGAATATCTTTCTATTTAACACCCAGCCTAAGCCCAAACCAGGGCACTGTCCTTTTTATAACTATTATGTGTCAGGTTGGGCCTATAGATGTAATTTTTTTTAATCAGCAACAGCCTAAAGGGTAAACTATATTAAAGATAATGTTAAGGTACACACTTGAAACAACTGATTCCAAGACCAGAGAAACTACAAAACAGGAGTACTTAAAGCAGTGATTCTACCAACTCCCTGCTTTGCTAATAAATCTGCCCTTCAATTAGTGTTTAACCCACATGCCAGTAGATCACTTGAGTCAACAAAGAAAAAAAAATGTGAACTCATTGAAATAAAAGTGGAACTTCCACTACCCCATGGAGGCTGAAATCCAACACACAGTGTTAGAAGAATCACGTTTCACAATTAATCTCCGGACATGATTAGCACATCAATCCTTTACTCCCACATGTTTTAGAGAGAGAGAGAGAAAAGAAAAGAAAAAAAAAAAAAACCTTCTTTATTGCCATGCGACAAAGCAGGTATAACTGTCATCTTGCAAAAAAAAAAAAAAAAAGCCCCATTAATTGGAGCTGATGTGACACGCACTCCACTACCTTCTCTCCACCTTACCCACAACGTGTGATCTTATTTGAGATATCCAACTACAGGCTCAATTCTTTTCTTTTACTTGTATGGAATCATTTCCAATTGTAAGGTTCAAAATTTTAGCCGGGCCTTGCAAATACATAATCTCTATACAGGAACAAGCATTATTCTATGATTTCCACGTCTCCAACAGTTTCTGCTGGAAACTGGAATCATATCTTTTAGAACTCTTGCCCCCTTAACACTTACCATGCTGAAATTCATAAAAAGGTGCTCTACCTCTCAAACCCAAATCTTCCTCTCTGCAAAAATTGCACAAAAATGCTTCTACCTAATCAAAAGCAAACATCTTCTTCAGAAACAACTTTCATTTCCCGCGGAATATGAACCCCCATAAACGAACCCCAGAAGAAAAAGAAAAAGAAAAAAGGGGTACCCCAGAAGCAATACGCAGTCATCTCCAATTGAGGGGGGGGGGGGGGGGGGGGTGGTTTGGGAATTGAAGCCCTAAATTCCAACAATCCATTGAAAGATTTGAACTTTGATCTTAAAACGGCATTCGACGATGAAACATAGAAAGAAACTAATCCAAAAGCGAAAGAGGGATGATGAATCTGACATACCTGGGTCGGGTTGATTTTGGGGAATTCTTCGATTGGAGGAACCGAGAAATCTGTGAAGGAGGAGAGAAAGGGTGAAGAGATTGAAAAGAGTGATTAGGATTGTAGCGTTCCTGAAGGAGCAGAGGACCCTCAATTTCCACGGCTGCTGGTTTTCCATACTTTATTTCCCTCACCACAGCGGGAAAGAAGAGGGATTTCACTGGAAATGAGAAACCCTAGAAATGAGGTTCCATGAGAGGAAATGTGGAAAGTGTCGGATTGGTTTTGGAAAGTTGCAGTGGTTTTTGAGCCTTTCATGGATTTCTATTTTTACAAAAAGCAGAATTCGGCAGAGGAATGTGAGTGGACGTGGGTCCCACCAGGATATCTGCGGATTCGGATCCGATAAGAGTGGGTTAGGGCTGCTGCTGATGTAGGCCAATTTGGCATATCGCCGTGAAATTAGCACTTGCCTTTGATTTGGCATCAATCTAAATAAAGAGGGAAGATTTCAAATAGGACATTAGTTTTTTGCCTTATTTCAAAAAGGACTTAAATTTCAAACTTTTTAAGTTAGTCCCTAAGTTATTCAATAAATTTTGAATTAAGGATATCCCGTAATTTAAGAATATTTTTTTGCGACTTTTTTCCTCATTGTTTAAAAAATAGACAAATCACCCTTCATTTAAAGGCATGGCATGTTTTGGCAGCCACCAAATGCAGCCTATTACCAAAGGGACGTCGGTTGTCTTCAATCACTGTAAGGATGTTGATGAAGAAAAAGAGGAGAATGTAGAGAAATTGAATGCGAGTTTTATTTCAGTGAAGGGTAATTTGAGTAGTTTTAAAAAATTGAGAAAAAATTCATCGGAAAAATATCATTAAACAGATAGATGTTCTTTATTAAAAACTTCTTGGGAAACTTAGGGACCAATTTGAAAAGTTATAAAACTTTTGCCCTTTTTTTTAATAAGTCAGAAACTTAATGCCTTATTTGAAAATTTTCCAAATAAAAATCATTGCCAAATTAAATCCCAATGATTTGTTAAATTATATATATTTTTTTATGAAATCCAATGTGATGTGGTTATTATTTAGATTAATATCAAATTAGGATGAATATTAATTTTCTAAAAATTAATATATGCGAGGAGTTGAATTTGTTATGGGACGTGGTGATGATAAAAAAAAGTTACCTCACACGTACCAGTGAGACACCTTTTAGTAGAACTTAGCTATTTAAACAAAAGGTTGGACTTGGACTATCTAGAAAATATCATAGCATTTTAGAAAATAAAAGAAAATGATCTTATGGTAAAGGATTCTAATTGAAAAATACTAAAACAATCTTGAGAGGCTTCATTAAAGGTCAAAGAAAACTTAAGGACCTTAAAGAAAAAAAAAAACACAAGGGATTTATCAAGATTAAAATAAAGGAGCATTTTGAAAAAAGGAAGGGGCTACTAAACTTAAAGAAAGTACTTTTCAGAAAAAAAAAAAAAAAAAAAAAAAACACTTAGGGACTTGGTGTTAAAAAAAATAAGGGATTTTCATGGAAAATTGTAGGGGCTTTATTGAGAAGAAAAGAAAATGCAGTACTTATTTAAAAAAGAATGTTGAGCGTGGGATTGAACCCACGCCCTTTCGGACCAGAACCTTAATCTGGCGCCTTAGACCAACTCGGCCGTCTCAACTTTTGTATCAAAATTGTTATCGAAACTATTAGTATAAGACTTTAGAATCTATGTACACCTTTGACCTCACCGTGTAATTTCTTGGTTGAATATGTCAGGCGTACCTAAATCTACAATCAGGCTTTTAAAGCATACAAACGCAAATGCCCGGCCTATTTAGCAATATGCCGAAAAAATGGGCCAAGGTGTAGACCATGGCCCCAAAAGAGAGCCCATATCCAGCTCAATGTAGGCCAATCCATCCCTACTATAGTCTGCAGAAGATTAATGTGAGACGCATCGCATCATAATCATCTCACCACGCACTTAAGTACTTCTGGCGGCCACCAAATTCAACTGAAATGCTTATTTTTTGTATGATTAAAAGTATGGTATAAAATATCGGCCAATACCGGTTCATATTGGCCTATATGAACCGGTATCGGTTGATACCGAACCGATATTGGCCTATATGAACCGGTATCGGTTGATATCGCAGGCAAAATATCGCCAAAATATCGGCCGATATCAGCCGATATTTTGAATATATCGGCAGAACCGATATCTCGGCCGATATTTTGCAAAATATCGGCCGAGATAATATATTGTAAAAAACCCTACATTTTGTAAAAAATTCCCCCATCTTCCTCTTCTTCTCCTCTCCTCTCATATCCTTACTCCTTAGGGTCTGCAACCACACATCCCTCTTCCATCTTTTCAAATCCCACATTTATTTCTTAAAGAAAATATTATTTAAGCCTTAAGGTAAGAGAAAATCAACTTACACCAATTTATTATGTGTTTTTTATTTTTTTATTTTTAATAGATGAAGCATAGAAATCATTTGGTTTGTCACTTTGGTTGTATTCTCCACTTAGAAGTTAGATCTACATACTTTTATGCTAGATCTACTCATACACAAAATTTTGAATTTTTTTTGAATTATTTTATTTTTGATTTTTCAATATTTGAATTATAATATATCATTTTTTGGGGATTTCATCATAAATATGTTGTTTTAATAATTCATGATCATTGTGTGGTTTATAAATGATTGATTTACATACTTTTATGCTAGATCTATATATTTAGTATTTTGAAAATGATTTTATTAAATCTTGATTTTTCTAAAAATAATTGTTGTTACTTGTTAGTTGTTAGAGTATTTATGATACCAAAGGCTTATTAATAGTGTGTAGATGATAGATCTACATCTACTCATAGTCATAAACATGATTTTGAATTTTTTGAATTATTTTATTTTCGGATTTTTCAATATTTGAATTATAATATATCATTTTTTGGGTATTTCATTATAAATATGTTGTTTTAATGATTCATGATCATTGTGTGGTTTATAAATGATTGATTTACATACTTTTATGCTAGATCTATATATTTAGTATTTTGAAAATGATTTTATTAAATCTTGATTTTTCTAAAAATAATTGTTGTTACTTGTTAGTTGTTAGAGTATTTATGATACCAAAGGCTTATTAATAGTGTGTAGATGATAGATCTACATCTACTCATAGTCATAAACATGATTTTGAATTTTTTTAATTATTTTATTTTCGGATTTTTCAATATTTGAATTATAATATATCATTTTTTAGGGATTTCATCATAAATATGTTGTTTTAATGATTCATGATCATTGTGTGGTTTATAAATGATTGATTTACATACTTTTATGCTAGATCTATACATTTAGTATTTTGAAAATGATTTTATTAAATCTTGATTTTTCTAAAAATAATTGTCGTTACTTGTTAGTTGTTAGAGTATTTATGATACCAAAGGCTTATTAATAGTGTGTAGATGATAGATCTACATCTACTCATAGTCATAAACATGATTTTGAATTTTTTTTAAATTATTTTATTTTCATATTTTTCAATATTTGAATTATAATATATCATTTTTTAGGGATTTCATCATAAATATGTTGTTTTAATGAGTCATGATCATTGTGTGGTTTATAAATGATTGATTTACATACTTTTATGCTAGATCTATATATTTAGTATTTTGAAAATGATTTTATTAAATCTTGATTTTTCTAAAAATAATTGTTGTTACTTGTTAGTTGTTAGAGTATTTATGATACCAAAGGCTTATTAATAGTGTGTAGATGATAGATCTACATCTACTCATAGTCATAAACATGATTTTGAATTTTTTTAATTATTTTATTTTCGGATTTTTCAATATTTGAATTATAATATATCATTTTTTAGGGATTTCATCATAAATATGTTGTTTTAATGATTCATGATCATTGTGTGGTTTATAAATGATTGATTTACATACTTTTATGCTAGATCTATACATTTAGTATTTTGAAAATGATTTTATTAAATATTTTACTTTTTCTAAAAATAATTGTTGTTAGAGTATTACTATTACATGAATTTCTTATTTTATAGGAAGTTAGGAACAATGGTGCTGACCTAGATCCAGCATGGAGCTATGGTGAAGCAATCGAAAGCAAAAGTAAAGTAAAATGTAATTATTGTGGACGAGTGATCAATGGGGGGATTACCCGATTGAAACAACATTTGACACATGTATCAGGACAGGTGGCAAAATGTCATAAAGTGCCACCAAATGTGAGGGCTGAAATGCATGAGCTCCTTGATGCATTTGCAAAGAAAAAAAAAGATGTATAAGTAAGAAGAAGAACTGAGGAACTTGATGCATGCAGAGAAGAAATATTTGGTTCCTCCGATGATGACGATGAAGACCCGAACATGAGGAGGGCTAGGAGAGAAAGTGTGAGGTCACTTCAGGAGGAGGAAGAGAGGAGAAGAATGCAATATGAAGCAGCCGCTAGAGGTAGCCAATATGAGCATCGTGGTGGGTCATCTGGACTGGGGGGGGGGGGCGAGTTTGCATCGAGCAGTTAGTTAAAAACAACCCCGTGTTCGTGAAGATCCAGACATTGAGGAGATTGAACCTCCTACACATGCACCTCGTATGCCAGATGTGGTGGGGCCAACAGACCCATTTGCTTATAGAAAACCAAATTCAAAGCAGCTCGGCATTATGAAAGCTCTAAATGGCAAGTTTGGTAAAGCAAGAGAACATCTAGTGAGAGCTACTGGGAAGTTTTTTTTGCATGGAGGCATCCCACCCAACAAGGCATCTTCTCCTTATTTCACCACCATGTTAGATGCGGCTGTAGAACATGGTTCAGGTATAAAGGCACCCACCCCTTATGAGATTGGGTATGTCTGTGTTAAGAAAGAGTATGAGGAATTGCAGGCTTGGGTGCAAACTTTCAAATGGGCATGGAGGGAAAGAGGTTGCACTCTAATGTGTGATGGGTGGACGACCATCACACATCGTCATCTCTTGAATTTTCTAGTCTATTCATCTATGGGCACAGTGTTTATTAAATCAGTTGATGCAACTGATTACATCCAATATGCAAAATATATTAATAGGTTATTGAATGAGGTGATTGAAGAAATTGTAGTAGATTGTGTAGTTCAGGTTGTTACTGACAATGCTGCAAACATGAAGGCTGCAGGAATGTTGCTTATGAAACAAAGGCCAAGGATTTTCTGGTCTCCATGTGCAGCACATTGCCTGGATTTAATGCTTGAAGATATTGCAAAATGAAAAGTCATAGTGCAAGTGATTGGTAAGATAAAGATCACCAATTTTTTTTATCAGTCATATAGACTCATTTCTATGATGAAAACGTATACAGAGACAACCATGAACTACTGCGGCCTAGCATCACTAGATTTGCCACCCACTTCATTGCCATCGAATGTGTTTACAAGTATAGAGATGGACTTCTCCAATTGATAAAATCACAAGAGTTCATGAATTCAAAATGAGGAAAGAGGCCAAGTCCCATTACAAAAGAAGTATGTAAAACAATTGTGTCCAACAAATTTTGGCCTCATGTGAAGGGTGTCATCCAATATGCAAAATATATTAATAGGTTATTGAATGAGGTGATTGAAGAAATTGTAGTAGATTGTGTAGTTCAGGTTGTTACTGACAATGCTGCAAACATGAAGGCTGCAGGAATGTTGCTTATGAAACAAAGGCCAAGGATTTTCTGGTCTCCATGTGCAGCACATTGCCTGGATTTAATGCTTGAAGATATTGCAAAAGGAAAAGTCATAGTGCAAGTGATTGGTAAGATAAAGAAGATCACCAATTTTTTTTATCAGTCATATAGACTCATTTCTATGATGAAAACGTATACAGAGACAACCATGAACTACTGCGGCCTAGCATCATTAGATTTGCCACCCACTTCATTGCCATCGAATGTGTTTACAAGTATAGAGATGGACTTCTCCAATTGATAAAATCACAAGAGTTCATGAATTCAAAATGAGGAAAGAGGCCAAGTCCCATTACAAAAGAAGTATGTAAAACAATTGAGTCCAACAAATTTTGGCCTCATGTGAAGGGTGTTTTGAATGTTTTTGATCTCCTAATAAAGGTTCTTCGATTGGTTGATGGCGATGATAAGCCAACAATGAGCTTCTTACATGAGGCCATGGAAAGATCAAAGTTGGCTATTCAAGCAGATTGTAGATATTATAAAAAGTATTGGAAGATCATTGACGATCGATGGGGACGACAATTGAAACATGATTTACACTCTGCTGGTAAGTGAAGGCTATTTCCTTTAATATTTGAATTATTTTTATTCAATTCTTCTCATTATATTAATTTATCATTAATTAAAATTCATTGGTTTTACACTTTTACAGGATACTTCTTTAATCCACAATTTACGGATGGGCACATATCTGATGAAATCCGTTTGGGACTAAAAAATGTAATTGAAAAACTAACAGAGAATACAGATGAAGCAATTTGGGCTACTAATTAGGTAGGCAGTAGGCTAATTATAGGCTAATTAAGGGAAAAATCGAAAAAGTATATGACATTGTAAGAATGTAAGTTCTCTAATTTATTTCTCTACTTTAAATCTTCAATGTCTTTAGATTGATATATACAATGTACGTGCTGGAAGCTTTGGAAAGACGACTGCGCAAAGAGCTATCACACAGACCAATCCTGGTATTGATTGTAATGTCATCTCTATATTATTAAAGGACTCTAATTATTATTTTATTGACTCTAATATCATTTCTATTTTTATTTTCAGCTGAATGGTGGTTGAATTATGGAGAGAGTGCTCTTGCACTAAGGACGATTGCTATTAAAGTCTTTAGTCAAACTACATTGTCTTCTAATTGTGAAAGAAACTGGAGCACCTTCTCGTTTATCCACACAAGACCAAGAAATAGATTAACAATGCAGAAGCTAAATAAATTGGTCTACATCCACTATAATCTCAAGCTCTGGAGTAGAAATAGAAAGAGAATACAGTTTGAGGATCAACGGGATTATTTTTGTCCAATTGATTTGGACTACATCTTTTCAGAAGAGAATACAGTGTTAGGTGAATGGTTGGATGAACAAGAAGAACCAATGTTAGATAAAGACCCAGAGTTTGAGGAGTTGATGGAGGAATTGACTGGGGATAGGCCTGAGCCAGTAAGGGCCTCAGAAAGGATAGAAGAAATAAACTTGACAATGCAACAGGGACGCGCACCTGATACAAGTGAACCAAGGGGAAAGGAGGTTGACGAGGAGAGTGAGTCAAGTATTTCCACTTCATTATTATCAGCAGGAATTCCACCTGACTCTCCCGGGGATGAGGGTCATTATAGAGATGATGAGCCTCTCACTTATGAGACAGTTGAACATTTTCCTGGTACTACCGAGTTAGATCCTCGTCGTTGCTATGGTAGACATGTTGGAGGGACCGAGGCAGGGAGTAGTAGTGGCGTGGGCCCTGCTGGACAAGGAGTGGGAGAAGGTACTCATGGTCATTATGAGGGTTATGTTGACCAAGAAGGTGCCATGTATGGACAGTATGAGGATTATTCATATGACCCTAATTGGGTACCTCCTTCACCAACACCGATACTTTCTATCGAACAGATGTTAATTGAGCAAGGAAGGCTTCCCCCACGACTTCCCGAACGACCTATTCATGCCCCTCATTTTTATTTCATGCCATTAGATTTCAACTAGCCATCTCAAGTTACAAGGGATCACCATAGTTCATCATCTTATCAGGAACAATCTGAATATGGTCATGGGCATTATAGTGTTGCGCAACAGTATGGAGCATATCTTTTTAACCAATACCGAAGAAATGATGATGATATCGAGCCTGGGCGACACTCCACTTGGAATTAGGTTATTAATCTGTCAATCTGTCATACACTCATGGTCTTGAATTTCTTAATTTATTTGTTGATTGAGATAGTATTAAATGATGATTGATATGTTATCTTTATTTTCTTATATTTTACACTAATAAATTAATCATGAGCATCAATAATTGTTGCATTATATGAAATACTGGAGAAGACAACGAACTGCGATATAGACATGACTCATAACTTAAGGTGACCAAGATTTTGATTTATTGTTGTTACTAATGGAAAAAAATATTGTTTTCCAACATTTTCTAATATTCTGGATTTTTGGATATTTTTGAGAATTTTTTTGGATTAAAAAAAAAATTCACACTGCAACGACCGCGACGAACTAATATCCACGACCGATACCGATATCATATCGGTTTTTCGGCCCGGCCGAGACCGCGACCGAAACCGAGATTTTAAACCATGGCTAAAAGGCTAAACCAAGCACAGAATCTACAGATACATAACTAATGAAGCCGAATTTTCATAGTTCCCTCAATTCTTACAGCAGACATGCACTCGAAGTTGGAACATTGCACAAGTGCGTGCACACATTTGGCCCCCTCCTCTGGCACATCTGTATGAAACACCAAAGAGCTATTCTTCAGGAAGCCAAGGGTGTTAGAGGGTCAAGGCGTCTAGGAATGGAGCCCATTTAAATCTTGGTAACTGAAAAAGGTAACTACTGCAGATGTGTAAATGGCAGTTTCAGGCATTTGAATAACCTGAGTTATAGACATAAGCCGCAGCTGTTTTGTTCTAAGCCATGAATGATTACATGATACGACCATTAGAAGTAAATAGATTTACAGGAAACCGGGTTCCAAGGATACAAATAAGGCCCCTATTAGTTGACATGTTGGTTTCTTGACGAATGAGGTCAGCTGCTCTGCACTGGCTTTTTACTATTGGGATGCATCTGAAAGAAAATGGGGACAGCAGTCAACGTGCTCATAGCCTTGCCAACTAATGAACTAATGTGTACCCACTGGATTTCCTGTAATTTCAGAGATCCATCTCAAAGGTGACCTTGTCCACTATGTTCTGTTGCTGGATCTCCTGCACAACTGCCTTGACCCTCGGGTGGAGGGTAAGTACAGCACTTATCCCTGCTGCTGTGGTAAAGAATACATGGTGCACCAATTCGCTTTGTGATTAGCAAGAAAACAAATGTGTAGCTGTATTTGAGCACAGAGTAGCTGCTTCCTCAACCCGCTCACATAAGAATCTAGAAATGATTCGTTGCCTTCTCTCTATTAAAAAGACAAAGCATCAATTACTTAATATTACAGTTCAAAACTTTTACATGGAAGTAAACATCAAATCCTTTACATCGAAAAGATGCAGCAATTCCAATCCAAATCTGTGAACAGTTCTACTTCAATCTTGCCTTGTCCATACTAATCAATTCAAGGTCTTGTAGATGATAAATCAAGGGCATTTAGTCTTCGTCTTCTTTCACAACCAGGCTGAGGCTGGAGCGTCTTGACTTCTTATTTTGTAATTTCTCAGGGACTGCAACATATGATTCAGCCTTGACATCATCAATGGCTTTCTGCTTCCGCAATTCCTTGGATTTTCTCTGTGGACAAAAGAAAAAAAGCGGGGAGAAAACAAATAAATCAATCAGATGCATTCAAAGAATGCGTCAACATGATCATATAAAGGCATGCAAGATCTGCACATCCTCCAGCCAACAGTCACTGAAGATGCTAATAAAGTATGTGAAACTCATTCCACATTTACAAGAAAGCACCAACCCCAGCACTCTCAATCAACTGTACAATGCTTAATGCTAATCCATGAGACAATAGTCTATGCTCAAGAAACTATGATTCGAGGGGAAATTCTCAGAGAGAATAATGAATCATGAGAGAGAGAGAGAGAGAGAGAGGGAGAGAGAGAGTTGATTGGCAAACAGCCTTCGTTTCAGCTCTCATGTCAATAAGATGAAAAGAATCCTGCCATTTCAATCAATGAAACTCTAGCCTCTTGATGGATGTCTTAATGAACAAAAAGCTTCTCTCTCCCTTGTTTTGAATCGTATCCAATGGTAAGGGAATATTCATGTTACTTGGAGTAGTTGACATTTGGTGTTCAAATTTTGGGAGTCCAACAAATTTAGGAATCTTCTTCTTCTTCTTCTTCCTCCTCCTTTTTCTTTTTTGCTTGCTCTTGTAGGCATTTTTTAGAGTTTCTTTGAGGCTCGTGCAAATTTGGAGAAATTAAGCACCATTTATTTGGGGGCTTTCTCAAATTTTTAGGATTTTGGAATTTGGGAATTTTGCAAAATTTTGCAGATTTAGGTGGTAAGATTTTGAATTTTAACCTAAGAGTCTCAGAAAGTTGGATCGATCAGGTTGGGCATGGGTTACAGCTTTTTCAGTTAGGTCTACTTTGGTTTTAAGGAATAAGATCAAAAGTCAGGCTCAGGTTAGGGTAGAGTTGAAGGTACATGCTCATATCATGCTTGAATTGGCTCCAACCTGACCCAAGTTGTAGCCCCATTAAGTAGTCACTCCAAGGTCTCCCCTCCAATGGGCTCATATAAGCTGAACTTTGATGCCAGCTTTGACGGCAACCCTGGGTTCTCTAGATTCAATACAGCTTATCTGGGATCATAATCCATAGGTGGTAAGGTGTTCCACCAAACCAATGGGCATATGGGTAGTTAACGAGGCAGAGAAGATGGTTTTGACTTTTGATCCTGAAGTCCATGAAGAAGCTCAGGTTCAGTTGAGCCCTCAATTGATAGAGATTCAGCTGTTTGCAGGCAGTTGGGCATTGGTCAGAGGTGATTTCATGGAGCGCTGCGAACCCAGAAGACCAACTCCAGGGTCTATCCCAGGGCCTTGAAGTATGCATTTTCGGGTGTCTTAAGAGGGGCAGATGATGCATCTAACCACAATGCCAAACTGTGAGTGTCATATGCATATCTTAGGTTCAGAGATAAGATCCAATTGTGCAGAGGCCATAGCCACGTGTTTGTTTCATGGTTTTGTTTTGTTTCTTTGGAGTGCATCACCTTGGCATATCTTCTCCTTCAGCTTCTGCTCTTGATAGGCACCGTTTCTATATTTTTCCTCAATAAAATTTTCATACCATTCAAAAAGAAAGTTCAACAAATTTCAAACTAGGCATTTTTTCAGCTTAAATCCAATGGATAGGTCAGATGAGAGTAAAAATTGGGGGAGTGTGATAATAAGGATGTCTCTCAGGTGAATTTTTTTTGTGAACATGCGCACATCTGCTTTTACAAAAATTAAGCCAATGGAAACAATTAGCCTTTCCAGAGGGAGACATTAGTACAAAATCAAATAATGAACTTACCAAAAATAAAATATAAAAATAATTAAACCATTATTTCTATTTCTAAGAGAAAAATCATTGAACCAACCAAATCCAATATAGACAAGTATGCAATGATGCACATAATACCCATTTACACTATGGCTTAGCTTAGCATTGTTAAATGGATCAATGTCATGAGCAGCAAAGTAATGACGAAAAAATAAAGCTGCGATTTTTATGCCAAGATAGATCTTGGCATAAGAACGGACGACTAGAAATGCATACATAAGAGGAAATCTGCCAGTGGATCCAACAGGAGAAAATTGAGGTCTCAACTGGTATGGGAAATAACACAGAAGATTGAAAGTAGATTGTTACAAGGATGGAAGGAGACCTATAAAGGCCTAGAATGAAGTAGTAAAAAGTGACGAGTTAGATTGTGGAGTGACAGGAAACATTGAATTCAAAATCACAAAGCTGAGCCAGATAGCTGAACCAAGACTTCAGACTTAGACTTACAATGATGATAGCATAAGCTAGCTTCCAAATATAAATAGTATGATCGAAAGTAAAGGTGCATCAAGTACCTTTATAGACATTGCAATAGCAGCCACCTCACTCTTATCATCTTCAACAGATTTAGTTGAATCCTGAGATGCTGACTTCTTTGACAGTTCCTAGAGCATCCAGAGAGAGAAGTAAAAACACGAACTTTGACAAATAGATCACAATTATCATGTGTAAATAAGCTTGAAACCAAACCTTAGGAGGAATAAATGCTTCCTCTCTTTTCCTCTTCTTTTCAGCTGTCTTTTCAGCCTGTTTTTCCTGCTTCTCTTGCCATTTCTTTGCAAACTTCTTCGTGTCACTTAGGAAGTATTCACCACTTTCTAATAGGAGGTCCTCCTGAAAAACACATTTATCAAGTTTCAACCAATATACAAAGACAAAATAACAATAAACAACAAGCAAAAGTAAAAAACAGTTGCAAAAACACACTAAAAAGAAATCGAGCACCTCTGATGCAGCATCAGTGGATTCTCGCTACAACATTCACAATGCTTAGAGTAGTCCACACAGGCCAGTAATTTGGACATTGGTCCACCATGCAGTATGCGTAGGCCCACTGAATATTGCTAGACATCCTCAATGTTAGCAAGTTCTGTCCTATTGTATTTAATTAGTGTTGATTTGGATGAAAAGGGAAGGCTAATTTAGTCATTTGGTCTTTTTCAAGATATTGTTAGATGGCTGAGAATAAAACATCTCAAGTCACCTAAACAGTTTGTGAATGGTAAAAAAAATTGTAGTAAAAGAAGCCATACGGCATAAGAGATATATTTAAGTAACAGCTACAAGAGCAAAACAAAAAAGAAAGGATTAAACATAAGCACCCACAAACTCCAGAAAAAAGAACAAAATGGTTAATAATCAAGGTATCACGAGAAACTCCCTCTTTAGCAAGAGAATCTGTCATCAAATCAGTGCTTGTTTCAACATCTCAAGCCACCTATATGTTAGACTAGTCTTGGTGTTATTGTTATCAGCACCAGCACCACCACCACCACCACCACCACCACCACCACCATCATTATTATCCATTTATAAGACAATGAGAGGGCCTCATGTCCACACCTTTTCTTATCTCTGACTAATGATATTTGAGAGGCCATAGGCTTATATCTCTTGTGGCGCTTGGAAATATAGTCCATGTACTGGTGAGATCACATTTGCTTTGTGTCAACTGGCCAGTAATTAATTAGAGTCACACCATCTTTGTATATATGTTTTCGCATGTAATATTGCTCGTTGGATTTGCTGTTTAGGGCTTGTTGGAAGGCATGACACTTGTTTCCCCTCACATTTCACAGAGAGCGAGTGTTCTAAAAATTGGCCAAGTCGACTTGGAATCAGTCATGGACAAGTCGGGTCTCAAGGGACTTGGCCGAGTCCTATGGGAATTGGGAATTTGGGATAGCCTGGAGTGTAATAGCATCGGCTCTGCTTCTCTTTTCTCTTTCTACTTCTTCTCCATTGAAAAACAGGAATTGCAAATTTGCAGTTCCTCTCCTTCCCATTTTTCTAGAATTTGCCCTCCCAAACTGCAGAAGAAGATGGCTCGGTGGCACTGGGTATATTCGAGGGCTCGATGGGCACTGGATGGAACCCCTTAGGCTTCAACTCCATCTACTTCGACTCTAACATTCCAAGGGATGCTTATGCGTCCACTCAACAAGTGCTGGACATGACTCAGAATATCAAAGAAATCAAGGTTTGATGAATAGGGCATCACAAGAATCAAGGTTCAATGAATATATATGAATCACAATCTTCTATATGAGCAATTTGGTCACCATGCACACAAACATTCTCTGAATGTGGAAATAACTTGCATTGTTTTGCTAGACACAGAAGAGTGATAGCTGGACCAATCACAGTAGGTTTTTGTCTCCACATTAGAAATGGCATCAATAGAATTCGCTTGGTTTATTAAGAGAGCACCAAGCACCAAGAAGCACAATATAACTAGAAACACTGCATTCTTTGTTAGATGTGAACATAAGTGAACCAAAAGGTTTTTAATTTTAACTCACCTTACTGGGAGGTTGAGGAGGAGGGAAAGGTGTATATGGCTTCTTCTCTTTACTCTTCACCTTCTTTTGCTTAACATTTTTCCTGAGTGTAGAACAGATACAATAAAAAATAAAATAAAATAAGAACCCTGTAAAGCAGTGATAGTTGTTAAAAAAGACAAAATACAAGCATATCTAATTCTATAAATTAATAAAATGTCTAGATTTAGTCAATTCCATACTTCTTAAACTTAGGAAGAAACCTATCCCAGTTCTCACTAGCAAGTGCTGGATTTTTCCCTAGTTCTCGCTTCATCAGAAGGATCTGCTCGTGCCAATAAATATGAACATAGACATAAGAATGGAAGGTCATCATGACCAGATGTTTTGTAAAAAAAACAGTTACATAAGGCTCATTATTTAATTAATGAAATATCAAAGCAATTATTCGTTAATGCGCAGACCTTTATATGATATATAGGGTGTTGTATATTTTGGATGCAATCTTCCACAATCCTTCGAACTTGTTTTAGACCCTTAAATGAGCCCATAGCAGCAACTGTGTTTCCCTGGCCATATAGAAATGCTAAAAATTGTCAAGAAAGAGAACAAATAATATATATATGTATGAAAACAATATGGAGCTGGCAATGCGCAGATGATACAAAAGGTCAAAATGACAGACCTGAACTAGAACATAGCATCCTGTCAAAATCTCAATAGCCTACAACACACATGATCATTTGATTAGGATTTGAAAACCAAGAACAAACAAGAAAACAAAACCATATATGTTACAATGCTACACTTGAAAAGGTTGCACCATCCATACTTTGAGAGTAGAAGAGTTGGGGCCTATAAGATGTTGTCTTCGCTTAACAAATCTTTTCTGCAGGAGATAATAAATTTGTAAGAGAAAATTGAGAGATCGCCAACCACTATGAAGAAATGCAGATAAAACAACGAAGTACCAAGCATCCATTAAGAAATGACAAGAAGCAACCCTAAGATACTTCCAATAACTCATTAATTTGTCAATCAAGATTGTCTCAGACGAACTACCAACTATATATGCAGTAGCCAATCATTTGGAATACAAAAAGATGTACCTCATTGCGAACTAGGTTACCAATCTTTATAATGTCGCATTGCATCTCGTCATTCAGTATTTTAATTGCCTGTAAAATCAATGGATTCATAGATCATGAGAGAATTTACCAGAATCCACTAAAAACAAGCATCAGATGACAAGCCTACTCCAAGATGAGAACCATAGTACGTCTCCAGTCCTCAAATGTCAATAGCCAAAACTTGGTTTAAAAAAGTCAGAACAATGTCACCTATGGAAACATGGTTTCAAAACACAGTTTTGTGCCCATATGGGGTGAGGGCCTAAATAGTTACAGAGGGGGCAAAATATCAGTCTGTTTTGCCTCCCTTACCAAAAAAAAAAAAAAAAAGAGTTCAGAAAATTAAGATTTTGAAAAACTTCAGTTCAACAGTTTTCAGGGTGTTTTTCATGTAAATAAAATCTTGAAACGCATAAGAACTGATGGAAAAATAGAGTTTGAAACCAGTACTTATTGGGTGAAAGTGAAACCAATGTGTTTCCGCTAATTTTAAAAGCATGATCTAATTTCATTTCTAACTAGAATTTTTTTGAAAGAAAGTTGAACAGCCAGTCAATCTTTCAAAGCTTCTTTTTCCTTCTAGTTTTTCTGGATAAATTATGTGAATTAACCGAAGAAGAAGAACCTAGCCGAGCTACCCCTGCATAAGGGAGACAAAATACAAAGCAGAGCCAAATCAACATGGCATGTCTACAAAGCCCAAGAAATATATTTATAAAGGCTACATAGAAATGATAAACGAGAAACAGAAGCTTGAAAATAATACAAGAGTTATTGTTGTATCAATCAGTAAACCTGATGTATATCAGATAAACTTGAGATCAGTATGTAAAATAAATAGTATACCTGGGGTGCAGGTACACTTCTAGATAAAAGTTTGATGAGATCCCTTGCTTTAACAATAATATATGGATCCCTTGTCTTCCGAGTTGTTGAAACTGTCATGGATCCCTCGACCTGGGAAACAAAAGTAGCTCATCTCAACAACAATGAATTAACGCACCATGACACCAAAAAGGACAATACACAATTGAAAATCATAAAGGACTAGAAATAATCACCAGGGGAAAGTTTTCTCATTTTACAAAAATGTAGAGAAACAGTGAGGAAATTCCTCCAAGTGACATTATACCCACGTGGTAGCTGTGGCATTCATGAAGGATAGAAATAATTCATAAATGATGAAATCCCATGCATCTTGAAGGTCACATAACCAACTAGATTGTGAAAAGTGTAACATTATACTAAAAGATATGGGTATATGGATAATAGTGCCATGAAATCAAAAGAAGCTAACACTAAGATATTCCCTCAAAAAAAAAAAAAAAAAAAATTGCATACCAAATTGAGCTCACATGAAATACCATACTCTTTCAAAGCTTGTTTAACAATAGGCCAAGCATCTTGCAAGTATTTCTCTGGAAAGACAAACATCAATACAGGGCAATCATCAGAATCATAGAAAATGTGGCCAAAGTAGAAAAGATATTGTAACTTGTAAGACATCATAAATTTTGTCCGTGTAGCACATCTTTTTCAGTAAAACATAACAACTTATCAACAGTATTTTCACCAGTAACGAAGATTGAAACTTGTTTACTTCATCAAAATGGGTCAAACCCAGATTTTAAAACCCAAAACCCTAAAAAGAAGAAGAGAAGAAAGGATCAAAAGGAGATGGGTACCTCTATAGCGAGGGAACAAGGTGGAGAAAGAGCTGACTTCAAGCAATCCTCCATCATTCCAAGAGGGATCAAACTTTTCAACCTTCCAGTGATCGATGCTGGGGTCGTCCCAGGGCTTGGGTTTGTCGTGCTTTCCCTTGTGCTTCTTCGGCTTCTGCTCCATGAACCCATCGCCGCCATTCTCGTCCATTCCTCGTCTTCGAATTTCTCAGTTGCAGAGAGGAATTGCAGGTTTATGGAAGAAACAGAGGAAGGTTTTTGAAGAGCGATTTAGGGTTTTGCAGCTGCAGTGAGGACTGAGAGGAGTCGACCCATAGACAGGATTTTTGAAGTCCGGACTTTAACGGGTTGGGTTTTGGCGGGTTGGGTCCTGGGTTGTCAAAGGGCCGGACCAGGCTCGGGGTTCTCTAAGCCCTACCCTCAATATTATATATACTATATGTTGGGGTGCCAAACTTAGCTGTCAATATAATTTCAGATCCTATTTTGGTATGGCCTTCAAAATGAAAAGTTTTGGCCAATTAAAAATTTCGGCGACATTTTTCGGAATTACATTTCGAAAAAATATAAAAATATATATACACATATATATATAGAAAAATAAAAATAAAAATAAATAATAAATATGGGTTTAATCCATTCTAGTGAAATCTTTTGGAATTACATTTTGGAGAAATATAAGAAATACAAGTATATATGTGTGTAAAAAGTAAAAAAAATATTAATTATGTAAAATACCATGAAATTGACTGAAATTCAAAATGAAAAGTTTGCAGTGAGATATTGTTTCGGCCACTTGATTGAAAGGAAGATTTTCGGTCATTTCGGCTGAAACGATACGAACTTAATAACTATTGTCAAAGCTCCAGAGGGCTTTTATACCTAGGCCCTTACACGCCCTCGCAGGCTAGCACACGACCGGGCCCAAAGTCGAAAGAGAAGAAAGTCAACTTTTATATATGTATATATATTTTCCACATTGTCATTTGCAGAGTGTGAACCTGACTTTAACCCTCCTTTATTGAAGCTTGGAACAAATAATACAATGCAACAAGAAGCATGGTTTTAGATGAAAATCTTACTTTGTTATAATCTTATATTTAGTAGGTTAATTGCTCGGCAATCATATACTATTCAAGACAAGATTAGTAGAAGGTATGGGTGAATCTTATCTTTATAATGATTAATTTTAGGCCCATGATATAAACAAACATTCTAAGAGTAGTAAATAGTTCTGATACAACTCCACACCAACATCGTTGGAGCATCTCCAAACCCCATGTGCTTGGAAGGTGCCTTGAAAGTACTCCCACCTAATTAAATAGTAGTGGTTACCAAATATTTGTTTAATGGCCACATTATTCTTAATCCACATTTAGTTTGCATGAAATGAAAATTTTTCAATATTGTCATTACAATACAATAAGGTCGTTTCTCTATTGCAATGGTAAAAGTCTCAGGTGCCATCTGCAATTCTATTCCTCATTGCCATTTGATAGAAGTTGGTTAATTCCAGGAGATTAGTTTGGCTTATATAGGGTCAAATATTTGGACTAGTATCCTGGCTATGATCAGTAGTGCGGGTTAGAGGGATGTGGAGTTTTTATGATGAGACTTATGGAGGCATTGTTAATTAGATTCTCTTGCAAAATCCTCCTTAACAAAATCATATATAGCTGACTATGTGCCACATGTCGGAGATTATCATAAGTTAAGAAGGTTGGATATGTTAAAAAGATGAGTTCGTCTTAGATTAGGATTATATTAGGCTAGTGCCCTGATCTGATTAACCTTCTTATCATACAATATTCTTTATGATCACCAATTCACCATGTTCACCGAAACAACCATATAGACTTGGGGCATTAAGTGGGGCAAAGTGGAAAAAGAGCTTTTTTATTTTTATTTGCATATCTATATGAGCCGTTGGACTTTTGTGGTTTGATTCCTTGGAAAGAGCTACAGTCTCCATAAAAAAAAAAGGTTTGGAATCCCCAAAGAAGACTTGTGCACTATCCTGAGTTGCAGAAGGTCTTGTGAAGAATTTATCTGAAGGCCTTCATAAGGCCTGAAGGTTTTGTTCCTGTGAGTTGAGGCTGGGCAGCAACCAAATGTGCATTTTCAAAATTTTTGAAGCCAACAGGATTGAAAGTTAAATGGTTAATTCTAATGAATCAACAATGATGACTATCAAAATTTTAGTTTCAAAACTCTCTCCGTTTTTCTTTTTGTCAGAAAAAGAGAGGGAACAGTGGATCTTGGGCAATAACTATTGACTTTAGGCCCCATTGATACATTTTGAGAACTGGGTTAGAAACCATGATTACCAATCACCATTTCAGCCTCACCAAAAATTATCCTAGGAGTTATCACAAAGAAGAAAAAAATCATTTCTTGGATTCTAGTTACCACCAAGTTTTGATCATCACTATTTTTCCACCCATCTCAGAAAATCTACTGGTAGAGGGGAAGAAATTCCAAACGCCAGGAATAGATATTTTTTGCTTCTCTCGAAAAATGGCAAAAAGGCAAATGCAACCTAGGCCTATTACCATTTACTACCATGGCATTTCCTCAAGAGAACAGAAGAAGATTTCCTCCTAATGGGCCTGCATAAAATTTCAATTTGGAGTTTTTCTGACTATCTACTTACAACAGGTTTATTTAAATCAGTAGTAAACATATGATTGCGAGATCCAAGATCTCATTTCTGTCCCCTATGGGGGTGGCATTTTTCTCCCTTGGGTTTGTCTTTGTCAAAAATTTCTTTCCAACGTCACATGCAAGACTTGCGTTTCACACCATCACATTTAATGATACTTAGAAATAAATATTTATATTGAGAGAGAGAGAGAGAGAGAGAGAGAGTCCAATTTGTGGCCTCAAATGCAGGTCCATAGCCCCAAAATCTGATTGATAAGGTGACTAAATCTCCGATTAGCTGAAATGTTCAGTTCGACATTGACCGTTATTTAGTTAACAGTCAATTTGATGGCCATCAGTTGAGCTGACAGAATCATCATCTGTTCAGTGGGGGCTATGATCTGAATGGATTAGATTGAGATAAATGCATGCAACTGCCCACTCTAGTGCAATATTGGTGGCTTATGATTGCCAAGTTATGCTTTATCCTCAATGCATACAAAGCTGGGGAAAATCTTCCCCAAACCGAGGCAACATTCAGTGATTCTCTCTAAGATACTCTCATGTCTAGATCTGATCACTCATCAAGGAGCTACTCCCCCCTTGTCTCTAGTGGAGACAGGGATGCATCACTTGGGTCACCTTCAAAACAACTGAAATGAAAGGTTTGTGGAAGATCAAACACAAGACAAAACAAACGATTATTAGAATACAATAGGAAGTTATGCCAGATGGATTCTCACCCATGTGGGTTCTACACATGCTGTCTAAAAGTGCAAACAAAAAACTAGGCTTTTCTAATACCCCTGCCTGCCTCACCACCCACATGTCCAAATTCCATATATATACATAAACTATATGTATATGTATGTACAGAACATCTTATCCCTCACATGACTAGTTCACAAATCACAATACTAAATTCACAAACTAAATACATCCCAATCCGTTGCCTGCTTGTCTCACCATTTTCCTTTGATTAACTCCATTCTCCTCTGTCATGATCTAAGTCAAAAGAGACAGGAATCTATCACACAACACATAGATCCAACTCTGTCTTTGACCAACCACCATATACATTATGTAAGTCTATATAACAGGCACCTAATAGCGTCAAAGCACAATGCAAGTGAGCTTTGTGGTCTTTTGATAATCTGGTGATTTATATCCAGTGGCTGTATTGCTTATGACTGGCCCATCACTTACTGTTCGTGAGATCAGACACTGCAATGGCATTTGAAGGTCGCTCAAGAACAGGCAGCAGAGAGAGCCCCTAACAGCAAGAGAATGCTGAAGTGTATGTGTACTAGAAACTTCTCATTACTCATGGGCATGTTTGTGCTCAACAGTTTTCCGTAGGATGTTATTTTCACAGTAATCTTATTTTCTAAAGAAAAAGGAAATTGAAGACTTCAATTTTTAAGGTTGTAGCTTTCTGGGGTGCAATGTGGGTACATAATACATAAGACTGTAGAAAATGATTCTCTACAAATTCAGTCTCAAATGCTTTTCACAAAAATTGCTAAAGATGCTTTCACCTCAGAAAATGAAAACTGATGAGAATCTTAACACAACAATGAAAATTCATTTCCACTTAAAAACATCTTCAATTTTGTGGAATACCAATTTGTTATGACCCTATTTTCTTATATTTATTTTCTTTTTCTTCTTGTTTTCTTCAGTGGAAGAAGAACAAGAAACGAAGCTCAGTGAATTCGAAATCGAGCAAGGTGGGGTTGCATCAAGGAGCAGCACGAGATATTATAGACCAGATCTAATAATAGTAGGACTCTTTTCGTAGCACTTATTAACTTGAAAGTGTAAGATACTTCTACCAAAGAAGTGACTGCATTTGCACAGTGAAAGCAGGGTGCATGGGTCACAAGGTAGAATCAACCCATGTAGGCAGTAGAGTTCTACCCATTTGCAATGTGGCAGCACCAGCATTGGGCTCACCAGATGCAGGCAACTCCAGCGATGCATCGCTGAATAAGAAGAGAAGAGCAATCTCTCGGATGAAGGAGCTTCTCCGTCGGGCGGTGACAACTAAATCTGAGAAAGGAGAAAACAAACCATGGAAGGTACAACCATCACTCAATGATACACATCCAATTAGATTCTCAAACATGGTAAACATGTTTAAGTTGAATTCATATAATTCCTAACTCATTGATGATGGTAACGTAAATGTAGAAGGTCCTGAAATTCCGTAGCAGAGGCGCCCTCAGAGCCCCATCTGATGATATGGGCTCCTACAGTAGGATCAGCTTCTCATGGGATATGGGCAGCTGTTCTACCACTTCTGCACTCTCTCCACTATCACTAACATCTTCAACTGCAAGTCATATAACGAAGTCGAAAGACTTGAAACAGCAATTGGAATCCATCAGCAAGGAAACTTCAGCTAGTCCAAGAACAGTGGAAATCTTGAGAAGGGGGAATTGGATCACCACAGACTCAGAATGTAAGCTTCTCTCCATCTTATGGTAATTGTATTTTATCAATATATGAAATTTGTTGGGTTTGATTTGATTTTTTTCTATGAATATGCAGATGTGGTATTAGAGCTGTAAATTCTAATGCTAACTAGGGAAGGTGGTCTTCAACCAAATCGACATCAGTTGGGTACTCCATTAAAGCTTCAAACAATTGACACTCAAGTCTGCTGCTGCTACATTGTACTCTTGTGGAACTGATACAAACAACAACAGATGCTTTGTGAGATGGTGATGAGGAACCAAACACTTGGGAACTAACCCACCTGTAGCTTTTTCACAGAGATGTTATTATTGTTAACTATGTTGCTTGCTTTCTTCCCTTGTGAAAAAACTGTGATTCCAAAGTAGGGCTACTCTTGAAGCTTATTAACATTTCATAGCATCTTTTGAGATCAATGAAGAGAGAGGTAATTGAGATATATGAAAAGGTTTGAAAAAAGGTGATGTTATGTGCTCATTATCCAATATATGTTGCATTTCACCATTGAGAGTCCGTACTTGCACAATCTTCAGTGCAAAGGCATCCCCTGTTAATTCGTTATTCTTCCTATTCATTTTCTTTTAGGGAAATAGGATCAAGAATATGTTATTTGATGCTCATTTTTGAAAAGTCTATTATGATCTTCAATTTTAACCACCTATGTATTTAATTCCTATGCATTTTAATGCAAACAAACAGGGTGCTGAGGTTGAATTTAGCTAAAAAAAATTATGCATTGTAAGCTAAGTCTAACTTAGCCCAACTTAGATTCAATTTCCAGCTTGTCTTGGCTTAGGAAGTGTTTTAACTTATGCTATGTGTTACTCCTTTGTTTAAGGATTTGCAAGGATTCAACAAAATAATAATTAGCAAGTTCCATGAGATCTTTCAAAAAAAAAAAAGAGTTCCTAACAAGAGACCTCGTTTCTAAAAGGAGGCTAATTGTAGATAAAAAGGGAGAAGGAGGGGTTACCCAGTTGGTAATACAAAACAGTGCAGACAACAAGGGGCATCAGGAAACTCTAGTCTAATTAATATAAGCTAATTAGATTATGGTCTAAAATAAAAGCCCTGATTTTTATTCCTAATTTATAATTATTTTGTAAGGCAAAATTTAAAAAGCTCTTATTTAATGAGATACTTGGGGCCCACTTTTTAAAAGTGACAATGTAGAACTCACAATTTGTGTTATTTTAAAAACCTTATAAGGTTATTTTCATCTAAAATACTTGTAAATTTTGCATTGTCAACCTCCGACCACTTTAACTAGAAAAGCTCTGGAAAAAGTTAAGACGTCTCTCTTTGCTTTTAATCATTAGAGGCAAAAGTTCTAGTTTGTAAATAAGTTTCTAAACTAAAAAAATAGGGTTAGAGGTTTAGCAAACACTCTAATGTGTAAATAGGCTCTAAGGGGGTGTTTGGAAACGAGATATTTTAAGAGAAATGCTCTTTTGGGCTTGAGCATCCAGGAATTCCACCAAAATGCAAAAGGAGTGGAATTTCTGGACTCCCAAAGGTCAAAAGAGATATTCCATGTGGTTAGAATCCAGAAATGCTAGTAAAGAAACATGCAATTCAGAAATTCTAGGGGAAAGCCTGTCACATCATGTCCAGTAGTTCCTGGACGTGGTGGATTTCTGGCAGAAATTCCACTAAAGAAACAGGGCCTGAAGGACCACATAACACAAAAAGTACGTATGCTTTTAGCTTTTGGAATGAAAGCAACCAATCAAATTGAAGCAATTCATGCGAAAGCAAATGAGCAAATCAAAAGCCTTCAAATTTTACCTTCTCTATACTTTTAAATTGTAATTAGGAGCTTAAGTGTATCTAATCTAGGGAGAGTGTGTAATTGAATATCATTAATGAAGATTTGAAGCTCTTTCTTAATGTTTAGTAGCTAAAGCTCTTGGATTAGGCTCTTCTTTTGAAGCTAAGTAATGTGATTAGTTCAATCGCATGCATGTTTTAGTTTAGATTGCCTACTTGTGCCTTAATTGATTAGTAGATTTTAGATCTAATCATACTAATCTCTCTCATTTTTCATGCTTTGTCTCTACACTTGATACTTGGATAATCTCAATTAATGCTTTGTAGTTGGATTAAATTCTCTCATATAGAATGTTATAGTGTCCTTATCTTTGATCTTTTGTAACTTGATTTTGATGATTAATTGTTATGGTAGTTGGGTTATGATCTATGATCTTGGCTTTTGATTTCTTTAATTTGACCTTCATTGCTATATCATTCAATTCAATTAGACAAGATATTGTTAATTGAATTGTAGATTTGGCAGTTAAATTAGAACATGCATTGTTTGAATTTATTATGTACTTAGTAGATTTTGGATTGTCTAATCTCTTATTTTTATTGTTGTTAATTTAAATCTTTGTTTGAATTGTTATTTGCACTTCTAGATTGTTAGATCTACATTTTATATCACTTGTTTTAAAATCCTACACATCTCACATCACATCTTCACCTTAAATTTTCTATTTCCACCACCATTCATCCCACTAGTTTAGTGTAGCTTGTTAGACTAGCTTAGATATAATTAATTTCATATTTAAGATTGTTAGTTAGAATAGTTTAGTTGCTATCTTAGTTTTGTTCCACATTTCAATCAGTTTAATTCCATTTTTCACATATAGTTTAGTAGTCTTAATTGTTCACTTCAATTTCTATATCGGCTATATTTTAGTTCAATTCTACTTAAATTGGATTCATTGCTAGTTCCATCATCTCTCCGTGTGATCTATAATCTGGACTCTTTAGTCCTTTATTACTTGACGACACCGTAGTCTTGCAGTTAAGCGTTACACATCTAAATGTCGATCAAACAACCATTAATTATAATGGCCCACTATAAGTTTTAACACTTATGAGTCCCACTATTAGATTTGCCCCATAGTGCTTACAAATTTAATGTGGGGTCCTATAACCATATCACTACTACATAGCCCTTGTTAATTATCAATATTATATGGGTCCTACAAATGTCACACTTTGGGCTTTCATTGTATGATTGTAATTATCATGTTGTCATCATTAAATGGGTCCCACTATTTGATAGCTCTCCTAGTGTTAATATGACTACCACCATCAAATGAGTCTCACAATGATTTTTCATAAAAAAGCTAGATAGGGCCATTTGTGATAATCACCATTAGATGTATTATAGTATAGTTACCAACGCTTGGTGAACCCACCTTAATTAAACAACATTGCTTGGATCTTCTGATTTAAATTTATTCTTTTATTCTTATATATATTTTTTACAATAGATGGGTCCTACCATAATTATTAACACCTGTGATAACTAATTAGTGGGTCCCGTGTTGGGTTAATTGATTATATTCTCTCCATTTGTTATTTGGTACATCATTTTGTGACTTTTTTTTATAAATTGTCAAATACTTCAAAAGCATATTAAAATCTGTGAAGATTGCCAAACACCACAATCGACATAATATAATAATATGATACTATTTTATTATGTGATAATGAAATCTTATAATATTTAAACTTATTAATATTATATTATGTACTCATCCAAATACCCCCTAAATTATAAAGTAAGATAGATGCATCAACTTTGAGATGCAACATGCAAGTTGCAGCTGAGGTGGAAAAAGGGTTGGTCTTTTGTGCTAGAAGGTCTAAGCCTAGACCTAAAACAAACCGGTCATTATCCTTGGTCCTATGTGCTAGGTGGGTTTTAAACTCGCCGTCAGTAGTTTGGTTTCAATTCAAACTCTCCTAGGATTAAAGACTTTGAGCAGAAGATGATCTTTTCGTAATTAATCAACTGTTTGATCCAATGCAAGTCAGACGGCGGTCGGGTTACATGATTTTTAGCATTAAGTACATGCTAATTATTCTTCGTTCCTCTTGACATAAAATAAATATAAGAGAAAGGGCTTGTTTTGTATCTCTACTCTTATTCCCACATAGCCATCCAAAATAATGGCTTAACAAAAATTGTCATAAAAAGAGGCTAAAATAAAAAAAAAATGTGTTTCATCTTAAAAAACACTTCTGCCTCTATCTTTATTTTAGACCCATAGCTTTTATTTTTAAAAGCACATAAGTGGACCTTTTTATTTTATGAGAATTTCCCTTTACTCCACTAAAGTAGGTGGAGGATAGAATCATTTGTCAAATGCTCTTTATTATTATTATTATTATTATAAATATCCATCCATATTGGACATTTAGACAAGAGAGGTTGAATTAGAGATGTGAAGCATGGAATAAGAACTAAATATAGCAAGGAGACTCACCTTTGAGAAAAAGGGGCCTTGATTGTAATTCTAATATGGTTTGCAACACAAAATCAAATCTACAGGTCTTGACTTATGCATAAAACAATGGATAATCTGAAATACTAAGAGCGTATACCTTGCGTCATATTCTTGATGATGAGCAGTTTGGATTTGATCTAAAGTTTGTCCTTCCTTACAATCAACAATCTTTATTGATTAGGGTTTTCTCCTCTCCCTTGTCGCTTATCACTCACTCTTATATGCATGATAGTAGATAGGTACTATGCCATATGTCGTAATAATCCTAGTGAGATTTTTTTCCATCAAAGAAATCAGTTAGAAGTCAGTTTTCTTAATTCCTCAAAGAGCCAAACGAGAGTCTTGATGAATTGTACTTTTTAAAATACAATCCAAGTCATAATTAATTTATTAAAAAAAAGTATTCATTAATTGTTTTAATATGGGTCCCTATAATTATTAGACATGTGGTTATGAAGACTACTTACATCTAAAAGTGACATGACCACCTTAGCTAGAACCATCTCAGCTTATACGACTCAAAAAAGAAACAACACCCCACTAAAGAAGAAAGCAAACAAAACCTCACTAAAGAGAAAAACAAACAACCTCAAATAACAGTCTGGCTATGATCTCACCACTCAACATCAACCATAACTAGCACAATGCCCCGTGCTTAGCACGGGCATTAGAAAAAGAAGTCATATAAAAAATATCATTTAATTTTATGACATAAATAAAAACCTCAATTATGATTTAATGTGTTTATATTTATAAAATCTAAAATAGAAGTATATCTCCCTCATAAAGAATTTATAGGCTTTCTTAAAAAGCAGACAATTGAAAATTTAAATAAGTAATAAACATAGTATTTAAAATTTATAGTAGAAACATGAAATATGAAATATTGAGATGGAAAGAATTATAAGAAATTTAAAATATGAGATTTTCCAATTAAAGGCAGGTTTGATAGTGAGTTGGTTGGGTTTAAGGTGGGTATAAAGGTTTTTGGACTTTGACCCGGGATGGGTTCGTGACAAGCTCAGATTTCCCATTGATAAAATTATTGCCGCATAGCTTTATCTAAAACTCATACCATGACAACAAAGAAAGGAAAAAAAAAGAAGTGATGGGGGAGACCTAGCTTGGATGGGGACTAAACAAAAAGAGATAAATAGGTGTTTTTTTTGTTGTGGGGGGTGGGGGGTTTAATAAATAATGACATTTTATTGACTTGAATAAGATTAAATAATATTAAATGAGAATTCAAAATTGTGGAGGATGGTCAAAATCAATTAGAGCTGATTTCAATTTGAAACCAATCTCTTTCATATATAATATAATATGATATGACATAATAATTGGAGGGAATCCTCTTTAGTATCAGGATTAGACCCAAGACAAAGGATTAGAACACAATCCAATGAAATGTGGATCCATAGATTGAGAGTACGAAGATGACTGCATCCACTTAGTTTTGCTCTACAAAAAGGAAATGCTACTAATTGAATCAACAATCTCAGACTTCTTATAGTCTCCCTGCTCTTTGGAGTCGTCTGTTTGGACCCATTTATGTATGTAAAAGTTGCAAGTGTAATGTTTATACTTGAGCCATTAAGAATGACGACTTTGGTAGCTCTAAATTAATATTTAATTATAAGATTTGTAGAAAAAGGGACCAACTAGTCCAATGCGCCAGAAGTACAAGCAACATTTTTGGCCCTGTGCACTGGAGCATATTTTAATGCCATACCCCATGACAAGTCACCATCCAAAAGCCTTCTCTTCTCTTCTTATTTTTCTTTTTTGGCCATTCCAAAAAGCTTCAAATTTACAATAGCCGCCGTTAGCATGTCAATATGACCCATGTTAGCATCAAAACAATTTATTAAAATAATGCAGAAATGATATCTGTTTATTTATTTTTTTATTGAATCCAATATAAAGAGGGGAAAATTACCGTATGGACGGCCCAAAACCCGACATCTACCGAATTCTAGATGAAAGACTACAAATTTCTGAATAGAAGATCGTACATAAAAGGACGTCTAAAGTGGGACGGTTTTACCCTTTTTCTTGCCAGAAAAGCACAATGATAAGCGAGACCTGTTCACGCACAACTATGAGCTCAACCGTTTCTTTGTAGGTCTCACTGCATATTGGCAACTAGTAAACATAATCAGCCTTCTTAACTTTCACAGATACTTTCAAAACACTAATTGGGAATATTTTGATCCTGTTGACTAGTGATTTGAGTTTAAAATGCACAGCCAAAGAGACTCTGCAAATAAAGCTGCATTCCCAGTTTCTAGTCTAAACAGCAATAGTACCAAGACCTACACACTGCAATGTAAGGAAAAAAGATTCCAACTCAAAGAAAATGGTGAATAATACTAATCATTTTATACCAGCCAATATTACTCACAATAATTTGAAAAGAACAAGCCACAATTACACTGAAAGATAGAAAAGTCACAATTAAAACTGACTGTAAACATAACAATTAAACTATCCTCAGCATTGATTCAAGAGAAAGGTAACTAGCATTATTTAACGTGGAGCAGGCCAATGGCATCTTCATTGCGCGCCACTCGCATACCCCCCCCTTAGTCGGCGACACCAACGAGAAGATCCGACAGATAGTCGAGAATCTGAAGGTTAGCCGCAGCTGCCAGAAGAGTTATGTAGACAACTGGCGCAGACCTCTTGAGTTTCAGAAGGGAGACAAGGTGTTTTTGAAGGTCTCCCCAGCCAGAGGTACTCTTAGATTCGACGAAGCGTGGAGATATGTCGGACCATTCGAGATCAGGCTCAGGATTGGAGACGTTGCTTACAAGCTTCAGCTACCACCGGAGTTGTCAGGAGTTCATGATGTCTTCCATGTCTCCATGCTGAAGAAGTATGTAGAGGACCCTACTCACGTTTTGCACTATCAGCAACTCGACATTCAGCCAGATGCTTCGTACATCGCCAAACCAGTCGCAGTCATTGACACTAAGGAACAGAAGCTCCGGACCCGAACCATTCATTGGGTGAAGGTCAAGTGGGAGCATCACACTCCAAAAGAGGCTACGTGGGAGCTATGCGACCAGGTGGAGAAAGACTATAAACATCTTCTACCTCAGGTATGTCCTGACTTTGTTTTTTACATTTGGGGACCAAATGCTTTAAAGGAGGGAGTGATGTGAGGCCCCACCCCTTGTGGGCCCTCAATTTATTTTGAATTATTATTAGTATGATATTACCTACTTTAATATGCTAATTAATAGGATTAATAGAATAGTTATTAATATTCCTAAGTCCTAGAATTTAACTTTTCTATAATTCTTTATAGATATTAGGTGTTTATTGTAAATTTAGTAGGTTTTGATTAAATTAGGACTTAACTAATATTAGAATTAATAGGAGGGGTATTATGAGTTAAGAACATTCTAGAATTCCCACCTAAAGACCTATTTACCCATGGCCCTATCTCTTTCTCATTTAAAACTAAACTACCCTTTTGGTAATTATCCTAAACCCTAATCTATATAAACTCAACTATTGCAAATGTAGCCTAAAACCCTAATTCACTCTCGTCTTCCATACCTCTCCCTAAGAAACCCTAATTTCCCAAATCTCGGCACAAGAAGAAGCTAGAGATCACCCAAATTACACTATCAACACTCTTAGGAGCTTGGAATTATCATATCTTTCTCAACTCTATTACCAATTTCGAATTGAGGCAAATACCCTATGCTAATTTCACATGATGCATGCTTTTCTTCTCCTGATTCTGCAGTTTAATTCAATTAGGTAGATGTGCATGTTTAGATCTTTCATTTTGAGCTTTGTTTATGTATAATGGCCATTTGATGGATGGGTTCTCCCATTTGGAAGATCAATGGCCCGGTTGGACGATGGTTGGAGTTATAGAGGTGTTTCGTTGTTTATTTGTATTTATGTGATGAATGAAAGAGATTGGGGATGAATTTGATGAAAATGGGTTGAGAAGGAAATCCCAGAAATCTAGAATTTCAGCTTAGTGCGTGTACCCGGTCGACCGGCCCCTAGCTCAGTCGACCGGGCATACTGAAAAGGGAGAAAATCAGGTCTCAGTTAGCTCTCTGTAAATTTTACAGTTCAGTGTACCCAGTCGACCGGACCATGTACCCGGTTGACCGGATACACATAATTCTGCAGGGATAGTTGAGACCTGAGACTTCTCAGACAGTTCAGGAATCCTGTGTACCCGGTCGACATCAAGGCCATGATGTCGACCGGATATACTACGAAACCTGTGGAATCCTCCAGCTGTTTGGCTCCAGGTCCCAGTGGAGCTAATCGACGTCATGGCCACGATGTCGACCGGGGACACTGCAGGATGTCGACCTAGGGGTCAACATTCAGTGTACCCGGTTGACATCCTAGAGGATGATGTTGACCGGGAACATTATGAACAGTGAGTTTTCCAGATTCATTTCTGTTGATGTTTGATCAATTGTGTGGTCCATTGACCATCCAAATAGGCTTTCATCAAGTGTGCCCAGCACGAATCAATGGCGTGACTCAGCCTTGACTCGTGGGGTTCACCAAATGGGTTTTTGGGATTTGAATCATCAATGATTTGATCCTTAAATGTAGTTAATGATGTCCATAACTTCAGGAGCACCAGATTTACTATCTTTTTGACATCGAGACTATAGTTGGGGATCCAATTACATGACGATGCCCTGAACTATGAGTGGACTATTACTTAGGATTGGACATTTATCTATTCCACTTGATTCCATGATTTGAAGGATTTCATGTATTATTCTTCTCTCCTATCTTTATTATTGTTATAAATCTGTTAATTAATGGGAACTGGAGAACCTGAGCCTAGTGGTGACCTAAGGATGTAATTGGAGATGAATAACAAGTGTCTGTGGCTAGGCGGACCCTCATACGGCTTAAGATTGGGTATGTGGAACTCTAGAATGGAGAGATTAGTCTTTAATGGATTGTTGGTTTATTGTGTATGAGCATGTGATGATTACTTGTGTAATGAACATGGCATTGTACTTGTATTGCCTCAGGCTATGGTTGTGAGCCTCGGAGTAGACCCAATGATGTTGGTCTTGGACTTGGATATTGGACTGTGTTCCATGATATTGTAACTTAACATCTTAGAGACTTGGTTAGGATCTTGCTCACGCAAGATAAGTCTAGACAGACACAGACATGTACTTGTTCCCTAGGTCGGCACTAAACATTCACTTAGTTGATTCAAGCTCAGCCAGTTGACTGATCATCATTGGTAAGAGCTATATTAGTTTGACTAGAGCTATATTAGTTTGACTAGAGCTATTATGATGAGCTGTGATTAGACGGACGGTGTGATACCGGGTCCGATCTGATCTGATAAAGGGGTGTGATTGGTATTATATTTATGTATATTGTTATTAGCAGGGTTGTTATCTCTTGCATAGTTATCTTACCCTTTCCCCACAGCAGCTGTTTACAGTATGGGAGGGCTGCGACATAATATCCCGCGGTATATCCAGATTGTGTGAATGTGCCATTTGTTATCTGATTATATTAGATTACTTTACATTTCTAATTCTAAACTGTTAATTACTGCTCAATTGCCTAGATCATGTACCTTTGTTACTTTTATGATTACATGTACGTCTCCATTCTCTTTTGTTGTATACATCATATGTTATCTGCATATGGTGCCTTGCCAAATCCTTGAATTTGACCCATCTTTGATGCTTAGGTCCCAACCATGACCCCGCGGACGACGAATACTATGAGGCGCCTGTAGTAGGTGACTACGGGTGGGGGCTGGCTGACTAGGTGGTCAAGCCGAATGATGGAGCGCCTGCACAAGGGGAATGAGTGCAGATCTTTTTGGGTTTTTGAGAGTCTTTTGTAGTGAGTGAGTAGATAGACAGTTTCTATAAACTCTTGATTATTATACTTTGAGATTTGTTGGACTTCTGCCTAGTTATATTTGACTCATTTACATGATACTCATTGCTTCCGCTATTTTTACTCATGCTTCCGCAATATAACTGTTGATCATATTATTGTTCAAAAAGTTTTAAGAATTTGACCTCACTGCGGACTATTATCTTGGAAGTTCTTGGATTTTACGGAAAGTAGCGCGCCAAATTCGGATACCTTATCGGTAACTTCGGTATTCATAATTGGGGCGTTACAGAGACTCTGTATTGAGAAGGTAATAATTTATTTTCTCAAATAGTTACTATAAGCGCCTAAATTAATACGAACTTGTTAAGGTGGATGTAAAACTTCTTAGGAATGATCGAATGCCTGAGACCTGAAAGGGAAAGAGAGAAATAAAGGTCAGAGACTCTGGTTGCTGTCAGCCAAAGGCACTCCAATGCCTAAGTTAGTTCAACAACTAAGCAAAGGGTGAGTGGTAAGAAATAAAAAGGCATGAATTTGGGGTGTGTATGCTTCTGCGTATGCATACATTTCTGGGACTAACCATTTGGATATATATATATATATATAGGCAAAAGTCTCATCAGACTCTTTCTGAGTGGAGGTAGTTGGAAGTAAAGTCCCATCGGACCTTACCCTGACTCCTTAGTGGTAGTTGGAGGGAGAGTCCCATTGGACCTTACCCTGGCTTCACACTCTTTCTGGGATCATTGATGTAACCGCCAGATAAGGACAACTCATTATCTCTATCAGGCGCCCATCCTATCTGACAATGTGTCCATACATTTACAGGAGCATGATTATAATTGACTGATACTCAATGCTTATCTCGGTTAACCGAACCGGGCTAAAGATGATACTGAGATCAAAAATAGCTTTGAGATGGACTCGTCTTGACATTATTACTGAGCCGCATATAGCTGGCACTGTTGCCGAGCTGCATATAGCTGGCACTGTTGCCAAACTTAATATAACTGAAATCAAGACAAATCCAGCCGGTACTTTTACCGAAGCTAGTACAATTTTTGTACTGCAAGAATGCCTCCACACAATTACAGAAAAGATGGCTCCATATATGCCAATTTCATTTACAAATCTTCACAACGGTTTTAAGAGTTAATAATAGGGTAAGGTGAAATTTAAGATGAGTTTAAGTAGTTAATAAAGAGGGTTAAAATGAAATTGAAATGAAGCGGTTGATTTCTCAATTGGAGTCGGTCTCTATCATATATAATAATTGAGCTAGCACTTTAAGTAACAAGCATGTCAATGCATTGGAAGAACTAGAAACAAAACAAAACTCAACCCTCATGAAACTACTAATAAACTCAATGGCATCTAAAATGGCATCTAAAATGACCAATTTGATAGACAACTCCTCATCACTGTTCAAAGCATTAGTCACTTCAAAAGAAGTCCAGAAAACTTGAATCTTTGGGAGTCCTTAATCCTTTCCTTTTTTACTTTCACAATCGCAACCATCCTTTTAAATCGTAAGATTATTCACTTCGTAGTGCAGGCAGAAAAAAGGTTACAAAACATTTTTGACAAGTCATAGCATATCAATTGCCACCGTTTCTTCCACTACAATCCAATTACAGGAGGACAGCGAGTGGTGTATGTCCTTCCCTATCCATTGGTGGGCCCACCAGTAGAACTCAATTGACCAGACAATATTTGGCATCTTTCTTTCTTTTCTTTTCTTTTTAATGATAAATTATAGAATAAAATTTAGGGATTTCGACCGTATGACTACTTTCGACACGACATTTATCATACAACAGTCACAGTTTAAATATATATTTCTAGCAGAGCTGGTCGTATAATTATGATGCGATATTGTAAGGGCCTACGATGTGTGTGATGTTGCACAACTTGTGATATCTTATGAACAACTCTGTGAAAATTACTTAAACTTCTATCAAGGTGGTGATGTTGCTTGGGCAAGTTGATCATGCAAATGACTAATAATGTCCTTGGCCTATTGAGAAGAACAGATTTCATTAAGGGAGTGTTTGGCAATTAACTAGTTAAAGTAAAGTGAATTCAGATAAGAAATGACAAGGGGTCATATTAAAAGTACGCAATTTCAAAATTCCTTCAGAATTAAAAAAAAAAAAAAAAAAAAAAAACAACCTCATTTCTCCACTAAAAGACAAAAAAAACTCAACTTTTTTATACAAAAAGTCAAAAAGATTCCACACCAAACAACTAAAACAAAACACCATCATAACATCTTATATTTTATTCTCTCTTGATTTGATGCTTCACCTCACCATACTTCAATTCACCATACATCCAAACATTCCCGCTCTATGTTGAATGTGATTGATGAAATGACAACCAACCAACCTGCGGGGTTGTACCGGCAAAGCTAGGGTTTAGTGGTTTTTTTAAACCTTTTCCCCGTGTTAATGGAACTCCTAACCCGTGAGCTGAGTAAAAGCTGGGAAGTGGAGGGGCTTCTTTTTACCAAAAGCATGGCTTTCTGTAATAGCTTGTTAGTGACATTTGTGGTGTACCAAAAGCAATTTGATCACAGTACAGTTTGCAGTGATTATAAAGGAGAAGTTAATATTCGAGACATTGAAATCAATCAATATACTGATTCAAAAAAGTTAACTAGAAAGCCGATTACAGAACTTGCTGAATCATAAAAGATAACTAGTAATCTGGTCTCTCTCTCGAAAAAGAGTTAAGAAAAAAAAGAGAAAATAAGAGCTCTATTTTGAACGTCACTAGAGTAGGTTGTAGCAGAGCATATATTTTCTTTAAATTTTTTATTTTTGAAAAGATAGGTACTCACACACACACCCCTAGTGGCCAACCATGATTTTCCGTTTGAAAGGGATAGACCCAAACAGGTGGTTTGATTTTGTGGACAAAACTTCCATGACAGGTTAGGGTGTAGAGCTGAGATTTTCATGTGGATTATGTTTATGCAGGGTAAATTTGGAGGTGGCGTATCCAGGATATTTATTTAGGTTGTGTGAGCAATAGTCAAGTTAAGAAGTCAAGTAAAAATATAAAAACTTTCAAGTCATTTTTAAAGGCGTTTCTCAAATTTCGCGGGTGCAACCTAACCCATAGGTCCACCAGCTAGTCGGATAGAGCATATTTTAATATATTATTATTAGGAAGTAGGTACTCACAGTCTTATACACCCACCCACTGGAAGACCTAGTGTTTCTCATTTGAAAGGGGTGAAGCCAAACAAATAGTTGGATTTTGTGGGCAAAACAATAATTTGAGGTTTTTGGGAAAGACCCAAAATCTTCATATAAAGGATTTTTCATACCAGTTTTGGAAGGGGGCTACTGCCCATTATCAGATGAGGGTACGCCCATGGAGGCACCCAAGTTCCTCACCATCGGGCATCAGCATGATGGTCGTTTGTGCGTATAGTGAAAGGAAAAGGTTTACAATCTGAAATCAGCCGTAAGGCCCACCTATCATAGCTATATTCATCATCAATTGATCATCCTAAATAATGTTGGAAGATGGCTTTGATAGCATACACAATGAAAAATACACACCGGGTGCAGCTTAATTACAGATTACATTAAGAATAAAAACCCATTATATAAATCTTACACAAATACTTTATTACAAAGGAACACAATTTTAGACTTACACTCTTACAAAAAAAAAACTCTCATACACTCACATACTACAAAAGGCACTCACTGAACACTAGTCAACTCAACACTTGTCACTGCAGTGCACTCACACTACACACTTCTATGTGTCACTCATAAGTAGGTTTAGTGCATGTTTGGCATATCTATTTCTTACTTCTGCTTGTCTAAATCAAATAGAGATTGAAAAAATTAGAGTGTTTGGTATTTAATTTTACCCTCTACTTGCTTTAGAGAAAAAGAGTCAAATCATCTAAAAATGAACTGGCCCAAATATCGGCCGATGAAAATTAGAGCCAAATCCTCTAAAATACATAGAGGCGTAGAATATTTTTTAGGACAAAAACAGCCCTAGACTGTGTTTTATTGCCACCGAAAATCCATTCAACAAAACCCCAGTTTTTCGTTGAACAGCCGTGACATGGAGCTTTCTTCCAACTTGAGCTCTCCCTCTTCTCCCTCCAAAATGCTCGAACTCTCCCACTTATCCTTCCAAAAGCAGAGATCATGCAGCATTCTCACTTAGGAGGTGTTCTTCTTCTCTCTTTCCGAACCAAAATATTAGATATCCTTCCCCAATCTCTAATCCCTAATCCTCTCCATCTCTCTCAATGAGGACCCTAATCCCTATTTCTCTCTCAATCGAAAGCCCTAATAGCTACCGAAACTCTAAGGGGCCTGTTTGTTAATTTAGCAACTTCAAAAGTCCGTTCTCATCTTCACACCCATTCCAAACGCCAGATGGGTTCTTTGGATTTTTGCTGATTTGGGAGACTGTGTGGCAAATGGAGTTAAAAGGAATGGCATTTGGACAGGGTTGCAACTGATTTCCATTCTGTTTTTATTTGATATTATTGATTGTTTTGCCCTTTTTTCCCCTTCTTTTCTATATACAGTTTCATGGATCTCTCACTGTTGGTTCTTTGCTTAGATGAGAGATGGAAGGCCTACTTAGATGACATAATCTTGAGGTGTTAAGGGCTTGGAACCCAGAAACTCTGAGCTTCAAGGTAGGTTGTCTGTGTTGCAAGATGAAAGGCTGTCCATGCTGCAAAGATGAGAGCCAGAACCTTAGCCATCTTCATCACAGAGGATTGTTTTTTAATAATTGAATGGGATTGTTGTTTTCACAAAGGTGCCCAACGCATAAGAATTTGTCAATTGCTTTTTTTTTTCTCTAATCATCTGTGCATCGATGTGTATTTGCTAACTTCTATGTTGGAGTGAGGATGTAAATTGGAATGTATTACATGGGTGATGGTTATGAGATGATAAAGAGGTAGGTTCTTGAGATGAATAATTTATGAAATTTTAGATCATTGATACATGTCTATCTTTAGAAGTGTTATTTGGGTGCTTGGATTTTGTGGTGTGTATGGTGTGTTTGAGGGAGTTTTGTTGTGTGTATTTGTTGACATGTGCTGTGTCTTGAATTAGTTTAAAGTTGCATACAAGTGTTTGATAAAAGTTTTATAAGATATGTTTATCATAATGTATAGTTTAGATTTTAGACATATCTTCCATTCCTTTTTCAAATAATGACATAAACTACCCCTCTAATAAGAGGCATGCCCCTTTGACAAGAGACAAAAAGAGAGCATACCAAGCGGTCTCTTTAAAATAGATCCATGTAATACTAAACGCGTTTTCAAATTTTAACCTCTTTTTATTATGGCTCTATTTTTCATGGTTCTATTTTGGATGTCTCTTTCAAATTAAAAGTAGAGATACCAAACAAAGCCTTAGTCTGCAAACTTAGCTTCAGTGTATATGTAAATGAACCAAGGCACATCTATTTATGTCCTTAATTACAAGGTCGTAGATGCTTCCTCATGTGGATGGAGAGATGGTCCACGTGGCCTCATGCATCACCACAAGATAAGTCGGTCTTGAATATTTTGGAATGAGTAAGTCGGCTATGTGAGGTGATGGGAGACTTCTTATGCTATGTTTGGGAAGGTGGGAGGGTAGGGGAGGGAAAATTTGAGGGGAAAGGAAAATGAAGGAGAGGAGAGGAGAGGGGAGAAAAAATTAATTTTACCTCCTCTTGTTTGGATAAAAAGTAGAGGAAAGAAAAGTAAAAAATTGTAATTTTGTTTGTTTGTTAAGTAGAAAGACAATTACCATTTTATCCTTACTTTTGTAAAAAAGATAAAAAACAAAAAGGTCGGTTCTGTAATTTGATAAGAATTTCCCTCTTTGCCTCATATTTTCCCTACAGTTTTGAAGGAGAAATTTTGGAGTGGGCCACACATTAATTTTACTCCCAAATTCCCTTCCCTCCTTTTCAAACACTCTCAATTTCAATGATACTCTATTTTTTTTCTTTTTTTTTTTCCTTCCCTTCATCTTACCACCTTCCCAAAAGATACCTTAAATTCTTTGGAACATGGGAGAGAGTCTCGGCATTGAGCTCTTTCTAGACTACTATAGAGTCTTGGAGACAAGAAGTCACAAGGTCAGTGTTTGACTTGACAAATCATAGAAGCGGAACAAAAATAAAAATAAAATCACAGAACAGTCAAACCACAGCTAAAGAATCTGTTTGGTTCACTACCTCACTTTCAATCTTCTTCTCACTTTATCTTCCCCTCCAACACTCAGATAAAGTACTAATGAAATCATCCAAAGCCCTCACCGAACTACCTCTGAACTCCTCATCATCTCTATTGGCTTCCTTCATCATCTCCTTCACCTTCAAAGCCTTCCTCCTCATCTCCTTCCCCTTCTCCGTCTCTCCCATCACCATCTCCACCACCTCCTTCACTCTCCCCGTCTCAACCTCTCCACCACACCCTCTCGCAACCTCCAAACAAACACCCACCTCCTCCACCAACAACTTCGAGTTGAAGGTCTGCTCCCCTCCCAACGGCCACCCAATCAACACCACCCCATTTCTCAAGCTCTCCAGCACTGAATTCCACCCGCAGTGGCTCAAAAACGCACCCGTCGATTCATGACCCAAAATCTCAATCTGGGGTGCCCATTTCCTCACTAGAATCCCCTGTTTCTTCTCTGTAATCCTCTCTTCGAACCCCTCCGGCAGCCATTCCGCCCTGAAATCACCATTTAAGTCGAACCCAAATGGAGGCCTTACGACCCAGATGAATTTGTGCGTGCTAGACTCTAACCCGATTGCCACCTCCATCATCTGAGAAGGAGAGATCGTACACTGCGACCCGAAACAGATATAGAGAACTGAACGTGGAGGTTGTCGATCCAACCATGAAAAAACGAATGTGTTTGGAGTAAAAACGGATTCTTTCATCTGTTGGTTTTGCCGGTTTGTCGTAACCGGTCCAATCGCCCAGACCGGCCGGTTCGTTTCTCTTGAGAAATACCTCAAACCGGTCTTCTCCAACTCCTCCACCGTATTGAACAAAAACCCATCCGAGGATAGACACAGTGAGAACTCCCGGCGGTGGAAGCACGACCAGTAGTCCTTCCCGTCGGCGGCGAGGAGGTGGAATGGCACTTGGGACCGGTGGACCAACCCCGACTCGGGAAAACCCGGTGCCGAGAACTCATCCGAGTTGGCTGCACTAAGGTGAGGAAGATGAAGCCAGAGGGAGAAGTAGAGGGCAGTGCCATACGCGCCACTGGCGATGAAGACAGTGTGGAAGATGCCGAGCTTTCGGGCAATCTCGACCGTCCATCCGAAGAACATATCTGTGATGATGCAGGCAGGTGGGCTACCGTCTTGTTGGGAGATGTCTGAGATGAGTTGTTCGAAGGAGGGTTGGAGTGCTTGAGAGGCTTTGAAGAAGTTGGGGTAGAGAGGGAGGGGTAAGGAGTCTGTGTTTTCTGCGTGGGGAGGGAGGCCGTGATCAGGGCCGTTGAAGGGGAGGGCCATGAGACGGATGGTGGATATTGGAGGGAGGGAGGATTGGAGGGATTGGATGTTGAGAGAGGAGTTGACAAGGGTTATGGTGTAGGATGTTTTTTGTTCTAGGGTTTTTGCTAAGGCTAGGAAAGGGATGAGATGGCCTTGGGCCATTAATGGGAATATTACAATGTGGGGTTTTGAGGCCATTGGAGTTGCAGGTTGGAGGTATATATGTATCATGTATGGAACGGAATAAGAATCTATATATAGAACTATATTCGTGTGGAGTTGCCACATATTGATTGGGTCAAAATGCATCCAGTGGGCCAGGTGGAATCCAAAATGCATGCAGTTGGAAAGGTCGAATCATCAGAGAAATTAAAGCCATTCATAGAAAAGCCACCACTGTTGGAGAGTGAGAGTGTCATGAATCTCGTGCAGTGGGGTTGTTGGAGGTTGAACTGAATTAGTAAAGATATTTGTTTTGAATAAATAAATGGAATGGAAAGTAGGAGGTGGAACGTGGAAGGCCAGAGGTAGAAGAAACTCTTTCACATGAAAAAAATGCTTACCAAACTTTACTCTTTTGTTTGACACTGCCATGGAAAAAAGTGCCAAAAAAAGGTCTTCCCCAAGCTAGAACTATCGCTTCCACCTCCAGCTAACCATATTAAGCTTAACTTTGAAGGTTCATCCAACCCTTTCTCTGGTGGTGTCATTCGCAATCCAACATAAACTCTAATTGAAGGATATGCTGGAAAAGTTTATGCGAGCAACTCTTTGGAAGCGGAGTTACTTGCTATCATCAAAGGGATGTAAATTTGCCTCAAGAGGGGCTTTAACTACTTCATCATAGAAGGAGATTGCTTGAACTTAACTCCTTCCCTCTATAAATATAACAACCTATCTTGGGCACTCATGGCACATTGGCGGAAGTTACTCAATATGCTTTCTCAGGTTTCATAGTGGGAAGCTAATTACTGCCGTTGAATTGGTAATAAGGTGACAGATCAGCCGTCTAAGCTATACTTTCCATATATCACTACATTTAAGAGCTGCTTATCTTTAGGAGTTCACGAGCTATACATCCAAGATCTCCAAGCACCAGCCTCTTATCGTCAGATGCAGGATTTCGCTCACCACTGCTCCAACTCAAACTCGATTGCATCCTTATCTAATGGTATCTTCTGAACGGAGAACATCATCATTTCTGACTATGGAAATAATCAATCTCAAAGAGCATGACAGTTCCTGTAGTCTAGTTGTCTGGTTGGATACGTTGAATTTATTTTTTAGTTGGATTTCTTTGTTGGCTTGTCTTTGTCTATTTAATTTCCTTCTTTAGCCAAAAAAAAAAAAAAAAAAACTCTTTTGTATAAAGAGCTCGAACATCAAATGAGGTTTTGTACAGAATTTTTTTTTTTTTAATTTGAACAGTCAGGTGTCGCTTGCCCTTCCAGGAGAATGGATGCGTGGATAGTGAACTACGTAGCATACCACTGTAAATCCATTCTTATCTCATCAATGCAAGTGTTTTCACAAAAAGGCTCTGATATTTTCATGTAACCTAAAATAAAAAAACAGTGGAGAGATGAAAAGATCAAGGACGTCACTACCATATATATGTTTGACAAAGTAGTAAGAAAAGACAGATCACTTTAAAGGACTCGAAAGGATCAGGTCGAAAGCAGCCATAGAAGCTGAAATAGAACAAGCGGTCATTTGACTAACAGCCAGGCATAAAAACAAAAAATATAGTAAGGGCTTTTTGGAGCTAATACATGTCTCTTAATCAAGTCAGGCAGTGGAACCGTCGTCGACCCCAGACCAAATACAGGTTCCTTGTTGTTAACGCACTTTACTCTTCACTCTGGTTTTTTACCAGCTATGGAGGGCTGGACCCCACACAGGTGAGGTAAAGGCGCTCTAGAGTGAGGTGAGAGAGTCCGGAAAGGTGGCGTGCCTAGGATTTGAGATAAGAGGCTGTTCTCAGACTAACTCTTCTGCTGCAATTATGCATGGCTGCTATCTCCACAAACACTCCCTCAATAGGGTCCCCCTCTTTACAATTATTCAATTCATCCCTCTGTAAGAAACTTTTTTCTAGACATGGAGTCTTGTTTTATGGTTTAGCCATAACCAATCCCCTATAACAATTATGCCCCAGGTTTAAAACTCGGGTCAGTTGTAATCGGGTCACATGAAGGCAAGATATGAAAAAAAAAAAAAAATTTACAACCATGAAGTGATGGAATACTCTGCTTCAGCTTTGCTGTAACTGAAGTTAGTATACTGTGTATGCTAAGGTTTCCTTCAACAAATACCCAGGTTTAGGTTCTGTGTACTAAGGTTGACAGAATGAAATACTGAAGTTACAATAAAAATATAAATCACTGTGCTGAAACTTCTTAATCCCAATAAAACCGAAGTATGGAGATTTAAGAGAAGAAACGTGTCCTCTTGATCTTAAACAACAAGAAAAGAAGACTAATGGATAGACCAAGTATGAAACCTTAAGATTTCACTCTAACTTCTTCATTAGAAAGAGAATACAAGACTCTGCTTATATACTCTACTTCTAAACCGGGATTGAACAATAATAAATCCCTTACAATTTTCTAAGCAACAACTTAATAATGACAATGCATGAATAAATCAAAAGAGATGTTTGCATGCAGCAGTGAGCAATATTAAATTCCTGCAGCTGCATTGGGCAGTGAACCAACTGCATTGAGCAATGGAACCTAGCTTACTTCTAACATGGAGCTAGTGGATATACAATAATACATACGTATTTTTCACATAATATATTTATATGAACATTTTCTTCAATACAAGTTTGTTTCAAGTCTAGGTTCCGTCTACAGATATGCAACTATATGGACTCAGTTTTTATTAGATATTTTTTGGGCCCAATACATTAGTGGGTCAAATATAATTACCCTATTAATTTTCATGAATTGGGTCCAAGTCACATCGAGATAAATGGGCATCGATTATAGTTGGATAATATGGTAGAGAAGGCTAGATCATGGAAGGGATGGGTCCAATTAGACTATGACATTGTGTGACCCTCCTTTCTTGTGTATCTCTCTAAATAGAGGCAATAACAACCTCAGCAATTCTACTATCTCCTTGGAAGTATCATAAAAATGGGGGCACTCAATAGTTTGAATCTTGTCCAAGATGACGACTCCTCACATTACCGAGACCTCATCCGAGTTGAGTTCTATTAAAAATAACCCGAAACAAAAATGGGCGCCCTTAGCTGAGGTGTTGAGAATTTACCATAGTATTAATATTATCTCAATGAGATTAAGGCTTTATCTTCTTCGATTAAAGTTTCTTACTTTCACATTTGTCGGTCAGCAAATGCTATGGTAGACTCTCTAGCCAAACAAGGGGTACATAGAGTTGTTCAGTTTGTATAAGGCTCTATTGCTTAGTTTTGTTGTTTTTTCGGTTGGTATAAGGCTTTTACACCAACTCCTTTTTTTGGTTTTTTCATTTCTGTTGGAGATTTTCTTGTACTGTTACTTTATCCTAAATTTAATTTACCGTTAGCAATAAATAAAACAAAAAGTTCCTATTCTCATAAATCTTGAATTCCGGCCATTTTGAATGGTGAGAATTTATTAAAATAGCTTTGTAAAATATCAATTTTAGGATTCGTTGAATTCCAATTAATAAAATACTAGATTGTACTTTAGTGTAAGTGCCTAAATTGACACGAACTTATTAAGATGGATGCAAAACTCTTTGGGAAAGATCGAATGTCTGAGATCTGAAAGGGAAGGAGAGAGACAGAGGTCAAAGGCCCTAGCTGCTGTCAGCTGAAGGCACTGCGATGCCTAAGTTAGTTCAACAACTAAACGAAAGATGAGTGGTAAGGAGAAAGGAAGGATAAGGAGTGTGCGTATGCTTGCATACCTTTCTGGGACTAACCCCTGGGATACATATAGGCGGAAGTCCCGTCAGACTTTCTCTTAGTGGAAGTAGGTGGTGGTGAAGTCTCATCGGACCTTACCCTGACACCTTAGTGGTAGGTGGAGGGAGAGTCTCATCGGATGGCTTTCTATTCTTTCTAGGACTGCTGACGTGACCGCCTAATAAGGACATCTCCTTTTTGCTATTAATCGCTCACCCTATCTGATAGCACGTCTTATAACGTGTCCATACTTTTATAGGAGCATGATTGTAATTGACTGAGGCTTAGTGTTTATCTCGATTAATCGAACCGGGCTGAAGATGATACCGAGATAGGAAATAGTTTTGAGATGGACGCGTCTTGGCACTGTTACCGAGCCGCATATAGCTGGCATTATTGCCTAGCTGCATACAACTGACACTGCTGCCGAGCTGACACTGGTGCCAAGTTGGCACTGTTGCCGAGCTGCATGCAACTGAGACCAAACTCAGCCGGTACTTTTATTGAAGCTAGCACAATCTCGGTACTGCGGGAATACCCCCACACACTTAGCATTTGCAAAACCAAGTTGGGGACAATATTTGTGAATTTAAAATCCCCTAACAAGAACTGTAAATTTTGTTAGTAGAACTCTGAGAATTCTTTCTTATCTGAAAGAATGCTCCGTGTATTATTCTCCATATCAGTCAATCGTTTTGACCCCTCTTTCGACCTTTGCCTTTCCTCGTGACCAAGATGATGACGCTGATTTTAGTGATAATCATATGTCCCAATTGCTTGGGATGGGATGGATCATGGTATAGTATTTCTTTAATTTGTATTGGAGGCTTTTTTTTTAATTAGTAAAATAGTAAAAAAGATGCGATTAACCCAATCATAGCATCTCCATTGTAATGTTTTTCATCAAGCAATTAGCCCAATCTTGGAACAAACTCAGATTCACATAAAATTTGAGGATACTCTGTATACTTGAAGGACATTTATTTTAAATGATTTGGACTTAAACAGATGGGCTCTACTGTTTAGTTCCACTCCTTTTAACTCAAGATTTCTCTAGATTAAAGCCTTGCATGACCCATACTCTTTTTCATGTAACTTTCAGCGTGCCACAAATTTGTGTAACATTTTAATGATTTAAATTTAGATTTTTCTACAAATCTCACGGTGGGTTTGCATGTTGTCAATGATTTAGTTAGGGATAAGAATTGGTTGGGTTAAGCCGGACTCATAGTAGCGTGTGGTCTTGTTGGGTTGGAAGCAACGCATTAACTTGAAAATTTTGACATGAGTTTTGTGGACCGTTTTGTGGACATGCACAGTGAGGATGGACATTTTGAGCAGCTCAAATTTTCGATATGTGGGCTGTTTAGTTCACTCCTATTCACAGAAAGCATGATAAAGACACTGTGAATAGTGAATTTCCAGATTTAGTTCCCTTCTATGATCTAATCATGTGTGGCCCCCATTGACCTTTCATTTGGACCGTTCGGGATACGCTAAACACGAGTCAAGGACCGGGCTTAACCTTCACTCGTGTAGCCACCTTAGTAGGGTCCAGGGTTGTAAACAGGACCTGATTCAATGGTTATGGATGTCCTATGATGCTAAATACCTTCAGGAGCACCAAGGATACATAATAAGCATCTAAGACCCCGTGATCACTGTCTTAGGTGAAGTGGGGCCCTAGACCTGAATAGAGGGGCAGCGATCATCTATGGATTTGTGACATATGGTACGTATATGGATGAAACGGACACTGAAGCTGGCTGGTAGGGCCGAACCTTGGATGTTGGCTTTAAGAGGGACTATAATCAGGGTATTGCACTTAGGCTCTGATCCATGATCACTGTCTATATTGGATGAGATGTTAGGACATGGCACTTGAAGTCCTGACCTGTAATATTAGGAACTTAACAGTAGATATAGATGGACGGATTGTATAATGAGATAATGTTAATTAAGCATATCGAGAAGCGGAGTTCATAAGGGTATGCATTACTAACTGTTGAGGGTCGTAAGGATAGATTACTTATGCCTGAACTTCGTGCCTCATGCCCTTGACTAACATCGTTTCATATTAATTATGGTAAGGCTATTCTGTTCGGAATACCCCCACCTAGTTGTCTGTAGGATTTGTGGATGTACGATTGGTCTGCCGAGGGTTATGATGACGGCATGGACATTGATATTGAGATATTGTTGGTCGACACAGTAGGTACCGGTGGGGGAGGGGTACTGAGATGGTGATATTGATCTAGCACGTAAGACCAATGGCTGAGACTTAGCCGTGGCTATGGATATTATTGGTTGATCTAGCACGTAAGACCAATGGCTGGGACTTGGTTGTGGCTATGGATATTGATGGATTCTTATATGCTTCTATTTGATGAGACCACAGCGATGGGTGGCTATGACCCCATGGTTGATGTCCATCAACAGTTGTTGGGATGACGATGATGGGTTGGCTCTGACCTCCCACGTCCCTTGTACTTCAATTGTGGACGTACCTTACGTGCTCTTATGGTTGTATATTGGATGTATTACTATTATGTATTCAGGATGTAGCTGCTTAGTATCTTTAACTATCGACGTTGACATAGTAGGATCCAAATACGATGATTGTGTAGGGTTACTTTCTCTGGTTACTCCTGTTACTGGTGATACAGATGTATTTGCATGGCTTATACGATATATTGATAATTGTGGCTTCTCTTGTCTATCTGATATATTGCATCTAATATCTGTTATATTATTATCTCGATTACTGTTCATACACTACACTCCACACTGTCTATGTTGCACTCTGATATCCCATATCATTATTGAAATACTAATCTCGCAAGTTCAGCTTGGATTAGGTATGGTCTTCTTCCCTATCTGTTAATATGATGTATTGCCATCTATGCATGCCTATTTGCCTGGCTCATCGAGCCTGACCCAATCCTTGGTATTTTCAGGTATATTCTCTTCCGTTTTCTTTGATTGGTAGAACTGCTTAGCGGCTGATCCGTTGCCGCAGGGTTCAGAGAATGGTGCAGTTGGTGCACCAAGAGGCGTCTATCATATATATTACTATTCTTTCCTTTTATTGTAGTTGGATGTGTTGGCATAAAATTGAATAGTTAACTTTGTTATAAAAAGTACCTTATAATCCCTTAAAGTGAAATAAAATTTTAGGACTCTATCCATCTACATGCTCATATGAGATTTAAACGTGATTATATTATTGGATTTTCCACATCTCTTAGGTACTTTCTCGTAGCACCCCGAAATTCGTGGCCCCCGGATTTTGGGGCGTTATAGGGGAGGAAAGTTATGTTGTGACAGAACTAAAACTTGTAGGTCATAGGTTATAATATTATATATATATATATATAGCACCTTGTCCCCTATGTTTATAAAATTGGAAATAAAAGAAGAGAGAGGAAGAAAGATTCAATGGTAGAATGGGAGTTAGAGTTGACCTGGGCACGTTTTGGGTAAGGGAATCTTATTATGATACAACATTGAGTTCTGACCATGGCCCTCATTAGTTTCTAGAAATTAGAAAGAAGTCCTGTTAGTTTTAATGAAATCCAAATTAGACCCTTTGGCTTATTTTAAATGTGAAAAACATTTTGGATGGGGTCTCAGTTTTTCTAAAATTATAAACTAAGATTTTTATTTATCATTATTATTTTCAATTTAATTTGGAACGGTATCTTTGATTTTTAATGCGTTAAAATTATATGTTTGTACTTTATTAATTGAATCATTGGACCTGAGTAAATATCGTCTGGGCACACGGTATTTTACTAACGTAGGGTTTAGTACTTCGTATGACCTTGGAGAAATCATAGTGGATTCGAGCTCAACTCATCTCTATTGGAAAACCCTTAATTGAGTTTATGCACCATTGATTGAGAAGGGATGCGTTGAACTTTTATCTATTAGAGATTCCTCTGGTTGTTGAGTACGAGACCTTATGTTCGACCTTAGGATTGGCTTGTGATTATTCTTTGACCTTCGGGTGCGCATACATGATTGAGATTGATGTTGGTCTATTAGTTGCATACCCTATGATTGATTGGATATGGACCGTGATGTGACTTGGCAATTAATTGAAATATTGTGGATGTTTATTCGAATGATTCATTGGTATTGATTGTGGATTATTGTGCAGCCAGCCCTTCACTTCGACTTAGGTTTCCGTATTAGAGCATTACAAGTCACTAGGTTTATTCTACTATGATATGTATATATATATGTATATTTATTGGGTCATATTCGAACAACTGCAGTTGTAATTGGACGGCTGATCACCGATGTGTGCGGACACTGTAATATCCGAATTGAATTCGAACCGGTTTATCCGGCCTTTGATTATGAACCGGTTTATGACCGCCGGCCTTTCAAACGGGTTTTCCCGCTATATTAGGGTTGACCACCCAAAGCAGTGGCATTGTTGCTGTGTGATTATTGTATTGCTCTATTGTGTAGATTGGATATAGGTGATACGTTCTTTTTGTCACTGTCACAATGTTATTCTCTTATGATCTTTACCCATGATTACTCTCATTGATCTTGTGTTTTATTTATAAATTATGTTTTCGTGCTTGCTGTTTACCTTATTTATTTGTGCATAGGTACCAACCCTTACCCTGTCGGGGAGACGGAGGAGGGTCAAACGTTTCAAGCGTTTGAGCCAATTGATGAACCTGAGTGGAGAGCCGGAGATGGCTACAGAGCCGTTTGAATCTGCGCATGAGATATCGGCATCTTAGACTCTTTTAGTTTATTTAACTCCATAATATATTTAGTTGTTGTTTAGTTTATTTGGAAACTTTAACCTTAAATATTCAGTGAGTTATGTGTTGGGTTGATTTTCAATACCAATTGATTTAATGCTTCCGCAGACGTTTTATTATGACTCACCATGTTTCGAAATTTTGTGGATCCATATTTGGGATACCCATAGAACTTGTAAGTGTAGCTCACTAGCATTAGACAAATGTGGGGTATCTGAATCCTAGGGAGACACTTGAAGATTTAGATCCGAACTCGTCATTTTTGTATTTTCGTATCTATTCATTCCAATTTTTCTTTTTATATGTATAACGGAGGGTGTTCCAGCACTTTGGGCCAGACTAATCCCTATGGGCCCAAGGGATGCCAGGTAAATTCTTGTGGCATCAGTGTGGTAATGCAGTTTCAAATTCTCAACATTCGGTAATAAATCCTAGTCTTAGGCCAACTGAGCTACCCTTAATTCCAATTGAAGTGCAAATGGTGATAGATGTCGTCATAATCGATGCACTATTCCAATTTCTGCGATAATTTTCATGCAAACAAACGAGACAATTCGTGTAGCTAGCTCACTTGTACAACTTCAACAGTCTTGTGAGACCAAATTTAAATTGGGTCATTTCATTTGAATATTATACAATATAGGGATTTTGATATATTGATTCACCTTTTTCCAATCTCATGACCTAACTTCAGATAATGTCACCAGAGTCATTTGACTCTGGTTAACATTACTTTCTAAACTTTTTTGCACCATATCCCATGATATCATGGGATTTATCAATTTCTGCATCATATATCTTTGGCAAATAGTAAGAAAAATCATTTTTTATAGAACATGAAAACATATGTTTTGTTAAAAGTAAATACACATCTAATCACCATTTCTTAAGTTTTATCATTTGAAAAAAAAAATCCCTAAGATGCTGCATAAAAGCCATGATATTATGGAATTTATCAATTTCTATGACTTTCACTGTTTCCATGATATCATGGGATTCGGAGCAAAAAAGTTTAAAAATATGTTGACCAGAGTCAAATGACTCTGGTGACAACATATACCTGAATTTTGGTCATGAAATTGGAACATCTGAGTTTAAGGGGGATTAATATATCAAAACCCCTACAATATAATATATTTGAGTGTCTGAAAAGTGTTCTTCTGGGAGGAATTGCAAGTGCAGTTCTGCAGCATAAGGCCCGTGTGGTCTAATTTTTCATCAATGCAATTTGTTTGATAGTCTTTCCATTCCATGATCTAGCATCAGCCCTAATTTTACACTTATTGAAAGTTTTGCTCATGATTGGATTGAATCTCAACAAAGTTTACAGTTAAGATGTCATTATAAACTTTAAGTTACTTTGTTAAATGGAGGGCTACAATAATTTGATGGAGTTGATTTTTCAGGTCTATAAGGAAACCTTTCAACCTTTCCTCCTTTTATTGGCAAACTTGCATCTAAATGGGTCCCACAAACTAGAATGCCTATAAGCTTTGTTCCTTTTGCTGGTAGGTAAACATTTTGGTTGAGTGTATATTATCTTTGCCATCATCATCACGTATCATTATGGTCATCATAGTCTTATTCTTACTATGTACACTCGGCTGCATGATTTATGTTTCTCCATTCCAGTATTTGAGTGTATACAAAATTTTACTATTTATATTTATTTGCTAGTATGATATGCATTGTCTGTTTATACATATATATCCTTTTACATCCTTAGGTCTAAATCAAATGGACCTTGACTTGAACAAAAATATCTTTAGGACCAACTTAGTATTTACCCAAATTCATCCCAAAAGTAAAATGAGGAAAATAAGAAGACTTATTTGTTTTCATGAAATTGAATGCTTAATGTATTCCTGCAATGATTGAAAAAGAAGAAACAAAGGTGAAAACTAGTAAATGAGAATCAAATAACTCTCCATTTATTGGAAATGTTTACATTGTTGTCATTGTAAATCTAGTCCTATGAAGATGAAAGTCACATCTTAATCTCCATCTTATAGCCTTGATCTGTAATGTTTTATTTAAAACACATTTTAAACCTTATTTTTATGGGTAAGGTTGCCATAAGTGGCTACGTACCCATTGCCAAACTAGCTATAAATACAAGATTCAAATACTCGAGGGATCCAGATTCTCTATATTGCTTCTTTTTTTTCTCTTTTATTTTTTCAATTACCCATGTAGCACTATTTGTAAGGTCTACTGCCCCTCCTAGGTTCGAGAGCTTCAGTTCTTGGCATTTGAAAAAAGAAATCAAATAAGATAGTATTCATTTATTAGAGTCCTTTGTCCTTTTTATGACCCTAATTAATCTGAGAATATCAATGGACCTCTTATTACTTGGTTATTTGATGGATCCTATTCAAATAGAATACGGATTCTCCCTCTGTACCCTAATTTGTAATCCAGTCTAGGTCCAATCTCAGTCGTGTTCATAATTCAGATTACTGACAATATTTAATTGTGACAATGGATCTGCTAATTCTGGTTAGGGGCAGACCCAAGCCCATCCATGTGGGGGCGGTCACACCCATTGAATTTTGGTCGATCCGCTTCTAAATTCGTGAAAAAATTTCTGGCTTAGCTTGAAAATTCGCATACAAATTTTGGGAACGCAGGGGAGACCCATGTCAAAATTTTGGATTTGTTTTCAACACCTGTTTGGATCAGCCACTCAGACCAGGAGCCAGCGCTCCTCCCATTTTTATAAATTTCAGTATACTCACCCAAACTTTAGAATGAGGATTATTGGATAGCTTCTTCTTCTGGAAACAGCAGATGTCCCACACATTACAATGCTGATTATGCCAACTTTGCAACATAAAAGTCTTCACACAACCCATCTCCTTCACAGGGACCCAACAACACACAACCATGTCTCAACAAAGCACCAACTTGCAAGTTCTCCTGCTCCCTCTCATGGCACAAGGCCATTTCATCCCTTTCCTAGCCTTAGCCAAGCTCCTAGAAAACAAAACAAACCACACCATCTCTTTGATAACCACCCCTCTCAACATCCAAAATCTCAAATCAGCCCTCCCATCAACCACCAACATCCGTCTCACCCCTCTCCCCTTCAACAGCTCCGACCATGGCCTTCCTCCCTTCATCGAAAACACCGCCTCCGCCCCTCCCCACCTCCTCCCCCACCTCATCCAAGCCTCCCAATCCCTCCAACCCGCCTTCGACCGCCTCGTCGCAGACATCTGTCGCGAATCTTCCTCTGTCTGCATTATCTCTGATGCGTTCATGTCATGGTCGGTTGAAACTGCGAAGAAGTACGGTGTGTTTCACTGCGTTTTCAACACGATGGGTGCTTTCGGAACAGCGGTTTTCATGTCTTTATGGACTCATTTTCCGCATAGACAGATCCAGGACGATGAATTCCGATTGCCCGATTTGCCAAACGTGTATCTTCATCGCTCGCAGCTTAGTGACGTCTCTAGAGCTGCTAATGGATCCGACTTATGGTCTGTTTTTTTCCGAAAGCAGATCTCTTTCTGGAAAGAGACAGAGGTAATGCTTGTAAATACAGTGGAGGAGGTTGAAGAGAAGGCATTGGAACAACTTCGGATAAAATTAAAGAGAGTTCTTGCTATTGGTCCTGTAATTCCTTCTCCTTCTCCCCCTTCTTCATGGAATCCTCTATCATGTATTAACTGGCTCAACCAACACCCTCCAAACTCAGTTTTATACGTCTCATTTGGGTCTCAAAACTCCATCCATCCATCTCAGATGATGGAACTTGCAAAGGGCTTGGAAGCATCTGAGAAACCCTTCATCTGGGTAATCAAGCCTCCGATCAGATTCGACTTAAAAGACCATGAATTCAGCACAAAGTGGCTACCGGAAGGGTTCGAAGATCGGATGACAGAGAGGAAAAGAGGTTTGCTGGTGAAAACTTGGGCACCCCAGATGGATATTCTGTCTCACGGATCGACGGGAGCGTTTCTCAGCCACTGCGGGTGGAATTCGATGCTGGAGAGCTTGAGCTGGGGTGTTCCGATCATCGGGTGGCCGTTGTCGTCGGAGCAGTTCTTCAATTCGAAGCTGGTGGAGGAGGAGCTGGGTGCTGGGGTGGAGGTGGCGAGGGGGAGTAAGGCAGCGGAGATTGGTGGTGTTGATGTTGCGAGGATTATTGGCTTGGTGATGGATGGGGAGTCTGAAAAGGGGAGAGAAGTGAGAAAGAGAGCAAAGGAGCTGATGGAGCTGATGAAGGCTGCAACTGAAGAGGGAGAGAGCTGTAAAGGGTCTTCGATGATAGCGATGGAGGAGTTTTTTGAAGCTGTTGCATGTTGCAGGGAGAATGGCCGGTTCCAGTAGTCCTGCGGCGCAGCTTTTATTTGATTGGAGTTTTGGGTGTTACTGGGATCAAATAAATGGCTCACTTCTGTATCTGAAGAGAGTTTGCAAGACAAATGGATCATTCTCTTTGATGTACTTTGGTTGTCCTGGTAAGGACAAGATGTACTGTTTTTATTCTTGTTGTTTTAGTTTGTGTCAATGGTCTGTATCTTGCAAGGCTTTATCTATGTTGTTCATGGGTAGGGCTCTAGTTTCTGGAATACGGAAATGGGGTGCTATTAGGCTGTTGTTTATTCAGGTCCAAGAAGATGAAAGCTTTGCAATAATCAAAGAAGACATATTTATGAGATCCACTTGGCAGCAAGGTGGCAAGGGCACTCTTATGCAGGGGGAGACCCAACTACATGCATGTGGAGGCCGTCGCACTCATTGAATCTCGGTCCGTTTCTAAAACCATAATGAAAATTCTGACTCTGCTTTAAAATTCATGTAAAAATTCTACGCCTGCCTCCAAAACCCACATGCAAATTCTAGGTTTACTCCCAAAACCAAATTGCATGCACTGCACATGAAAATCTTGGATCCGTCACTACTTTTATCTAACCCGTAAAAAACACCTATGTTAGAACTGTCACCAAGACAGTATAATGTCCTGCTAGAGCGAGACTATTCTCGCTATAGCGAGAGTTACACAGGAGCCTCCCAGAAGCAGGTCTCGCCATAGCGAGACTGATGATCGCTATAGCGAGCGTGGGCGCTAAAGACTAGTTTGATCCAGACTCTATGGAAGAGTTTGAATATGAGTGTTGTTCTGATTGGAATTTAATTAGAATACCGATGCACAAACTTAAGGCTATATATTGGGTGATTCTCTCAACCCTAAGATACAAGACAAGAAGTTAATTCTCTCTTGATTTGAGATCATAATACCCTGAGAGAGATTTCCTTATTTCTCTAGAGCCATTGAGAGATCGTTCAGAATGGCTGCTCTAGAAGGTGTTTGCTGCTTCTACTCTCATGTAAAAGATTGATCATCTTGTTTGACAATGTGCGAGGAGATCAAGTAAGGAGAACGGTGCACGGTGGAAGTCTTGTTAGTGGATTCTGTGCAAAAACAACTATATTCCTTAGGTCAAGGTACAGACTGAGGTAAAGTAGCTGTGAGTATATCTTGTAAACTGTTCGTGAAATCTTGATTTCTAGATAGTGGTTTTTCTCCCTGTAAAGGGTTTCACGTTAAATTTGTATCTGCCTTTTTGTAGTGATTGCTTGGTAGATTTATTTGCTAGTTCTATATTTTGTGATTGGTTATATCCGCTGCATTGATTGGTTAAATTAGAACAAGTATCCATTCTAGTGGATCCTGCAAAATTCTCAATGCCTGTGATCGATCCCTGTTTGGGGCAGAGCAAGAAGGAAGTTTCTTTAGCATAATACTTTAGTGGATAGTTTACTATTCCTCCAGTGTAATAGCAAAAGGAAAAAAAGAATAACAAAATTATAAACAGTGTTTTTAAGACTATTTAAATGTGAGGTAGCATGTTTGACTCTTAACTGCTCTTTCTGGAAGGAAGAGAGGGGACTGATGCAAATGAATTTTCCTCTATGACTTGTGGCATCTTTGTGCACAAACCAAATGCATAGATAGGCTATAAATTTGGTCGTCCGAACTAAGCTTATTGTGTTAAATCTATTGACTATAGCCCCCAGTTTCATTTTTCTTTTCCACTTTGTGGTAAGAGTTCATTCAGGGTTGGTGTATGCCATATATAGAAAATTTAGAGTGAGCAAGGTATAATATGAAAATGCAGAGGTTTGTCATCAAGCTATAGCTCAGCTTTGGTGGGCATGTGATCCCCAATGTAGGAAAAAAAAAAAACCAGAAAGAGAAAATGCAGAGCATTCAAAATAGTAGGGGATCTTTAAGTTCTTAAAAAGATTCATTTGGGATAAGTTATCTATTTAAGCCAGGCAGTTTTTCATGTTTTAATCTACAACCATAAAATGGATGGTATAAACTATTGTTTCAAATCAGATGTGATGCCGTTAATATGATTTACAAATATATAATATTGGCTATAAATAATTAAGGGTCCATATGATACACTGGTTTTTTGAGTGGGAGTTAACTCATGCGCCTATACATACCGCATATTTCCCTAACCAATTGTGCAATAGCTGTAGACCTATGAACTTGCCAAAATTACGGGTGTTAATGGACCAAGCTGGCCCGAGCCTGATGCCCGCTTTGGGCTGGCCTTAAGCCTTAGGCTTTAGTACATGGGCTGGGCCTGGACAGTAAATATGGGCCAATGTAATTTATGCGCCATGATTGGTTTTACTATTAGAAGGCCTGAAACTGGCCCGGCCTGAATGAGAAACATAACTTCAGGAAAAGTCTTCTACAATGTTTCAACCAACTAAGCTGCGACTTGGGTTCGTTTTTGGAAGCTTTTTTTCTTTTCTTTTTTCACGAAAACATCATCAACCTGGCTCGGGCTTCACCTATTTTAGAGGGGCGGCGTTTGGGTCAGGAACTTTTGGCCCGAGTCCTGCTTGGGCCGGTCTCGGGAGTATGGTTTAGAATTCGGGTTGGGTTTGAATATTGCTTAGAGGGGCCCAACGCAGCCATGAACACCCCCAGCCAAAATGTGAGTGTCTTTCTCACTTGGTGTACATGTAGTTCGTAGACTTATAAAGGTGACATTGGTTAGGGCCTTTCCTTAATGGGCTTTATTTAACTTTTTTTTTTTCACTTTTGGGGCATATATATGCAGCGGAAAAATGGTTCTACAGAACTTCCTCTTTTGTCGATAAAAAAATCTGAAACCACAACACCATCCCCCCCCCAAAAGGAAGTTTTTTTCCTAGCTAGGAATTGCAAAACTCTTAGCCTTTTTATTTTTAATGAGAAAAGGTGGCTGCACCAATTATAGATTTTACTATAGCGTGGAAAATTATTTCCACAATCCTCACTTTTTCGGTGGAAAACTTGATGCCCTTAATTCAAGACCCATGGATCAATCCTTAGACGTGTGTGAAACATGGTGCAAACACCACTTATTCACGAGTATATGGTGGGCTTTATTTAATGAGCAACTAGCATTTAATGAGTAATGGTCCAGTAAGGGCCGTTCTTATGGCTTAGGGTTAGGTAGAGTGTCATTGTATGTCATCTTATCTTTTGCCGTCTCCCTTTCATTCATTCTTCACTTTCTATATTGATTTAACTGGTTTCTTGTGAATGTACTTCTATTATTAGTTGAACTATTGTTGTAGATTGAGCAATAATTCCTCTTCAATTCTCATCAGATGTTCATCATATTTCATATATAGAAAAGAAGTCTATGAGAAGTTCTACTAAGGCTTTTCTTATGTGCCATTAGTGGTCATGAAGAAGTAAAAGACAGAGTCTCCCCCACCCCCCCCCCCCCCCCCTAAATTCCCTATTGCAAGTTCCCCCAAAAACTTTAGAATAACCAAAGACTCTTCAAAAGAGAGAATTTTGAACCTCCAATTTGATGATCATTTTGACCTTCACGCATTCATTACAAATTTGCACACATCCAAAGAGGCTAAGTAAAGCACATTATTTGGACACTTGAACAGAATCACTACTCCCTTTATAGGATTGAAAGGTGCTAAGTAAAAATGAAACACATAATTTCAACCGCCATGCCTACAACCAATAGCATTGTAAATGAGCTTGATCACTCCTAATCCTAGCTTGCCGCTTTTGGCTGGATTTAGTCTCAGTATGTGCTAGGATTGGTTGGAACGGGCTATTTGTATCGGCGATTCGGTGTAGAATCCAGGATCTTGGCAACGAACCTGCAGCTACAATAGATCCATAGAAAATTAGCCAGGAAGTGTCTGGGCTGAGGTTATTAGTTCAGACCTCACAGGCTAGGCTTAAATGGTACTCATGCTGGCCCAGTTTCAACTGTAAGAGTTTCAATACAAATTGGTTGTGAGAAATAGATTACATACACACAAGAAAGGACTAAAGAAGGTCTGATATCGGTGACACGCTGAAGACTGGCTTGTCTCTGTAGTCATTGCCATGGTTGCTGCTACTACTGCTTTTTCTCCTTGGTTTAGCTTCCCCTAACATCATTAGAACATCTCTCATGGAGGGCCTATCCTTGGGGAACTTGGCCGTACATAAGAGTGCAATGCGAAGTACCAGGAGCATCTCCTCCTGTATGTGTTTGCACTGGGCCCCCACATTGGGATCAAGTGTTTCAACACCTTTGTTATTTCGTATCTTGGATTGGACCCATTGGATGATGTCCACACTTTCACCAAAGTCCGGATCGAGGGGCCGCTTTCCTGTGAGGAGCTCCATAAGCACCACTCCAAAGCTGTAGATATCACTCTTGTGGTCCACCTTCAATGTGTAACCATATTCTGCAGTGACAAGATTTCAAACCTAAAATCGACTAGCTATTGAGTTAAATGTTAACTAGCAATTTAACATATAGAGATGTTGCCTAATGGACTAGTTTGGTGCATGATCTGATAATTGAAACTGTGCATTTTCCATGGATAGCGAAAGGCACACGCAAGGATTTGTCTCGACCATTAATTGAGTGAGTTTATAGTGGACCATAACCATTACAGGAAAACAGAGAGATGCGCCACAGCCAATTTAAGTAGAATGCAGGTAATGTAGCAAGAAAGCTCACCTGGAGCAATGTAGCCATAGGAGCCAGCGACTGTAGACATGGTTTCGTTTTTCCTCACCATCACCCTTGCCAGCCCAAAATCAGCAATCCTTGCCTCCATATTCCCATCAAGCAGTATGTTGTTAGATTTAACATCTCTGTGTATGACAGGGGGTGAGCAGTCATGGTGCAAATAGGCCATCCCCTGCGCCACACCAACTGCAACATTGTATCTTGACACCCAGTCCACCAACATCTTCCCCATCTGCCTCCCATGCAAGGCGTCCCAAAGGCTACCATTGGGCATGTACTCATACACTATCATCCCATCTGCATCATTGTGTAGGTAGCCCAGAAGCCTCACAATATTTCTGTGTCGCAGCCTTCCCAGTAACTTCACCTCTCCTGCAAAATCACAGCCATCCATCCCTGAATTGCTGCCTGTCTCAGTGGTCCATAGCTTCTTCACTGCCACCACTGATCGTGGCTGATGTACCTCTGCCTTATAAACAATGCCTGTTGCACCCATACCTATCACATTTGATTCTTTTATGCATGCTACAATGTCACTGCTGGTGAAATTGAGCCTCTGGAATGCTGTCAACCTCCATGGCCATTCGCCGCTGTCTGATTGAAAAATCTCTCCACAGAAGCCACCATTTGATTGCCACTTTTTATACAACCGTCGAGCTCCAAAGGCGCCGATGACTATCGATAAAGCCAGCGAAATGCCGACCACCCAGCCAGCAACAATGTGCTTGATGTGAACTGGCCTAGATGCAGTAGTATATTTTCGAGAACATGGAGGCAGAACACCCCCACAGAGGTCAGGGTTGCCAACAAGATCATCTGGGTTTATAGTCCTTAGCATTCCATTCACAGGAACAGGGCCGGACAATCGATTGTAGGATACATTGAGTGTCTCCAGTGCTGGTGATCCACCAAAATTCTCTGGCAAGACACCAGTCAGCAAGTTGTTGGATAGATCAAGAATAGACAAAGTAGGCATCATTGCAATTGCAGTTGGGATCTCTCCAGTTAATTGGTTGCTGCACAAGTTCAGATTTACCAGCTTCTCACAGGAGGCAATACTTTTGGGGATGCTTCCAGACAGCTGATTGTTTGATAGATCAAGCACAGATAATGTAGGACAGTCCTGGAATTGATCATGGATCTCACCTGTCAGGCTGTTATCTGAAGCAGCAAAGCTCTGGAGATTAAGCATGGAGAGTATGTTGTATGGGAGAGATGATTGTATATGGTTGTGTGAGAGGTCAATGAAATTGAGTGAAGTAGAGAGTGCAATGTCATCTGGTATTTCTCCAGAGAGATTGTTAGATGCTAACTCCAAGCGTTGAAGTTTTGGGAGTGCTCCAAATCCAACTGGAATCATCCCAGAAATATGATTTCCTTGCATTCGAGCTCTAACCAATGAGAGGCACGATGATAGACTCAATGGAATTGAGCCTGTGAATTTGTTGTTGAAGAGAATAAGCTTAGTGAGGTTACCACCATTGCATAAACTTGTTGGAATGTCTCCAGAGAATGAATTTGTGGAGACATCCAACCATTGCAGTGGTGAGTGTTGTCCGAGTTCCGTAGGCAGTGGCCCTGTGAAGGAGTTGTTCCATAATTCAAGCACTTGTAACCGAGTCAAGTTGCTAAGCTCAGATGGAACCAGACCCGATAACCGGTTGCTCATTAGATTAAGAAGCCGAAGATTTTTCAGCTGGCCTAATTCATGAGGAACCACACCTGACAACATGTTATCAGAAATATCCAATTGCACCAATGACATCATGTTGCCAATTTCCAGTGGAATCTCACCTTCTAAATTGTTCTTGTATAGGAAGACAGTGGCAAGTTGTTTTAGCCTCCCTAACTCAGCAGGAATACTGCCATTGAGTTTCCCAACAGCCATATCCAGATACCGCAAATTCGTTAAATTACCGAATTCCACGGGGATGCCCCCTTCAAACTCATTGTATCCGATTATAATTGTCTCAAGGGACAAAAGCTGGCCTAATTCGCCAGGTATTCGCCCAGTTAGACTGTTTCCAGAGAGACCCAGGAACTTCAATCTCTGTAATTTTTTGTAGGTGGTGGGGATGTTACCTTGGAAGTAGCTTCCCCGAAAATCCAAGCTCTCGAGCGAAGTAGCATTTCCAAGGTCTGGTGGTAGCGGACCGGAGAAATCATTACCCGATGCATTTACACTTACTAGGCCTGTAGCATCGCCAAAACCTAATGGGAATCCACCCTTAAAAGAATTCTGGCTTACATCAAGATATCTCAGCAATGTAAGATTGGATAGATACTTTGGTAAGGATGAAGAGAAGGAATTGCAGGAGATGTTAAAGAATGCAAGGCTGTGGAGCTGTTGAATGTCTTCAGAGATCTTCCCACTGAGATTCATGTTAGAGAGATTGAGACCTTCTACTGCTCCGGTTGCATTGCAAGTAACACCGGTCCAATTGCAGTGCAAATGATTTTCCAGCTTTGCTCTATTTGCTGGTATCTTCCAATCTTGAAGGCGACTCAATGGGTCAATAAGATTCCATTTTATTGACAGCAAGATCGACACTTCATTGCTGGAGGCAATGGGTCTTCCTTCTGTGATGACTAGAGAAACAGCAATGCTGGAGACTAAGAGCAGCAGCAGATGGGGCTGCATTTTGATTTTGATCTTTCTCCCTCTCCTTCTTCTACCTTAGTTTTCTTCTTCCATTTCTCTTGCCGTTAGAGAAGTATAACAGGTTTGGAATTTGTGAAGATGATGAGAACATGGGCTCTGCTTTATAACATGGAATTGTTTTTTGTTTGCTCGTGAGGTCTTGGGTTCTGCAACAGCTGTTTAATGACAGGAAGCTTTGGACATATATTGGAAATGGTAGGTATTAGGAAACATCTTCCGACATCAAACTTGGATAGAATGTGTTAAGCTAATCATAGAGGCATTCTTCCTTGATATGACCCCAATGATTTATATAAACAATGATATATGACAAGAATCTACTGCAGACAGGCCTAGTTTCAGAGAATCTGTACTGGGATGATTAGATGATAAAGTCTTCTTGTTCTTGTCATTCTTCTTTAACTTTTACTAACTTGCTGTAGTCTGCACTTGATGAAGGTGACCCAAATTAGTTTTCCATGGGATCTTCTCTCATCTTACAGGCCCTTCCGTTTGTATAAAATACATAGTAGTTCACTGTCAAATGACCGCCACCAAAAGGTTTTCAAAGAGGAGACGGGCAGAGGAAATGAGGATGTAAGGTGCGGATATAGTTGTAACCTTGACTTTATTAGTATTTGAATTACTAGGTTGATAGCTAGCTGATAGTTGTTTTCTTATTATTTGAATTACTAGGCTGATGGCTAGCTGATATTTATTTTCAATCTCCCCTTGATTCAATTTTCATTATAGGAGAGGTAATTTGATGGTTATTCCACTTTGATTCTTTATTTTTAACAGCTTTTAGAAATATAAAGTCTTAGAATTCCTAAAGACTCAATTACATAAAACAAACAATGCCCTGATTCTATAATCACAGTTCATATCACAGTAAGGTGGGCCCCAGCTGATTCTCTCTCTCTCTCTCTCTCTTTCTCATACAATCTGGCAGCATCTCCAGGTGATGAAATGCCTCAAAAAGCTCCAGCTTCCTGCCCATGTGCACAATAATGCTTCAGTTGATTGAACCAATCAAGGGGCATCTTTCTGGTTCCCTTGAATTTAATAACTCATCCTGCCATTCCACCATTACAGTTGGGTCATACCATAGTTTTGTAACTCAATTAGGCTCCACTAAACCTGGCTGAGTCTGTCGAGTCAAGCGAGTTGCAAGAGTTTGAGCAGAAAGTTAATCAGACTCGGTTGAGTTACTTGACTCAACTGTGTCAAATTGTAGTTCGGCTTTTAGAAGAGTGGTTCATGGCACACCTTCCAGTTTGCATAGTTGTGGCCTACTTTAGGTGTCTCAACAATTCATTTGATGGGTCTCACATACAATCATGCAGTTAACGTCTTTTACACATGAGATATGAAAATGGAATTTACATGTGTGAAATTTGCACGTGTAAAATTTACATCCGAAACCCAATACTATATTTGTTTGAAAGTTCCATTCTTTAGCAGTTTGAAAGCACCCTTCTCACATGAGTAAACGTGGAACCATTTGGGTTACAAATGTAAAACCTTAACCAGTCTCAAAATCTCTAATTTTAGGACCCACAGGAGTCACATGCAACCTTAGGAAGGGGCCTTCTTAACCAAAGAGCACAATCAAACATGATCATGGGCAAATGTTACACATGTACAACATTTACATATGTAAGTAAGTGTAAATTAGAAATTTTTACATGCGAGCTGTAATCCAAACAGAGGCCACCGTTTGATCATATAAGCATTTAGAATCACTGAAATGTGTGAAAATGTATTCTCTTTGCTTCATTTACCTATTACCTATATTTCAAGGCAACCAAATTGACCTCATGTGCCACACAGTATATTTGGCCAATGTTCTTCATACCACCAACTGAACGGTGAAAATCTTTTGAGATGGGTTGGCCTGGTAATCAACAGTCTGGATCACAAATAATGATCAGGGTTATGACCTACCAAATCCTGTTGATTTGACAGGTTGTGGAGGGAAATAGGCATATTATAATAGGTTGACTATAGTTTCTCCTATACAAAATTTCAGGCTATTCTAACAACCAACCGTTCTGAATACAATGCACTGTTATATGTGGAAAAGTCCATTCATCTAATTTAATATAATCCAGGCCAACCACATTGTGGGCCCGTAACTCATTTCGATGCAAGGAGAGATCATTCAACCAAATCCGTGGTTGCATTTTGTTCCATAGGATTGTCTAATAGAAGACATCCTTTGCATATGATTTTAAAACAATCCATGTTAGGTCCCATGAGGCCCATCAGAAGTTGTTTTTTTTCTATAACGGAGGGTGTCCTAGCCCTTTGGGCCGGACTAATCCCTACAGGCCCGGGGGGAGCTAGGTAAATTCTATGTGGGCATGTGACCCATCAAAAGTTGAATGTTTCAACCAGTTGGTTTGGGTCTTAGTGTGCAGATAGACTATTGGCACATGCTAACTTATTCTAGAGAGAGAGAGACTTTTTTTTATACATTTTAACCCAAGTCCCTCGTACTCACCCACCCACCCACACACTCTTCCCAAGTCTCTCACATCAAACACAACCTGGAACTGATCCATTGGTTGTTTCTTTGGAGAAGGGGATGCCGAATCAATTTTTTTAATTTTGGATGATTCTTTCCGGATAGCATATACATTTTGATATTTTGGACTTTTCTATTGTGATAACATTGTGATATTATGGTGAAAATATCTTGTCACAATTTTATAAAATTTAGTTTAATGTATCACATCCAAGATGGTATATATTTTAATAGCCAAGGTAAATCAATTTCTGCTTGCATGGAAGAATAGCAAAAAGGTGATGAGCGACGGATATAAGGTGAAGATGTATGATGGGTTTGGCTTTCCTACAATTTGATTTTCTAGGGTGATGATTAAGTGTCTGTTTCATCTCCCCTAAATTTATTTTCCATTGAAAGAGGGGTTATTTGATTGCCATCCATAGACTGTCACCTTTTTTTTTTTTTTCTTTTTGCTAAAAGAGAAGAAAGTATAGATTAATAAGACTGCTTTTAGGGACATATATATATTTTTTGGATTAATACATTATTTTAGAATTCCTAGGAACTCAATTTCACCAAACAAATGTGCCTTATATTTGTGTTTTTCAGTATTTAAATTAACTTTAATGCCATCAACATCTACCCAAGAAACCTACAAAACCCAAAAATCCAAAATATATTGATATTATATCCTGATTTATCACAATAACTATGTTTGCAACATTTCCTCTCTCTCTCTCTCTCTCTCTCAAATGCTGGCTCTAAAACAAAGAATCTTCCCATGTTAGGGCCCAACAATAATAGACACCAAACAAAAAGAATGGAAAAGGGAGGAAAACATACAATCCACAACAGAAAAAAAAAATTTCCCTAACCTAATTTGTTCAGGCCAAGAATTCAGTGAATGTGGACAATCAATAACCAATCTCTACCAAAAAAACAACTAATCACTACCCATATTAACGGGTCCACTGTTGATAGATTGTAAAAAATCACAGCAAATCTGATTACTGGCTCACAAATGAATGAGCAAAAATGATTAAAAAAAAAAAGTTACTCCGTCAAAGAAAAGGAAAGGAAAAACATACACAAGTTGGGCAATTGAGATTTTCCAATACAACAAAAAGGATATTTGTGTGGCCACAAAATAGACGACCCTGATCATTGAATAATCAGGGTCCCACTCCCACCTTTGTAGATGCTTGACCCAAAACAAATGTCAGATTCTCTCATGCTACTTGTATATTTATTTAATATCATTCCAACAAAGAGATACAAGTACAGGTGTGGGCCAGGGCCAAAGAGACAGGAAGAGGTGGCCCATAAGCAATCATGGCTTACCAACCGCCCAATTCCTCCCAGCCCAGAGTCTCTCACATGCGCACATGGCAGCAGATGGAGACCATGTGAAGTAAGGCTTCCACTGCTTTTTCCTATTATGGTATTCTATTGTGAAGAATCAGAGCTATGTGCCTCCACGTACATGCCTTTACCTACCTTTTATTGATGATGGAAGTGGGGTTGTGGGACCTGGCCCATATCATTGTACCTCTGTGGGAGTGGACCCATGTCTTAGTGCTGGAAAGGGTGTGGGACTGGGCCTCACCTCGTTATGATTGAGCATGTTGTTGGATTCCATGTGTTTTTGTGAGTGGACTAATACATAAGCAAGGATAAAAGGAGTTTGGATACAATGGAATGGAAGGAAGAAGATAAATTAAACACTTATTATTCCAGAGACAATCATACTATCATAGGAAGCTTTAGTAGTATTTTCACTATTTTGTCTGCACATGTGCTTTTGGTAGAGGTAGGGTTCATTATTCAAGCAATCCTGACCCTTGATTTAAAGGGTTTTTTTTTTTTTTATTCACTTCCTTTTAAATTTGACTTCTACGTATCCATGACAAAACATCAATATGTCTGCTTGACTCACCTTTTTTTTTTTTTTTTCTGTCATACCCTTGAAAAATCATGATATCATTGTGGGAAATCTCAATAACTTGAAAATTACAATTACTATAAGAAGTAAGAAAAATGTGATTTTCATTTTAGCACAAATTGGCAGTCAAAGAGAGGAAGATGTCTTCCATGGACAGAGGATGAAGATTGTTGGTCTCTAGGTTAGTTGCAAGAAAAAAAAAAAAAAAAACCCACCATATCTTCCTTTGAAGATGGAAGTGAATGTTTGAATCACATTGCCTAGGGGCACACCTAGCAACTTTGACTCGGTGGACCAACCCCTCCTCTTTTGCTCTTATTAGCATTTGCCAGAAAATCTCCACACGAAGAATAAGCAAGTACAGAGATAATAGGCCCCCTTCCTCAGCCCTCTATTCGCAACTATATTTCCAAAAACAAGGAGGATTAAGGAGGACACCAAAGAGATGCACTCATGGATATTCTGGGTGAATTCCACAAGAAAGCCAAAAGCATCCAACACTGCTTCAAAGAAATCTTATTCCATCCATCGTAAGCTTTAGCTATATCTAACTATAGGATCGGTAACATTTTTTGCTCCTTCTTCTTAAAAGGGCGTAGGACTTCATGGGCTACAATGTAATTATTAGATATTTCATGTTATGAGAATGGTGCCCCTCCTGGCTTTTTTTTTTTTTTTTTTTTTTTTTTAATATTTCCTTCTCTGGATTGACACACTTCTGAAAAACTAGATCTTAGGATCTTACATGGACGATAATGGGAGTTTATTTTACATAGTGCACTAACCTGAGATGAATTTAAAGATTTTGGTGGAATTTCCTAGGTGTAATACACAAATACTTACATCATGCATGTGTTCAACCAATCAAAACTACTTTTTTGTAAATAACCAATCAAAACTTGGTGTACATGGTTTGCCAACTTAAACATTCTCAAGCACATTTAACTAAAAGCCCTTTCTAAACCCCAGTCCAGATTCAGGTCTTTTAAGGCCAAACCTAGGCAAGGTTAAGACCAGAGCAAATACACTTTGGGGATTTTTTTTTGTTTTTGTACATGTCTAGGTGATTTGATTTTGGGATCCAAGCAAATGATATGTTTAGGTTTAGAACCAACTAGACTGGCTATTGTAAATTAGGTTGGACCAAACCCAAGTATGAGTTGTTACCATGGCCCACCAGATGCACATCAGTACATGATAAATAATTATTCCTGTCTATTCGGGATAATGAGAATTACTCATAGTAAGACCTTTACCTCTTTTTATATGAGGTTAGTGAGAGATCTCATAGAACAATGCTATGCTGTGCTGCCAGCATTTTTAATGACAAGGTTTTTTTTTCTCCAGATTTTGCTATGACAAATACATTAATCTTATATTGTCATGCATGATTGATCATGTACATTAGTAGTTATCAGTTGGGTATTCATCCGTATCTTATAATAAAACCGACTTCTATTAAAGTAAAATTTAAAGACATGAGTAAGGAGGGATGAAATTTCAACTGTTTAGATTATGAATGGGTAAGCAACAGCACCAGTATTCATGGCTGGTTTGCCATGGTGAAGTCTTGTCGAGTGAGGTCGTATGACGATGATTGTATGTAATTCGTGGTACTTGTACCCATATAAAGGTCAGTGGCCTAGCCCACTTTGTGTTCTGTGCTGGCTGTTCTCGTGTGCTCTGGATCTGAATTTGGGTTAATTTTTCTGACCCTACATGTAGGGCTGTCAATCCAGCCCTTTCACAAGGGGGTCCGGCCCAGCTCGGCCCTTAAAAGCCCTCAAAGCGAGGGCTCTGTTTTTTATCCTAAAGCCCGAGGGTAGGGTAGGGTCTTATTTTGAAAAACCCGCAATCTTGAGGGCCAAGCTAGGACTTGACTCATCAGGCCCTGAGGGGGCCCAACCCGGCCCTCGATTTATTAAATATGTAAATTTTTGAATAGTTTTTATGAAGTTACTTTAAAAATCTTAATAAGTGAGTACCTACTATTCATTTATTTTTACCATAAGTGATTAGAATACATAGTTTATTGGTATAAAAGTTAGATAGTGTAGATATCTTTTGTAGAAGTATAGTTTGAAAAATGAAGAAAAACTTTGATAAATATTAAGAGCAATATAATAAAGTATTTGAAATAGTTATACTCTTTGATCCTCAACGTAAGTTGTTGTATTTAGGGTATGCTTTAAGAAAGTTATATGGATCAAGTGAAGATACGAGTATTCGTCGAGGTGATTCTCTTAGACCCTTTTGGAGATCTTTACAAAGAGATGATACACCTATACTATGACATTGTCAAATGTGGATAAAGTTAATTAAGTAAAAGTTACTAAGTTTGAAGATAATTTTTTAATATTTGATGAACAAATGACTCAAACAATTGCTTTAGAAAAAAAATCTGAATTAGATTATTATTTTAAGGAGCTAAGAGACAAATCTATAAATTTCAATATATTGAATTGGTGGAAAGTTAATTTAGCAAAATATCAAGTTATTTCAATAATGGCTCGTGACATTTTAGCAATTTCAGTTTCTACAGTTGCTTTTGAATCGGTATTTAGTACAGAAGGAAGAGTACTCGACCAATATAAGAATAGTATGAAATCTGAAACAACAGAAGTCTTAACTGCCTTTGCATTGTCGGTCTTTTATCCGGACAAAATAGGAGGATTAGCATTAAGTTGGAAGTCAGTGGTGGCGTATGAAATATTTATTTTCTTTAAAGAAAAAAAATATTCTTTTCTTTTTGTCCTGGCCCAGCCCTAGCTTGGCACTGGCCCTTGAGAGTAGGATAAGGGCTTAAAAATTGTAAGCCCACTGTAAAAGACGAGGGTTTTTACTTGCTTAGGCCCGGCCCGCACATGTGAGGGTAGGATAAGGGCTTACCTCCGCCCAGACCGGGCCCGGCCCTTTGACAGCCCTACCTACATGTGAATGAGTTAGGCTTGGACCTCTGGATTCTTAAAGGCCCATCCTGTCCTAGCCCAACACATTTAGTACAATGGGTAGTAATTTTGCAATTGGGCCATGCAAGAATGAGCCTCATTTAAGGTCCTATTCCCACACCTATGAGACTTTCCTTCGTACATGCTATGTTTCGGATACTCAGCAACGGCCTTTGCAGCTTTAAGTTGGAGAAATCTAGAGTCAAAGTAGGGGTGTTCATGGACCAGGACAGCCTGAGCCGGATCCGGGCCCAGCCTGCTTTGTGCTGGGCTTGGATACTTAATTAGGGCCCATTTAATAATTGGGATGGGCTTGGATTAAGTGATAGAGAGCCCAAATCCCGGCACAGCCAGTGTAAGTAATGCATGTAATTTAATTTCATTAGTCCAAGCAATTGTTTAAATGCCCACAAAAAGTGATAAAACACCTGGTTCAGCCCAGCTCAATTGCTTTGAATGGGCGGGCTTGGGCCTGACTTTTATGGGACATGTTGGGCTTGGGCCGGGCCATACCACTAAACCATTAATGGATTGGCTAACTTTGAGCGTGTTTACATCTTGAACTTTATTTTGTGAAAGTATCTTATATAATTCTTTACATATATTTTTATTACATTAACCACATAATTACTCCCTCTTTCTCCTCTCTTATTTCATTTCACTTCACCCACCACATACAGTTTTCACTCATAAGAACCTGTCCCACAATTTTCATTCAAACTACAAACAGCACAAACCTTACACACATTTATATGAAGCATTGATCATAGGCGGTTAAGTGTTTCCTGGCAGTGGAGTGGGCCAGGTTGCCATGCATCAAAATTGGTTAGATGAGATGCTACAAGATGATGACGAGATGAGACAAAAAAAATCAGCATGTCATATATATGAGCTGACGATGAGGTGGGCCGTGGCTCATCCCATACCATTTGATCATGTCGGTCACATGGATACCATGACAGGATGAGCTGTGGTGTGGACGTGGTGCACTTGCATTGCTTTGATGAAGGTCCGTTAAAGAACTTGATGACGACTAGGGTTGAAAACGGGATGGTTTTAGATTGGAAACATAGTGGTCCCGGATTAGAACCCGTTTTTAAATAACAATTCTAGTTTCGGATCCGGTTTTGAATCGGAACATGTTTAATTGGTTCGGACTTGGTTTCAATAACATCTGAATCTGGTTCTGTAACTGAGTCCACCTAGAGGACTCGGATCTAGTTCTAAAATTAATTCTATTTTCTCTTTATTCTTCATTTTTTTCTTAAAATAAGTATATCATTCGACTTATAACAGTGCATCAAATCTACAATATTCAATATTATACGTAAGAATGCTAAAAAAACGTTGGTTTTAAAGTACAAATTATAATATCAAATACTCATATGTCAGGTCCAAAGTCCATAGGTCGGGACCTATATAGACCCAGAACCAGACCCATTTATCAATCGAAATCTAAATTAAATTCCGAACTCAGACCCGTTTATAAATCGAAACCGAAGAAACTTCTAGATAATCGGATAATCGAATACCCATTTGCAACCCTAACGACAAGGTGAGACGTGGAGGGGAGGTGTTGGACGAGTTCTGGGTAGTGCTGCCAACAAAACCCACACATTTGCAATGTTCGCGTTCATGGGCCAAGGCCATCTAAGCCTTTTCTAGCCTTGGCAAAACATCCTACACCACAACCCTAGTCAACATCCCTCTCAGCATCCCATCCATCCAATCCTCCCTCCCTCCCTCCCTCCAATCTCCACCCATCCATCTCATGTCCCTCCCCTTCAACGGCTCTGATCAAGGCCTCCCAACCATAGTTGTCAAGTTCGGTTCGTTTCGGACGAAATGTCCGATTTATCTCGTTTCGTAGCAAAAAACGAACCGAACATCTTGTTTGAAGATGTTCGGTTCAAAATTCGTTTAAATTCGCCCGAATAACAGGGTTTCGTTTCGAAAGCCCTAATTTCGGGCAAACAGTATCCGAAACTGTTGATTCGGACGAATCCAAGATTGCTGTGGAAATTCTAGCCTTGATTTGGGGATTTAACGAATCGAATGGGAGAAATAAATGAAATTAATCAAAATACCTCGTCTCATCTAGCATCGAAGAGAGAGCTTTGACTGAGCCAACGCCTTGTTTCATCTTCGTTCCTCTGTTTGAGACTATTGGATGCAATCCTCCCTCGCCTTTGGTGCGTCTCCTTTGTTGCAGAGGGCTGTCGCTGGTGCCATCATTGGATTTCTTTGCAGAAAAGCCGCTAGAGAACCTGCTATGCCGATGTCTCCCTCTCCTTCCATTTCTTCTTCGTTTCCTTTTCATTTCCTTCGTCTGGGTTTTGTACGAAATTGGTTTCTAACTTCGGGAGGACCTTTTTACAAAGGCGTTGAGATGCTTACCTTTTAAGCAATGGTTCTGATGAGTGCCAGAACGTGAGGCCCACTTTCTTGTAGTGCTGAATGTACCACAGCAAGGGTTTTGATGAGTGCCAGAACGTGAGGCCCACTGTTTTTATTTTTATTTTTAGCTAACAGAACATGAGGCCCACTTTATTTATTTATTTATTTGGCTAAGAGAACATGAGGCCCACTTTGAATTCTTTTTAGACTTTATTTGATGTTATTAAATATTCCATCAAACCATTGGTCTTGATGAGTTACAAAACGTCAGGCCCACTTATATGTCACCATTCAAATGTCTATATTGCTTTAATTTGATGATGTGACCCAATTTATTGTAATAAGCATTGAAATGTCTCAACTGACTATTAATATTGAATGTGAGGCCCACTTACTGCCAATTTGTGAAATACATGGTGCATCTCCTTTCTCTAACTACTAATATTTAAATAGTATTTTTTGAAAATTACATTTGGGATGCTTAGTAGAATGAAATTTTCTATATGTTTTTAATATATATATATATATATATTCCGAAATGAATTTCCGAATTGGAAAGCAAAATGTTCGAATCGACCGAAATATTTCATTATGGAGCCAAGCCGAAACGGCGTCCGAAACGAACTTGACAATTATGCTCCCAACCCCACGAAGAAAACACCAACTCTCTCCCCTTCCATCTCTCCCTCCCTCTCTTCAAATCCTCAGAAATCCTAAAACCCTCCTTCCAAAAGCTACTCTTCATACATCTCCAAACTGTTGGCAACACTGTCCAAACCAGGTCCACCTCCCCTCCACGTCTCACCCCATCACAAACCGACCTCCATCAAGTTGAGTCCGGAAGCACCACGTCTCACCTCGTGTCACTCTCGTCTTCCATCGGTGTAGCCGACATGATCAAGTGGGATGCCGATCGAGCACCCATGTCGACTATCAGATTATCCCTCTCCTAACCGAGTCAATTACATGGTATGAAAAGGACCGCGTCATTTACAACAAGGTCTCTCCACTACCGACACAAAAAAAAAAAAAAAAAAAAACATGAAACGTGACCCACTCCATTACCATTTCTCTCTTCATCATATAAATATGTAACTAAGGCCTTCTCTCATTTTGATAGTGCATGGTGTAGTGAAAAAGGCAAAGAGTGCGCTGAGTAGATTTTGATTTCCATGGGGTACATTGAGTGTTGTATGTACTGGTTGGGTAATACCATTTTTGTATTATATTCTGTATGTATTAATCACTTTGAAAGTGAAGTATTTTATATAGTTTGTATGGAATGTGGCCCCACTTATATAGCTGTATGCCCATGTAAAAGAATTCTCACTTGAAAATGCTCTCTTTTGCTTTCTCACCTAGAGACTATACACCATGCACTCACAAAATGGCATAAGGCCTTCGTTAGATAGTTATATGATTCAAGTGCGGTGAAGAGAGTAATGGTAATGGAGCGGGCCACATTTCATGCTGCTTTTTTTCTGTCCGCTGTGGAGACACCTTACTGTAGATGACGTGGTCCTTTTCATACCATCTGATTGACTCGATCAGGAGAGGGATCATGGTATTGTTGACGTGGGTGCTTGGCATGCCACTTGATCATATAGGCGATGTGTCTTGATGACGAGGGCGATACGAGGTGAGATGTGGTGCTCCCGGATTCTACTTGAGGGAGGTCGGCTTGTGATGAGGTGAGACGTGGAGGGGGGGTGGACCTGGTTTGGGCAGCATTCCCTAAAAACTTCATCTGGGTCGTTCCCCGGCCAACCAAAAACGACATAAATGAAGATTTCAGAGCTGAATGGCTGAATGGCTACCGGATGGGTTCGAAGAAAGGATGACAGAGAAGAAAACGTACAAGGTGTTTTAGTGAGGAAATGGGCACCCCAGATGGAGATATTGGTTCATGAAGGGCTCCTTTTTGAGCCACTGCGGGTGGAATTCAGTGGTGGAGAGCTTGAGACATGGCATGCCGGTGATCGGGTGTCCGTTGGGCGGCGGGCAGTCCATCAAATCGAAGGTGTTGGTGGAGGAGGTGGGTGTGTGTAGAGGTAGTGGAGATGGTGATGGGAGAGTATAGAGATGAGGAGGAAAGTAGGGAGAGTGAAGAAGATGATGAGGGCTGCAATGGTAGAGGAAGAGGGAAAGAGGAGAGGAGGGTCTTCTGTTGGAGCTCTTGGTGATTTTATTACAACAGCAATCTCACAGACAAATTAAGGTGGACTTAAGTTGACTGTTGACTTGGACATTTTGTTATTTGTTAATGAATTTTTGCTGTAGTCTGTTGATCAAATGTTAGACTGCAATATTGGACTGTTTGAACTGTGGCTGCTGGTATGACTGGGCGTACCATTCCAATTGGTGGGGCTGACATTTTTTACTTATGTAATAATTGGGTTCGGATTGGGTTAAGTCCATTTTATCTCTTTGACCCACCCACATTAGAAACCGAATTATATGCATCAATTAAGATGTGTATTTTATACAATATTAGATTAAAACAGTTTTCTTTCCCTTTTTTTTAGAGCTTGGTAAGATTTTCATTCCTAAAAATAATAAAATTGAAGAAACAAAAGTAAATATTAAAAAATGATCATCAAATTTTCTCCGCCTAAAGAAAAATAAATAAAGAGACGTTGAAAACCTCTTTTTTAAAATATTTGGGTGGAGCTCATTTTGACTGGGAATCCCAATACACTCAATTGCCATGTATTGTATTATGACAAACAATAAGGCTTTTGTGCGGTTGGCCAAATATCTCATTTGCCTTTTTCCTTTCTTTCCCACAAGGAGAGATGGTCATGATAAAGGAAACGAGCCACAGGGGTAAAAACATCATCAGATAGAGATAACCTCGTATTAGTGAAAAGTTTCCGAATGCATGCACTACAAACTTATCCTCCCTGATTTTATCCTCTCAAACTTATTCCTTATATCTGAAACACCCACTCATGATCGAATGATCTTTACGTGTGAAAAGATGATTTGATTGGTAACAAAGAAGAATAGGCCAACAATTTGCATTACATCTTTATCTTGTAACAATGGGGTATCCTACTCCTCTTGATTTAAGTAGGAAACAGTGGTAAGATAAAGTAGAGGGCCCATCCATTTTTAGTGGCTGAGCCCATCTCCAGTGAGCAATGGGCCCCACCGCTAAGTCTAACAGCCTTTATCAAGGTTCTACCGTATATCATATTGGGTGACTATCCCTCATAGTAACACCAATGGGCCAATTTTACCCAAAAAAAAAAACTAATGGGTCTAATTAATTGCTAAAGAGTAGTGCACCCGACTCTTGGGCCCATAGCATTTGGCATCATGACTGAAGGCTGGACATAGTTCTCTCTTGCCTAGCCCATCTGCACTCTTAAACTATGTAGTTGGGCCCTATATTTGGCTTGATGACTGGATAGGCTGAACATGGATTTGCAATAGCCCTCTATCTGGCATGATGACTGAATAGGTTGGACATGGTTCTGTCTGGGTTAGCCCTTTTGTTTCAGGAACCCATGTAATGGCCCAAGCAAGACCTAATTTAGAAGGCTCAACTATACCTTTTTTTTTTTTTTTTTTTTTTTTTATTTAATGCACACCACTTTTGTTCTGCACGACAGAATTTAATGCAGAGTGATCCATACCCTGGCAATCAACAAACCCACTTACACCCATCATCATATGTACTTCTCTGACAAATTAAGGGCTGTGAAATAAGATTAAGAGTAAATTCAAAAGAAACAAAAATAAAAAGGTGTTCAGAATAAAAGTACCATAAAAATTGAGGTTCATGTGATATTGATTTGATTGATTGCAATATTGATGCAACAATTATCTAAGTTTTTCTATTTAAAATTTTCTTTTTCATGTTTCAAAAAAGAAAAACAGTTTTAAATTAGTTTTATGTTATTATTTTCTGTTTTACAGCTATTCTAATTTCTATGGTTTTTTCCTGCTGTCCTAGCCTTGGACACGGGCACGATACCTGCAATGTTGTGATAGATGGTAACAAGTCCACTCAAAGCCACCATGAAGTAAATCCTCATGTGATCCCCATTCATTTTTAAAATCACACCATCATTCTAATAGGATCAGGTGGGCTCCACATAAGTGGGGTCCACTTTTTAAAACCAAACCCGAGAAGCTTGAACACATGGATTTACTTTCCAAGAATGCAACGTACGGTGCGGATAGAGTGAGAAAGGCTTTGACTTTTGACGCTTTCCAATGTAAATAGACGGAAACGGACGGACAGGTGTCAAGTTGTAATTGGACGAACTTACGTGTCCGTGTGGAGCTGATTGGAGCGAGCATTGTTAAAGTCGTCGTCGTCGTCGTGTCGTTGCCATCGACTGGGGTTGCGTCAGCGGTTCGTCCCTTTATCCCTCCGCTTTCCATTTCGAAATATCTTCCAAACTCCCCCCTTCTTTTATCTTAGATTTACGAAAAAGCCCCTGTACGTTGAGTACTAACTTCAGTGCTGCACTGAAAAGAGACCCAATATTCCTAGGGTTTTTTTTTTTTTTCCTTTGGAAGCACCCACTGTGGACCACACCTAGATACTTGACAATATATTAGGGGATGAACATGGATAGATTTAGATTTGACTCAAAATTTAGAGGGGGATGATACACAAACATATATAGACCGGTCTGGTGAGGATGGTCCTCGCAGTCCGCACGGTGTAGAACGCTTAGTGGATCCCACCTCATGATCCATCCAAATGGGTCATACATATACAACCCCTATATAGTCACCGGATCTCGTAGAATTCGAATGAGTTAGATCGTCGGATTGATGATCAATTTTTGTTATTTGATATAAAGTTGTCAAACTTTGTGGACCACAGATGAAGAGGTTAGAAGTATTAGATTGGCTTCGGGATTTATATATAGGTTGGCACTACTTGAATCTTTTAATCCCCTTCTGTCCCATGATTAGTGGGGTTCCACATTGGGTCCCATTAGGAGGTCCATACCATAAGACGAGAGGACCGGCCTCACAAGATTGGTTGACCCATGAAAAATGCCAGCCATAGGAAAGAAAGTTGCCTCCCATGGGAAGAGAAGCCACAGGCCCTGAGGAGTGGTAAGAAGAGGAATCCAGTGATCGAACCATGGGCAAGTAAGTGTAAAACAAGGTACCCAACCAAATGAACAGCCCCTTATTCTCATCTATTGGGTCGGTTCATCCTAAACTCTACAATTTCAAAGCTTAGGGTTTTAACGGCATTACATCATCAGTTCTTTTAATCTTTTTTTACAAAAGCCAAGTACATATACATGCAGACAAGTGTCATAATAATGGACAAGTTTAAGTCAATAAATCCCATTTAAAATAGGTGGTGCTCCTTATAATCTTCCCCTTATCACAATGTGGAAATGCCCCAAAGTCTTACCTATTCAATTTCACGTGCATTTCAGTTCTTGTAGGCATTAATTACTGTTGGTAGACAAAAATAAGTTGGCTTTACTCTCCACTAGCAATAAAGAAACAATAAAACCTAAAACTCATAATTTTATCATTAAAAATTTGCTTTGATCATCATTTCCATGTGCAACCATCCCCGTTTAATCTCTAGTGGAAATGAGGGACCACCACATAGTGGGTCATTAATGGCTGCTTATTGCTTTGTAGTCTGTATCCATTGACTTGCCACAGTAAATTTATACTTGAAAGGAATTAGAATTAGAGGACAGGTATATTCAAAGTTTGATATCACTTGTTTGGTTGAGTTTTTCCTGTGCAGTTTGATTATAGGTATAGTTCTGGATTTGTGGGGTGTCTAAAGTGAAAATATGAGCTGTATGGGTTATTGTGTCTTAATTGAACTTGTTTTTTTTTTTTTTAAGCTTGTAACTTTAATATTATCTATCATCAACTTAATTACAACTGATTGACAATTATTATCTATTTCCCCCAACTTAATTACAAATGGTAGTATGTATGGTGGCTAGAGTAACTCTATACAAATACAAAAAAAATATATATATATATATATATATTATCAATATGGGTCCATTTCCTCAAATCCAAACATATCATAATAACAATCAACCCATGTACTTATAATTAGTTACAACTGACCCCATTCCATGCATGACCTACCATTGATTGATAAAAGTATCAAAACAAGTTATTAGACTTCATGTCATGAAAGAGAGACTGTTATGATTTGGAATAAAACAATAATATTTGTGTAAATAATGACATATTCATATACTCATTTTTGCTTGATGGATATAAGCGCAAAGTTGTCATTTCCATAAAAATTCAACATAAATTGTACTTGTCCATTGGGCATATGGAAGATAGTTAAAATGAAAATGTAGAGATGTATGATCAAAGACTAAAACCCTACTTTTAAGACTGGTAAACCCCAATCGGTATAAATGAAAATTTCAATCATATAAAAACATTATATAAGTTAGTCCCTCTTTGTTGCTCCGCTAGCTAGATACATGTGTGGTGTATGTGGGTGTTTGAGTTTAAATTTATAGAGGGCAAAAAAATGAAAGAAATTACTATATAAGTCCATTTCATGCATTCTTCTCTAGTTTATGGCCTTCATGAAAAGGCAAAAAAACATGAGAGATTTACAATTTCTATTATTTAGCTTATTGTAGTGCTTTAGATAAAAGTAAAAACAAAGAAAATACGGTAAATTCTCATAAATACATAATTTAGTGAAAAATAAAAATATGAAATATAAAATATAAAAGAAAAGGAAAGTAGAGAATTAATGTTAATTTAATTTAAGCTAGGTCCCTAATCTTAAAGTCAAGGAACCCAATAACTCTTCGATCTTTCTTTGAATGAACAATGTAAACATTTTGACAATCTTTTGTCTTTTACAAGTGAGATATAAAAATGGAATTGACATATACGAACTTTGTATATGTGAATTTGCATATGTAACACAATATCATGTTTGTTTGCAAGCACTATGTTCACATTAGTTGATACGACAACTTGACCTAAGCAAACATTGTACTTACAATTGCTTTGACGATATGATATAAATGAGAGTAATCAAAACGTAGGTATACTTATATGATATATGTTTAAATGAGATCCAATAAACAAGTTTGTTTGTTTGCATGAGGAGTGGAGTGAAATAAAATTAAGTAGTCAAATCCAAAGAAAAAGTAAGAGAGGTGGAAGGTAAAGGCATAAAATGACAAAAAAAAAAAAAAAAACCTATCATTTTAAGGCACTAAATAACAAAAAATATACTCATAAAAAGTACTAAATGACAAAAGGAAAATGTGAGTGGTTTTTCGTATTATAGTACTTTTATTCTCAACTCCCTCTTTTTTCTCTTGTTTTTTATTTGATCCTTAATTTTATTTTATTTCACCCCTCATGTTAAACAAATAGGCCCGGTCCACTTTCTTTAAGTCTTTTTAATGTTTTAGAAAATATTTAGGGATCTTTTGAGGGACACTACTCACTAGGGTTTTAGATGCGTTCCTTACCACTAAATATAGGTTGTCGAGAATCATTTCACCCCTCATGTAAATAAATAGGCCCGATCCACTTTCTTCAAGTCTTTTTAATATTTTAGAAAATATTTAGAGATCTATTGAGGGGCATTACTCACGAAGGCTTTAGATGTATTCCTTACCCCAAAATATAGGTTGTTAAGAATCCAACTTATATAATTGTAGGTCAAAGTTTCTTTACCTGGTTAGAGGCCTTTTAAAGGACAATAAAGCGCCTTAGATGTGTTCTTTACCCCTAAGTAAAGGTTGCTGAGCATCCGGACCGCTAATATAAGCGTGGGTTAAGATTTCTAGACTCGCTTCCTACCTAATAATAGCGTTGGAGTCACCTGTTCAAGTTTTATTATAATATATCATAGCCAAGGATTTTCATTTCAATTCTCTCCTTTTCTAACTCTCTAAATATCTTTACGAAAAAAATCTCTAAAAGCACGTTTGGTAATAGGTGAGGAATCTATAGATCTGATGATTCTTCACTACCACTAGAACAAAGATTCTTTACTGAAGATTTATATGGTTGAGGATTTCACATTGATATTGGTGCATACTAATACATGTAGCTAAGAAAAATAGGATTCTGTGTGCAAATCCACTTAAATGAGGATTTTCAAATCTTATGAAGGGTGGTCGGATCTGCAAGTCCTAACGGAAGGCTTTCATTCGTCAAAATCCTCATAAATTTACAATTGCCAAATATGGATTTACCACAACTTTAGAAAAAATCGAAAATTAGTTCCCTAAAAGATTTGGTTGCCAAATGTAACCTAAATATCTATTTTCATTGGTGATAAAATGGTACTTCTAGCTAAATGAAAATCTTCGAATGATTGTGTTGATATTCCCATCACTTTATTTTAAGTTAGTTTTTTATTTCACATGATCTTTATATTTATTATTTATATACATTTCTACAACTGTTGGTGGACATGCCTAATTTAGCATATTTTATCAGGCTAGTTAACCATGAATGTAGTATCAATAAAAAAATATATATACATTAGGTTATAATGATCATGATGACAATGCTGTGCCATAGTGACACCATGAAATCATAAAATTGATTCTCAATAAGAACTTGACATGCATCAAAATAGAATCACTAGTGATTTTAGAAACACAAGTGTGAACTTGCCATACGTTTCTTCCTCTCTCCCAATTCTTTTTTCCCTCAACATCCTATAGTAGGAAACTATGAATGTATGATAAAGTACATATTTTAGAGATAGAAGCGAGAGGGGGGGGTAACTTGGATCGTTTCACGTGAATTCCGATGGTGTTTTGGTAACTTTCACATAAAATATCGCCACCCTCTCTCTTCCCACCGAACCCTTGCCTATTGTGTGTCTTTCTTTCTAAAACCTCTTTTTCTCATTATCTTCTCTTTTTCCTCTTTTCCCTACCCAATACTCATCCGCTTTCTTTCGATCCCTTCCCTTGTCTATCTATCTATCTTCATCATCTTCTCTATATTCTACTACTCATTCTCTTTATGGACCCTTTTGAACCCATATGCATTCTTGAAGACTTCTTCAGTTTCCCTTTAGACTTGGATGACTTGAACCCAGAAGATGAACAACAACAACAACATCAGGACCAAAAATACCAAAAACACCTTCAGAACTCCTCCAAAATTAATACCCAACTCAGTGTTCTCAACAGCAGTGAAGATTCCTTCCCAGTAAGTTGAATATGAGTGTATTTTCATATGTTGTGTTTTAAAACTCTCCTTCTTCTTCTTCTTCTTCTTCCAAAAACCCCCCTTTGAAAAAGTCTGGATTTTTATGCTCATGGTTAGGTTTTAGAAGGAGAAGAGGAAGAGGAAGAGGAACTTGAATGGCTAAAGGAAGAGTTTCCGCCGCTCGAGCCTTTTATCGTTGGTGGTGCTGAGAGCCCAAAACATCATAGCCCCGTGTCGGTGCTGGAAAACGGAGTATGGAGTTCCGGGTTTCGGGTCCCGGTCCGGGCAAGGAGTCGGACCCAGAGGCGGAGAAGGGTTGGAGCTCCGGGGTTTTTAGGCGTCTGGGGCGGCGGAGGAGATGGGAAGAGCGGCGCTGCAGAGGCGCGGAGATGCCGCCATTGCATGGCGGAGAAGACGCCGCAGTGGAGGGCCGGGCCGCTCGGTCCGAAGACGCTCTGCAACGCCTGCGGCGTCAGGTATAAGGCCGGCCGGCTTGTGCCGGAGTACCGGCCGGCGAGCAGCCCCACTTTTTCGATCGAGATGCATTCGAACTCTCACCGGAAAATCATTGAAATGAGAAAGAAGAGGCAACAAAAGGCACTTGAAAATGGATAACATCATTTTTTTTTTTCTTTCATTGCATGGATAGCTTAAGATTAGGGTTTTTTTTTAGAGATAGAGAGTAGGGATTTTAGGTAGGAAAATATGAAAATTAGTCTATTTTTAACTTTTTATTGTCTTATCATGGGTGTTTTTATTATTTTTAATTTTTAAATGTGGGTTTGCTGATTTTTTGATAATTTTATTGATTTGTTTATATGGGCCAGATGTGGTTTGTGTAAAGGATGTCGAAGCTATTGCAGGAATCAGGACTGTTGGATTGTTCTAGATTTGTGTTTGAATTTTTCTAGGGATTATGAGCATGCCCAATGTTGATGGTAGGTATATGAGGTTGATATATCCATTCTATTTAATGGTTTTTGTGATATTGGGAGGGGGCTAGGGTTAGGTTTAGTAGGTTTTAGCCTATGGGGACTAAACAAAACATTATAGAAAAAAAACCCAGGTGTACCCTCACCTTAATATTTATGGGTTCTATTCGGTGCATTGGGTTGGTGAATGGGAGGGGTATAAATTATTATGGTCATTAGGTTTTGGTTACCACTTCATTGTAATCAATCCTCTTGGTTCTCAAGTTTTAGTTGTTTAATAAAATATATTTTTATTCTTGAGAGCGAGATATCATTGCATGTGAACATAGGGTTTGAATTGATCGCAGGCCGCTTGTATTCCAAAGAGGCACCTTTTATGGATTTGTGTGAGACAATTTTTTACCACTGCATGGAATAATAATTATTGTCAAATTAAATTTATTGGCTTTGCACCTTTTAACTTATCCTTTATATTATGATCATGAGAGCTCAATCGGACAATAAACGTGAAGATCCATTGGTGGCCATCAAATAGGAGAGATGGAAATTGAGAACCTGTCATCACCATAGTAAATTAATATTTAGAAAAGTCAAGGTCTCTTCCTTATTTCTTTCACCTGCTCAAGCAGCCCAAGTGATATTATTTTTACTTCTTCGTGTCACATGGAATCTAAAAGAGAGATTGATGATTAAGATTAAATACCCAAGCATGTAAAATTATGAATATTCCCAAGTTTGGGAATACCCTCCTAAATTGGGGAATGCCCAATTATTTGAATTTATGAATATTCCCAAGCATTATCAAAGGATGAAATGAAATACAGAGGTAGACAGGGAATAAAATATGTACACCTACCCATATATGTCTTCATACCTGGGTCTCTTCTTTACAACCCAGCAGGTCTTTTTTGACTCACTGTAGGAGGAGAGAATTCTAATGATGTCCCATCTCATTCCCACCACTCATAACAGTGGCCACAAGGATATCTTACCTCACTGCAACCCAATCATGGCCACAAGGCTCCCACTCCCACCCAAAGAGGAAATATCTTCTCATCTGCATACGTACATTAAAAACATGGAGAAGTTGACAAGGTCAAAAAGGGCGGCATTTGCATGGTCACCTGCATCAATCTTAATTCTCACCTTCCCAGCACCTCACTCAACCAACTATTAATATATTTGTGTTTCCTTAGTCAATTGTGAGTTGCATATGATTTTTATCTGTCTGAGATGGCCCCGAAAACTAATCATTCTGTAAATAGGAGGCACAAAATAGGCTTGACTTTGAGTAGTCCAGGACGGCCCATGAGAAGCCCAATAGAAACGACATAACCTCGATGTGATGTATGAATTATGGATGCCGCTGATGACAATCAGGCCGCCATTACATACAGTGCATGGTTGAGCAGGAAGGATCATAGAATGTGCGGCTGAAATTTTGTTTTGGCTTCCATCTGTTTCCTTGCTAGATGGATTGGATATTGATCGCCAATGTTGCGTATGTTTTGCAAAGCTTTCATCATTCAATAGGCCCAACAGTGGCCCTGCATTATTAGGTCGGCCCGCTGTTCATTCCTATTTGAGGGTCTTTGCTATTATTCTCTTTTATGATTCCTCTCAAAACTTTGGATAGGCTCGCCACCATTACATTTATTTGAGTGGGACATCATGTTTTTCATGATTACAAGGAGCTAATTGGAGTAGAAAATGGAAAAACTGATGGCTCATGTATTATGATTGAGGATTTTTCCAAAAGCAGAATTTGTGCGTTTGAAAATTAGGGTTCATTAGAGATGAAAGGAAGATTCAAAATTTTGTATACAGTGCAGAGTCAGTTTTTGCATGTGGCATGTTCTGTCTTTCAGCCAAGTGATGCCAATTGGAGATTTGAGTTCCATCGACAGGCATATATGCTAACAGTGATGCCAGACAAGTACAGTCCAACATATTCTCAATGTAAATGGCATCCTCAGATCAAGAGCACAAATAATAGGAATATCAAAAGAAAGGTAGTCAAGAAAATCTCAAGATAAATGGCATCCTTGAGGCCCTGATTGTTTGCATGTAAAACACAGGAATTCATGTAGTAACTGATAAAAAAATGAAGATCAAAGGTGCATAGACAAAAATGACCATCAAATAATTAATGGAAAAGGAAGAATGTGCAGCCACCACCTTAGTAATTCAAATCCTAAGAAAGTGAGCATTGCATCTATATTCCTTGCTTACATCCTTCATTCACCACTCACCTCTTTAATAATCCTTCGGTGGCGCTCATTTGACCATGAATTCTTATGTAATCTACTGCAAACAAACAGGCCCTAAAGAAACTAATACTAGACAATACTGGGAAGGAAAATAAAAGTGAAAGTGACAGTATGCACAACCAAGAATTCTCAAAGTCACAGTGGTTAAGGCAGCTAGAGGGAAACTAGGCAAGATAAGTGATAGTATAAATGATGAAACCTGTATTCATAGGGCCAGTGGAACTAACAATTCAATTGAAACAGAATCCTTAGCCATAAGGGTGTCTAAAGCATCATTCTCAGGGGAACTAATCAAAGATGGAGATTCTTGGAACATGCACTCTCGGGTGTAAGTGCAGGGGAAGTGTGGCAGTAATTCAGGTTCATTTTTACTGAGACTTGAGAGTTAAAAAGAGCACTGACCATTTTGAACACGTTAGTAGGGACGCATGCGAAGTCAATTCTAGACAATATATGGGAAGATTCTGAACAGAGTTGAATGCATTTCTTGTACAGCATAGACTAGAGATATCTGCCACATTTGAAACTCCTGTTCTCTATTTCTTCTATTTATGAAACTCAAGTACTCTACCGGATAAAGGAGGAGCGTTGGATAAGTTGACAGCTGGTGTGAATCTTTTGTCGCAGCTACAGCGTGAATTTTGAGATGGCAATGAAACAAAATTCATGTAGTGGACCCTAACATAATTGAGACAAGGCTTTGATGATGATGATAATGAAAATCAAGTACTATAACTAATAATGATTAAAAAAACCTACAGTCCTGTGCAACTGGCATCAGAAATTTGCTTCAAAGTGAAGAGCCAATCTATTCATCTGTTAACTCCACCAACACCTCAGTGTTATTTCTAGGCAGTTCAAGAATTCATTTTCGGATGTTTATGTGATATATCCAAGCAAAACTACGTAGGTAAAATGAACAATAACAGAATGCCATGGGAATCACAGGGCTGCCGCTGTGGATAGTGGCCACTCCCACAGCTTCTAGAGATCAATCCCTGAGCAGGCAAGTTACTGTCACATATCCCAGCCACTGGGCCAACTGGAAAAAAAAAAAAGAAAAAAAAAAAAATGAACTTGGTCAATGATTCCTCAAAACCCCAGTACTTACAAGTCCAACGCAAACTTGGCTTCAGTCATGCATAGAAGTCTTCCCCTGCTACATAGAGCTTGTGACTCGAGCAACAGTATTTGATGTTGATTAAATCAAACATCGACTTTTAAGGGGGATTTTTCCAATGGAAATCCATGGCAGTGATGCAAGATTTTCAGTCCCTGCCTTTTATTCTGCCAGGGGGTGTGGGGGTGGTTCCTGCATTGTGGAAGAAATCCCTGCGCCCTTGTGCAGGATTCCCATAGGTGAAAAAAGTGTGAGATTTAAATACTTTGTGAAACCACTGGAACCAGTTGACAGCACACTGAATGACAACCAGAAACCTCTAGATATAGACACTTCTGTAAGGTTGATTACATGGTTGGGCAGGTCGGTTACACATAAGTGAAGGTTTATTCTAATTATAAAAATCAGCAGTTGCAACTATATGCATAAGTAGATGATGGAAGGTCAAGAAACTTGAGACTCAATTTACATTTCCCCCTTCACTAATAAATCTACTCTTTTTCATCTATGACACTAATAGAATACCCTGCACTGAAAATATTCACACAATTGTAAAATCTTTAGGAACATCTCTCTAGAGGATTATAGACAGAAGGTTTATCTATCTCTCTCCTCTCTGGAAGACTATGGATCATTCTAGAGAAGTTGGCAGATACATCTGCCTCAAACTTCTTTAGATATAGAGAAACCTAAAATGAAAAATTGTAGTGCACTCAACCTACCCATGAGAATACCATGTGGCATAACAATGTCTTGGGGGTATCCATTGAAATTCAATCAGGTGGGCCAAAAAGACCTTTTATTTCAAATCAATCAGGGTTCATTTGAGCACATCCATGGAACATGGATTTCAGCCAGACATTCCATGTCAGCTTCTTTGGAGGGCTGAACCCCCATTCGGGCCCCTCCCCTTGGAAAATAGAATTCCAGCCAATGGTGGAAAAGTAAAGTGCAGTTTCAGCTAAATAACTGTGCTGGTTCGTTGTTATGCTCCAAGCAGCAGAGAGCAGAAAGTTTTCTGGTTGTAATGCTCCAAACAGCAGAGAGCAGAAACTTTTCTGCTTTTACATTTCCAAAGCATACACAAACAAGCCCTCAAATAAGATGTGGGTCGTCCCTCGTTGTTGTGAAGATGGTTATGGACAGAGCAGTATCTGTGGGTGAATGAGTTTAAGTCTTTTCTAAATGGAGAAAACAAAAGGAAACAGGAAAAAAAAAAGGATGGTAAAGGTTATAGATAAAACTCTAGAGAGGAAAGGAGAAGAGGAGAGCAGAGAAAGAGGGTGGACTTGGCTGGGGTTAGAGCCAACATGACCTTTCAACCCAACCTGACCAAAGTCCAAACCATATAATCTGTAAGGCAAACCCGACTCGATCAACCCGAATTTCAGTGAAGCCAACACAAAAAATCCTCATGCATAATAATTCAAAGAAGCCACAGAATTCTACAATAAAGCCCTAAATTCAAAACTTCAGAAAAAAACCCAAAATACCAATAGAATATATTAGGTGAATAGAATATAATAGGTGAGTTTAATGAAAAAACAAAAAGAATAAACAATGAGATGATAGAAATATAGGCCAAGACATTTAACTTCATCCTCCCTTTTATATCCATAAATTGCAACAGCAAGATCATTCTCATCTCCTGTCCCCTCCGCTGCAACTGCTTCATGCCACTCAATCCGCTTATCTTTCTTTCCCACCATGTGGTAAAGGGATGGCAGCAAGATTGTCAGCAACTTGTAAAAGTCGGCTGTGAAGGGGACTTGAGCAGTGATGAGTGTTGTGGACTATGATGCACGGATACGGCAAGGACACGCCATAGACGCGACAGGGACACGGATTTTACACATAAAAAGTGAAGTATCGGATACGATACGACACGATACGTTGCCCATTTTGAAGTATCCGTGCATATAGGTTGTGGAGAGCGGGCAGTGACAGCAAAATCTCTCTAAATCTTCTCTATTTGTTATTTATCTGGTTGTGGTGTGGTGGACTCCTAAGACGGACAAACAAGGTAGGATTTGAAGAAAGAAGAGAGGAGATTCCTCTATCATAGTACTTTATTGTTGGAAAGTATCTCCCTGGTACTTGGTTAGTGCAAAATCCTTGCGAAGTGAAAAATTACTTCCCTTAGACAAAAAGGAGCAACTTCATGTTTCAAATATTTGAGATACTAACTACCCAGAGACTAACATGTACAGAAGGGAAGGGGTCGGGTCGGGTTGGGATACCGAAGACCGTAACCCAAGCCCAACCCATATCTGAGTTGGGAATATTTTTCAACCCTAGCCTAACCCAAACCATATTTAGGCCAACTAATCCAAGCAAAGATCGAACTGCATAAGTCATGTTTAGATTAAGACGGATCCAAGTTGCAGCCCTATTTCTTCCACACTTCATTATTGCAAGAATGAAACATTCAGCTGACTGGTAACATTATCACATATTTTAAGCAAGCAGTGTTTGGACATATAATGAACTTGACACCTGCGAAGAACAATTGTCTAGTGACACTTTTAGAAATGATAACTCCTACAAGAATCTCCAAGAAACCATGCCCATAAAATTAATTTAACCGATAACAATGGAATGTTACAGCCAAAATATTTCATTTTAGTAGGCACAATGTGGAAACTATGACTTCCAATATCATGGTGGTTCATGCGGAGTCCCCCGTGAATAGATGGTGGGCAGTGGCAGACCTACACATATGCAACCTAGGGCGGTTGCCCCATGTTGATTTTGAAATTGCCAATAGTTTAAATGGGTCTTACCTGTTCCACGTATTTTTGGCCCCACATCTAACCATTGTGATCGTCCCACGTTATAAAACCTTAGTGACTGAAAGTACCGGATCCTATTCGCACCTTTCTTTTTCGACATCTTCTTTTTACTGAGAGTTTCAGATCCTCTTTGTGCAGATCGAGCTTCTCGTTGCCAGTCATCTCGTGGTTAGTCTCTCACCAAATAGCTATAAATAAAACAATCTCCCCCCGTCCTCGGATTTAGTATGATCCTAATCACTCTATACCCAAATATGAGTCGTTAATCTCCAAATCTTAATTTCAATCCCTTAATCCCCAATCCCAATCCCAATCCAAACCCTAAGCCCTAAATCAACTAATCTAACATATCTACAAGTCCAAAGATGACCAAATCACCATTGGGACACACTCTAATCTTCAATTCACAAATAAATCAGGCCCTTAGGATTCATATGTTTGATAACTTGAGTTACATTTAAGTGGAACTTGTTCTTCTTTGCCATGAGCCCATGACCACCTATAGGGAATTACTTTTAGAGCTAGGTAAGTATAGGCAACCAGACTTTTTAGATCGAAATAGAATTCCTTAGGAAACCTAAATTGGGGAATTGGGTGCTCGCCCAAATCACCGTTTCAAGGCATCCAAACACCTAAGACTAAAGACAATGTTTTCTTAGTTGTTTTGATGATGATGAATTGATGATCACCTGAATTTGGGAGAGGCAATGGGAGGGCCCTTCGATTAGGCAAGAGATCTGAGCATAAAAAAAAAAAAGTTGTGTCTATTTAAATGCAATACATTTTCTTTTTGGTATTTTTAACTTGAAAAAAGTTAGTAAAGTTGAGCAAAAATTTCGCCCCACCCAAACAAAAATCCTAGGTCCGCCACTGGTGGTGGGTGTACCAGCTGCCTATGTTAGTTATCCCTAACATAACTATGGCACAGTGAAAATCAGAGGTCGTCTAAGTCATGTGGAGCCTTTCCATTTCTTTCTTACCATACTATACATTCTATGCTATAAAATCACATTGTTTGGTTTTACGCATGAATTATGCTACCTTGCCGAGCAATCCCCCACCCAAAAAAAAAAAAACTCCCAGACGGGGTTCAGTCGGTTCTTTCCCTCTTGATTATAATACCTTTGAATAATAGGGAAGATTCTCATTCGAGTCCATACACCTGAACAAACCAGATCGTAACACCCAAAAGAGGAGTTCATCGCTGATTACATGTTTCAGCAGCCATTCATTTAACAGAATAGCCCGCAACAGGTTGAAAGCCACTGATGTAACTATTAACACTCACTCTTCCTGAGAGATTTTTTATTTTCTCAATCATAATGATGTAAAGCATTCATCAAAGCAGCAGTTGCAGTTTAACTACAGAGATTAATATTTCATTACCACTTCTCATCTGCTTTTTGTACATAAGAACATCAAGCAAAAGAAATGCTAAGAATCCGTCTATCTTCATAGTAGCAACCCAAGCATTACAAAGAATTATTCAGCCAAAACCAAAAGGCAAGAAATCATGAATCCTGACCTGAAGAAATATCTATTAAAAAAACATTTTAGAGTATATGAGCCTACATTCGGTTTACACAATGTTGTACAATTGGGTATGAGAAACTCGATGACAAGTTCCTTAAACGATTTCATTGAGATCAGAATCGGAAAACACACCTGTCAGGTCTTCTAGACTTGCCTTAGGCAGGCACATTTTAAGTTTCAGGCAACTGGCTTGCATCAAGCTTATGAAAGACATTCGATATCTGCTTTCAGGATTGCCCCCTTTGTTCGTTCTCCCAAGATTTTTTTGCAACTTTTGCAGATGAATCACCAGAGTCTTCATTATTAGCATCCTTAGGTTTTGAAAAGAAAGGATCCCATTCATGTGGGCCAACTGTACGCTGCCCCTCCTCCAACAAAGCATATTTCCAACTGTTCTCCTCCACAAAATCATGATCTTCACGATCTTCAATTATGTCCTTCCTCAATTTGGTAACTTTGTCAATAATAGCCTGTACAGCTACATCAAATGCATCTTGAAGAGTCTCTAGCTTAGACCGAGGGTCTGCATATACTAGCCCTGGAATGAGACTAATGACCGCCTCCCTCATGATCTTGACTTCCTCAGGAGAAATTTGACTTAATCTCTCCTCTATGCTAATGTTCCTCTTACGAATATCATCCTCAGGAATAAATACCGAGTACATTGTATAATTCCTTGGAAGATGCCATGTGTACTGAGTGTAGGCTGAGCCAGGATGGAAGAAAACAGGTATACAACCAGCCAGCATTGAGTCAAAAGCTGACCTCCGTGTATAAGAGTCACCCTGAGGCTGCAGGCAAAATAGAGAACTCTGGAACATCTGCATTATACTGCTTGGAGAGTGACATTTGCTCTCGCCGAAATCACACTCCAGTAACTTGCACACCTTGGACTTCTTGCACTGATCAATGATTTGCCCCCTGATCGATTTGGGGTTGTCAGGACGGGGGGCCCCAGCAAATGAAAAGAGCCATCGCCTGTCCAATTTTCTCATCCGTTCCTGCCAAAGAAACACATCAGAGTCCTTTGCCGGATGAAAGTAGGTGGGATACGGGATACCAAAATCATTCCCATTCCATGGGCTCGATTCAACAACCAGCATAGACATGTTCTTTGCAGCAGGTAAAAACAAAAGCTTATTGCCCCAATCTGTTTCAGTATCAGTTAATCTCCTGAAATCCCACGTTATCCTCCCTGCCACCAGAAAATGGTCTCTGCCATCCATGACACTCCATTCTGGCCTCTTAACAAGCCAGTCTACCAAAGCAAGAGAAGCAGCATCTCTAACTGAAATGTTATGACCCCAGAGGTACCGGGAAATATCCAACCCAGCATAGAAAGGCACAAAGACAGCGGCGGCAATGGAAGAGTCATTGGTCAGACACTTATATTGTTTCATTCGGTTACTGAATATCACATCCACCGCAAACTGATTTGTGGCGTACCATCCAGTATTCGAGAACACCCCTTCCTCATTCTCAAGTGGAGGACCTAGCCCTGCATTGCTGGTGAATTTACACATATTGGTCCAAATGCTAAGGCTCTTACATTTCCTGAGCATTGCCTCATTGAATTCAGGTGGGAGATCATGGACGTAAATGTACCTGCCCCCACAAGGATCACTCTTGTTTTCCACTGTTCTCAACGCCCGCATAAATGGGTAATTCTTAGTGACACGATGAACCTCAAAGGACCCTCTATTGAACGAAATGGGATGTACTGATTCATTGATGGCGCTGCCACCTCCAAGGATGGTGAAGTGGAAGTAAAATAATAAGAACCAGAACAGGGCAGACAAGGAAGCTATAAAACAAAGACGGCCCCTGGAGTGCTTTCCAACTACCTTCTCCATCTGCTCGCAAGGAATGCTTACAGATGGGCGGCGTCTCATCAGATTTTATAAAAACCAACAACAATCAAACACAGAGATCATATTATATCATATCATTCCACACATGAATGTCCCCTCTTTCTCTCTAAAAGTCTCTTATATCTCAAATCAAAAGCATGAACACAACAAACAAACCCAAACTATACATAAAAATCAATCGAATTAAGAACAAACCCTAAAAAAACAGCTCAATTCCATCAAACCCTACGAAAACATCCAAATCATTGAAACCCAGCATCAACAACAGGGAATCCCTCCCAAATCCTGCATCAAACAATCAAGATACATGTCAGAAATCCACACCACCAACAAAACAATCCAAAACTAATCAAATAAACCCTAACCCTACTCCGATCGACAAAATCTTCAATTCGGCTCGACATTCATCGAATTAAAGGAAAATGACCACCGCATCGGATACGAAACGCATTAAAAAGAAAAATCTAACAACACCAGCTCAGATCAAACAGGATGAATAACCATCAAATCTAAACGAAACAAAATCTTGAAAAAAATGTAAATAAAACAAACTGAGCTTTCTTCAATTACAGCCAAATCAGATCTGCCTAAGAGGAATGTAAATCAATCGATGAGAGAGAAGGAAGAGGAAAATGAGATCAGAAGAAGAGGAATCTGAAAAAGAGGGACTTACAGAGAAACTGGTTTGAGGAGAAAGTGCGAAGAGAAAAAATGTGAGAGAGGTTTGTTCGGATCTGGATCGATTTCAAGAGTTTCCGCGCTTCTGTTTGCGAAGTGGAATGGTGGGTATTTAAAGGGGATAAAAAGACAAGATGCGCATTTAAGAACTTCTAGCGTCTTTCCCTTCGTCGGCAGACGGTGGATGTGCGACACGTGGGACCGATGGATGACGTCCGATTTAGGACCACATTGTTAACGAGAATCTCGTCCATAAGAAATCGGACTTCTTAGCTTCCTGATTGAGACTTCAAGGGCGATGGATGACTTAACAACCTTATTTACGATATCTCATGATCACCACACTAATACTTATACGATAAATATTTAAACTTTCACAGCTATGTCAAAGTTGCTAGAAATCTAATAATTCAAATCTAGAGAAATTTTAGATTCTCCCTAGGTTATCTTGTTGAGATGAGATCCCAAATCTCTCCTTTTTCCCTAGTGATTGGAATTTTAGGAATTTGGATATGGAATTATGGAGAAATAAATACGGCAAATGCCATGATACAAGATGTCACATTATGTAAAAAAAAAAAAAAAATTGAAATAGGCCTTAAAGGGCAGGTGCACAGACAATATCCCTTATATATATATATATATATATTTATATATTTATATATATAGGCATTTTGAAGCAATATTCATGATATAAAATACAGTCCCATTGAAGGAATGCATAATTTCAAGGAGTAGGAGTAGAATGACTGGAGGTGATCCTCTATTTAACAATCCAAGTTGCTTAAAATGAAAGTCGTCGCATGACGAATTTGAATGCCCTCTCATGCTATGCTGGCTTCCATAATATCTAACGATTAATCATATAGTGTTAATTACATTACTAATCATATGCTCAATTTTGTATTTGAAATAGCTTTAAATGGAGTAAAATTTGAGGACATCTTATATACAACAACGGGCATCCATTTTTGGCAACTTGAGTTTTCAATAGATGAGCTCTTCTATGGAGTTCCACTTAGTTTACTTGAGGATCCTCCAGACTCTACAAAAATGTGCAATTGTAGGATGGATTGTGTGGATGGTTCATTATGTGAGGCTCACTGTTTTGTATGGATGACGGTTCACTGTTGAGGCTCAGTGTTGACATTGAAGTCTCCCTAAATCTCTGTCCTTTCATTAATATCGCTATCTTATCATGCTAATGTTTAAAACACAAGATTATAAGTTTAGGGTGGTGATTTGAATGATTTGAGCTGGAGAACAACTCCTTACCCGAATGGTCACAAGATTATAAGTTTAGGGTGGTGATTTGAATGATTCGAGATGGAGAACAACTCCTTACCCGAATGGTAAGGAGTGGCAATTCTAATATGGTTGTCTAGGGTTAGAACGATGGGTACACCACCTCTTTCTGTGTGTGTGGGCTCCTTTCTTATTTGAGTAGGTTGTCTTTCCGTATGTGTGGGGCTTTCACTTGGGTTCCAACCCCCTTGCCTGGGTTACTAAAAAAAAAGAATGAGAATCGAGCATTGTGCCTCACAATAGAATCACATGGCATTTTCATTTCCACATAATATGTACATATATGACTTGAATACATAGGAATTCATGTCATCCGTGGTTAAAAATAAATAATTCAAAGGTGAATATTAAAAAATGACCATCAAATAACCTTCTCTTGAATAATCTAAATGTGTCATCTACATTTGTACCTTATATCCTTCACCTTTTATCACTGGAATTATCTTTTGCTGGAGTCCATTTGACCATGAGGTCCTATATATTGAATTCTCATACCTAGACTTTTTAGATGTCAATAGGTATCTCAAATTTTAAAATTTAAAGAATTATAGTTTTGAGAAAGACAATTTCCCATAGCATTTTGCATTTTAAAATCCTTCAATCAAATATTTTGTTAGGTAAAAAAAACCTTCAATTGACATTGGAGATTCTCCAACTTGACGAAGAAAAAGAAAAGGAACATCTAATAAGCAGGCCCTAATAAAGTCCAAGTCAGGAAAAAAGCCTTATACTCATAAGTCCTTTTAAAATTCATTAAATTAAGAAGTTGGTAAGGAAATGGATGCAAGACGTGCTAAAAGTTGAAGTTTTCTTGGTAATGTTGTTTTATCTTTTGAGGGACACTAATATTATAATTGTTTTGGAGGTTGTATATTGTGATATTAAAAAGGTTAAACAATAAAATCAAGGAAGCAGAGAAAACGACAGAATAACTTTTTCTATATTCTTTCTAACAAAAGAAAAAAAGAAAAACTTTTCTCTTTTTTCTTAGTAAAAATGATACAAATTGATAACACAACAAACTTAATAACTTTATTGTCCCTCAAATGTAGCTCCTTTTTATTCTTTTGGATACCCCAGCCTAGCGAGTCGGGACATACGTGTGACGGGCGAGAACTCAACAAGCAAGAAGAATACACTCGTACATGTCGAGAGGGACACACTCGCACATGCAGATAGAGAGAGAACCGGGATCCATCTTTGGTCATCTTGGTAATAGGGGGTCCCAACCAATTAGGTAACCCTTCGTTGTGCAACTCAAATGGTTACGAGGGAAGAGTGAGCGAGTGAGTTCCAATTCTTGATGTATAAAAATTAATAATAATAAATAACAATATTTTTATTATGCAGCTGTTACCCAGTCAGAATTAAAAAAAAAAAAACAAAAAACAAAAAATCTAAAGAATCAATCCAAACCATTCATCTAATCATCTTTTTTTTCCTTTTAATTAATGGAATGACAACAAGCCAGGACCAGGTAGTGAGCGCAATGATTTAAGAATCCGCAATTTACGCCGTGGACAAAGTACTTAGAACGGCGAGTAGTACAGCATCTCTGTTGCGGTGGTCTTCTTTTAAATGGAAAACCTAACGTAATGGACTGGCCTGCCTTCCATTAGTTTACAGCGAAAAGTTGATCATTACAAAATCAAGATTTCAGCAAATGTTAAAAAAATTTATGTGACCCATTGGTGAATCTAGGCTAATCCACATTTCAATAATCTACATCTGACCATCTGATTTGGTTGATCATGTCATCAGACCACTCACCACTATTGTAGTAAAAACAGAAAAAGTAAAAAAAAAAAAAAGTGTGTATGTCCCATGTAAAAGACATAAGTGGGGCCGAGGGTTGGGAGGTGCAGATTCACCAGATATACAACCACATCTACAACAAATGTTTGCAAGATTCTAAGCTGGAAAGACTCCACCCAAGAGAGGAAATTAAAGTTACCAATGACAAATCAATCAATGCCAGTTTTTATTTTTATTTTTTTATTGTTAAATAAATGGGAAGGACTCATTAGTCATAACCCATAACAAGAAGATTATTCTCTCTCCCTCTTTTATTTGGTGTCTTTTCTTGTTGTTTAGCCGTTTAGGTGGACATAAAGCTTGTTTTTGTTTACAGTTTCTTGGACATGCTGTCTCCACCTTTATGAGACGGTCCATGGGAGAGGAATCTTTGATCAAGTTTCTGCATTTTAAATTAATTTGGAAGAAAGCAAAGTGCAAGCCACATTTATTAATTTGGAGGAAAACAAAGTGCAAAGCACATATCTCACAACTAGGAATTCGGAACCTTGACAATGGCTCAGAAGTTGCCATTATATGTCCATCCATGAGGCCCACCTAATGAAGTCTAGACCGGTCATTACTATTATCCATCCATCCCTACAATCAAAATGGTTGTATGTAGAACACATGATTTTGGCTCCTAATTTCTTATTTCAATCACATGTTTTAGACATAAACATTTTAATTGTCATAGTAGAGATAAAAGATGTTTTGGTAGTGATTTTCAACTGTTAAGGATTTCATAGCTGCACGAAAGAATTTACAGTGCTTAGCTCAGAAAACTCTAGACGCCTTGCAGAGGATCATGATTCAACCACCATACAACAAGCAGATCATGACAGTGATGAAACCCAAACTTGGACTGTTTGATTTATGGGCTGACATAATGTGATCTTCGACTTAAACACTAAAGGTAGCGTTTGGTTCACTGAAATGGTCATTTGCATGAATGGAATGGAGAGTGGAATGCGTCAAAAATGGAATGAGACAGGAATGATGATTCTCATTCCAACGTTTGGTTTTGCTGAAGAATCAATCCAGTAATAGAATGGTGATTCCTGTACGCTGGAATAATACTTGGAATAGAATAAAATTTATATAAAAAAGACCAAAATGCCCTTATCCTCAAAATCTGACTAGTTCTGAACTCTGACCAGTTTTTCATCCATTTTCTCAACAGGAACAACCACCAAGCAGAAACAGAGTAGCATGGCTAGTGTATATGGGTTTTGGACAAAGTGGTATGTGGTATTTGTTAATTCTTAGTTCCGATGGTTTGCTCTGTTACCGTGTCTGACTCAACAACTCACCTAGCGTCTAACTCAATTTTATAACATGTTTTGATTTTACAGGGGATACTACAAGTGCAGCAGTGTGAGGGGATGCCCTCCTAGGAAGCATCTGGAACAAGCTCTGGATGATGCATCCATGCTGATCGTGACCTATGAAGGCGAGCACAACCACACCCTTTCAATGTCCGACGGTGGTGCAGCTCTTCCACTCGAGTCTATCGGGAGGACATATGAGGGTGGGAAACAGGAGGAATCTGAAAGATAGATCTTGGAGCAGTAGAAAACTTAAGAAAAGGAAAAAAAAATAGACTAGTACAGTATCGCGTTAGAAAGGAGGAAATATGAATATAGACGTTTGGGTTTGTTCGTTTCCGGTACATTGTGGGATTTTGGGGCTGAAGAGCTTGGGGCTTTCTTATTGGGGCATTCTAATTCCTCTACTTTGGGGCTTTCTGATTGGGGTTTTTTATTCCACCGAAGAAGAACAATAGAGAAAAGGGAAGGTGGAGGAGGGAGAAAGAAGGGGGAGGCGGCCGGCTGGGGCTACCGCAGGGGCCTTTCGGCCGGTCTCCTTCCCAGCCGACGACGGGAGAAGGGCATTTTAGTCCCAAAATTTTTTTTATAAAGAAATGGAATGACCATTCTTCTGCCTTCCCAATGGAATGACCATTCATCTACATAAAGGAATGGTGATTCGGGAGGTAATGGTCATTCTACCACTTTTTTGCGAACCAAACGGGGTAATGATCATTCCGTTCCGACTTTTATTACAGCAAACCAAACGCTACCTAAGATCAGTGGTATTGCATGATCCGTCTACCTCCAACTGTATGAACACGTTGCATGACTAGAGGTCCAAATAAAAGGACAAAGTTCCCCACATCACTTGGCCCACTGGCTGCCCAGCTTAATGGTAGGGATTATCCCAAGCATGATGGCTAGTATGGAGAGCAAATCAACTAAAGTTGGAGATATCAGGATGACTGATAGCAAATTGGTGACAATAGTTGTTTGTTTAAATAATTATAGGAAATCGCATGACCCGCGTGCCATGGTGGACATGTGTTAAGAGTCTGGCACATCCGAATCCTTCGGTAGTGTAATTAGCGTTCAACATAAAATCCTCTTGAGAGTGGTGGTAATTACGTCAGAGCTTTTGCAGGTTAGTTGGTTATATATAGGAGGATAAACTAGCAATTGAGTTTTCTCCTGCAGATGTTTCCATATCTTGATGACACCATCATCACGGGACTCCTTTAAATTCAGAGAGGTCTTGGTCATTTGATGGATCCCACTCCCACAATTTTTTTGACAATCTGACTGGAACATCTGCATACAGCTGAAGATCTTGCTAAACTAGTATATTCTATGGTGGCGACAAGGATGGATGGATAAAGAACTGTTCGGGGAGCCTTAAACAGAAGAGGTTGGCCAAGAAAACCAATAATTCAGAGTGGACTCCATGGGTCAGGTCATTTATGCTCTGGGAGGGCCTTGCCATTGGTAAAGAACTAAAGATGACAACCAAAGTAACAGTAGATTGGAAGTTAACCACCCACAAGGACATCTACGATTACTTAATGAAAAGGAAGTACTTTTCTTGCTTTGATACATAACTTGATTGTCTACCACATCAATGGTCTCGATCCTCTTGATGTTCAATGAGTGAGACAGAGATAGTGGGAAGGTGGTATTCCTAAAGGTACATGCCATTATTATCTTATGTCATCCATTCTCATAAATAAGGCTTCATGTTACCAAACTTTTGTAGTTTTTAAGGTCTCCAACGAAATCACAGATCTTAGAATGAAGTCCTAACAAGTAACAAATACACAGCACCAGTCTCCACTAACCAAAGCGTGATCAGTTTTGAATGGGGGCAACTCATCAATTTTACATGTTTCATGTACATTTGCAGCAATGAGAGTATGGGACGGTGGTTTTAATACTAAGCCTTTTCCTTTCATAATTTTGAAAAAAGTTTCAAATATATTAAAAAGTTTCCTTCACAGGGTAACTAATCTAGTACGTTATGATTTGCCATTATGATAAATAAGACCACCTATGATTTCTTCGAGCCTTGGTCTGACTGATTCGGGATCACTGAGTGCTTCCCAGACTTTTCCCACGAGTGAGATGTTTGTAAAGTTATGCAGGTGCTACTTATAGATAATTCAGACCATTCAATAAGAATATCATCCCCTCAATTGATATATCTTTAAACTTTACTTCAATAAAAGTTGATCATATTGTAAGATTGAGCATATGATTTCCAACCCGCTGCTTTAGCTTTTAACGGTAGTTTCTTTAGAGGCATTTACAAACAGAACTTCTCATATTGGAATTCCTAACATTGATAAAACGGATGTCCTTTTAGAATTTCAAAATATTTATTTCATTGCGTGAATTCCAAATCTCAGCCTATTTGAAAAGTCATAAATAGATTTAGAATTCTTAAAATTCCAAGTTCCAGCCCTTTGCCATTTAAAAAATGCCAGATGAACAAGGGGATTTTAAAATTCCATGTAGAGATGGCATTTGGAGAATTCCACGTTTATCAGGAAAAGAATTCTCATAAAGAATTCTTGCAAAAGAAGAGGCTCTTAGAATCATGATGATTTTAGACTTTCTAAAGCATGGCCAGGCACCATCCACACTAGGCCATGCTTTGGAAGCTTTAGATTGAGGTAAAAATTGAATCAGGATCCTCTTAGGGGTTTTCCCACGGTGACACGTTGGACCGTAGTTGAGGGAGTAAAACCTCACCAGATCTAGACTCGTAAAAATCGCTTTAGTTGTTTAGTTGGAATGATACAGACCATACACTTTTCAATATGGCACTGGCAAGATCCTCTTGATCATGTTACTTGTTCCGGCTAACGTGCAGCAAAAACGTCGCTCCTCTCGAGTACGACTTTCAATTAAAATTACATCTTCCACGCCATACACTCTCCATCAACCAATCCATGCATCAATGAATCTGGGTCATATAAATCCAATATCAAGAGGTGGGCCCCACCACATCTATGTGAAGTCAGAAAAGTTGGTGGGTCAGCACTACTGGGGCTCACCCCACCACCCCATGCCTCATGATTCCTAACCACCCAACATGAGCTTCCCCACTTGACCAATGAAGAAATTACATTACAAACACCATTCCTATTTTCAGAAATCTCTTTCTTTTGCAATGAAGTGGCTCAATTTCAATCTTATTTTTGACCATTGCCTCCAACATTTATCCAATTGGACCAATGAAGCCACTGGTTCTGGTAGAAACCAGTTCCACCTGCAGGTCTAAATTGTCCAATCCCCTTTTAAGCCACTGCTCAAAAGTCATGCACAAGGAGCTTATGGCTGGTCTCCAGGACTAAAATTAGAGTGTTTGTAAGACCTACATACAAAGGCCTGTGAAGTGAGAACTGAGAACCCCTTTTCATGGAGTTTTTGTCTCTGTCAGTAGTCAATATATGAATAATGATCACCACCTTTACGATAGTGCTAGGGACAATCATGGAGATGAAGCACTAGATTCATGGACCTAGTTGCATCTGGATATGTTGGAAAAAGCAGGGTAGAAAGGCTGAAGACATCATTCATTATCTTGCCTGAGGTTGCTGAAAACACTTCACTGTCTGATCTTCACCTTAGCTCACATTAAAGACTCATATAATTTCAGACTCATTAAACACTTCACCTTGCTGGAAACCAGTTCCACCTGCAGGCCCACTTAATTTCAGACGACAAACCAAAGCTACCCACTGGTTCAATTTGTTTTTACAATGCCAGTGTTTATTTTTGGTAAAGTGAAAACCATGGAAAAGTAATCTAAATAGTATTTTTTTTCTCTCTCTTTAGTCATATTTGGTTAGTTACAATGGATGGAAAAGTAAAGGCTCAGCCACCAAAAATTTTACTTTTACCTTTTCAGCTTCCAAAAACTATTTACTTTATAGAACATGAGTAAATTAGTTACTATACTGTTTGTTAATTGATCATCTATACCTCACTTCAAATTACTTTACCATAGAAAAACAAACGTAAATAAAATTTATAGGAAAGTGTACTTTACATAACCATTACCTTTTCCACAGATATGATATTTGTTTTAAATTACTTTCTTAGTAAATTATTCAAACATCACCCAGAGAGAAAACTCAGTGCTTATCAATTTCTGTTCTTTTTTGTTTTTTCTTTTTGTTTTTTTTTTTTTTAATTATTGAGAAGGCGATTTTATTAAACAGAAACAAAAGGTCCACAGAACAACATATCAACACAAACGAATAACAAAAACATCATTTCAGAACTCATATACTATTGTAGGTGTGCTCACTCAATGATACTTGCCCAAGAAAAGTCCAGACATTCATTGCTTTCAGTTAGGCTTTGGCTCAGTTCTACCTTTGCCCCTTAGAAATGGGCAGGTCCCAGCTCACTCATTTAAAACCTATATAATTTATACTTAGATTCATGTAATAATGTAATCAATTATTCAATAATGTAATCAATAATAATGTTTGGTTAAGCTAATAATAAGCCTATTTCCACAACATTCATACATATGATTTACATATAAGATGCATAAATAATTGTAGACTGATGCATAAATGTTACGCATATTCACCATCTACATATGTAAATGGCTGTAGACAAACGTCTTTGCTAGGTTCAAAATAAACCTAAACCCACCTAAGAAAAATTATAAATGTGAAAGAGGGATTAAACATACAACCTCAGCTGTGCGTTTCAAATGTCAAATGCCAGCTAAGTTAGAATTTGTGCATTGTACTTTAACAATATATATAAAAACTAATCACAAATGAGATAGGTTAGGTCAGGGCAGCTAAAACCCACCTGGTACCCAACTCAGGTCGAAATATGCAAACCCATGTTTGCTTAGAAAAAAAAAGATCTCCATACACGGCGGCCCCAAGATTTTCTCTTGAGGGTTGTAGACCGAAATGAACTTGGGGTTTTCACATAGGTTTTAGGGATGGACGCATAAATTTTATGTGGAATCTCAAAGCAAGGCCAAAATATTCACTTTGGTTTTAAAAGTGAACCAAGGTCTGACGGATGCGCCCGCCCCCACATGATTCTACCCATTGGCACATAAAAAAATTCATCCGCTCCGCCCATGCATAACACTTACTACGGCAAAATACTCATTTTCCATGAAAAAAATGATGATATTAATAACCGTTGGAGTCTAACCGGCCATAGCAAGGGAATCGCCCAACGCTTAATTGTCTGCAAAGCACATCGGCTGCTAGAGTCTTCAACACACCAGTTGCTCAGTGTAATGAAGCAACCGCTGGTCATTGTCCAAAAGATAACCGCAAAACGTCACGAACACTGGCTGCCGAGCTTCTTCTCTCCTAGCTACCTAGCGCCCACGATCTCTCATGAATTGGCTAGTTATTTCTTATGATGGCCGCTGAAGTGCGCAAAAAGGGAACAACCACGTTTCCCATTAAAGACAGCTTCAAAACTACCTCCACTCTTTCATGATCTCTAACAGTTATGGCTCCTTAAAAGGCTATAAAAATGAAGATTTGGGAGAATAAGGGAGGAGGTTGGTCAGTTGCCTCTTTTTCATTCAACACCATCATATCTTGGATCCAGCGCAAAGAAGCCTAAAAACTCTGCCATTTTTCAAAGCTCTCTCATTCTTCATCTACAAGGTGATAATCAGGCAATGGTGAATGCTTCTCCTTAGACCTAAGCGATAGCCTCCGAAAGTCAGCCTTTGTTCCTTTTACCATGGAGAAAAGACAGAGATTGTATTTGCTGTTTGAAGCAGACTTCTCCAATTAGTTATTCTTCCCAAACAGTGGTAATGAACTACAAAGACTGATCGAGGAAGCTAAATTGCAGGCTTCTCCAATTCCGTCTCCAACAAACTCTTGAAGACAACGGACATTTGTGCTCTCTTTCTAATCCATTTTTCCATTATTTTGATTTCCTAAGCCTGATAATGGGGTTGTATAAAAAATTGTAAACAACCTGCACTCATAAGGTGAAGCAACAAAGAACCCATGAAAATAAAAGTGGAAATGACTTATCTTGTGCGATCAAACATCCATGCAAGACATTTTTACATCTTTTTGTAATGTTCAAATGATGGAATAAAAGAATAATTTCTTTATCGGACTTTCACCTCCCTTTCCTTCCATATCCTTTTGGGTGAAACACTAACTAGGTCTGCCCATGCCCTTGGCCTCACATTTCTCTCTTGAATCTTCCTTGTTTTTTTTTACAGAAAAAGAACAAAACATTGATAGATCTTGTGGAGTCCGTCACTCTATCAAACAAGAGAGATCCATCTAAACGAATAGGGCCATTAGATATTCTAAATTATATGTTCTAAGGTCATGAAATGGACTATTAGTGAAGTTTTCCCTTAGAGAACCCACTTCATGGCCTTTGATTGTCCAATTACATATCTTCTATCTAAAAGAACCTTTTATCAGATTTATCTTGGAGTTCAATTTTGGATCAAAATAACCCATCATCGGATTGATCTTTTCAACAATTTCATTTAGGGTGCAATCATACTATGCAGGAAAAGACTATTTGATTGTATTGGTGAATGCTATTTTTAACTCATCAATTTTATGCCCATTGGTAGAATGCAATGCATTGAATTTTCACGGATGAACCTAAACACATAAAGAAATCATGTTATGTCATAATTTTCTCTGCAACATACCATTTGATTTTGTGGTTGAATCAAGAGGTAGACTATTAGAGTTGAATCTGAATATGAGACTAAAGTCCCTAAACATGATACCTAATAACTAAGAAGAAGTTAACTCATGCTAAAATGACCCTAGTAAGAATCACATAAAACCATGTTCAAATAAGCCTACACATATTTTGCCGAGATAGTAAATAAATCCACATATACAACAAACTATATCTGAAAAAGTTTGAAATAGTAAAACTAGCTAGAAGGATAAAATTAGAAATAAAAGCTTTCGAGAGCATTTAAGTATTGTATCAATAAAGGATAAAATTAGATAAACAAGTTTGAGATGGTTTGCACATTTCCAATACGGTCGGCAACGACACTGGTAAGAATAAATTTGACATGCAGGTTGATGGCCCACAAAGGGAGAGGGGTAGGTGAAGAGGACGTAAAAGAATGCAACTTATTCAATAATTTGGCTCAGGATAGATTGAAATGAAGAAAAATAATTCATGTAGTTAATCCCAAAATAGTTAGAACAAAGCTTTGACGATGATATGAAATGATATATGAATAAGTCATTGGAAAAAATAAAAAATAAAAAAAAATACTTAAAAATCGTTTTTTACTTATTTAGATAAAAACCACATAAGGATCACATGAAAATCACATGAAAATCATAGAAAAACTAATATAAGAATCACATAAAAAGTTACATAAAAACCATAGTCAAATAGTCTATATGTTCAATAAATCCATAAACATATAAATAAGAAAAATCAGGCAGTCATGCCTTGTATTTTCCAACCCTTGCCCTCAAATTAGCAGGCCTAAAGAAATCTTGTTCAAGCGAGCCCTTAATAAGGTTTTCACAAAAAACAAAATCTCTTATTTTGTGAGCATTCTAAGGGCCGGACCTGACTAGATACCCTCCTAGTAGGGCTCGATTGACAGCCTTAAGTGGAGTCATAAGATTTATCATTCTTTTGCTTTTAGGTTTTGTTGCTTTAATGAAAAAAAAGAAGCATCGCATATGGCTTTTAGAAGACTTGATGCTAGAACTGGTTTCGAAATTATGTTCTAATCCTCTCATTGGGTTTTATTTTGAAAATAGATCTAGGTCCTATTTCAGAATCGGATTTGAAACCAACAAAAAAAAAAAAAAAGTTTGGAGACTTCAAACTGAAATTAGTATTTAGAAACGAGTCCAAAGTCAAGGTCCGAGTTCAAGTCCAAGTCCACTGTGATTCAGACTTTGAAAATTCCCATTTGCCGTCCTAAGAATAAAGTGTGGGGCAGAGTATTCGGACTGGGCCCATTCACAGAGCCAGTGAAGAAGAGACAAATGTCATACCATGGAACACAAGGGAGGTCGGACCAGGACCCAAACACTTCCGCTCAGTGCGGATGCGACCACCATCACCACCCTTCTTAATTCGCCCACGACATTGCTACCACCACCACCACCACATGCATATACAAATACAAACACAAACACAACACGAATCGTTTAAGCGCCTACGTGTCGTCTCACCATCCAATCCCTCCGGACTCCTTGGACCCACCAAAACTCTTCCTCTTCTTCTGCTGCTGCTGCTTCTGCTACAAACCGAGCAACTTCTCGACTGTCGTTCGATCGAGCATCGGACCTCCATTCCATTTTCTCGGCCATGGACGCTGCGAGTCATAATCTCTTCTGCGGAATCAAACCCTTCCAGCGCACGTTAGCAGACGACGAGGGTTTCCGTTCCAAGAATAGATCGATTCGCTGCTCGTTTCCTCTCCCGGCGAACAGATCCCGGACCCGGCGGAGCGTCGCCGTTTCCGTCGCGACGGAGCCGGTGGCCGAGGCCGATTCTGATGCCGGCGCCGGACCTTCTAGAAAACCTCCTCGTGCAGAGCCCAAGCGCATCAATGGAGTTCCGAAGCGCGTCAATGGAGTCTCCAAGCCGGTCAATGGAGTCTCCACGGTGATTCATCTGAAATCCTCAATTTGAATTCGATCTGGGGCTTTTGATTTTCAACTTTTCCTCTTTTTTTTTTTCTCTAATTCTGTGGAGATTTGTGGTTTTGGATTGGGCAGAGGATTGGGGGTGTGTCGAATGAGATCAGGAAAGTTCGAGCTCAGATGGAAGAGGACGAGCAGCTGGCGACGCTAATGAGAGGTCTTCGAGGGCAGAATCTTTCAGATTCGCAGTTTGCAGATGATAATATCCAGCTTCGTCTTGTCGAGGTTTGTCATGGTTTTGAGATTATGTTTAGAATGTAATGCATTGGATTCGAGCTAAATTCAGTACAGGAGTAGGGAGGTTTTAGCAGTACGAGTTGTGTACTGATTATTATTGGAAAAGAAAATTGAGTTTCAGATTTCAAAGAAAAATCCATTCTTGATGCATTTAGGACTTGTTTGTTTGCTAGGCATTGAATTCAGAGGAGTTTCAGGAAATGCCTTACTTTCAAAGGGGCTAAATGATCATTATTGTAGTGTCTACCTTTTGGTAGGAAATGATTACTCAGGTTGGATATGGCCCTAGTGAATCAAATCCTAGGAATGTGAGGGTCCTATCCATATCCCCACTTTATATTCTTCAGTTCTAACCTCTTGGTGGAAATTGGAACCCACTTTACTGTGAATTTCTAGGATAATACAAAGTGGGGTAAAGGGGCATTTAGTCCAAACGCTTCTGTTCACCCGAAAAAGGTGTCACAGGGAAGGTATATAATTAAAATGTGCGTCTGTGGTACTTGTTTTTGAGATGGGAACCTTGGTGTTTTCCTCATATCCTTTCTTTCTATGGTATTTGTTGCCTATGTGATACAACCCGAATCATGGTCCTTAGGATGTGCCTCTTTTAACTGACAGAAGGGCTATCCATAATAATTATAAGCTTTTGCTCCAAAGGATGCTGAATCCTGAAAGACATCAAGGGAGGGTAGAGAAAATTGAGATGTCATAAAATTGTTAAATGCTCTCAGGAACTATGATGCCCAGATATGGGATGGATACAGCAGGGACACATTGTGGGCATAGCTGGGACACGGATTTTATACATAAAAGTGAAGTATCGGGTACGATACGACATGATACGTTGCCCATTTTGAAGCATCCTTGCATCATAGCTCACTCAGGAAGGCCCCTTTTATGCTTCCAATTTTTGCTGTGGTTGATGTAAGTTGTAGGCTAGGCTAGTCCAAAATGAATCTTTTATTCATGCATTAAACCCAAACCCCACACCACACCCCTACCCCCCACACCCCCCCCACCCCCCCACCACGCCGCTTGAAGTTTCTAAAAGAGGATTTGTTGGTCCTGTTGTCAACTTTTGGAATTTGCGCCTTTCAGGTGCAAAGTGGTGAGACATTGCCTTTGGTGTATGATCCTGCCGTTATCTCATCATACTGGGGAAAGCGTCCCCGGGCTGTCGCAACGCGTATTGTTCAGTTACTATCTGTTGCTGGAGGTTTTCTATCTCAAATAGCCTGGGATGTGATAAACAAGAAAGTCAAAGAGGTGAGATTCTAACTGCACACTTGTGATTGTGTATCTGTAGATATTGCATTGAATCACGTTGACTTGTTGCTACAACCCTGTACTTGGTCCTTATTGGCAAATATATCTGCAAGTTGCAATGTGATGCAGTTTAAGGTGCTTCTTGTTAGTTACAAGCAACAAGGTGTAGCTCTGTAATTTTTTGTAAGGACTGATAAAAGTACAGGTGGCTCTACTAAATGCCTTTCCAGTCACCATATCTTTGTACCATTACCCATCTGCCCCCCCCCCCCCCCCCCCCCATCATGGCAAGTCTTTGGATCATTGAAACATGGGCCACTGATCTATAGTACCGATGCCTCGTGAAATTATGCATCTGAAGCACAAGTTCCTACAAAACCTCTTATTCACTGCAATTATTTATTTGGCTTCGTCTTGTTTTGTTCTAGAATGAAGTTGCACGGGCTATTGAATTGCGGGAGATTGTAACCTCTTTGGGTCCAGCATATATAAAACTGGGGCAAGCATTGAGCATTCGACCTGATATATTGTCTCCTGCAGCAATGACTGAGTTGCAAAAGCTTTGCGATAAGGTAAATAGAGCATGTCTCCTTGCTGCCAGTTCATATTTCCAAGTGAATAATGATTTAATTCAATTTTTATTGTCAGTATGACCGTTAATGCCATTTAATTTAGCATTGGTTGCTTTACAGCCCTATATAATGATCCATCAACACCTGGATTCTACTTTTTTTTCTTCTCACTGATTGGATTTTGCTTGATTATATTGAAGGTTCCTTCGTTTCCAGACGATGTTGCAATGGCCCTCATTGAAAAAGAGCTTGGTCGGCCTTGTAATGATGTATACTCCGAGCTTACATCCTCTCCAATTGCTGCTGGTAGGCTGTTGTCCTGTACTCTATCGTGTCAAGTTACTTTTCCTGCTTTTGGTTGTTTGTTCTGTCTATATGATGTGGAGACCACTGGCAATCTTTCCCTCTCTTTTTTGCCATTTGGACTAGTACAAGTATCCGGTATCATAGATTGTAATATTTTATCCATCAAGGAATTTAATCATGTTAATTCATAGTGGAGCGATGCTTTTTGTGCAGCATCATTGGGACAAGTATATAAAGGCCGTCTAAAAGAAAATGGGGACCTGGTGGCTGTTAAAGTACAGCGGCCTTTTGTGCTTGAGACCGTAACAGTTGATTTGTTTATCATTCGTAACTTGGGATTGGTTCTCCGCAAATTTCCTCAGGTAATTCATCAAAATTTCAAATTGAAGCAGTCACAGTTTTTCTCCCATCATTTAGTTATATTTTCCCTAGCCACTAAAATCTGTAGTTAAGTTATGTTTTCCCTTCTCCCTTCAGATCTCGATTGATGTGGTTGGACTGGTAGATGAATGGGCTGCTCGCTTTTTTGAGGAACTTGATTATATTAATGAGGGGGAAAATGGAACACGCTTTGCTGAGATGATGAGAAAGGACCTTCCTCAGGTGCTTTTCATTATTTAGTACTTTACCACTGTTGCAAAACTATACAGGCAATATCATATTAGTGATTCTTTAAAAGTATGCATTAATTCGGGGCTGCAAACCTCTGAAGTCTGACCCGTGGAATTCCTGATCTAGTCTCTTTTCTAATGAGTACTCTTATCATTTTGTGCTCATGGGAAAGGTTCCTTCATTCACTTTCTCATTCATTAGTTTGATAAATTTTCCACCCATACCTAGATGTAACCATATCAAAGGACCTTCTTCAGGCCATGGATCAGTTCTTTTCCATCTAAAGATTTTTTTTTTATTGGATTTTTGTGGTAATTTATAATCTTTCTTTGACTTATCAAAATATGCCTATATAAATACACATTATCTATGTATTATTGTGCTCCTATAGTATGTTATGTTGGTTTTGGGAAATTCTGGATATTTCAGGTTGTTGTACCGAAGACATACACCAAGTATACCTCAAGAAAGGTCCTTACCACAGGATGGGTAGATGGAGAAAAGCTATCACAAAGTACTGAAAGTGATGTAGGGCAACTGGTTAACGTCGGAGTTATATGCTACCTAAAGCAGGTTTAACATTTATACACCGGAAATATAGATTTAATCCTTCAATTTTAGTTTCCTTTGTTTTAGACTCTTCTTTTTCTAACTGGTTACCATTTGGCTTTACAGTTGCTTGATACTGGCTTTTTCCATGCTGATCCACATCCAGGAAATATGATCCGCACTCCAGATGGGAAGTTGGCCATACTTGACTTTGGTAAAGATCCACTTTATGAGAGTATATTGTGAAGGAACATCGTTCTACATGGTTTGCAGCATCATATATGCAATTTTTGTCAACATAATTTTTTTCTAGGAAAGTCTAGATGTTTTCAATGGGCATGTGAAGGGTCAAACATTTTAAGAGTTTTAGGTTGGAATATGATGTGAACTAAATAGATGCTAAACTAATTATTAATTTATTAGAAACGTGGTGTAAGCATCATGGTGGAGAGCTTACTTAATAACTGAAACCAATCCAAGGGCATCTGATTGAAGCTTTATTTATTTATTTTGATATGACTTCGAACAAATTTGTATGTGGGGAAATAGTCAGATCAATGACGCCTCTTCCACCCTGATTTATGTCATGTTTATATTGTTCATTATGTACAACTTATCTAGATTACAATGAATAATAATAATAGTAATAGTCATAAAAACAATAATAAGGTATAGCTTGGATTGGAACCACATGGATCCAGAGCCATTTAGATCTGTGGATCCAGGTCCAGATTGAATTAAGGATCCAAGAGAGCCCACGTCCAAAATTCTTCCAGTATCAGACACATGTCTTGTTAGATCCAAACCTACAAATTCAAATTCTAGTCCCAAGTCCTAATTCAAACTCAAACAGGAATTTTTATAAAAAAAAATTTTTATCAGCAATGGGCATATTTTCAAACTCAAACAAGCATATTAGGGTTTGAATTTGAACCCAGGTCTCAATCCACAAAGGGCCTATTAGAGTCCAAGTCTCTCAACTATTAGTATCTGATTGGTCATGTTCGTGGGTTTGGATCTTGTCCACTAAGGAATTTGAGCCATGGATTAGCATTTTAATATGTTCTGCCAAACCCGAGTCCATTTCCAGCTGGATGGACTCTTTAGACCTGGGCTCAATGGAGGCTCATTGGCGAGATTCATTATATTAATGAGGCAGGTTATTTATGTCATTATTTTCTTTATGTATATCAGTAAAAACCAATTTGCAGGTTCATTCTTAGGGAGGATTGTAACATCTTTGAGCTTTAGATGAGATGTAGTTGCTTTTGAGTTTACTGCAACGTACCTAACAAGTTCCCCAACCAATGTGGAATGCTCTTTTCCCATCTAATGGTGGATATGAATTTTGCAAGGAATCTTATTCTTGTTCAGTTTATTTCTCTTATACCTTTGCGAGATTGGCCCTTATTTTCCCCTTTTCTTTTCTATTTTTGCTCTCCTGTTTGGTGTACTTTTATGCAGGTTTTTCTTTTATTTATTTGTAGTTTCATCTTAGTTGAATCTTTACCGTTATTGATCCTAAAATGGCAACATTATTATAGTTTTTTACCAGTTGCCAGGATTGAATCATTTGAATGATTTATCATGAAGTTACATCTGCTAACTTTTATCACTTATGGTAGTCTTTTGTCTCCTTCCTTGCCGCTTCCGTACTATAGTATGGTGAAATCAATAGTTTGTTTTTCATTAATCCATTCATGCTAAGGGAGGTCTTCTTATGTTAATATTCATGACATTTTAGAGTCATTACAGGGAATGATATTGTTGAAATGTCTGTGTATTTAACTCCCTTTTGGACTGCTTTGCTATTATATTCATTTTTTAGTACTAAAATTGAATGTTCTAATGACGTTGCAGGCCTTGTGACAAAATTAACAGATGATCAAAAGTATGGAATGATTGAAGCAATTGCTCACCTTATTCATAGGGATTACCCTGCTATAGTAAAAGATTTTGTCAAGCTTGATTTCATCCCAGAGGGAGTTAATTTGGAACCTATTTTGCCAGTTCTTGCCAAAGTTTTTGATCAGGCACTTGAAGGGGGAGGGGCCAAAAATATTAACTTTCAGGAGCTTGCTTCGGATTTGGCTCAAATAACATTTGATTATCCTTTCAGAATACCCCCTTATTTTGCTCTAATTATCAGAGCAATTGGTGTTTTGGAAGGCATAGCTTTGGTTGGAAACCCGGATTTTGCCATTGTGGATGAAGCGTATCCATATATTGCCCAGGTATGCCATACTATATATATATATATATATATACCCTATTTAGTTAAGGTCGCTGTCGTTATTGGTTAACCAAACTCGCCTATTGAGACTCATGCCTGAGACAGTTTGAGGGCTTGTATGATTTGGAGAATTCAGAGAATTCCGTAATGCTCTCTTTGGGATTTTCCCAATGATGCTACGTGGAAGAGCACTTAAAATCTGGAATTCTGAGAATGCCAAAGGGTTAGAGTGAAAATTCAAGTGAATTCCAGCCACTATAGTGGAATCCAGCAAACATTTGGAGAATTCAACAGATAATCTCTGACAGGAACGCAGAATTCCGAATGGTGGAACTCCCATCAGAAGTTTCAGCAACCAAACAGGCCCTGAAAATGCTCATTACTTAGAGGTGAAAATATGTAAGTCATATAAGAGATGGTATCCACATTCTCATGCTATATGAAGCCGCTGTACACAGACCACTGATTTCATCTTCTCTTTTTTTTTTTTGGATAACGGAGGGTGTCCCAGCCCTTTGGGCCAAAATAATCCATACGGGCCCAGGGGGAGCCGGGTAAATCCCCTGTGGCCCCAGTGTGGGAGTGCAATTTTGAACCATCAACCTCCAGGTGCAAACCGTGGTCGTAAGCCAACTGAGCTACCCCTTGGGGTTCGAAACGGACCAGTGATATCTGTCTAAAATATTTGTTTTTGGAGATGTAACAAGTGGTTGTTTTTCATCTGGATGAGTTGCGTGTTTTGGATATGCATGGAGCAGTTTCTTGTAATAACTAGGGGTTGCTAAACCAAAAGAAAGCTGACATGGACTGACAAATTGAAATGGAAGTGAGCCTTTTACGATGAAGAGACCCTGCAACTATAAGTATTAGCTGCAATTCATAGAACCAAGGAATATAAATGTCATTTATGAGTCTCTCTCTTTAAACTATTGATATTTCAACCTAAATTTCTCCATGTGAAGCCTTCATAGATTTTGGTGGCAGTAGTTTGGCATTGCTTGTGTTTACCATATGATACATTTTGTGATGAACAGAGATCTTGAGTTGCTTAAGCGTTCCACCTAATGATTGTGTAGATTAAATTTAAATGAAAATCGAAATTTTATTTTGTTGGTTTCCACCGTCCAAAGTTTGATTAGCATGCTATTGTTGAGATCTCACTTTCTTAACTACATTCTTTTAAGAATAAATTTTTATTATATTTTTCCTTTCCTTCCAGAGACTCCTGACGGATGAATCCCCGAGGTTAAGGAGTGCTTTGCGTTACACCATATATGGAAAGTCTGGAGTGTTTGATGCTGAAAGATTCATTGATGTCATGCAAGCCTTTGAGAATTTCTTAACTGCGGCCAAAAGTGGAGGCGGTGAGAACATGAATGGGAATATGGCTGAACTTGGAATTTTACAAAATCAAACAGGGAATTTCCTTCCTGGATTTCAATTAATTCCATCTCAGCCAGAGAAGCCAGTTCAAACAAGGGCAGCTTTGGCATTTCTGTTGTCTGACCAGGGAAATTTTTTCCGGGAATTTATTCTAGATGAGGTAATTCTGGAAAACCATAATGGTGAATGGATCACTTGAGAGAAAAGTAATAGTCTATTGTCTACATTTTAGTATTATGCATCAAATACTGGCATAGTTCAATATCCATGGCATCTTTAATGCAGTTTATTCTGTGTTTAGAAACAAATACTCTTTCATTCTTGAAATTACTCTGGTCTTTTTCTAGACTTTTTATTGCAAGTATTTGCTTTTTTGGTTGTTGTACAATAATTTCTATAACTCTGGTTTAGTTGCTCTGTTCTTTTTTACTGACCAAAAAGCCTCTACATGGTGGACTTTGTTCTGCTGACTTGTCCCAAATATGCTTTTAAATTTTGATAATTACTGGTGAAAGCTAGGAATTAGGTACATTTATGTCATTGGATGGTTGTATGCTCATGAGGATCTAGTCTTATTCAATCTTTGATTAATTGTTACTTATATATATTTCTTCAGTTATTCCCAATTTCTGCTTACCATATCAGCCACATAAAGTTTTTTGGGGTATTTGCACTCGTAACATATATTCCTAATGTCTTCTACTATTATAGCTAGATAAAGTTGAGATGTACATTGGATAATAATGAACTCCACAAGCACTAGAATAAATAATAGTGCCTTCCAACCTACAAAATTTCAAGAGTCAGAAAATATGATCATTAGTTTTTGGCGTTTCCGTAAGTGGTACAAGTACACTGCACAATGACTTTCAAATAGATCTCTCTGGCCTTGTGGTGTGCTGCTATGGTCAGGTTTGGTATATTATGATTCTAACTGCTGGTTTTTACATATAAAGCAGATTGTAAAGGGTATTGATGCTTTATCAAGGGAGCAGTTGGTACAAATAACTACAGCCTTGGGGATTCGTAATTCAGCCCCAATTTTCAGCATGGTTCCTACTTTTGGGCGTCTCAGGCCTGCAGGGTTGCTACCTACCATCACAGAAGAGGACAAAGTTATACTGAACAATGTCCAAAAGGTACTTGAATTCCTCACCGGTGGAGGTTCAAAGTCCACAATAAATCAGGTGTGTTTAGACTCTGTATCCACTAAAAGATATTGCTTAATTTGACTCGTTTAGGACCTGTGACTTTTCAGCTTTCATTGTGTCATTTTCTTCATAAGATTCCTTGAGGACTTGCTTGCATTTGCTTTATACCAGTTAATAATGTTGAAAATGCAGTCGAAATATTCTGAGGAACTTTTAGCTGTGTAGATGTGCTGTAGGAATAAGACTTGGAAGTTCCTTTTTCCCTTTTTCCTTATCAATAAGATAGCATCACAGGATTCATGTTTGACATCTGCGTTGTGGGGATTGGCAGGATGTAGATGTCACCCAGGTTATCCGGGAGCTACTTCCGGTATTGCCAGGCATATCAGCGAAAGTGCTTCCCGAGGTGCTCAGTCGATTGTCTTCGCGGGTGTTGGCACGCTTAATCCGGGATACCTTTTTGTAGTGAATTCTCTTTTTTCCGCTAACATATCAAGCAGCTTGACTCTACAGCAAATCAGGAAGTCCACCCCATTTTTATTGTGTGTAAAACAATATTTCACATATCAAAAGTTTACCATGTAAATTACAGGAAGTTGAGAAGCACAAGCCTCATTGTAAATGGGTTTTTTTTAATAGAATAGAGCTCAGCTCGGGGAGGTGCAAATTTCTCCTCTTAAAGTTTGTATCAATGGCTGATTCGTGGAGAGGTGTAATTCTGTGTAAGCCCCTCAAGAAGATACTAACAAATTATCTTCCTTCTTGGGTGGTTGTGGGACTCATACCATTTGAACACTCAAATGCATGTGGAGTAGCTACTGCTTGGTGACCCACCTGGAAGAGGCAACTTATTGTGTAAAAGTTACCGCACATCTCCATTGGACGGTGAAACAGGATTTTGGCCCCCGGGAAAAGATTGCTCCAATTCTTGAGAAGTGTTGGGGTATCTTCATATTTGAGGGTTTTTTTTTTTTTTTTTCTTTTTCTTTTTCTTTCTCGGATAATTTTTGAGGACTTGGTGGATAAAAATGAACAGGTCTTTTACATAATTTCGTTGATTTCAAAATATTGGTGGTATTAGCAACCAAGCCAGAGAGATGACTTGGTGGATATGAATGAAGGTTATTTCAAATGTCACAAACATATCCCCATCATGACAAACTACGGTACCATGTCATGTCATTCCGGATAAGATGTATATTCATCTCGAATTTGATTGCATTTGTCCAAATTCATTAGATCTATCTACTTGTTGCTTTTGGCCTTCCCTGGTTCCTCCACAACCGTTTATATAATCATGCAAGTTTTTTTGTCAAAAAATAATCATGCAATTAGAACTCATCGGAAAGAAAATGACGAAGTGTAAGGTTTTTCACCCAAAAAAAAAAAGAACCTCAGGATTGAATGGAATCTGTACATAGCAGTTAATTCCCAATGGATGTTCCCCATCCATCTAACTTTAATGTGAATTCGGTTAGCTCCATCCAACTGCTTTTGGTAAAAACAGTTTCGATATCCAGGAGCAGTTTGAGGGAAAAGAAGAAGAATAAGAAAAAACTCATCCAGTTCTATCAGTTGCATTGAAATAATCAAAATCTTAAGACTGAAGGAGAAAATGGAAAAAGTTCTTTCAATGTGAACGATAATTACAATGGCGTGATTTGTTTCAATGTATGAGCAACTCCATAGCCCCTCACTACAGCTAGCTGTCAATTTATTGCATGCCCAATTCTCTTTTGGTTATCAGACCTCTGGAAAAAAATTTGTGAGGATTCTTACACTTGAAACTAGTAAAGTACCCTTCAACTGATTTCCCAAAGCATTCTCTTTGTGAAGGTTTCATTTTATAAACCCTCCTCCCTTTTGTCCTTGCAACATACGGACCACTTAACACATCAATTATCCTTCAACAAATTGATGCTGTCTTCCAACCAACCAATCCAAAATACAATGCCAACTGAAATATCTCCTAGGTAGGAGGTGAAAAACATCACAGTATGCAATTTTGGTAAATAACAAAATAGAATAACCATTTGGGTTGCCATTAGTAATTAAATGAGGGTGGCAAAATGGAAGGATAGAATCCCTGATTTATGAACATCATAGAAACCCTAGGATCGCAGAAGAATCGCCTTTCTGATAATTGCTGACATCCATGCTTGTGCAAATGCACTTTTAACTCTTTATTTTCCCACAGATCACAACATAAAGATAACAATGCTTTCCATGAAATTTCTAAGTGAACACCTAACCAAATCATTGCCATAGATTCAGATCACAAGTGCACATTAGCATTGGCATGCTCCAGCTAAGGCTAATTTGGAGGCAATCCCTATGGTTTCTAGCATCAACTGCACATCTTTCTCATTTATCACTGAAAAATTAAAAAAATAAAATGGAAACAAGCAATTAGAATTAACAACAAAAATTACAAGCCCAGGGCTTTAGGAGGTTCAAGTGGGTCATTCAGATATACACTGTTGGGACCGAAAAGTCCCATTTGAAAGGAGGTCTACAATAGCTTTCTCAAATCTTTTAGCACCTGATCCAGGTCTTAGAACATTAGCATCTCCCCATACTGTGCATGGGTCATCACCTTCACCCAAACACCACCCACCAGGCACAATCTTCCCAGGACTGCGATTCAAGACCTCTATATCAATGCGGTCAAGAACTGGGACATCACTAGAGAATTGTGTTCCAAAGGCTGCTCCACTCTCAATCATCTTTTCAAAGTCATCCAAAACAAGTAGTCTTGGGTCCGTTTTGGGGGGATTGTCCCATGATACATAGTGCATGTTGTAGTTCACAGTAGTCTTATTAAATTCTCGAGAATTGCATACTGTGGTGTGAAAGTAATTGGCATGAGATGAAGGTGTGTTTGAGTAGTACATCAAAAGAGTCCTTGGGAAATTGTCAGAACCTAAGATGCAGAACTCCACAAACTTCCGACTTAGAACAACAGAAGGGGAACCTACAGAAAAGACATGCATTAATCTGGGAATCTGATCCTTCTATTTCCTCACATAAATGAAAAGACGGCAAAAGAATCTGATTACTGACCACTACAGATACAAAATCACAGATGCAACAAACAAATGGCAATGCATTAAATATTTCAATACTAATAAAGGACAAAGTGCACATGCTATTTTGTGGGAAAGTGTTATCTTTATCAATACTGTTCTGTTTATTTTGACTATATGACACTCTTTTTATACAAAGAATTTTTTTAAGGACTGTTATCTGTAATTAGAGCATATGGAAGCTACATGTCAGTGTTAATTACATACATGAATGATTGCTTCCGGTGGCACTCGACATCAATTGATTCAAACCATCCTTTTAGTCAAGTACACTTCATAGGAAACAGGGCAACAATCACAAACATTGGATGTTCTGCATGAAGGATTAATGCATATTGATAAATGATCATTTGATTCAGAGAAGGAAATTGCCCACTCCATCAGGGCAACTAGACAATTATTAAAAAATAAAAAAAAGACTTATTTGTTTATTTTTTTTAAAAGAGAACCAGAACAACTTTCATCAGTCACATAATGAAAACCTCAAAAGTCACTCCAGTTTGGGGAATCTGCATATTAAAACAAAAACAATTTTATTCCAATCATTTATTAAATTTCTATTATGTTTCTCGGCAATGAAAAGGCAACATATGGAACTATAAAACATAGGGGCAGTTCTTCCAAGATATTTCAGAAAGATAACGCACGGACACCCATGCAAGGATTTCTTCTTTGTTGTTGAGGAAAAAAAAAAAAAAAACCAACAACAACAATAACCCACTTATTAGTAAACAATAAAAATTAACCAAGAAAATCATTTTAACTAACATGCCACCTCCTCCCACATATTTCTTGCACATCTTTAAAGACAATTTGAATGGAGCATCTGCTTCTAGCAAGAAATTGTTAAATAGAATATTGACTAATATTTCGCACAGACAGGAACATTTACACAAGTAAATGCACCAACTCCTTGTATACTCAACAACTGCAATCTATAATCATAGAGGGTCTCTCTCTATCACAGACTTCTTTAAGTTAATTCAGTAAAAGCTACACTCCACGCAACTCCACACATTTTGATACTGAAATCCTAGAAATTCCTAGGAAGAATTATTTTATTAAAGGGGTGACAAGTGAAGGGCCAAGAGTGGAGATCTACAAGGGACCATTAAATTTCCCCTCATATTTTTAGATTCAGTTTCATGGGGCAAAGGGCGTCAAAGAGCTTGTCGGTTTTCAGATAGCAAGCTATAGAAATGTTTATGAAATATTCACTCATGTCCATCTCCAGTACCCATTTACCCATAATCAATTCTGTTAACCAGCTAAGTAACAGTAACAAATTACTAGCAAAATATCTATAGCTTAAACAACATTGGATACAATCCAAGATAGCTAAACGGCCACAGATCCTAACCTGTGAATATCCTGTAAGCATTTGGCAACTCCCGCTTCTGCGTGGCATAGAACACATCGCTCCTCGCGGAGAGATAAAGGCCAGGATCAACAATAATTGGCTTAATTCTCCTAGATCTGAAAAACACCAATCAAATTCTAGAACTCATTATACTATTCCAATAGACAAAAACCCAATCACAAAAACAAATTAAAATGTCCATACTCTCTCCAACCAATGCGACTGCTATGCTGGATGAAATTGAGATCCCTTGGAAGAAACGACATCACATGGAGCAGATCTACAAACCCATCATAACCCATATAAAAAAAAATTTTAAATGTGATCTTTGAGGAATATAAGCAGATTCACAAACCCACCAAAACCCAAATCAAGGTTTCAAAAAAAAAGTTAGAATCTTTTTCTTTGAGGATTAAAATCGAACCATCTTGATTCACGAGGGGGTAATCATGGGCGTCGAGATTGATGAACCAGTCCCAACTAGGGTGGAGGCGGAGGAGGATGGCGGCCCCGTGGAGGGTGGAGGAGAGGGCGGAGGATCCCCGTTGGTTGGCGAAGTCTGGGCGGCCAACAACATCAACATTGCCAGCGGCGCGGAAGACTGGGACGGAGCGGACGGCGAGGGCGAGGCTGCGGCGGAGGTGGTCTGGGGCGGAGAGGTCGAGGTGGAGGAGGTAGCGGTTGTTGGGGTGGTAGATGGAGAAGAGAAGGCGGAGGAGGCGGTCGGAGTCGGAGCCGGAGAGGAGGTAGGCGATGGAAGGAGGAGGAGAGGAGGAGTTGAGGCGGAGGTGGTGGAGGTGGGGGTCGGAGGGAGAGGGAGGAGTACGGCGGGAGAAGGAGAGGATGAAGAAAATGGAGACGAGACACGTGGCTAAAAGATAGAAGAGAGTTTTGGTCTCCTTGGAAGAAGAAGAAGAAGAAGAACCCTGCATTTCTTCTTCTTCCCTTAGCTTCTGGTTTTTAGGGTTTCAGACATGAAAGATTGGATTTTTATTGTTTTGGTGATGGAGAGAGAAAGAGAAGAACTGATCAACTGACAGAGGGGGAGAGAGAGAGAGAGAGAGGGGAAAGGAACTGCCAGGCCGGTTGATTGGGTTGGGTCATGGTGATTATTGTAGAGTAATGTGAAAGGTTTGATCCGAATCTGACCTGGTTGTTAATTGGGTTTGAAAGTGTTGGGCCAAACTAGGGATAAAGATGGGTCACCCAATTCTTGAATGTTTGATGGATCTTAATGGTTAAAAAGAAGGCATGAACCATAGTTGTCAATTTGATTTTGGCTTTTCAAGATGAAAATTTTTGGAATTTCCACAAAAAACTTTGGAGTAATTTTTCAAAATAATAAAAATCAATATATCTATGTTAAATATGAATAAAATATAAATTATGGATGTTTTTTAATATGGTTATTAAGAAAAAAAAAAGAAAGAAGAAGTAGTGAAAATTGTGTTGAAAGTCAAAATGGATCGGAATGGACAACCGGAAGAGACCGAAATGGGCCAGAATGGATAGGAATTCAAACTAAAATATTTTGACACCAATTTCGTTTTAGCCTGAGGACAAAAACAAAAAATTCTCGCCTTTCCAGCCCAAACAAAACAAAATTGACAGCTATATATGGAACACATGAAAAATGTTCTTCTATGAGAGAACTACGAGTGCAATCTAGTGAGGTCTACTTTGGGCCACCTATCATCCGCTTTGATAGCTGATGAAAAGTTGCTAAATAATGGCCCATGAGGTCTTCCCACATGCACCCTCCTCTAATTAGCAAACTTGCATATAAGTGAGCCATGTGAGCTAAACTATATATAAGCTATTTCAGTGTCTACTCTTAGGTAAGCATTTCCCTCCATCCCATGTATAAACTTGTTTTTTAATTGGGTGGTGATTTGCACAATCTTTTGTATTACTAATCATATACCTTAATTCCATTATCAATCATGCATTCAATGTGATAGTTTCAACCCAATCTCATTAAAGCAAAATTTGAGAATATCTTACTTGGAAAGGATGGCATTCATCTTTAATGTTGGGATTATCACTATGTGGGCCATGATATATTATCAGAGGCCATCTAATTCATCTTGAACGATCCTGATCATCTCCATCCGTGTGTGCCCCACTAAATGATGAACTGATGGATTTCAATTGCGGGATTTGAGTACCTACATCACGTAACAAGGACTCAGTAACGTTATCCACTTGTCTCCCCATGCTTGTTATGTGTGGACAGCAGCAGTACATGTAGTTTGGTTTTGGTGGGTTTTGCCACTTCCCTCTCTCATTTCCATGTCCATGGCTTTCACTGCTGCTCCTACTTCTTCCTCCCCAGTCACCTCGGCCCTTGTCTCTGTATCCTCTTCTCAGGGTCCGTATCTATCTATCTATCTATCTATCTAGCTTTGTATCTCCTCCTCCTTTTTCTCTCTTGTTTTGAGGCTTTTGTATTGAATTCTGGCAGAGAAGAGCTCCAAATCGGTTAAACTGAGAGATGATTGGAGGAAACGCTCAAAACCCATTCCCCCAGGAGGAGTCTATCCTGCCAAAGACCACTGCAGGTTTGTGCCTTTGTTGCTCCTTTCACTTCTGAAGAATAAAAGAAAAGGAGAGAGAAATTCATGAAATTTTGATCTGGGTTCTTCTAATTTCACTTCTTTTTGCAGTCGTTGTGGCCTCTGTGATACATATTACATCGCCCACGTCAAGAAAGCATGTGCTTTCCTTGGAGATGGCATGTCCAGGATTGAAGTAACACCCCTCTCTCTCTGTGTTTGTGTTTTCTGATATTACTTTTCTTGGCTGTAAAAACCCAAATCTTTATGTATGCTTATGTTTGTTTTCAAGAAAAGTTTTGGAATTTTTAGGCTCATTTTCTATGATACAGAAGAAAATTACCCATTTCAGGTTTCTCATAGATGTTAGTAAAAAGGGATTTTTTCTGTATGGTAAACCAAAGTCCTTAATTTTTCCCCCTTGTTACCAAAATTTTCTATTTTACCCAGACGTTCTCAGTACCGTCCGCAACACTGTTCTGGCCAAAAAGTGCTTTTAGAGTTGTGATATCACAACAAATGTTGCGATATCACAATTTATGTTGCGGTATCGCACATTATAAAGTTGCGATACTGCAATAGATGTTGTGATATAGGTTGGCGAGGGAGGCGGACGGTGAAAACGGCTGGGGTAAAGGATGAAAAGGGGCTTTTCGAGTTGCGATGTCGCAATAGAAATTGCAATATCACAACATACATTGCGGTATTGCAACTTAATAACTTGCGATACCGCAACATAAATTGTGATATTGCAACTCGAAAAGCGCCTTTTGGCCAGAACAATGTTACAGATGGTACGGAAAACATATGGGTAAATTAGCAAACTTTGGTAACAAGGGGGAGAAATCAAGGACTTTGGGTTACCTTACAGAAAAAGTCCCTAGTAAAAACAACTTGAATGAATCACTGCTAATTAGAATCAGTATGGTATAGAATATAGCAGCTGTAGAGCGAAATCATACATGAATAACCACTTGAGATGCAGGCTTTAGTGTGGAATAAAGTGTCTGTCAAAATCTAAATTCAGATTTTACTACTTCAAATGCCAAGGAGCGTGAGAATAAGAGAAGAGCTTGTCACTCTGTTTTAATCCAATGTGCGCATTTCCTTATCCATATTGTTTCATTTGCCATTTTTAATAGTTATTCTTACCAGAGTCTTTGTATTAGGGGTTAGAAGATGTTGTCCATGGCAGAGGGAGGAAAGCGGGCTCATCGGATGAGATGTACTTTGGCGTCCATGAAGAGTTGCTATACGCTCGGAAAACTAAGCCTGTTGAAGGTTTATCAATCTTTCCCATTAATTTCATTGTTGTGCTGCAGTTCATTTATATTTAGTTATTAATGAAAGCTTTTGTTTGTATCTAATTATTTAAATGGGAAAAAAGCATTGACTATATCCAAATATGAAATCTTTTATGCCTGCAAGATTTATACTGGGCAATTTTACCTTGGTACTTAAGAATCATTATCTGTTGACACTTGGATGTTGGTTTTCGGATTTTAACCGTAGGAGCACAGTGGACAGGAATCGTAACAACCATTGCGGTAGAAATGTTGAAAGCAAACATGGTAGAAGCGGTCATTTGTGTACAAAGGTATTAGTGCAAATGAATTCCCGTACCCCATACGATAAAGATCTCTGCTTATGAGCTATTCAAACTCTGAAGGTATCTTTCTTGAGTGTTTTTTAGTAGGAGAGCATTTGATTATTTCATTGTCGTGATCTCTGTAGTGACCCAGATGACAGACTTACTCCGAAGCCAGTTTTAGCCAGGTGTGTTGATTCAAATCTGAGTTTGAACCGAAATGTTAGATTTTTATATAAAAATTCTTAGCATATTCTTCCATTGTTGCAGCACATACTTCTCCTTTCTTTATGAGCACTTGATGTTGGTTATCCTACTAAACATCTTTTTATTTATTTTTTGATGAACTAATGCATTCTTGTTTCCTTTTCTCTAATAGGACACCAGAAGAAGTTTTTGCAGCAAAAGGTGTTAAGCCAACTTTATCTCCTAATCTGAATACTCTTGCCCTCGTTGAGGTATTCAATTCTTTATTAGAGGCATCCAGTGCTCTCTTTTGTATGCATGTATTGATGGTTGAATGTTTCTATCTTGTTATCGGTATTATACTTTATATATTGTAGCACGTTGTGTGGCTCATTGGTCCTGAGGTTGGACTTTTTGGCTACTATGAGAGTCTGGATCCTTTCAGTGTATTTAAGTTTTAATGGTCCATATCTTCAAAGTTTGATAGATAAGAATGTTGGACATAGCTTATTTTAGAGTACAATGGTAAAACTCTTAAATTCAAATAGGATCAGATGAGAATGATGACGATATTCCTCATCTTCAAATTTCGTATTAATGCCTATGATTATTTGCCCAATACTTAATGTTGGCCAGCCTGAATTAATTACAATGGTTAGTGAAAGTGTAGAATTTGATGGGGTCCTTCAGGACCGAAGGCAGAAGAAGATGTTTGATCTGGAACAAGGGGAAGAGTAAAACTATAAGAAGCTCTAGAATGAGTAATAACTCCATTCCCATGATCATACACTAGAAGAGAAAAAAACTATGTGAGGCCTCTTGTCTCTCACTAGAATGTCCTCAAACTTGTGTTATTCGTAACTGTCACGACCCGGGCCCAAGATCCGATTATCTCCGAGCTAACCCCGAGTCGCGAGCACATACCTACGCCTGTAAATTCCGAATTAACCGAGTTTAAAACGGAATCCACAAGGAATAAACATACTTTCACATCTGTTAAATATACAATTTTTACGGAAACTATATTCACCGGTATCAAATACACTTGTACAAGTACTTTACATAAACGTAAAGTTCCATATACACAATCAACCTTTCATCACAAAATGACAGTTCTTTATACATGTATAGTCCTATCATTTACTTACTTTTGTCAACCCCAACCCTTTCATATTCAAATACAATGTAGGATAACAACTATTCAAGTTCTTCAAAAAGAATTTCCAACCCATTACAAAATGAATTCTAACAAAAAGAGTTTGTACGTTTTGTTCGCCTTTAGATATCAACATCGGATGGTATCTCAACCATTCAATTCGATCAATCCTCCTGGAGAAACCGAAGCGGCCGCTGCCGCTGGGGTTGCTGCAGAACTGGTATTAGCAATCGGGCATGTAATGCCATCAATGATACTAGTGAACACGGCGGTTCAGCAATGTATATACAGATTTGTGATAGCACATGTTAATACATATACTAACTCCATTCAAACTATCAATTGAAAATTCAATTACATCTCTAGACAATTCATTCAATGATAATAACATTAGAGTCAATCAATAGACATATACAATTTGGCAACTACAATAACATTCATTTCATAAGATTTCAATTCATTTCATTTACCATCTTCCATAAGGAAGGAATCATCTTCTCAAAAAGGAAGGAATCATTTATTCATTTTCATTCATAGTCATTCATTTATTCAATAATGTGGGATCTACCAGTGCCCTGCCAGGGACAACTGGCATCACCACGAAGCTCCAGAACACCCCAATCCATCTACTGTAGTAGGAATAGTCATTTGTTTATTTACTAATTCATTTAAGCTCTTTTATGAGCTTTAATAAAATAGCTATGTAGTGCCAGACTCAAGAGTCAATACAATTCAATATTTAATCCATCTTTGGATTCGATTCAATTCCATAAGTCCATTCAAAACAATTGAAATGAACAAACATTGCACTAGTCACATTAGACTGGAGTTCAACAATACAAATACAATCCAATGAGAGAATTAGGATAATTAACAATTCTACTCATTTCTTTCTTAGTTCCAACAAACCATTTAGGTGTAATCACCGGTTATCTAATGTACGTGCTATTCTCGATGGACATCATATTTATATAATTTGTACATTAGAGTCCCCTCAATTATCACCTATGGAGGTCTATTCTATGACCAATTGAACAATTAATACACTATTAAAACAATGTTCAAATCATCAATAATTCTCCTTTTATTGTCCATAATTTATAACAATCCCCAACTACATTATAAGTAGTCTTAAAACTAATGTAGGGAACATTTATGCTCATAAGAAGCAATTAGGATTCAAACATAATCGGTTTTCAAAAGTTCCGATCGATCGGACAGGAAATGACCCGCACTTAGGGCCCTGTCCGATCGATCGAAACTTCGGATAGGTCCGGAACTCAGTTTCAAAATCTGAAATTGATTTCCCTCCTATCCTTTTTCCTTCGTTCAATTCTAAGCTTACATATAAAATAGAACCTCCAGTGCTCTCCTCAATCACCACTCCCAACATGCATACATACAACTCTTTCATTCCATCAATTCACAAAACAATTCGAGTCTAAAATTAATGGAAATTGTACACAAAAATCCAAATAAATGGAATATCTATAACAATGAACACTACTCACAAGTATATTGTTTATACTTGCCTCTCTTGAAGCCAATTGATAAAAGCCCCTCTTTGCTAGCTCAATTTGAGATGAAATCTCTTCAATCCAAACCCTAATTCCATGAAAACATCCCAAAAACAGAATTCCTATAAGTTGTTGAACAAACAACAACCATAGTACCTAAGAAAGCTTGGAAATCCTACCAAGAGTCCAAAACACTTACTTGTAGCGTAAAGGGAAGAAACTTTGAGATCTCTCTCAAGCTCTAAACACTCCAAAAATGGAAGACGAAGAAGATGAAGATGGTGCAACACTCCTCAATCACCACTTCTAAACCAATTGATGGAGAGAAAATGGAAGAAATTAAGAAAGAAGAAAAGGAGTCTAGGGTTTCTCTCCACTGTTTTTGTGCTGGAAATGAGTGAATGAACTCATTTGCGTTCATCTCATCCTCTTATAAGCCCTATTTTGCATCCAAGCCCCTCTTTCGTAAGCTTATTTACAATTTGAGTCAAATGAAAGCTCATTTGATCCACTTCAAGTCAAATGGACTTAAGTCTATTATGAAATTTAATGTACACTTTGAGATACATGCGTTGGTATCAAGAGTTACCGTATTCAACAAAATACGCAAAAATCTGTATTTACGAAAAAGTCCTTAACCTACCTTGTTTGAGTTTAAACTAAACTTCATCAACTTAGTTTCATTCAAATTCACTTCATTAAGTCCAATTCAATCATTTGAGACTAACTTGTCTCTTTTTGGTCATTAACCACAATGAACTCAGTTAATCAGGCTTAAATAGCAGTAATCTCGATTAATTAATCTTAATCATGATTAGTTTGGAATGGGGTGTAACAGTAACCTAACAAGAAACTACTACCAATGCAAAGAATACAAGTATAAAAGAATGGACGAACATTCTCTAACTTGTTTCTCATGTTATTTTAATTATGACATTGTTGATTTGTTTTTAGCAATAATGTTATGACAATAGCAATTATCTATTTCTTCCCACTATTTAAAAATGATTACAGTTTTATCTTATTTTCCATACAACAGGCTGCCGGTGTAAAACGTCTTCTGTTCTGTGGTGTTGGTTGCCAAGTGCAAGGTATAATCTGTACTCTCATCAGGATCTCCTTTTTATGTATGGAAAGCTTGCTTCATTGTGACTTCTACTATTGTAATGCAGAGTGATTTCTTAAACTGCAGCATTAAGATCCATAGAGCACCACTTGGGTTTAGAAAAGCTCTATGTTCTTGGCACCAATTGTGGTAATTACGTGCTCTCATAATGATCTCTTCATAGTATCACTTGTTCATTTGTGGGGTATAAATGAAATGTACTTATGTAAAATCATCCATAATTATATATCTCCATTGCTTGTTTAGAGTGTTGCATTCATGAATATATAGCTCTTGCTGAACCAGGTAGCATATCAAAACTACTTCACTAATAATTTGGTCTTTTATTCTTAGTGGACAATGGAACTCGGGAGGGACTAGAGAAGTTTTTGAAGTCTGCGAGCAGCGATCCTGAAACAGTTTTGCATTATGAATTCATGCAAGATTACAAGGTTATAATAATCACCAGATCTTTAATTCTGTATGCAGTACTCACTGTATGGAACCTTTCAAACTCTTTTAGTGGTTGAATCATATAGGAAAATATATGTGGATTTGTTGCTCTTCATCACAAATTGACTTGTCTCTTTCACCGGAACATTAATCTCTTAATGGTTTGAGATACTCATTCTTTTTTTTATTTTTACATGTTAATATATCAAGTTTGTTAAAGGAGTAACATTAATCTCTTAATGGTTTGAGATACTCAATCATCTTTTTCTTATTTCGACATGATAATATATCATGTTTGTTAAATGCGTCACAGCTCTTGGTTTGGGGTCTCTGGGATTCCTGGAAATGTCTATTTTATGGTTTGGTGATATGATTTTGTGAGTTGTCTCAGGCTTCCTTTTGTTGGGCTCAATGCATAAGGTAGAAGATGCAGGATTGAGGCAAATGCGCAATTATTTTGTCATTCTGGGGCTCCTTTTGTTAGGATGGCTTCCTCTGAAAATCTAAAGTTCAGTGGGAATCCATTTGGAGTGAGAATTTGGTTCTATAGAAATCCACAGAGGTTCCCGCAGCAAACTAGCCAAGAGGTTATGGTGCTATTAGTGACACTCAAGTTGGAACATAGGGTGCTTAAATAGAAGAGCCATAACTAGGTTGGGTTGGACCCAACCCTAAAAATACCATGTCCAGGTCAAAGTCTAGACTCAACAACAGGTAAAGTCCGGGTATAGGGTGTGAGACCTGACATTCCTGAATGCCGTTGAACCCATGCTTAGTATTATAATGATAGATACTATATTATGCATTGTCTTTCAAAAATTAATAAATCTTCCATTCTATTTTATAATTTTTAAATGTGATGTAGGTTGTAACTCGTGGGCCCTGTGAATCATATTCAGTTTTAAGTTCATGCATGGCTTGATCCAAACCAATATTCCAAATCAGACACATTTAGAGCCTTACATGGCCTGGGTTGTAGAGACTTGTTAGTATTAGTTATTTTTGCTTAGTTGTCATCCATTCAAGACCCTATTTTTCAGAAGACTTTCCAATCGACTACTGGAGAGTTGTGCTCCATTATGCGTTTGGACTTTGGAGCACATATGATTTGCATGCATGGAGGAACAAAACACTCTTTGATGTTTATCTTTAGCTCATAACTCAGATGATGGGGCAAAAGATATAACCTCAACCACCCACACGTGCACAACACACACTCATGCATGTAGCTCTATTTTTAGCCAGACACTACTTGGGAATTCCTTTCGTTAGGTACTAGTGTACTACTTCATAAAATCACACTTTTCTTTGATTATTCAATAATGTGACACTCTTCATTATCATTGGTAGTTAAATTTTTCTTCATTTACACAGCATGTTGATTTCTAATATTAAGTCTCTTTGATTATGAAATAAGGTGATATTCATCAGGATGTTCATATTTTTTTATATTTCATTTAGATTGCTTTCCTTTAATAGGTGCACCTGAAGCATTTGGATGGCCATATTGAAGAGGTACATTGGCACACTAGGTCATGTTTTATTTATGCAAACTTACATTCTATGACTTGCATATTCTTCATTCAACAAAACTTTTGTTTAAATCAGGTTCCTTATTTCTGCCTTCCAGCTAATGAGTTAGTTGATGTTATTGCACCATCTTGCTATAGGTAATCGCCTTTCTGAAAGAAAAAAATCTTGTGATAGGTGATTCTTATCCTTTAACTTATTTTAGATTTGTCTGGTCCCCCTTAAATGATGCATGGAAATCAGAGTGATGTTGGCAATATGTATTTCTTGTAAATGTGCAAACACTGGATATTACTACTGTTGCTCACTCTCATTTACCTCTTAATTTCCAGTTTGTTGCTGTGAGGGTTTTGTATTGGTTTGACAAGTTACCACAATGTCTCTGTATATTTATTATAATGGCTTAGATTGACTCAATTCATGTCTTTGTGATGCAGCTGCTTTGACTACACAAATGCGTTAGCGGTAAGTTCACTTTCTATTTAGTTTTACTGCTAGGTCACCTTGTAAGAATTCCTGGGCTCTACATCTGTTTGTATACATCCACTCAATTATCTCAATGTGTTACCAAACTATTTACTGTTTTTTTTTTTTTTTTTGGTAAAAAGCCAAACTAATTAGTTCTTTTATTGATGATGCATTTCTTACATTTTATGTTCCAGAAAGTTGTTCCAAATATGTGTGTCGGTTTTTTACGCTCTTTTGTCCATGTCGCACTTTTGTTATTGCTATATGAGGTTGTCTAGATTCTAGAAGGATTAGTAGTGGTTAATCATGTGCTGGTTGCACAAATTACCAAGGGTACTTTGAATTGTTAAGTTGAGGTATAGAGTAGTCGAAAAGTAAAAGAGAAACGTTCACTCATGTAATATTTGGACTTATATTATATGTAGACTAATGCATTTCCATGTGGTTAGAAGATGGATTATTGCAAAATGAATGGACAACTATGAGATTCATGAGAACTTCCTTAGTGGAATATATATATTTTTTAAAAATCCTATTATTCATTTTCAAGGAATGATTTAGTCTGCTTCCTGCAAATCTCCAGGACTTGGTGGTAGGATACATGGGCGTGCCCAAATATGCAGGAGTAAGCATGACTGAACATCCTCAATATATAACTGTGAGGTGAATATTACTGTTTGACATCTTGCAAAATATATTATCTTTTTTTTTTTTTAAATATATTTATCTGTTTTGGTAGTTCATCACATTGGTTTCTCGGTTCATTATGTTAAAAATCATGTTTCACAGTGGCAGTTGGCTATCTTTGACTTTATTTTGCTGATAGATGAAACTTCTTTCCTTTCGAATGACAGAAATGAGCGTGGAAGGGAAATGCTCAGCCTTGTAGAACCTCTTTTGGAGATCACCCCTACAATTAGCAGTGTATGCCTGTTTGTATTTTATGTGATTGATAGTTAGCTGATTGTACTTTTATGGAACTTCATGTCAATCGAGTGAAGTAAGGGAGTCAACACAGAATATGAATATTATTTCAGGGTAATCGGCGTCCATATGTCATGGAGACGGTCAAAGCCGATGATCAAGCGAAATTAGGTGAGGGCATTGCAATTGCATAGATCCTATCTTGTGACTTCTGTCTCATTATTTTTAGCTTCGGGGTTTTAATAGTTCAAGAAAAGCAAATTTATGAGGCCTGTTGCTTCATAAAATGTGAAGTTCCTTGAGTTTCCCATTTCAGGGGACATGTAGATCATTTCTTGCCAGGGCCCTACTAATGACCCTGATCAAAAGATCTACCCTGTTGGACCTCTGGCCTTTTCCTCTTTTTTTTTTTTTTTTTTTCTTTTTTGGGATCAGTAACAATAAACAATTATACCAAGAAACCTCTGGTTGGATCACCAAACCAGGGGCCCAATTTGTTGAAAATAGGAGTGCTTGGGAACTATTAATTTGGTGAGGCATAGGATCTGACAATTTCTTTCAAGTAAAATTGTAGAGCCAAAAGGAAATGGCTACTCGATTCAGATTACATTTCCAAGACCTCTGGTTAGTGACTGGTGGCTCACTTTCATGCATCATATATGATGGTTCACAAGTGGATGGGCGTCTTCTTCTTGGTCCATGCGGCAGTGGATCCCACTGCTGTTTTTTAAATGGTTTCTAGTGAGAGAGAACATTTGATTCTTTGCATGATTAACAGAAGGGTTTATTTCAGGGAAGGGTCCGTCGGAGCCAGCTCCAAAGTTTGTTGGTAATTTGATTGCTTTTCTATTGAACTTGGTAAGCATACAGCATGGATTGTTTAAAGTTTTTGCGGTTCTTTATGGATCAGTTATGGAAAGAATGTTTCTTCATCAATGTGATTAACTTACTCATTGCAGATTGGTCCTAAAGGTCTGGAATTCGCTCGATATTCTTTAGATTACCATACACTACGCAACTATTTACATGTGCAGCGGTCTTGGGGAAAACCAAGGTATGTTACTGTCCCCGCTGTGAGGAATATTGATTTTTTTTTTGGTAACTAATGTCATCTCTTTCATGGAAACAGAGCTGATCAGCACATGCCATCTTATGCGAAGAAGATTGTGGAAATGTACAATGAGAACAGCGAAATCAATAAGATACTTTCCAACAAGTGATTTACTACTGATTCAGGCGGCACCTCCACGGCTCAACACATGCAATTAAATTTCGGGTTTTTCGTGAAGAATTGTATTTGAGTATTGCTGAACTGTCTTCTGTTGAGGAATCATGTTCTGTATTGGTGATGTTTCATTGAGTTGTCATAGCCTGGCTTCAAAATCTCCATTTTGTAGCAATTCATCCACTGTTGATAAATCGTACATGCTCCAACCTTTGGCATCATTTCTTACCATCTGAAGAGAAGATAGTGGCATTAGAGTATTCCACTGTGTACGGATTACTAAGTAGACCTGGCACCATTGGATGATAGTGATACTAATCAAATCAATCAAACTTTTTTCACTTTGCCTCCAAAAAGGAGAAAGTAGAGAATCTCTACCGAGTGGAGAAATGAGCACTAGAATGGAGAAGGCGTAAACTAGAGGTGGAGAAATCCTTACAAATTTTATATCAATCCGAACTTGTTCCATTGTTGTATGTTTGTTTATCATGTTTATTTTTATCAAACAATCAATCCAACGGTGAAAAAACTTAAATTTATATATAATTTGAGTATACCCTGAATGTCCATTTAGTTTGAATGATTCAGATATCAAGAAGGTGACATAGAGAGAGAGTTGCACTCCTTTTGAACTCAAGATTTTTCTAGGTTAAAGCCTTGGAAGATAGGGATTCCTTCTTGGCCACAGCCTCATTTTGGGATTTAATATGTTGTACCCTCCTCTCATTCAAGCAAACGGTTCAATCAGCAGGATCCACATGTGGCATTGTTGTAGTAATCCTTAAAATTACAGAGGTAATCCTGCAAAATGAAGGATGCTTGAAGTAGTAACTCATAATATACCTCCAACCACATGTACAAAATTGTGGTGAGTACACATTTAATACATTTTATGTTAGAGTGTAAAATTTTTGAATTTGCTTTAATCACATGTTTAATGTCACTTTTTTTTTTAATGTGTCTTCACTCTAATAAAATGATGTCATGTATCTAGAAGGCTTGCATTCATGTGATTTGAGTCCAAATACTGCTTGGCCCCTTCATAATAAGACCGATTGGATTGGGGTAAGGTAGTGTTTGGCAAGGCTTATATTTACCTTCAGATTGTTTGGTAACGCATTTTGCAATGTCTGAATTGGATTGGTGTTTAGACTTTTCATCTCTTTTTGAGAAAGCCAGCAAGATGGGAAGAATTAAAATAGACATGTATGTATGGACCCTGAAGTGGATAGAGGAGCGGAGCTACGGACATCCCATAGGGCAGTTTTTTTTTTCTTTTTTTTTTAAATCATATGCCCGTAAATCACGATTCAAACCGTTAAATACATTTCCAAGGTTGACTACGGGAATGATACCAAATTTCAGCCGTTGGATGATCACCAACCTCGAGATATTTGAAAAAAGACAGTAGTTGGATATTATTTTCTAGATGTTGTGCGGCCCAAATAGAATATCCAAACCGTTAAATCTCTTTGGAAGGTGAAATGTAATTATGTGGTCAAATTTCAAAGCTTGATTCTTTATAGACCTGAAGAAATCTGCAAAAAGATTTTCAACCATTAATTTAACGTGAGTCCACCACTGGGTTCTGGATAGTTCCATAGGGAGTCCCTTTTTTCTCTCCTCTTTTAGTTTCTGGAGCAGTGAAATATGATCTACATCATCGTATAACTGTTTAGAATGTCAAACAAGGCTACGGGTCCAAATTTCAGTCATTCTATGATTGCCAATCTCGAAACATTGGAGAAAAAACTGTACACAGTTTGGTATTTGTGTTTTGGATTTTGTGCGTCCCAAGCACAAGATCCAAACCATTAAATCAATTTGAAAAGTTAAGCGCGACTATGAAGTCAAATCTCAAAAATTGATTCCTCGTGTACCTAGATAAATTCATACAAAACTTTCAATCATTTACTTAAAAAAAATATATTCCGATCTATTATTGTGTGTTGTCAAATTGTACTATTTCTACAAACATCTATTTTATATAGCTATCAAAAATAAATCCCAGACCACTCACTTATTTTGGAATATTTATATAGGGAAACGGTCTAGTGAGGACCGTCCTCACCATATATCGTATGGACTCATCCCATCCGTCCGTTCTCTCAACAGATCCAACGTTCCACAGCTATCATATATAACATAAGAGAGGGAAACGAAAGGGAGGAAAAAGTCACACAGCTCTGCAATTTGGGTGAAACGGAAGGAGAAAAGAAGATTGCAGTCGCTGATCGAGAGGAAAACGAAAGGGACTCTGCGATTTGGGTGAAACGAAAGGAGAAAAGAAGCTTGCAGTCGCTGATCGAGAGGGAAACGAACGGGAGGAAAAAGTTGCCCAGCTCTGCGATTTGGGTGAAACGGAAGGAGAAAAGAAGATTGCAGTCGCTGATCGAGACCTCAAGCCGGCGTCTGATCTCGCTCCTCTCTCGCACCTCTCTCTCTGCCGGCCAGAAGAAGATTGTAGTCTCGTGTCAAACCCAAAGCCAGATTTCTTCAAGGTAATGTGGGTTTTTTTTCTTCTTCTTTTCATCTCGCCTCTTGTTGACTTGTGAATCGGTCATGTCTCCCCTTGCCCTGAACTAGGGAACACAATACGTCTACCATGACCATAGCAACCATGTGGACTTGTGAATCGGTCATCGATGGATCTTGCCTCTTGCTGGGATTTTTATTATTATTATTTTTTTAATGAATGTCATCAGCCATTGAAAATCCTTCTCATGTAAGGATGGGGACAAGGCCAGTAAGCTGGTGAGGTATAGTTTTTCTTTTTCTTTTTTTCTTTTTTCTGAACCTTCTGCAATCACCATCCTCAATCCCCTGCAATGTATTTAGCTGCAAATTTCTTAAACTTCTTTGCAATGTTTCGGTTTCACCTCTTGCTGTGTTTTTGGTTTTTTTTTTTTTTTTTAATCCTTCTCATGTAATGATGGGGACAGGGCTAGACTCAGGAATTGGGTATTTTGTGTTTTGAGCCGGGTTTTGGCACAACACTGTCTTGTAAGGGAAACGGTCTTAGGGAGGACCTCTATCACCAGCCTCCACATTAGAAGGTGGCCCTGTGTTTCCGGATACAGTTGGGTGGAGGCTAGCAGTTAGATCTTAACTTCACCTTTGATAAGTAGTTTATAATGTTGCAGGTTGGGGTGATGTTCACTGTTGGACTAAATCATTTCCAGGGGTGATTCATGATCTTCATTTAATCAATGTTGCAGATAACAATTTGTATTTGAGTTGGTAGTGTTGGGATTATCATTTCCAGGCGTGATTCATGATCTTCATTTAATCAATGTTGCAGATAACAATTTGTATTTGAGTTGGTAGTGTTGTGGTTTTTTTTTTTTTTTTAATGTTTTTTGTTGTTGGTGTTTGTTTTGTGCTGTCGAATACTGATGAAGGGGATTAGACAAAAGAAAGTTTATCATGGGGCAGAGATAGACCTCTGTATTAATTGATAGCTTTCAAATTGTGATGGACTCTTATGTTCATATGTATTGGACTTGATATCCTCTAAGTGCATTCTATTTATCCAAACCTCCTGGGTATATCATAGTTTGCTCTGATTGAAATATTCTGGGGCTTAATGATTTGAACATGCATACACAGCAGAACCCAACAAAATGGTGAAACGAACATGTCGACACCCACCCACAGTTCAGTAGGGGGTGCTCATGCACAGTAGAAATTTTTGCAATGCTGCCCGACTCTCATTTTCGCAATTACTTATGTGGATTATGGTCATTTGTCAAACCATGGCTATCAGTTCCCTTTTTTGCTTTTTTATACTTTGGATTAATATTTTTTTTGTTGCTGGGGTTATTTCGACTAACAATATTATTTGCACAGAATGTCATCTTGTAATACAACCCTATCTGAATTTACTCCAACATGCCGATGTGGAGCTGGACAGATGAAATTATATACTTCTCGTACGCAATTGAATCCAAATAAAAAACTAATCATTATGTGTTGTTAAGGTTTGAAATTTAGCATTAACTATTTTTTATGTGTGTAAAAATTTATGCAAGATGAAAATGGCTGTGGTGCATTTGTTTGGAAAGATGAAGTAGCGCATTGCCAGCTTGCCGAAGCTAATTTAACGACGTGTGAAAGAGATAATTTGATAGTGGTCGTTGAAAAGATAGAGTCCACATTCTGTGTTTTTATTGAAGCAGAGAAAATTCGAAATGCATATCTCCTAAAAATTTATCATGCTACTGTAGCTGCGTGTTGTATTATAATCATAGTTTTCTTGTTCAGCTAGGCATGAAATACCTGCTCTAGGGATATGTTTTCTTTGAAGGTTTAAAAACATGTTTTGTATATGTCGGAACATGGAAGTTATTTGCACAGTTGTGTATATTTCATGTGCTGATTTAATAGGTGTAGATTTCGTGTTATGTTGCTTCATTTGAAGATTGATTCCATAATCTGATCTGATGCGCCATTGGGTTGCTTTTCATGTGGTAGCAATTTAATCTCCTTTGAAGATTAATTCCAACATATTTCTAGGTAGGTCAATTGATCATGCATCTGGCTTAAACTTGACACCCATCTAAATTAGGCAGGTCAATTGATCATGCAAATTTTGACTCCCATCCAACTTTATCCAATATCTATAACGTAGACAATTTTGAAGAACTCAAAATACTACCTCTCTTGATTGCAAGACTCCCAACTTTTCCACACAGGCAGATCATGAGTCCTTTAAAACTTCTATAACCCTCGTGATTGTTAGGCTCTCAAGTGGCCCACAGGACTGGATCATTCCAAATGATCGTTCCAAATGATCGTAGCCTATAGTAATAACCGGTGGAATTGGATCGATCCATGTAGGGTTTATTTATCGCAAAACCTTTCCCAATGAAAAAATCTAGTTCTAGTCTAAAAAAAACTATAGAAATCAAATTTTCTAATTGAATTAAAAATTAATTACAAATTTAAAATATTACTTACAACCAAAGAAAATTAAAATCCTAATTTAAAAACCTAATCTAACCACTGCATCACCATAATTTATTAGTCCAACTTGCATCACCAGATTTTAGGGAAAATTACCATACGGATGGACACTTCTTCAAATTTTCACCATTCTCCCTTCAACCTAGGTGAAACACAATTTTCACCATTCTCCCTTCAACCTAGGTGAAACACAGGGACAGATGTAAAAAACCCATTTTACTGTAATCATCTTCTTCGATTCTCCCGTGATTTTACAATGGCATTATAAAAAGTAATGAATTTACAATGGCATTATAAAAAGTAATGAATTGGATGGAGCCCATTGATAATATAAAAAATAATGAATTGCAATTGTAATGAAAGAATGATTTGTAATTTCTTTATTTTTATTTAAAATTAATTTTATTTTCAACTAACAGTCCAGAGAACAATTTTGATGTAGTTTTTGTATATGATAGGTATACTATGATGCATATGATAGGTCTATGATTTGGTGGTCCGTTCAAATTTTATTTCAAATGCCAGGCAATGTCATTTTTTATCATAATATCTAAATAGTTTAATAAAAATAATCTTTCAATGATATTGTAAAATAATGAATTGGAATTATCACAATAAAAACATTACCAAAAACATAATAATGTATCCTTTTAATGAAAAAATGATTTTTGATTTCTTTATTTATATAATTGAAATTCATTTTATTTTCAACATTTTACTGAATTATTTCCTTTTTTTTTTCTTTTTATGAATGGAAAAGTTTGAGCTTCCGTAGAGGGCTTCTAATCTAGTAACCTGCAGTGTCCGGGAAAAATTCAAAAATTTCATAGAGTGGTCCTGCTTCTAAAATACAGTTTTGAAAAAAATATTCCAGAGAGTCGTCTCGCTATAGCACCGGAATACATAGAATTCTCTCGCTATAGCGCACAGGGGGCAACAGGGGGCAAGAGGGAATGGTGGCAGAATGGGGGCTCGCTACAGCGAGGACAGTGAGGGAAGTTTTATCCAACATTGAGGGCAGTTTCGTCCTAAAGTAAAATCTACCAAGTTTATCCGCATGTGACTTGCTTCTTCTCTCTCACTATTCCTTTATCCGCATGTGACTTGCTTCTTCTCTCTCACTATTACTGCCCACCTGCTCCCATCAATCTCATTCATTTTCCTCTCTTCTCTTTCATTTCCTTCTCAGCTGCTTCAGGTATGATCCTCTTTTATTCCTCTCATGTCTCTTTTTTTTTTCCCTAAGTAAACTCGTTGGCTGCGGCTTTCATGTCTTGTTTTGGATTAATCCCAAACTCTACCGAGGGTAAAAATCTTGAGCAGTTGGATTTTTTCAAGATTTTAATTTCTTTGTTGGTTGGATGGTTGCAGAGATTTCTCTACTCCCACATGTGCCATCACCCCTCCCAACAACTTTTAGAAAAGATTCCTCCACTTATGTCTTTTTTAGAATGAGTTCTGAGATTTTCTTTTATGGGGTTTGTGGGGTTGTTGATTTTCAAAGAAAGAACTGACTTTTTTTTGTTAGATCTGTCAAAAATAGGAATTTTCACTATGATATTTTTCACTGATTTCAGACTGTGTTGGCTTTTGCATTTCGTCTTCAATTTGTGTTGTGTTTCAATTTGTGTTGTGTTGGGTTATTCCCACAGGGTTGATTTGTTTGGCTGTATGTTTTGTGATAAAGTGTTGTACCAATATGATGTTTCCCTTTAGGATATATATAAAGTGATTTGTATATCATGGAATTTGGTGGATTTTTATGCACATTGTGTTTGTTGAAACAAGGTTGCACCTTATAAAGTGATTTATATATCATGGAATTTGGTGGATTTTTATACACATTGTGTTACATTGTGTTTGTTGAATCAGGGTTCCACCTTATCTTTTTCCTTTTTATTTTATTTGTACAGTATGCCTCCTAAAACTTACAAAGGAAAGCAACCAGAAACTTCTAAAGGGAAGAGACCAGCTGGGTCTTCCTCTTGTTTCAATAATGAAAGGTTTAAAGATGCTGATGGTGTTGAACGTTTTGAAACAAGATTCAGCAATCGGACAGTGATATTTGAGAGAATAGTTGTGCACTCTGAACTCATCCATACTGGGTTTTTGCATTGGCTCCATCTGAACGGTCTTACGATTTTAATGAACTTGAATAATGAATGCTTTGAAAATTGGGTACGGGAGTTTTACTGCAATATGTATGATGTCAACAATAGTGGTTTCAAGACATACGTTCGGGGGAAGACACTGACTGTAGATGCAAATAGCATTGCCACTTTACTCAGTCTTCAGAGACCTGTTCACATATTCTATCCAACAAATGATCTTGATAACATGATGATGCAAGCGAATGAGGTAGCTACAGAGCTGTGTGGGAAACCCACTGTACTGGATAGTCCTGTTCTGAAGATATTTGGTCTCACCACTGATTATCGGTTACTCAACACATTTGTCTGCTACAACATTGAGCCTAGAAGTCATAGATCTGATCTTATTTATTCTCAGGCTTTCCTTCTCTACTCTTTAGGCACAAGCACCTCTGTTGACATCCCACAGGCGATACTGGAATCAATGCTGCGAGTTTATAACGAACCACGAAAAATCACCCTTCCTTTTGGTGCAATGATATGTAAATTGATGATTGAAAAAGGTTGCCAAGCATACAATCATGAATTGCCTGTTGCTCGAAGACAGGTAATAGACGGTAGAACCAAAGCAATGTCTGATACACATGTGGCCCGACATCTTCAGAGGGGACAAGCCCCAAATGAAGCTGATGACGACGCAGAGGCAGATTCCATTGAAAACCGTCTCCTTGCGATTGAAAATGCAGTGTTTGATCAGTCTATCCAGATTGAACAATTGGATGAAAGGATGGCAACCGGTTTCTCTGACATTCGTAATCAGCTGACTGAAATGTTCAACCAGCTTCGTCATCAATGAAGCGCCTCCTTTAGAAATCTCCCCATCTTTTTTTTTCTATGTTTTTCTCTTTGTTATCCATGACTATGTACAACCTATGTAAAAAATAAAAAAAGTGAATGGTAGTTTTATATTTTTGTTTAACCCATTGACTGGCTGGATGCACTCCCAATTTACGTGAACGTTCCAACTCCGTGTTTATGACGTTTTCAACATAATGGGCCATCCTTGTTTCCAGTGATTTCAAGCGTCAATCTTCAAAAAAATTCCCACAGTTTGGCGCGTATCGCTTCAACTTGTTTTGCTATAGTAAACTCCCTAACTTCCTTCAGCAAAACATTTGTCCATTCCGCAATGTTCTAAGTGTTCAGATATCTGCAACCCAGAATGCAGATTGATAAAAGTACATGATCACCCCTCTCTCTCTCTCTCTCGTCTTACCACAATCGTGAGGCATCTGAACACCTGTCAACTACCCAAAAAAACTCATTCTCTTTTACAACCATTGCCATTCAAAATTCACAATGTCATTCAATAAGTGAAAATTCACAATTCCCTTTTGTCATTGAATATTAACAATAAACAAGCAACAGGCAATTATCTAAGGGACAATCTTTGCATAAGGGTAGACTTCGAACTTAAAAAAAAAAAAAAAACCACCATACAACTTCCTTTCCCAATGACAATGCTCTCATTCTCTCCTTCACATAAGCAACATTCATCTCAAGTGTCATGTCCATGGGTTGACATCGGAACCGGACACATCTGAAGAGCTTCCTTCAACAGCTGTATTGGTTGGGGCTTCTGGCATTCTTGGAATGTCCACATGTAGATCGACAGTCCCCCTGAAAATAAAACACATGCAACGTAATTAGTGATTTAAACTAAGAATAAGGTTATTTGCTAAATGGGCAATCAATTGCAATGGTGTACACTTTACACAACATAAAGTCAAATTTCTGATATAAAAACACTATTGAAGTTCTTGTGTGTGCGTGTGTTTTTTCCCCTTTTTTTTGGTCTAATTGAAGAAGTGATGCACCCCACATAGCTTTGCATCAGTTGCCTGGCAAGACTCATATCCACTGTAGATTGAGCACTGTAAACCTTTCAAAACTGAAGCCAAACCAAGAAAGATAGGAGCTGGATTCATGAAAGGGACCTCATTCAGCCCTCCTTTCCTTGTCCACATGAAAACAACACCTGTCCCTAACAAACTCTACTTTGGATATGACCAGGAACGCTATTTTCTAATTCAAAATTGAGTTTGCACTTATTTATAAAAATGGGCCGAGCCCAAGTGCTTGAGTAACCCAATGGCCATGACCATGAAAATGTGGCAACCTGTGTCATTAAGGTTTGCATTGTCAAAAATATCAATCTTGATATTTGGGTTTTCTCTAGATATTATTAGAAAACTGTTGTGGAAAATAAATTAATTTTAAGAATAACAAAACTGAACAAATAACTACCTATTCAAAAGAGCTGGGCAATTCCGTTTGTCATGTGAAACACCACGGTAGTTGCATCCACGACAAAGTCGGTCTTTCTTTTGAGCTTTCTCCCTTGACGACTTTAGTCTTTTTAGACGGCCCTTTGTTGTAGCATGAGGTGGTTCAATCAATTGCACTGCTTCACTAACTGCGTCACTAACCATTTTGTTTTTTCCACTTGATGTATGTTCTCCTCCAAGTTCAAGTTGATTCATTTGGCAACACATTTTATGAAGATCAGTCAAAACATTTCTTGCATATTCGTACGTCTTTGAACACATACTTGCCTAATTAGAAACCATGTTGCCCCAATACGACAAATCACCATGCCGGACAATCAACGAGGTGCCACCAGTAGTATTCCCCACGATCAAACATTTGCTATATTCTGTACCATCTCTCGCGTGAGAAGTCCATCTCTTTAATATAAAATGCTCAGGCAAGGTGAAAATCATCTCGTGTTTCAACACAACAATTATATGACTGCAAGGAATTCCTTTAAACTCAAATAGTTTGCAAGAGCAATTTGCACATTTAGAATCTTTCTTGAAAATGACCATTTCAGAAGTTTTGCACTTATTTTTCATGGACCAAACATCATAAATGCTCTTTGACGCATTTTCCTTTACAAGTTTTGGAATGGATGACACCATTGCCATGAATTGTACCTGAAACTCATGGAAAATTTTTCTCGAATATATTCCAGTCATTTGTTCCTCCATCTCCAAACCAGTTAGGAGCTTTGGCCTCGTTTGCAAGTTTTCATGCTCCGCTTTTAGCTCTTGATACCTTTGACGTATAATGGCACGTTCAAAGCGCATCATAAAGTCATGCAAACCACACTTATATGTTTCAAACTGCTTAAGGAATGCATTGAAACTTTCACTTCTCTGTGACGATGACATTCCCGCAAAAAACATGCCCCTTAAGAAGATTGGTATCCACATCTCACGAAGCGTGTACATGTCTTCTAGCCAACTGTCCTCTTTCAAGTTATATTGATTTCGTATCTTGGCCCATTCCATCTCAAAATGATCCGTTGAGACAGCATTGTAAACAGCTTTATTTATTGCATCCATAAGACCGTCAGCATGAATTGCAAGTCCGCCTAACTTGGATGGCAACTTTTGCATGATGTGCCAGACACAAAATCGATGTCGTGTGGTAGGCATAACGTGCTTGATTGCTTTCCTCATCGCGGGATCTTGGTCTGTTACAATCGCTTCCGGTGGACCCGCAGGCATAGCTTCCAACCAACGTCTAAATAGCCACACAAATAAATCAAAACTCTCATTTGATAAAAAACCACTTCCAAAGATGACCGTTTGATCATGGTGATTTACTCCCATAAATGCACCGAAGATAAGATCATATTTATTGGTTTGATATGTTGTGTCAAAAGTAACAACATCACCAAAAACAATGTATGAAAGACGACATAGGTGATCTGCCCAAAATATATGCTTGATTTGATTGTTCTCATCTGTCTCTATAGAATAAGAAAAACCCGGATTCATTTCTTTCATGTATTCAAAATACTCATACAACATCTTACCATCTCGTCCCTTCTTTGCGTTCTGCTTGTCTCGATGGTGATTTCGCATGTCCTGCTCATTGAAACCAACTGCTCCTGAACCACCGGCTTGTGTGCTTAAGAGCCCCATTTGATTTGCCGGTCGTATGTTATTTTCTTCAAATGCCTCTATTAATTTTTTATGAGCTGGAGTAATTTTACGGTGTGAACGAAACATATGTGTCTTACGTGGGGTAGATAAGACATGAGTATGTTCTTCAACAAATTTGTTAACAACCCAATGTCCGCTTGTAATTTTTTTCACAACGATCTCCGCTCTACAATTTTCTCTCGTATATGGAACACGCTTCTGTGACACAAAATCACCTCCTTCCTTTTCTACCCTCTGACCTTGTTTAGCGCACATAAACTGCTTCCAATATACTTCACCCCTCTTTTTTTTATTTGAACCACGTCTAATACCAAAACCAGCAGCCCTCGCATAAGTATTATAAAATTCGTAAGCTTCTTCCAAGTCATGCAAATACATTCCCAACCGTGGGGTCTTATCTTCGTCTACTTCAGGTATGAAGATTCTACTCATGGAAGATGCAGCTGATTCCAACTTCTCATCCATTGAAAAATGTGAACAACAGTCCCAGATTATACATGAAGGAAAAAAAATATTCTCAGGGATCACTCATGAACAGAGACATTGTCAAGTAAATAACATAGAATAGTTGCCCATCGTATATTCTGAACACAAAATTAAATAGATAAAATAAAAATAAAGTAAATCCAAAATATATTATTTGAGAAATACCTAAGTGTTTCCATTGTGGTTTGGGTTTTCTTCCTGGTCCGAGCTGGAGAACTCTTCTACCTCATTACCAGCGGGCAAGGTCTGAGAGAACAGAGCTGGGTGAAAAGAGATACGGTCATCCATGGATAGTCCCTTGCGAGCGGCCGAATGAAAGGATAAAACCTGGGTAAAAATATGCATTCAAGATTGTTCAAGTGCTATAGCACAATTTCTTCAAAGTTAAAATATTAATTATGGACATGATACCTCAAGGGTGTTCTTTTGCTTCTCCAAACCTGGTTTCTGTGGAAAAGGGAAGGATGGGACTTTGGTGGTGACACTTAACAGGGCATTGCAGGTTAAACAATGGGGTCAGACGGTCAATTTTTTTTTTTTTTTCAGAAAATGTATCCCCACCCACAACCAATGAAACTGAAATCAGATCCACGTAGATCTCCACCTTTGACCCTTCTCCCCCTTCTTCAGAATTTGCACCTCAATCCTTATTGTCAGAAACACAAGAACATGCCCTGAGATAGAGTTAGGATATATAGGCTTCACAGAGATGTATATGAAGAGAGATCATCTGTAAGTATCCTAATTTATTAGTCAGAACTATTGAACACTAACATGTGGATTCAATTTCACACTTTATTTTTGTTACTGCTTGTATGCAGTTTTCTTTAGTCTTAGTAATTGTAACAGATTGAAATTATTTCTCAAAAGATTGAAGTTAATGGCTATCAGAAAGGTGACAAAATTGCTTTGGTTCTGTGGATATAGATTCTGGTGACTTTTTTAGTCTGGAAGTCAAGTGTCACGTTCGTCTAGAATGCATCTTCATGTTTCCACACTTATATGAAAAAAGAGAATAGCTTTTGAGGTGGACGAAATTTCCTTTTGTTCCATTTTTCCAGGGTTTTGATAATTCTTTTTTTTTCTTTCTTTCTTTCTGTTTTTCTCTATTTTGGTGAAATGCAATGTAGAGAAATGCGTTGCAACCAAATAATGGAAATTGAAAGTGCAGAAAGTTCAGTTTTTAGTTTTTATATCTACGAAAGGAGGATTGATTGCAGAAGAGAAAACTGCAGAAAAACATTGCGCAGTAATATGGCCTCATGTCTTCACTATGAAAGAATATGTGTATCAGTCATATAATCTGGGACTGTTGTTTACAGCAACAGAGGAAAAAAAACCCAGCAACAGAAAACACTAATTATAAAAAAAAAAACCCAAAAACCCAAAACCTGCTTAAATTCCATTTCTGTAACAAATCCAAAAACAGGCAGCATCAAAGATCTGAATCAGCCTTCCATATAGGAGACACGGGTGCAATTCCATATCAAATTAATACTTCATATAGGAGTTTTTTTTTTTTCTCTTTTTGGCGTTTTGTTTATTGAGAACTACAAAGTTCCATTCCACAGAACATATTAACCTTCCTCCCAGCAAACCTTATTTCATAACCCATTTGCAATCTGGGTTACATCCAAACGCACCCTTGAACACCTCTACTTCTTATTCGCCTATATATATGTCTACCCAGCAGGGAATCAGATATCAAACCAATACTCTCTGTCGATTTTTCGTTATCATTATTATTAAATTTTCATGAAACCATCCTTCCCCAACATAATTCTATACCCCATTTTCAATCTGGGGCACAACTAGTGCAAAAAAGGAAAATCTGGGTTGAATCCAAAACATCCTCAAACAACAGAACTAAGATAAGACAAACAATCAAACACAATCACCACCACATGCAAATATAACCAAAACCCAATAACAAAAAAAAATCGAATAGAAGAAAAGGTCAACAACTTTCTATGGAGAATCTGACCTTTCTCTTGATTTCATGAATGGGGCTATCAGAATCCTCCATTTTGTTCATGAATGGGGCTATCAGAACCCAAAAACCCTAATATTTTAAATCCCCAAAAACCATAAAAAAAACCCAAAATACCCGATTTCTGGTACCAAGGATCGCTGTGGAAGAGGCTTTTGGAAGGGACGAGACTGCAACACGGTCAGCGGGGATGATCTGGTCGGTATCGCAGCTGTCGCCAAGCACGTCGCAGAGGTCGTGGAAGGTGCTGGTTGTGGCGTGCGATGAGGGATGGAAGAGAAGAAGAAGAAGGCGATGATGAAAACGAAAGAGACGTCGACGAGAGGGAAGATCGAGAGACCAAACCCTTCGAGATCGTGCCGGGAAGGAGGAGGAAGGGATCTTCTGATTTGGGTTTTTAGGTTTTTCTTCTGATTTGGCCCTCTCCACAGTGGCGTTTCCCTCTTCCATTTCGTTTCCCTCTCTTACTTTTATATGATAGCTGTGGAATGTTGGTTCTCTCTCAAGATAGGACGGCCCACAGAGGTCCTTACAGTGTCCGGTGAAGAGGGTCCTCACCAGACCGTTTCCTGTGTATATATATATATATATATATATATATCATGTTCTAGCTTGTTATTGGCCAATTAACTTTAAAAGTAAAATAACACCGCACGCGCATTTATTTTGTGTGAGTCGGATTTTCTATCACGTGATTACACTTTTTTTTTGGTACCCAACTGTGATTACACTTAAGAACGTATAAATCAATATCTCTTTCGAGATAACATACAATACATGTAATTTCCAAACAACCTATAGATACATACATCAGATCGGACGAGAGAGGAAGAAGAGGAATATCTGATAATCGAAACAAGAAACCCTAGTTCCAGAAACGTACAGGTAAGATCTTCACATCCCTCTAATTCCCTCTTTCGACTGGCATTTTCCGTCAACGCCAGATCTTGTTCAGTACTCATTTCGATCTTCCGTTGTTGTCGTTGTTTTTGCTGAATTTGGATGAATTTCAGAAGATCTCTTCTTATGTCTTGCATGATTTCGTAGATAGAGATGCAACATCAGATTTCTTTGGGTTTAGGGTTTCAGATTGATGATTGATGATTTCCTGTAATCTAGATCGAAAGTGATTCTAACATAATAAAATCTTATGCTGCATAGTTCTTGTTCGATTTAGGCTTTCATCTTGTAATCAAAAGAGGGGTGAAAATGATCGGTTTATATCATAAGATTATGGTTCCATTTGAATTCTAAAGGAAGATTCTTGAAAAAATGTGTGAAACCAAGAGTCCAAGATTCCATTTTTGTACAAAATTTTTTATGGGTGGACCGAATATAGGAATAGTGTGGATGGTTTTCTTCCATGGATTCTGGTGGTTGGATTTCTGTCATCCAAACAAGCCCATAAGATATTGCTTGGCTCTAATATCTCACTTTCTAAGGGTTTGTTTTTTCATTTTTATTAGGTGGGTTGTGCTTGTGCAGCTTTTATTATGGCCAACAGAGCTCAGATTCCTACTAAAAACTCAGCACTCATTGCTATGATTGCTGATGAGGTAAGCATATGAGTGTTTTTTTTTTTTTTTTTTTGGGTTGGGGTCAGGACATGATCAGTCCCTTTATGGATACAATTCATATCAGATATATATATATATATATATATATCAGTTTTAGCTGCTTAACAATAAATGATGTTCTCATGAGGTTTGGATGCAGCATTTTCCTTTTGACTTCTTTAGTAGTGATGTGCATAGCAGAGATGATATAATACTACTTAAATTATTCAATTATGATGATGTGCTCGAAAAATCTTGTTGGATTAAAATTTCCCTTGATCTTGATAATAATAAAAACATCATTGCAATTCCTGCATCAATTCAATACCTAGTCTTTTAGTAACACACTAGGTGACTGAAAGGGATTCACTGTTCAGTTTCAACATGAAAAGGTATGAATTCCTGAACCTTTGTAACAACTATTAACATCCTTCTTTAAGTGTCTGGCAGGACTTGAGGTTTCCACTCTTACCTCTCTTGCTTTATCTTTTGGGTGGTCTGAATATCTCCTTGCCCTGGTTTCTAATATAACTTTTATCAAAACTAAGGGAGATTTTCTTTTTCTTTTTCTTTAAAAAAAAAAAAAAATCTTTGCACTACATCTTTCTAAATGATTTCTACATCTTTTAAGCAGTTCGTTTATACAGTTCCTTACATGTAAAGGACCCATGAGTTGTTTTGGGTTTACATTCTGCATGTGTTTCGTTTATTCAGTTCCTTGGTCTTATTAGCAATTATTGAATTAGGCCTTTGACTTGTACTCTTCCTTGTCATGTATGGACTTGATCTCTTTACTGATGAAATTATGTTGTCTATAACTTGTTTTACTATGCTATATAAACATGCCTTTACTTTTAAGAACCCATTTTTTATATGCGTCTGTCATGATTACGAGAATGCTGAAAACTGCTTCATATAATTGTCTGTTGGACATGCATCAAGGAGTTATCTTGTTTAATACTCCGGGCCCTTTGAAAAAAGAGAGGGGAAGAAGAAGAAAACAAAAGCTATGGCTAGTTCTTTTTTTTTTTTAATAAACAGAAGGAACATCAGAGAGAGGGATGAGAGATCCCTGGAGGATGTAAATATGGGCTTCACTTTTTGCTCAAAAAAGAAAAAGAAAAAGAAAGGCCCTTTGAGGAGGGAAAAGCTCGATGCACACGAAAAATACAGAGGCTGGGCACTTTGGTGTCTGGACTGATTCCAACTCCATCATGAAGATTATGTATCTTTTGTTCTTTTTTCCGTCTTAGAAAAAAAAATAGATAGTAGATACTGTGCTGAAGAAAGACACTCTTTTTTATCAAACCCATAGGCCTCAAACATGCATAACTACTCACTAATTTCACTGACGAATCTGTATGACTTCTATGGTTCTAAACATGTACACTAACTGATCTGTGGAGCCATACTAAACAAGGAATATTCACTGAGTGTGAACAAATTATATTCTTATGCAGCACATGTAAGATCTCGTCTTTTTCACAAATGATCATAGAGAACATCTGAGAGTTTATTTGTCATATTGTTTCCATAGGACACTGTAACTGGATTTTTGCTGGCTGGAGTTGGCAACGTTGATTTGCGGAGAAAGACAAATTACCTTATTGTGGACTCAAGTATGATCATGTGGCAACATTCTTGCAATAATCTACTTTATTTGGCTCAATCAGTTACCTTTAATTATCCTCCTCAAATTTTTGTTTATCTCTTATTTGCATTATGCCAAACTCTTATAGATGTTATAACGCTTTGATGATGATGAAGATGATGATCTTATTTACATTATGTCTGCTAAGTACTCCTTTGCTTAGATATTTGCTTGAATCATTTATGGCAAAGGCATTTCTTTTTAGCTACTGTGTTCAGGACTTGTGCATAGTCTCAAGTTCCTTAGTTATGGACAAGTCCCACTTGGCAATAATTGAACACAATGATTTATTGAACTTAAATTGTAAGATAGATGTATATTTTATAGAGTCATATAAACAAGTTATTCTTATCTGTAAGATTGTTCCTTTTTGTTTTCGATTTATGTCTACCTATCTTTAGAGGTCAAAGAAGTTTCTTCTAGTTGTGCTGAATTGCACATTTCACTTTATTCTTTTGGAAGGCAAGTGATTGTAATTCAAAGAATACAAGGGGAGAACCCACGAAACAACCAGCTATCAAGAGGATATGACCTGTAGCGAGCAGAGGAGAAAGGGATGGGCTTAGAGAACTGAAAGCCAGAAAGCCGCTTGACCTCCCCAAAAAGAAACATCACCCCGAAAAGAAACATCATTACATGTTTCACTTATTGAGATTTTAATTGACATTTGGATGTGAACCAGTCAAGCAAAACACACTGCCTGAGACAAATTTCAAACTTCTAAAATATTTCTGTTGACCTAAGCTCTGTTATTGTTTTTACAGTATTTTGGAGGACTTTTCATAGTTGAAGCTGTTGTTTCATTTCGTATTTCTCAAAAGTCTGTTTCGCATTTTGTTTCGGGGACTTTCATTTTTGTTCTAATTGTGCTCATTCCCATTGGTCTCTAATGATTCGGAAAACTCTCCGAGTTGACTCTTGACACTGCCGGGTCATCTTGTTTTAATGAAGCACTGAGTCAAGAATAGGGGAGACTTGGTTGAGTCATCTCATTTTAATAAGTTGTATACATTATGCACCATTTAATAGGTAGATATAAGTTTATTTATAAGTAATTATGCATGAGTTTTGGAGTCAGTAATTTAAAAATGATGACTGGAATGTAGTTTGAAACTTAAATTTGATCTTTTACATTCGATATTTAGCCTAACAGATTATGTAATATGCAATATTTTTTTTCTATTTTCCTTATTGTAGTGCTTTTCTTGCATATATAAATTTATTAGTAATTGTGCATGGATTTTGGAGTCAGCAATTTAAAAATGATGACTGGAATGTAGTTTGAAACTTATATTTTATCTTTTACATCCGATATTTAGACTAACAAATTATTTAATATGCAATATTTTTTCTTCCATTTTCCTTATTGTAGTGCTTTTCTTGCATATATAAATTTGAATTGATTATCATGAATGCATGTAACTAAATGTATATTTATATTTTTAATAATTGATTCATTTTTAAATATTTTTGAAATTATTTTTAAAAAAACATGACTCTCCCAAGTCTCCGTGTTGGCTCTATCTGAGTTAATTTTTATTTTTTATTTTTTTGCATTGGACGAGTCAGAGTCCAAGTTTTCCAACCTTGGTCATACTCTACATGTGTGTTATATTTCCCAAATCTAGCCCTTTTTCAGATAGGCATTGGCTCTATTGGTTACCTAGTAAACAAACTAGAGTAGTAGTGATCCAATAGGGCAAATCCCTATACAAGAGAAAGTCCACAGCCCAGGCAAGCAAATAAGACGATAGCTCACATCCAGAGCATCAAGCAAATAAGACGATAGCTCACATCCAGAGCATCAAGCAAATAAGAAGATAGCTAACATCCAGAGCATCAAGCAAAGTCTGCATTCTACATGTCAAGTTAATAGTCTACATGTGTGTTATATTCCCCAACTCTAGTCCTTTTTCAGATAGGCATTGGCTCTATTGGTTACCGAGTAAACAAACTAGAGTAGTAGTGATCCATTAGGGAAATCCCCATACAAGAGAAAGCCCACAGTGCAGGCATCAGGCAAATAAGAAGATTGCTCACATCCCGAGGACCAAACAAAGTCTACATTCTACATTCTACATATCAAGTAACTAGGCGAAGTGAAGTCTCAAAGTTGTAGCGGCTGACCTATTGACTCTGTGAATTAAGGCAAGAGATGTATGAGAGAAGCCTTAGAAGTCCACATTATGACATGCTGCAAGCTAGCCTTAAACTTCCGCACGCTAAGGCGATGGGTCCATGGAGATTGCAAAGGAACCCTAACATGCTTAATATGTTTCTAGTCCAACTCAAAGCAAAGATGAGAAACGTAAGGTGGGAGTGGGACAGAAGCAAGCAGAGAGTCCTCGTACATGAAGAAACCATAGAAATTGATAAATTTACCCCATTTTAGGAAGCCATTCAGTGACCACAAAATACACACAAATATCAGCAAAATGAAATATTGAGTCTCCACACTGAAGCAGCAATCACATTATGAGTATCCAATGAACTAGAACGCAGAGTATTGTACCAAAATTAGTAGGAGAGATATTCCCGTGACAAGCAATGCAATCGGGTAAGTCAATTCCAAGATAAGTAACCCTACTATACAAATTAATCACAGAATGAGAGAAAATACAAACATTGGAACCCTTTTTTTTTTTCTTTTTTTTTTTTATAGTAGTTTACAGCAATTGTATCCCTTTAATGGGCCCTTAATTGGGTGATTCTAATATTTAGAGATTGTTAGACATTATAATGATCTGTGGAGTATTGTAAACTGTGTCCCTCTTCTAAAATATATGATAGTCTGCAGCTGTATCTTTAATACACTGTTGATTTGAGGATCAATAACATACAATATGTGTTGATGTTGAAAATATGTAAATTTCCCTCATGCAAAGCTTTCCAAAGAAAGGCAAGGATATGAAACTTTGCTTAGGTTTAAAACCCTTTGCAATGCAGATCTACTCTTGAAAGAATAGATGTGGTCAAATCATCAGCAGTGCAAGATACAGGATAGAGATTGTTCCTTCCTAATAGCAATTGCCAGATCTCCTTGGAATAGGGGCAATGAACAAAAAGATGTTCTGCCAATTCCCAAGTATAGTCACGTAAAATACAACCTATGTCACAGTGAATATTTCTGCAAAGGAAATTCTTTGGTTTTAAAGCAGCCAAATGTAACATCTATGCACATGTTGGATTTTCCAATTTTCTCCAACAAATCTTTTGTTTTCGTTCGTGTCCACTACACATTCTTTGTTCCCCCATTTGGATTATTACAACAGTCAATTTGATAATTTTTCCACTTAAATTGGTAGCTTCTATAATTGATTTTGGTTCTACTTGTATCATACACCTTTTGGTGCAATACCATATGCCTATGATGCTTTTAATTGTTGTTTGGCTAGAAATTTGCATAGTTGTGGTTTCCCTTTTCAGATCTTGAAGCTGAAGTTTACTGGTGCTTATCTCCTTGTTTTTAACAAAATCCCACATGTTTCAGAGACAACGGTGAAACAAATTGAAGATGCATTCAAAGAGTTCACCACGAAGGAGGATATTGCTATCGTGTTGATTAGCCAATATGTAAGTTTGACATTATATTTTTAGATTTATATATATTTTTATGAAGCCCTTTCCACATCCATATCTATCATCAAATCATATTTAAAATGGGAAGTATCTTGATTATATTTTTCAGGAATTTTGTTTGACTAATAATTAGGAGAATATACAACACCATATGACATTTAAGATTTAACTCAACAAGAACATGGAGGGAGCCTAAGCACTAAACTATGATGCACAGATAAGGCATGGATTTCACACATAAAAAGTGAAGCATTGGATATTGGACAACACGATACATTGCCCATTTGGGAGTATCCATGCATCATAGGCCCTAAAGTATAATAAAAATGAATCCTTTCTTTGAAGCATTTTAGCTCTAGAACAGTGAAATACAAGCGGCTTCCTATCTCCTCATTAGTTATAACAGATTCGCTGTTGAAACACCTTTCTTCCATATTCCCTTTTTTCCCTCTGACTGTGCCTTTTAAGTGTTTTTTACTCTTTGAATTGTGTTGAAATAAAGTTGCTATGCTGCCCGTCCCACTTCTTGAATGGTAAGGCATTTATGGGTTTTTTTTTTTTTTTTTTTAGAATGGTAAGGAATTTAGGCATAAAAAATCAACTAATTAGATTATTTTATTTATGTTTTTTTTTCCTACTGTATGTTCCTATGAAAAGGGTCATATAGTAATGTGTCCTTGCCACATCAGACAATTTCTTGGTATTGTTGATGGCAAACAAGGAACCACAGCTAGTTTGGGGAGAATCAAACTGTGGTAGAGTACCTCTGCAACTCTACTCTTAGCAGGAGAAGACAGTAGATTAAGACCATGCACACAGTGGATCCGGTAGTGGACCACTGGTTAAAGAGATATAAAGGGAAAAATATCTATATTCTATCAAAGAGCGAATTTTGAGATATTTGGTTATGGCAATGAAAAAACAACTGCAATTTATAGGTGGGTGATGCAAGTTCTCTCCAAATGCTTAAACCTACATTTAAGAAGACTGTTAGTTGCATTTGATCTCAGCTTTAGACGTTATTATCAAGAAAATTCTTTCTTTCTCTGAAACACCAATTATTGACAAGAGTATGTTGCGCAATTGGAAGGTGCTTCTTGTCGCAACCACACAGTTATCTGTTCTAGCCATGGTACCATTCAATGAAAATCTCGATTCCATTGAAAAGATTATCTGTTTTGCATCTTTTGTGATCTTGTGTCTGTTTGAGAAGCATGGCTTCAGAACTGGCAATTGTTATCGTGAATTTCTGCAGCTACTACCAAACATTGCTCTCTTCATTCATTTATTATTATGAACAGCACGATGAGTGTAATTGCCTGTTATTGATCCTTGTTTTATTTAAGATTCGTTTTTTTTTTTTTTTTTTGGCTTTTCCTTGACATTGCTTTGTTTGTACCTTTTTGTTCTAGGTTGCGAATATGATAAGGTTCCTAGTAGACAGCTACAACAAGCCAGTTCCTGCAATTTTGGAGATTCCTTCCAAGGACCATCCATATGATCCAACACATGATTCAGTCCTTTCACGAGTGAGATACTTGTTTAACACAGAATCGGTAGCATCAGGAAGGCGCTAAAGTGGTAATCTCCTGTGCCAGTTGTGTCGGTATGTCCAATTTGATGAACTGGGATCTGGATTCATTTGCCTTTACTTTCCAAAACCTATCCTTCAGTCTATTCTAGTTGTGATGTTGTGCCCAACCTCATAACCTGGAATCAGGTCCATTTTCCTTTGCTTTCTGAAATTTCTTTTCCAGTCTTTGTTCATTTTGTCTGAGGAACTGTAATTCTGATAGTTTGCAGGGTATTGAATAACATGCTTTGAACAAGATGTTGGGAAATGTGACTTTTAAAGCCATCAACATTTTATTAGAAAGCAGTTTGTTACCTCTGTTTCTCTCTTATTGTAGCCATCACTTTATTAGAAAGCGGTTTGTTACCTCTGTTTCTCTCTTATTGTATACCTTTCTTCGTTGTCCCCTTTGTGTGTGTGTGTATGTGTGAGAGAGAGAGAGAGAGAGAGAGAGAGAGAGAGCAGTAAACCGAACAGCAATTAGGTGGAACTGATACAGGTCTAAAGAGGCAGAATGATACTTTCAATCCATCATTATCTTCTTCTACATTTGGCGACCTAATGGGATTTGTTATCCAACCAATGAGATTTTTGTTTGGGAGACTATAAACTAGAGTCTGTAGTAACTGATCCAGATCAATGGAATGGAGTTCTGATGTTTTGAAAGGCAAGGTGTTGGTAAGTATGCTTAGCACTGTATAATTGATCTTCGATCACGTTTTAAATCTCTAGAGACACTAGAGAGGCATCTAGATAAATAACAGACATTATTTTGAAACGCCTAAATGCTCAACATGGTCTTTTTCCATTAACATGTTTTTGCAGCCAATTGTGACCCCAGCCTCTTATTAAAAGGGCCCCTGTGGTAATTTTACTGTAAAATAAAGATAAAGTAAAGCATCAAATCAAAAGAGAATAAAATATAAGTGGGTTACGAAGGTGCTTTGTTTTTAGTTGTTTGGTATGAAATCTTTTTTACTTTTTGTACAACACTGAGGGTTTTTTTTTTTTGTTGTCTTTTAGTGGAGAAAGGAGGGGTTTTTTTTTTTTAATAATTTTAAAGGAGGGAATTTTAAAAAAGTGTACTTTTGATGTGACCCCATGTGTGAAAACAGAGGTTTTATTTGACTTTTACCAAATTAGTAAAGTGATAGACTGATCTAGGCCAAATATCGTGCAGACTTTGCAATCAGGTCACATTGTGGATTCATTACACTAGATCTTTCGTAAGCATAGTTTTGAATGTTGGCAATACATATTGGCGTTGGCTGGTACATTCTTCCTGCATGGCTGATACAAGCAAAACTGATTTCATAGTCTTCCCTTCTTTTTCTTTTTTTTTTTTTCTCATTTGTGTTTTGGGTTACAGGAAAAAAAATAAAGTAATGGTACTTAATGTGACAGGTCTCACAATCAATCTACCCCCAAACGATGGTAGACCTCCAACTTGGGTTTGCCTTTTGTTAATGACTTTTTGTTGGAGTATATTTTCTTGAAAATCTATTCTTTGTGCAAATTGAATGGAGAAATCGTAGTGTAAATTCAAAATTCACAAATTGAAGGATTTAGAGTCCCTGGCTTGAATTTGTGGTTGGTGGTTTTTATTTTTGAGAGAGAGAGAGTCAAACACATGCTCACTCACTCGCCCATGTCCCAACCAAGCTAAGATACTATTTGAGACTGGTAAATCTCTTTTTACTTGTTGGTAATTAGTCAAGTCTTTTAATTGGAGTCTTTTATTGGTAAATGTCTTTTTTCTTTTTTGCAAAGACAGTAAATCTCTTTTTTACTTTGGTGGTAATTACTCTCATATATGGAGGGGTCCCAATTGTAGGTAAATCCCAATTTACTGTTTTGGGAGAATCAAGAGACCCTTTTCACTTGTCCCAAGTGTAGGTAAATCCCAATTTACCTGTTGGGTTGTCGCTCTCGCATCTAGGGAGATCTCATATGACAGTCCACCAATTTTGGGTAGTGTCGCGTCGCCTTCTTCCCATTATTAACCAACTAGCTCTCCACATTTATACAGGCGCAGACATCAAGTACCGATCATAAACAAGAGCTGCAAAAACCCCCCACAAGACAGCTTACTCTCTCATCCCTGCCACATACACTGCACCATTACTATGCCCTTGGGTGTACCCCTTGCCACCTGTTTCAACCCATGGTCGGAGACATATCCTTTGGCCTGATACAAATGGTCCACCCCCACCCCCACCCCCACCACAAAACACGTGTAGCAACCTTCCCCATGCCAGGAAACCACCCCTCTTGTCCTTTACTGTACAGGTGTGCATAAATTCCTCCATGACCCATAAAGGCTATACTTTTCTTTGTATATTTGGCTAGGTTCAGTGACACAACGATGACCCAACAGACCCATTTTGCTGTAAGGAAATGGGCTTGCCAGTTGCCATCACCTCCTCTTCACCCCTCATGGCTCATGTTACTGTTGCCTATTTTAACTGTTCAAACTGAATGAAGATCCATTTACACAGAAGAATAAGAGTGAGGGAGAGCGTTTAGTTTTTGGACTTGTTAACCATGGAAAGTGGTGGGAAGAAGGAAGTGAAGGGTCCTGCCCTTACTAGACGCTCCAGGAAGGGCTGCATGAGAGGCAAAGGAGGGCCTGAAAACGCCTTTTGTACCTACAGAGGGGTCAGGCAGAGGACTTGGGGCAAATGGGTAGCTGAAATTCGCGAGCCCAAGAGAGGCGCGCGCCTCTGGCTGGGCACCTTCAACACCTCCCTGGAGGCTGCTATGGCCTACGATGTTGCTGCCCGGAGGCTCTACGGCCCGTGCGCCTGCCTTAATTTACCCAGAGTACAGTCCGAGTCCACCGGGTCATCATCTTCGCCACCAGTGCCTGATTTGTCTACTTCATCCAGCATTCGTTTCCCTAACAGCAGCCTTGAACTTGAATCTGCTGGCTCTTCAACTCTCCCCTCTGAGCTTTCCATGAATTTCCCATTGACAACCATTGAGTCTTCTAGCTATCTGAGTACCGGCACTGACAACAACGCGAAAGTTGGGCTTTGGGGTGATGTTATGGAATTGCCTGAGGTGGAATCGAGTTGGATGGAAATGCAAGTGGCTGAGAATTATCCCATGATGAATGATTTTGGACTTCTGACCAGCGAATTGGAAGATAGCTTGGACTTAATGAGCTACGACACCTTACAGGTGCGGTGGTGTTCTTGAGCTATATTACCAGATGCACACATGTTTTATAAGTGTGGTTAAGCATGATGTGTAGATAATGTAAATCCACTACTTGGTGTATGAATGTGAGCAGTTGCCACTTGCCATTAGATATATGAATACTGAAGCCCAAACATGAATCTTTGTAAATAACTCAGGGTCCATGCACTTGCAGGTCCGAGTTGCTTGTAGGTTACAGCTGTTTGTTTGTAACCAATTACAGGTGAAGTGTCGAAATGATCCAAACAGGGCCCCAGATAGATAGTCAATAGAAGTAGAAATGGCATATCAGTTGTTGTTGCTATGCTACTTTTCCATTTGATGTTATATACGGTTGAAGTCAGTCCTTGTCTTTAAGATTGAACGTTTTCTTGCAATCTTTGCAGTTTGCATCGTGCGAAAATAGAATGGACTATGAGTAGTGGCTGTTGTCCCATATGGGTATTGCAACTGGCATATGCTTTATATGGTGTGAATATGTAAACTGCTTGGTCAGCTCATATTTAAGAAAGTGGTAGCTTATTTTCACTGAAATGTCAAAACGTGCATGAGATTAAATCCTTGGTTTTGGGGGTCACAGAAGCTGATTTTTAATGGGTTTAATTCAAAATTTAAAATGTACCCAAGATGTATAAATATCCCCAACACCTCTATACTAGAAAGTATTTGATTTTTTAAAAAAAAAATCTTACCCTCTTGATTAATGTGGGTTAGATTAATGGTAGTTACTGTTTAATTGTGTCATAATAGCTTTGGAAAATGCACACACTGCCCAAGTGCCTAACTATTAGCTCTCCGGCCAAGCAGTTGTGGGAACAAAATGAAGGCTTTTAAGCAAGACGCCTGTTACCTGTACAGATGGCAATGGTAGAGCAGACAGGTGGTCAACTAAAATGAACAAATCTGGCCTATTTGGGTCAACTCTAAGCTCCTGCAACCTTAAAACTCTCCACTTGAATTTAAATGGGTTGAATCATTGAGGTCCTCCAATGCTTGATCCTTTTGCCACATATCAGGCTACCCCACAATGCTTATGGGCCGGAGTAAATATCATCCTATAGTTCCCCTACCCTCCAATAGGATTGGAAATTTCCTTCTAGGATGGTCTCAAAGCGTGTTCAAATCATATGGGTATGTTGCAGTACTAGATCATCTGTTGATTTTGTCACAAGGCCTGCAGCAGCATTAGATCATTCAATTTTAGTACTAAAAAATGAATATAATAGAGTGGTCCAAAAGGGAGTTAAATACACCAACATTTCAACAATATCATTCACTGTAATGAGTCGGGGTGTATACGGATCGGATTGGTGCGGATTGGGCCAAATCCGTCACCAATCCGTTGCCTACGGATTGACAGATTTGTAATCCGTCACCAATCCGTTACTGTTGAAATCCGATCCAATCCGATCCGTGGAGGAGTGGATCGGATCGGATTAATCTGTTCAATCCATTACTGTACGGATCAGATCGGATTTGATTAATGCGTTCAATCCGTTACTGTACATTACATGGAAAAAGAAAAAAGAAAAAATCCATAAATTTCGAAGCCACTGAATTAAAGGGGCATGAGTTGAGAGCTGTATGCCTATTCTATTCATAAGGTTAGTGACTCCTTACATTTTTTTTTCTTATTTTATATATATTTATTTTTTAATTTATATTTAATGACAACAGATTGGATCGGATTGAATCCGCGGATTAAGGGTCAAATCCGCCACCGATCCGTTGCTAACGGATTATACAATTTCCAATCCGTCACCAATTCGTTGGCCTTCGGATCGGATCAAAATCCGCGGATCGGATCGGATCGGATCGGATCGACAGATTGACGAATTTTTTGTACACCCTTAGTAATGACTCTAAAATGTCATGAATATTAAGATAAGAAGACCTCCCTTAGCATAAATTGCTTACTGAACAACAAAACATCGATTTCACCATATGGAACCCAAGAAAGGAGACAGAAGACTACCATTAAGTGATAAAAGCTAGCAGATGTAACTTCATGATAAAACATTCAAATGATTCAATCTTGGCAACTGGTAAAAAACAGTAGATAAAAAAAGAGTATTCAACATTGGTTGGGGCATGCAGTAAACTCAAAAGCAACTATGTCTGATCTCAGGCTCAAAGATGACACAATCCTCCCTAAAAATAACCTGCAAATTGTTGTTTCCTGTTATACAAAAAGAAAAGAATGACAAAAATAATCTGCCTCATTAATATGATGAATTTTGCCAATGGGCCTCTATTGAGCCCAGGTCTTAAGTGTCCGTCCTGCCTGAAATTAGGCAAAACTGTACATGGATTCGGATTTGGCGGAGCATATTAAAACACCAATCCATGGCTCAAATTCCTTAAATGGACATCATACAAACCCACGGACATGGCCAATCAGATACCAATAGTTTAGAGACTTGGACTCTAATAGGCCCTTTGTGGGTAGAGACCCGGGTTCAAATTCAAACCCTAATATGCTTGTTTGAATTTGAAAATATGCCCATTGCTGATAATTTGTTTTTAAAGTTCCTGTTTGAGTTTGAATTAGGACATGGGACTAGAATTTGAATTTGTAGGTTTGGATCTAACAAGATATGTGTCTGATTAATTCTTACTGGGAGAATTTTGGACCTAAGCTCTCTTGGATCCTTAATTGAATCTGGACCTGGATCTACAGATCTAAATGGCTCTGGATCCATGTGGTTCCCGTTCGAATTTGAAAATATGCCCATTGCTGATAAAAAAAATTTCAATGGCTGATTGAATTTGAATTAGGACTTGGGTCTAGAACTTGAATTTGCAGGTTTGGATCTAACAAGACATGCGTCTGATTAATTCTTACTGGGAGAATTTTGCATCTGGGCTCTCTGATTAATTGAATCTGGACCTGGACTTACAAATGTAAACGGCTCTGGGTCCTTGTGGCTCCCATCCAAACTACTACTACTACTATTATTATTATTATTATTTTGTTATTCATTGTAATCCAGATAAGTTGTACATAACAAACAATATAGACATGTTAAGTTTATAAAATAAATGTAAAATAAAATTGGGCCAATGGCAACATGTTAAGTTCATATGTAAGTCAACTTCCAATGAAACTAAAGCGAGAGAATTCTACAAACTGTCTTAAGTCACAATAATTAATAAAAACTTTGCATAAGGTCATTGATAAAATAATTCTAATCCCTTAATTTGAGAAAGTTTTGAAATATATTTATAGTAAGAGCAAGTTTGACCCAACCAGCCACCTAACTTGAACCCTATTTAGTTATTCAAAGTTAGATATGATATTTCTTGTTTTCTTTTAGATTTGAGTTAAAAAAACTAACCCAATTAATTAATCGATTGGGTTAGAGTTAAGTCTACAGATGATATTTAATCTTCCAACCTAACTTAATTTGCCTTATCCCTTTACCCTTCAACAACTTACCTTAAATGTGACCTGTTATTACTTTTTTTTTTTTTTTTGAAAGTTAAGAGTTTGTATTTCCAAAGAGAGATTACAAAGAACAAAAGAATGAGAGGTAGCTCAAAGATTGCTTACCTACTCTTGACAAAGAAAAGGAAGAGAGAGAATTCATACCAGTTGTGAGACCTCCCACAAGCCCACCTACTAAAAATAGGAAAAAAACTCAGCCCTATGCGCAGCCATACAAGGAGGCAAAAGGAGAGGACAAAAATATAAGAAAGACCAAAGAAACACAGCAACAATGCAAGTGAAATGAGTAGAACATAGCTAGCTTAATAAGCAAATCCAATTAATTGGCCATTACTTTTGTAGCTACTGGTTTTACAAGAAAGATGGGTCCCAGCTTCAGAAGATTTACTAAAGACCTCAACTTTCAGGTTCTTGATTAGAGCATTTAAAGTCCTATCTCTGAATCTCTGCTGCCAAGGAGATATGGATGGACCCAAAATTGCTTCTCTGAGTATCTTGCAATCTGAGTAGATGATAAGATTTTCACAGTGGTTGGCCACACGGGAGATGATGGTAAAAGAGGCTATGAACATGTCTTCACCCTCTTTCATTAGATTCCAAGTTGGGTTCTTTACTACATTTGTCAGGAAGCCGACACTAAATCCATTTTGTGGAGAGATGAACAGGTTCCAGTCTTCATGATTCTTGATGGTCACGTGGGACTCTATTGGAGGAACGAAAGGCAAGTCCCAAGAAGCTGGTATAGAGAATGAAACATCAAGACAAAGGAATAGTGAAAATTTGGCCTTAACACAAGCTCGGGTCCCAACCAACCGATCTCTATTAGATTTCAGTAACCATGATTAAACTAGTGATTAATCCTAGATTCGATTAAAATCAAGCAATCCACACAAAGAGAAGGACACGGGATTTATACATGGAAAACCCTATTTGAGAAAAAACCACGGGCCTTATCGTCTAGGCCAACAGACAACTAAGCACTATGAAAAGAAAGTTACAAGTAACTCACAAACCCTCCCAGTTGAAACTCAACCTAGGGACTACGCGATCTTGCCGACTACTCATCGTGCACCTTCACTGTATTTGAATAGAACGCCTCGAGGCCGTCTTCAAGGAGTCTCTACTTCAGAGGAGTAGAATGGAGCATAACCAAAGCTTGGATCTTCAGCATTGCAAATGATAGCCTTGGGGGAAGATGGATCTCTCAAGTTCTCTCTAGGGTTTGATCTTGATAGAGATGTGAGGTTGAATAGAGAGATAATGGCTTTATATAAGCCTGGATTCGTGCCTCAAGTGAGTAGTTTCATTAGGAATCAACATGGCAACTTGAGATAAATCAGGAGAGAAATTCTAGGCAAGTTACTCTTTTTGCGTCCAGGTTCGCTCGAGCGGATAAGCTTATGTCTTTGAGAATTTGAACTTCAGATAATCGCTCGACCAATCAAATAAGTTGGGTCAAGCGAAAAAGCAACTGTCTTGGGTTCGCTCGAGCGGCCTAGCACTTCGGTCGAGTGAACTGCATTCTGCCTTTGGTGTTGAGAGATGGGTCGAGCAAACTGAAATAGTGGCTTGAGTGAAGAAGCTACTGTGTGGGTACACTCAAGCGGACAAGGACCTCGCTCGAGCGAATTGTATTCTGTCTTCAGCTTTTGAAGGTTGGCTCGAGAGAACAATTGGAAGGCTTGAGCAAAGAGTGTTCTGTGAGGGGTTCGCTCAAGCGAATAGATGTTCGCTCAAGCGACCACTGTCAGTTCCTAAACGAACTACACTTCTTCAATAACATCCTTGGGAAGTCCTTTTCTAATCAAAATTACATCATTAAGAGTCCCGGTTTTGTCCATTACTTAGTGAATTAGCCAACCTAAAATCTTACAAATAGAGATCTAGTTCAAATTTTTTGAAGGATCTGAGTCAATGTGTGCTTCCAAGGTTTCGCTTTGTCATGGAATATGAGGTAGTTTCTCTCTTTCCAAATTGACCATATGAAGGCTGGAAAACAAAGCTGGGCCAAGGTGGTATTTCCTTTCTTATTGTGGTCACAATTGTTGCAGAGACTATTCAAAGGTTCTTTAAGAGACCCAACTTGGGGATTGGTAATATTGAATTTGGAAAGAATTCTAGCCCAAACAAATTTACTGTAAGGGCATTGAGCAAATAGATAGATGCTACTTTCTGAAGAAGAGGTGCAAAGAGGGCAACTTGTGTTTGTAATGATATTCCTAGATGCTAAGACATCATTCGTTTCCAGACCATTTAAGAGGGCCATCCAAGCACAAACAGAATGCTTGTTTATTCTTTTCTTGAACCAGATCTTGTCATGCCAAGAATAGGTTGAAGACCTGTTAGAGCTTCCAAACATTGAATTAAGATTGAATTTTCCATTCTCAGATGCTTTCCATATAATTTCATCTTCAAAGTTTGTGTCTGGAGAATGAAGTCCATTGATGATTTGGAAGATGTTTGCAAAGTGATTTGAAGCACTTTCATTAGTTGTCCAGACGCCATCAACAATAAACAGACTAACTTTGATCTGCCTTCTAAACCCCATGTCAGAAATTGACCTTTTTCCAAACATATCAACCAGTCTACCACATGATAGCCAAGGATCAAGCCAAAAATGAGTACTTTTGCCATTTCCAATTAAATGGTGAACATGAGGGAGAACAGAGGCTCTTTTGTTTTAAATACCTTTCCACCTCCATGAAGACTTTGATGAAACATGGAGATCCTAGAAGGAATTTCTCTTTATGTATTTGTTGTAAACCCATTCCACCCATATAAACTTTCTTTGGCTTGCGATGTACCACACTTGCCTCTGAATAACAGCATCAACAATTGCTCTAACTAATCTTAATCCAAGCCCTCCCTGCTCTATAGGTTGGCATATTTTGCTCCATGAAATTGTCTTCATCTTTTTGGTGTCATCAAAAGAACCCCAGAAGAAATTTCTGATATGTTTCTCAAGAGTTTCTAGGCATGCTTTAGAAAATAGGAAAATGGAGGCCCAAAAGATATGCAAAGTTAAGAGTGTGGATTTGATGAGTTCTATTCTACCTGCAAATGATAGCAGCTTAGCCTTCCAACCTGGTTGTCTCTGTCTTAGCTTGCTGATTAGAGGATCGCAATGCTTCAATTTGATTCTTGTAGAGATCAAAGGGATACCAAGGTATTTATTGGGCATTTCACCTTGTTTGAAATTGAGGGTGGTCGTAATAATAGACTTGGACCGATCATCACAATTTGAGAACAACACTGTGCTTTTCTCACAGTTTATACCCAAGCCAGTATGGAATTTGAAGTCCTCCAGAAATCTCTTGTTGTTCCCAGCAGAAATGGTGTTTGCTTTGGTAAAGATCACCACATCGTCTGCAAAAATCAAATGGGAAATTAGGGAAGACTGCTTGCGGAAAGGGGAAGGAATCATACCATTGGCCACACAAGCAAATATCCCAGCGGAAAAAAACTCCATCACTAAGCACAATAGGTATGGGGAGAAAGGGGCAGCCTTGTCTTAAACCATGATTGCTTTTGAAGAATCCTAAAACCTTGCCATTTACAAGCACTAAGAAAGAAGGTCATTTTACACATTCCATTGCCATTTTATTGCTTGAGTAGGGAAGGAAAATGTCTTCAAAGCTGATTCTAGGAAGTCCCATCTAATGATGTCGAATGCTTTAGTAATATCTAGCTTTAGGCACATTTTGGGCAGCCTCTCTTCAGGTGGAAACCATTGATTAGATCATGGGAAAGCAAGATGTTGTCACTAATGGCTCATCTAGGGATGAAGGCAGACTGACAGGGATTGATGAGCTTGCTCATGTAAGGTTTCAGCCTATTGGCCAAGACTCTTGCAATGACTATTTGGAGCGACTATTTGGATGAGTGGCATTTGTCAATCATCTATGACTTTCTATCTTTAAGCTATCATTTTATGTCATGACACTTCTTGTCATTTCTTTTGTGTAATTAGATGAGCAACATTTGTTAATCATCTATGACTTTTTAAGCAAATAATAAGGCATGTTCTTCCATTTGAACCCATAGCTCCCATTCATTTTTAAGAATTGGTCTCCCACCCTCACCCGCACTTTATTTCATTTTCTAAGAAAATTATTAGTATCGTATTGGCATAGCAAATTTAGCTGGCTAATTCCAGTGGTTAAGTTTATGTCGGGATTTACATAAATTATGCCCGTTTTCATTTCAAAGGTTTTACTTATAGTCTTTATGTATGTGTTAAATTATGTATAAATACTAACAAAATAGCATATCATTTAATACATATATAATATAGGAAAATGCTCATGTGAGAGACACTCTCACCAAGTTGGTGAGAGATGGGTGGGGGCCCTCACATAAATATCCACTCTCACAAACTTAAATACAAGGACCCCAAATATTTATGTGAGGGCCCCCACCCATCTCTCACCAACTTGGTGAGAGTACCTCTCACATGAGCATTTCCCTATAATATAAAAGAGATTGTTTATGATCGTCTTATACTTTTTAATCAATTTAGCTAGTCACATAATTTAGATTTAAGTCTTAGTGTATTAATTTTCTTAAATAAGAGGGACTTAGGCCTCTCCATTTTCAAAATAAATAAACTAAAAGCTGAATAAGGACAAAAATGTGACATAAATTTGGCTCATTGACGGAATATTCGTTTGAAAGACAATAAAATATGTTGAAATGAGCCGACACCATATTCACTAGAAATGGAAGGTGAAAGAACTCAAGCTTTGCAATTAAAGGAAATGCCAATCAAATTAGGTAGATTCATGGTCGAGTGGGTCGATCTCTAGTGTCCATGTTAATAGTATAACTCCTAGTCGTGGCTAGTAGGCCAATCTAGCAAAAAAAAAAAAAAGTTCAAAGTATAGTTCAAAATAGCGGCCGCTACGTAGCGTATCGGCCATAACAGTTGAGGCCGCTATGCTACTTTGAAAATAACGGCGCTACGATTTAAAGCTTAGAAAAGCGAAGCAGTTTTAATTTAAAACATTATTTTTCCTATTTCTACTCTTCAATAGTCTTTCCTGAAGTTATCTCTATCCTTATATAGTCTCACATTACTAAAAAAAAAATACAAGATTGGCTGCTACAAAATATTTGAATTTTTTTATCACTTAAAAAATTCACTTTGCTACGCTTGCAACCGCTACGTAGCATTTTGGCCACTGGCCACTACAACCCAATGCAACCATTATTTTGACCCTTGTTCAATAGTGTCCCCTTTTTTCAGGAACCCCTTTCATTTTCGCATAGGGGGGCCCACTTATTACCACTCCAATCACTCTTGAATTATCATTGGCCATGATTTGAAATGATTCATAAACTAGTTGCCATTGGATTTTATCACATGTACTTATTAAATTCTGAGATATAAAAGCAAGGAAATATTCATACTCATCTATCCCAACAACATAGTGGGGCCGACTTTATGATTCATTTGAACCATCCACACACATGGGATCTCTTGAACTACAGTTGATCCATCGAGTTTTCGGTGATTTGAATGGATTGAACCATTGGATCGAGGGTCATTTTTATTCTTTAATATAAAGGCAATGAATTTGTAGGCCATGGATGAAGGGATAAGAGGCATGAGATCGACCCCAAATTTGATATATGGACTTATCAAAGATGTCTCTTTCCATCTCCCCTCAAGTCTCATGATCAATGGGGCCCTATTAAGTTTGTCCCTCGCCATATGATTAGGGATGGATGAATGTGAATGTCCCTCCTGAAAGCAAGGACCCGGATCATTCTATGATCCTACACTGTTGCAAATCCACAACCAAATCTATTTATCACATCACTTAATTGTCATGCATGAAGGCATATTAATGAAACATTTTTTCAAAGAATAATGCCCATTTCCTCTAGGGATGTAAATGGGTGCCTAATTCTTCAATTACCCGGAGGTTCTAACCCGTTAAAATCGCATTTGGGTCCTTATTTATTCCCCGATAAATAAACAAGTCCGGTTCATTTTTTTGGTTCGTGACCTAAACGGGACCGGGTCTGGTTCCACCTTGGTGTCGACACGTGGACCCGAGACCCAACTTATTGCCTTAATTTTCGAGAATCCCTTTAGGTGCATTTGGCATCATGCCATTCAGATGTTCCCATGTTCCCGCGAAATGAGACTACGAAAAACATATTTGATAAGTGTAAATCACTGTTTTGAATTTTGTTGTCACCGAAAGAAATCTCAAAATCTTAACCCGCTAACATAAGAAAGTTGGAATATAGAAACTTTTTTTTTAAGGAGCAATTTGCTTGCACAATTGTTTCCTACTCATTTCTTGCCTTTTAAAGAAGGCCATTTAAAAACTTCAAATCCTTTCACTTGACCTAAAGGTAGGCCCCTTATTCACAATCTCAAAGAAGGTTGCTCCACTTTGTAATTCCTGAAGGTGGGTCGCACGGTCACAACCACAAAAGGTGGGCCCATGTTATAATTTCTGTAATGATGGGACCACATTATAAGGCCCTGTGTTTTAATTTCTATAGGTAGGCATCATGTTATTAATTTCTAAAGATGGGTCTCATGTCCATAATCAAATAAGAGGTGGCTCCACTTTATAATTCTTAAAGTTGGGTCATACGGTCGCGATCGCAAAAGTTGGAGCCATATTGTAGATCCTATGAATGTAGGCCCACATTGTAAATCATATGAATGCGGCCCCATATTCTAATTTCTAAAGGTGGGTACCAGGTATTAATTTTGACAAGTGGATCACGTGTTCACAATCAATAAAAAAGATGAAGAGTACCCCATATTTTAGTTCTTATAAGGTGAGCCAACACTGTAAATCTTATGAATGTGCCCCCATATTCTAATTTTTAAATGTGAACACCACATTGTCATTTCGTGGCTCTTGTGTCTACATTAACAAAAATTGTGGCCCCACTTCATAATTCCTAAATGCAGGTCACATGGTCATGATCACAAAAGTGGACCCACATTCTAAATCCTATGAATGTGGGCCTATATTCTAATTTCTAACAGTGAGTCACATTTATACATTCACAAAAAGATGACCTCACATTATAATTCCATTAAAGGCAGGCCAGCATTGTAAATACTATGAATATAGGCCCCAGTATCACATTGTGATTTTTACAGGTGGATCCTATGTACGACAATAATAGAGTGCACAAACAATAAAAGGTGGGCCCCATATTGTAAATCCTATGATTCTGTTGCTTCCGTTCTTTGGAGCCAAACTTTTATAATGTTAACAAACAAATTATGTACTGCATATTCTCAGCGAAATAATTTAATATAATGTTGTCAAACAAGTTTTGTAAAGTATAGTCTCGGCACAACTTGACATGAGCATTAAATTGGGAACAACACGAGAACGATGCCAAACGGGCCCTAAGTCTTTTCCATATCCTTCTCTATCTAGACCCAGACCCGTCCCATTTACGGAACCGATTCCATCTTCTCATTAACGATTATGGTTTTGGAACCAGGAAATCGGCTCTGATTCCAGATTTCGGTTCCACCCTCTCATGAGCGGATTAGATCCGGATCCGCCATTGATTTGGACCGGAACCAACCCGTTTATGTCCCTACATGCCTCCCCAAGTTAAAAGGAGCAATCATGGCATAGGAGTCAGAACTTAGAAGGAGTTGCAGGAGAGACTTTCTCCAGATTATTTATAAAACTCATATAAAAAAGGCCCCAGCAAGGCTTCAGTCTTCATAGTACACAAGCTCCTGTAAAGACTTTGCTTTTGACACTGAGGTGCACATGGAAGTGGAATCTGGGTCCGACCAAACCTGGTAGTTGGATGGGCCCACCTGCACGGAAATGAATGGGCCCCATTGAGCAAGCCTACATGGTTTCTTTCTCAATCACAGCTGTCAAGCGGCTACAAACACCCCACTGAGTGAAGTGACTCATCTACAGATTCTTGTCTTTGCTGCCCTCGCCCCCACCCTAACTCCAATTTTAGAAAATTAGGCCCTTTCTGTTGAGACCATGGTTTAAAATCGCGGTATCGGTCGTGGTATCGGCCGGGACAAAAAATCGATATAATATCGGTATCGGTCGCGGTTATTGGTCAGTTGCGGTCGTCGCAGTGTGAATTTTTCTTTTAATCCAAAAAAATTCACAAAAATATCCAAAAAATTCAGAATATTAGAAAATGTTGGAAAACAATATTTTTTTCCATTAGTAACAACAATAAATCAAAACATCTGTCACATTAAGTTATGAGTCATGTCTGTATCGCAGCTCGCTGTTTTCTCCAATATTTCATATAATGCAACTATTATTTTGGCTCATAGTCAATTTGTTAGTGTAAAATATAAGAAAACAAAGATAACATAAAAATTATCTATACACTATTAATAAGCTATTAGTATTTACTATTTAGTAGCATAAATACTCCAACAATTTTTTTTTAGAAGTAGAAGATTTAAAAAGCACCATTTTTCTACACCCAAAATCATATTTATAAGTAGATATAGCATGAAAGTGTGTAAATCTAAGTGAAGAACACAGCACAAACCAAAAAATAATATGCAAATTATCTTTTCATTCATTTTTATGCTTTATCTAAAAATAAAAAATAAAAAACACATAATAGTAAAAATAAGGGAGTTAAGTTGATTTTCTCTTACTAAATAAAATGATTTCTTCAAGAGAAAGTTTTGGAATTTGGAAAATATGAGAGAATGAGCTATGGAGACATGGCTCCTCTAAGGAGATGAGGGGAGAGGAGAAGAAAATTGGAGAATGGGGAAAAAGTTACAAAAAATTACTATTTTTGACCATTACTCCATCGCAGTCCATCTCGGCCGATATTTTGAAAATATCGGCCGAGATTCGGCGAGATATCGGTAAAACCGATATTTTGACCATATCGGCCGAGATAAACTGATATTTTGGGGATATTCTGACCATATCAACCTGACTCAGTATCCCGGCAAAATATCGTCACGATATGGGCCGATACCGGTTCATATCGGCTGATATGAACCGGTATCAGCCGAGATTTTAAACCATGGTTGAGACACCAGACTCTTCAAGGTTAAAATTGGAGAAGATGAAAATAAAAGCCTTCTCAGTAAGTGAGGTAGCCAAAAATCCTATCCTAATAGAAGTTGGGCTTATTATAAGATTCGCATTTGATAAAAAAAAAAAAAAAAACCGCAATAATGAATAGCACGTAAGGCTGTCATTATCCTCTCTTTTTTTTTTTTATCAATCCACTATTATATAATATATGAAAGGGACTGTTTCCAATTGGGATCAATTGAGAAATCAGCCTCTCAATTTTGACTCCTAAGTGATTTTGACAATTTCTTAATCGAGCACCAAAACAAATGGCTCATTTTAAAGTCATTTTTAGTGCTAGCCCATTGATGGCTGCCAGCCCATTTAATTTTAAGCTTATTCCTCCACAATCCATGTTTGACCGTTACAACAATCTCTAGGGATTGTAGAAAACGCACCACCATGTCCCTCTATTTTCGTGGCCACATCGAAAAACAATTCTTTTCTCCATACTACTGTGCATATCCTGCTTCTCTATTGGTGGAGCCATCGCAGACATGGGTAAGGCTGTATGTGTTCTTCTTCTCTTTTGTTTTAATTTTCTCATACCAGGAAACCACTTTCATATCAGGGGCTTCAATCCGTGGACATTGTTGTAAAGAAGCTTCACATTGAAGAAAGTATTTATTAAATAGTTTACTATTAGAGGCTAAAGTTGTTTTCTGTTCACTATTTTTCTGTATGTAAAATACAACTCTAATACATCATTACAAGAATCACAGGATCTTCCAAGCTAGCTATTTGTTATGGGTGATTTTGAAACGTATGACTGAGGTAGAGCCTAGCAAAAGTATGTTTCCATATGCGCATGATTCTCTAACTGGGAGGTTCTCTTTTGATCGGGCCAACACCTTGATAAGAATATTTTGAGTTGGGAAATGGCATAAATGTGGATCTTGTGAGTTGTGCTGCCTTCTTCAAAACTCTCAAAGGTGGACGCTTCTTTCCATATTTGAAAGAGGGTATTATTGTGTGACTGGGTTGTGCAATCAATTTTGTCAGTCGGACTATTGCAACTTGATTCATGAGACGTATGTTTATGTTGCATTGTTGCTTAATCTGAGTTGAAGTGCTACAACCTCATACATGGGTTGGATTTTTTTTCTCTACTCAGGTGATTAAATCCCTCTATTCTTTCTCTTTTTGCTATATGGTTGCTTCTTACAACGTCATTCATCCTTATATATTGAGTTATTTGGATCCATCCTCTTTGGATGCATAAAAAAAAATCAAATTTACCTTCAATAGGAGCCAGTTCTTGACATGCAGAGATTGGGAAGGGCCTCCCACGCTAGCATTTTTGGGTTTGCATAGCTTTTCATCAATAAGGTTTTTTTTCTTTTTTGTTCTTTTATTCTTTCTTTTGATTCACAATGAGGATTATGGAAATCCACATATTTTGGTCATTAGTCTTCTTGGGAGTATTTTTGTGATTTTGGCTTTCTATTATCTCATCTCTTATAAAGTTGGTTGCATTTGTACTATATGAGAATATCTCGGATCGCATCATCCCAATTCTTTTGTAATATCTTTTTTGATATGGATAGATCTCAGATATCTTGGATCTCCATTACTCCAAACTATGCATAAAAAACTTTCTTGATTTGGTTCCTTCTGATTTTGGACATCTGACTATAAATTAAAATTATAGGAAAATGTCAAAGATAGTAAATAGCTCTATTAACGTCAATAAACTTCATATTTAGGATTTTTTTCCATATTTTACTTTTAGAAATGTTTTTCCCTTTTATGGTTTTAGGTTACTCTTTTCTTCCAAAAAATGGGAATTATAGAACTTGTTCTGTTGTTTCTTTCTTCTGATTGTAATTATAGCGGAAGTACGGTGACTGCACAAATACTACACCAAAAGGCTATATTTTATTATTGTAATGAGTTTAACTATTATTTTATTTTAGGGCTCGGGCTTAGCGCAGGCCTTTCTCGCTAAGGGCACAACAGGCTCATATTAACTTTTTTTCATCTCGATATTTCATATTTTATGTTTTTACTAAAATTTTTAATTTTCTATATTTATTATTTATTTAAATCTTCAATTGTGTGATTTTTAAGAATGCCTATAAATTTGTGTGTGAGAAATACTTCTATATTAGGTTTTATAAAATAAATATATGAAATTAAAATTAAAATTAAAAATTTTATTTATGTCATAAGATTAAATGCTATTTCTTGTGTGAATTCTAATGCCCGTGCTAAGCATGGGGGCATTTTGCTAGTATGAACTTATAGTGAGATTAATTTAATTCCTATTGGGTAAAAATTTAGAGATACCCCATACACCGGTGGGCATTAATTTTGATTGACTCATTTCCAATGGATGGGCTCCAATGTAAAGTTCCACTCCTTTTAACTAAGCATGATTCTGCCCTATTAGGTAGGAAAGCAAAGACCTTGCCACCACAAAAAACAGCCTATTTTTTCTCTTTTTTTCTTTGACATTAAAGGATGCACCAAACTACCTTTATTTTTTATGTGCCGAAACTCAAGGCATTTCCCCTCTACTCTATATCTATATCTATATATCTATATACCCTATTATAAAAAAGAGAAAAGTGTAGTACAGATTCACTCACTACACCCATGCCCAATAAAATGAGAGCACGGGATAAGAGAGAGTGAATGAGATAAAAGAAAGAGAAGAAAAGGGATAAGAGAGAGTGGATAGGATAGATAAAGATGGGGACATCATAGGAATTTTCCAATTTGTCTAAAATAGACTTTGGGTTGGGCTTGGATTTAGAGGGGTTTTGAGGATCCGGATCAAGATTAGCTAGGAGACTAAAGTTTAGGAATTAAAAACATCTACCCAACGGTACCATAATCTAAAAAATCTAAAATTACGAAAAAGCCCCCTAAATTCTCTGAAAAATTGCTAACTACCCCCCTAATATACCCAAATGAATCCGGATCTAGACCAAACTTGTTATACACGATCCTAATAATTTTTTTAATCTCTTCTATTGAGTAGATGCTGATATTTTAAACGTTATAAAAATTCATTTTAATTCGAGTAATTTTTTTTCGATTTCTTCGTTTTTTTTTTAAAGGTGGTGGAGAAAAGAGAAGGAAAATATGGATAAGATTGGAATATATTTCAAATCAATATCTCAAATGTTTTTTTTTTCCCTCTTCTTTTTTTAATTTTCTTTTAACATTCTTCTTATTCAGATACTACAAGATTTTCAATGCAGGGAATTTTGTGGGTATGAGGTTTTTCCTCTGTAAGTAATTGTGTGAGGAAGAACATGACATTTTAACATATTCTTCATTGAGTCTTAGCTTCTTTTGGAATGGGGGGAGTTTTTCATACATGTAAGTGAGCACTATCTACTGAAACTATTATCGTTTGATTGTGTCTTCTTCTTCAAATTTTTTTATTGTTGCAATAAAATCTTCTTTCTAAGAAAAATGGGTGCAACTGGAGTTAAGAAAATGATGATGAAGAGTTGGTTTTTTCTTTCTCATTCATATTTGGGCCAAAGTTAAGCCCATTGATAGCCTTTGTGCTTTGATAATTTTAATTATATGTCTGTTTTATTTCTTGAATCTTAACTACAGGCTTCCAAATTGTGCGTGTTTCGTGTTTCCTTATAGTAGAACTTTGTATTCAGTTCTCACTCTATGTTTGGAATATGAATTTATGCATAGCATTTAAAATGTAAAATTAATATTGTTTTGTTATGTGAGATAGGAAAATGGAAAACGCAAACAGAAAGTGTCCTGGTTGAAAAAAGCAAAGTAGATAATAACTAAAAAGATGATGCTATGGGGCATGAAAATGCTTCCCATTATTTGTCATAATCTGTTTTGCTTCTCCATAGAGTCAAAGGGGAAGAAAATTTTTTTTAAGCAGTATAGGTGTAGAGATGAAAACCTATAAAGCATGATAGTTGATGCAGGTGCTACCATTTGGATCTTAAGTGGGCCCCACGAAGTGTGTAGACAGCCTTATATATATTTTATTATATATCTATCTATACCCTTATTTTATTTTATTTTATTTCTATATCTACCCTTATAAAACATAACAAAATGTCATCTTGTTTCATTGCACACCTTTGTGGGACCCACTTAATAAATAATAATTATTAATCTACCCTTATAAAAGAGAACAAAATGACATCTTGTTTTACTATACACCTTTGTGGGACCCACTTAATAAATAATAATTATTAATCTACCCTTATAAAAGAGAACAAAATGACATCTTGTTTTACTATACACCTTTGTGGGACCCACTTAATAAATAATAATTATTAATCTACCCTTACAAAATAGAACAAAATGTCATCTTGTTTTACTGCACACCTTTGTGGGACCCACTTAAAATATCTACTACACTTATCTTGTTTCACTATACACCTTTGTGGAACCTATATAAAATATCTACTACCCTTATCTTGTTTCACTACACACCTTTGTGGGACCCACTTAATAAATAAATCTATCTACCCTTATAAAAGAAAAGAAAATGTGATCTTGTTTCACTACATACTTTTGTGGGACCCACTTAAAAATATCTGCTATTCTTATCTTGTTTCACTACACACCTTTGTGAGACTTACTTAAAATATCTACTACCCTTATAAATCTATCTATATCTACCCTTACTACCCTTATAAAAGAGAACAAGTTGTCATCTTGTATCACTATAAACCTTTGTGGGACCCACTTCAAATATCTACTACCCTTATCTTGTTTCACTACACACCTTTGTGGGACCCACTTAAAATATTTATTATCCTTATAAATCTATCTATATCTACCCTTATAAAGATAACAAGTTGTCATGCTTGTTTCTCCACACACTTTTGTGGGACCCACTTAAAATATCTACTACCCTTATAAAAGGGAAGAAGTGACATGCTTAAAAATTTTATATTCACCACTATGGGGCCCACCTAGAGGCAATCAAGCAACTTGGCTTGCAAGTGGCACACGGTTTTTTTTTTTTTTTGCATGCATCCTTTAACCCCACGCCATTCAATTCATGCATGTCTGTGGTAAAATGCCTTTTTATAGTTTGACTAATTGCAAAGATGTCTCTTATCTATTTGTCTATTGGTCAAAAGTTTAACTTTTTAGGCTCTTTTATTTTTTTTTTCCTTTTAAAAGCAAGGGCCTAGCAACTCCTCAATTTTATATTCATAGTCACTTTTACATTTGATCTAAGTTCTCCAGCACATGCAAGTTTTGATGCCAATGAATAAATCTGTTCCCATTCATGGTCTGGGACTTCAAATATATTGCAAGTCCATTCTTACCACCTTTCTATTTTTAATTAATTTATATTTACACCAAATTCATGACACAATTCTTCTCTTTTATCTCGACTTGAGGCTGAAGCAACTTGAAATAAATGTGAATAATAGAGATAAGAATGTTAAATGGATTTATGATAAAATTAGAAATGAGCACATTCGATCAAGAACATCTAATGGTAGTATCAATATGTGATAAATGAAGTGCAATTGAACATTGTCCAACGTGGACTAGAGGATAATGTTTGGGAAGAGAAAAGGACTTATATATGCAAGTTGATGCCCCCTAAAAAATGGGTAAGCCAAAGAGGACACAAATGAAGGTAGTAAGAATAGATCCAATGAAGTGCTACCTATTCAAGGATTTAGCCCTCATGCAGCTGAACCCATTAATATAAATTGGGACAAAATTTTGATGATGGCGATATTTAAACCAAATAATATAAAAAAAGCAATTAAAGATGAAAACCCATTCTGTTTTCCTAGAAAAAACTCGAGCTCATGCTCTCTCACAAGCTAACAGGACGTTTCGTGTCCCTAACCTGCCGAGCTAAACTAGGGACACCCACTATAATGAAGAAACTCAATATCAAGCCAGCCACAAAAAGGTTTTTTCTCTAGTACATTTGAGGTCCTCAACTATGTCTTAAAACCAACATTGAGATCAATGAAACCTCTCATATATCACACTTTGAAAGGACTATTTCCACTTGCCACATATCGCTTTTTAGTGATTTCTGGTGTGTTCTAGACATAATATGACCCCTTATATATTAAAGCAATAGGGGAGGGGTGCTTAAGGGATACCATGTCAGCAGGTAGGGAGTTCTCCTTTCAAAGAATTACTTTTAAAAAAATATACACAGCTTTGGCTTTGATGTGGGCCACTACACCTCCCAAATCTCCTCTCTAAATCTCTCGAGTTAACTTAAGATTATGTTTCCATAACTACATTTCTAAAATCTTTCTAACTTCTTCTCAAATCTCTTTTTTCCTAACTTTCCTATTTTATCTTCCTATCTTAATCCTCACATCACTTTGTAATCTTAATCCATCCTAAAATCTGTTTACCCAATCCCCTTATCATTATGATTTTTAGTATTAACTTTAAAAAGATCAGAGGTGATAAGATAAGCCCATCAATATACGAGTTCCTTAATCCTCTCAAAATACCACTCGTAAAATATTGTTACATGGTCCTCTCAACCTCTTCCATCTTCAAAATCCAACAAGCTTTACAGTGGATAGTCCTCTCAAACCTATAATCAAAACCAAGTAAGACAACCTATTTAATAAAAAAAAATTTCAAATGTCATCGATAATCATTAATTTTTTTTATGTTTTCCATGAATAAGAAGACTAAAATAACTTCTTCTTCTTTTGAAAGAATTTTTCATTTGCCATTGTATTTTTTTCAGGTTCATTTATTGATTTTTAGTGATTCAACCTCATTAAATGAGGGTACAATTAGGGCAAACCAATCCATTTTTCTAAATAATATATATATTTATTTTATCAATAATATTTTAACCAAAATATTAGGTTTAAATATATTTTTATTTCTTTGGCCTGGGCTTAGCACGGACCTGGAAAGAAAGAATCTGGTTATAATTTTCTCTCCACACCATGGGGCCCACTTAATTAAATCCAAATCGACATATGCCGGTTCTTCCCACTCTCAATCGAACTACAAGTCACAATTAACATGACGTATATAGGTAGTGGGCCCCACAAGAGCATGACATGCATGGCATCAAAATGGACGGCTGCCCATCTTCTCACCTCCGCCGAACTTCAAATCCTATGCATCATGACACATAGATAGTGGGCCCCAAGAGAGGTGTTTGAGATTTTTATTTTCGCTTTGGGAAGCTCTGCTCTACCTTAAAAAATAAAGAAAATTGAAACAAAACCTATGAGAGTTTTGTTTCATAAACAATATGATCTCTTATCTTCAAAACTGAGATCAATCTACTCATCGACAACTTTCATGAGATCCACAACTAGATGATAAACTTACATATCACGGCCGCAACATTCGATGACTTTCTCCTTTTTTATGCCCATCTTCTAGGTATGAAGAAAACACACCTTCTCTTCTGTCTCCTCTTACTGCATTTTTCTTAACACTAAGCCAATAGAAGATCATGCATTGATTTCATGATTTCTTGGGAGTGGGGATTTTTTTTCTTTTCCCAATTGAATTTAGGGTATTGCGATTTGGGCATTTTTCCCATTCACGAGATGATGTGGGATGGTAGTTGATGGCTCACCTATGTGTGGAGAATTTGTGGTTGGATTACAACCTTGGGAGGACTTGTATATGATGAAAATTGGCATATCTCCTATTTGTGTATGTTTTATTTTCACATGTCATTATATCCATGAATTGTCACTTATTTAGGTGGGACATGTTTTCCGGCCATTACCCTGTATCAGTATTGGCTAAGCGGATGCTTTCATTCATTTCTTCTTTATTTTTAATCGAATTTGTATTGATAAATTACATTTCTATTGGAAAACACTTAGAATATCTTCAGTTACCCTTATAATTTTTTCTGTTTATTTCTTTTCTCCATTTATCCATATCTCATGATATTTGATCTTTAGATTTATCTTTTTTAATATCAAATGAAACTTAAAAAAGTTTCTCTTAAGATAGTGAAAAAAGTCAAAAGTGACTAATAATCTTATTAACATAAATTACTTATTAAAAAGAATCAACAATCCGATTAGTGAGGAAAAATTAAAAATTAAGGTCAATGAAAAATGCAATGAAAGATTAAAATAGCTTGAAATTTAAATGTCAAGTCAATGAGAGACTTAAAATGTGAGAAAAATTACACCTTAATGAAAGATTAAAATAGCTTTAAATTTAAATAGAGAAAAAGCTCATCAATAAAAGAAAAGAAGTCAGTTGAGAATGGAAAATACCAATTTTTATTTTCAATCATAAATTAAATAAACACTATATAAGAGATAAGACATTAATCTAAATAAATTTGGTTAAAAGTTAATAAAAAGAAAAAAGATTTGAAAAAGCGGTGCACAATCTAAGGGCATGTTTGTGTAGCCAAATTCCGCGGAAAAGTAAACGGTTTTCCACGGAAAACCTATTTTTCTTGCGTTTGGTGCGGCTGTTTTCCGCGGAATCGCTTTTTTGCCATGTTATCATTTTCCTTGCTGACTATGGAAATAGACTTCCCATGGGGGGGTATGGGAAGTCTATTTCCTCGGAAAACTACCCCTCCTTTAATATACTTCTTTTCCTACCCAAACAATAAATTCTAACTTTCTGTAAGGAATCCGCAGCCGCACCAAACAACATCAACACCAATTCATTAAGGAAAAACTTTTTGCACCAAACATAAATTTTTGACTTCCGTGGAAATAGTTTTCCGAAGTATTTGAAACCCATGGATTTTGCTGATGTGGCAATTTCCAATTTCCACGGAAATTACATTTACACAAACGTGCCCTAAAAGACAGGATAAAAGAATTAGTAATAAAGGGAAAAAATTATAATAGTAACAGAAAAGGGAATAAAGTAGAACTTTTCAATCCGAAAGTAGGTAAAGCTATAAAAAAATTATACGTTTAGACAAACACTTGTAGCACTATATGAATGGCATGCTATTGAGTTGGATTTACATTATCTTTGTAAAATAAAATGTGAAACAGCTGATAAAACCTTAATGATAAGTAGGCATCTAAAATTTCAAACATCCAAATGCTTGAGATTCCTTTTCTTTTATGCTCATCTTTTGATGAACTTAAACTTCTATCACTATACATCTGAATGTGATTTCCATACCTTTCGATTCCTCTTTTTTCTGGCTTCTTCTTTGACTAGTGATGTTTTAGATTTTATGCATATTCCTTAACATTTAATGCAATTGATACTATTATCGTTTCTTAATGGGTTTTTTTAGTCTAAGAATAGAAAGGATTAGTTAGCTAAAGATGGACCAAGTTGCCTACTATCGTACATGCATGTGTAATAATAAGCTTTGTTTACTTTTACTTGTAATGCTTGTTTCCAATACAATTTTATGTTATCTTTTTTGTCATGAAAGAAAAAAAATGATGGGAGGAGATTAAAGTCGAGAAGAAACTATAGAAAGGGAACCCTTTCCAAAATAAGAGCAAATATACTCATTTATTTTTTTATCAATATCTTGTTTAGAAATACTTAAAAGTATTTCAATCTAGCAACACGAATTTGCTCATTTGTAATAAAATAAATAGCATTGTGAGCTATAATTTTCTCCATATATATGTTTGGACAACACGTGCTTTGCACGTGCAGGGCTCCACTATTTCTGTAGAAATTCGACTTGCACAAAGGTGTGAGCAGCCTTTGAAATATAGGTTTAATTAAATAATAAAAAGTGTGAAACTTGTTAGAAAAGAGAGAGACTAAGAGAAAGAAGATTAGAGGGAGAAGGGAGAGCTTTTCTATTATTACATTATATGTATGCATATACAAAGGAGGAGATGCCTATTTATTGGCAAAGTAACTCCTTAAATAGAGGAACCCTAATTCTAACTCTAACTCATCTCAAGTGGGCATCCACCCAAGATATATATTTTATAACACTCCCCCTTGTCTCTCTGCTTTGGTTTGTTTTATTTATTTATTTATTTTTTATCCTCCCTTGCCTTAAGTCACGCGCCAGAGACTACTCTTGTTTATTTCTCAGGTCGGCCATAACTTCTTCATCCAACCTCCGATCAATGAACGGCTTGGTTATGCGGATTCGTAGCACATCCAAGGGGTCCCATGCGTGTAGATCGTTTGGATACGTCGTAAACTTGGTCCCACTATGTTGTCAGGGATCCATGCACACAAATATTTCACATAAGTTTATATATTATATATATGAGGTGGGGCAGGTTAGATCAACACAATCCAAATCCACCTCTAGTAGAAGCGGGTTGGTGTGGGTCTTGTTTAAACCCAACCCATTGCCCCCAACTCATTCAGTTGTATTAAAATTTTAGCTAGTATTAGATTGATCCTGGGACACTTCATTTCTCATTTTACATTATGCCAAGGTGAAGATGAGTTAAAAGGTATGGGCAGTGATGACAGTTTGGGATTCCAAATTTAAACCCAATGATGGGTTTTACAAATGGGGAGTTTTATTGGCACCACAGGAATATCTCTTTACACTGTAGGAAAAAAAAATAATAATTTCATTTCCTAAACTACCCCTCCCCTCTCCTCCCTTTCCCTCTTCCTCTCCACTAGGCGGGGAGATCGGGCGATGAGGTTGCAGGGCAGCGGGGCTATAGGGCGGCGGGGTTGCAGGGTTGCACCAGGCGGGCGGCAAGGCTACACCAGGCAAGGGAGATAGGGCGGCAGGGCTACACTAGGCGAAAACCCTGCCGCCCAATCTCCCTTGCCGTCGTTGGCTGGGGTTGGGGGTGAGGGTGGAGAGAAGAAGAGGAAGGGAGAGAGGGAGAGAAAATAGAGGAGGGGGGAAGGAGGAAGAAAGAGGAAGCTGGGGAGAAAATAGAGGAGGGAGAGGGAGGAAGAAAGAGGGAGGGTGGGGGGAAGGCCGCTGGTTGGCCGTCCGGGGCTTTCACGATGGGTTGCTAGCCGAGGATCCCTCCTTGCCGGAGGGTGGGGTGGGGGAGTGGAAGAGTGAAAGGGAGGAGGGGTAGGGGGAGGGATGAAGAAAGAGGGAGAGGAAGGAAATGCAGGAGAGGAGAGGGGTAATTTAGGAAATGACTTTTTTTTCCTGCGGTGAAAAGAGATACCCGAGTAGTGCCAATACAACTCCCCTT